>JARQOD010000002.1:121193679-121231216 GCA_033576555.1 Oophaga sylvatica | reverse complement strand
ACATAGGTGTGGCAAGGTGATCATTTGCAGAAGATGGAGAGTGTGGCTGATAGGAAATATTTTGTGGGTCTGGACCAGTGTGTTGGTGATTTGGTGTGGTTGTCCTCGAGGAACATTAGGTTGAAGGTTCCTCTTGGAAATTGGACTCAGGTTCATTGGTCCCTATAAGACTGAGGCCATCATCAATCCATAGCATTTCGCTTGCTTTGCCATCCTCTTTTAGTATTCATAATGTGTTTCATAGATCTCTATTCAAAAAATCCATTGCGTCCTCTGAACCATCTCCACCACTACCTTCCCCACTTATTGTTGATGGAAATTTGGATTTTCAGATTGCTAAGATTATCGATTCTCACTTAGTTCATCAATCTCTTCAGTATCTGGTACACTGGGAGGGTTACGGCCCTGAGAAAGAATGTGGGTACCAGCAGATGACGTCCATGCAGTCAGGTTGGTCTGGTCTTTTCACGCGTAGCAGCCTGATAAACCTGGCTCTGAAATTCCAGAGGTCCCTCCTAGAAGATGGGATACTGTCACTTGAATACTGGGACAGAGAGGAGCCAGAAGACTGTGGCATCTGGTTTCACATACCCCTGCACTAGTTTGAAGTACTTCACCATATTAAACTGTGCAGGTTTTTTTCCTTGCTAGCGGTGCAAGGGTTAATCTGTTCAGTTGAAGCTCTTGGAGATTTCCTACTTGGATTGTCTTAGCTGTTCAGTGTTGGCCACTCCCTTCTACTATAAATGCTTGCCTCTGGCACCTAGGATTGCCAGTGTTAGTTCTTACTGCCTGGTTGTGGAGATGGAGGTGTTGTTCATGGTTGGAGTTGGCGTTTGGAGATTGTTCAGGAGATTGTTGCCTGAAGTTTTATCTGTGTGCACATCTTCATCCTCTCCTATTTGGTTTCTCCTTCCTTATACTCCCTTGTGTCCCACTCTGTTGTTTGGTATGTGTATTTTGTTTGGTTGTTCTTCCCTTGTTTGTCTGATTACTGTGTTCCTATACATTTCAGTTTCCCATTACACTGGGTGGGGTAGGGAACAGATAGGGTTGATATAGGAGCAGTATTAATCCAGGGACAGGGATATACTAGGGTGCGCCTAGTTTTAGGGACCTGGTTAGCGGCTATAGTCCTAACATCATTGTGACAGTGGTGATGTAAAGTACAAAAATAGGAAGCTGGTCGGCACTCCATATGATCGTGGTGCACATGGAGAGAAACAGCAAAATGGAAGGAAATCCCGGCACTCACGTATAGAATAATTGCTTTTTAATCCAGTAAAAACATTGACAAGCCATTGACAAAAGCCTTGGGTGGGCTAATATGTCTGTTGTTTGGATTTCACTGGATTAACTAAGCAATTATTCTACACATTCCGGATTTCTTTCCATTCTGATGAAAAGTAGACATGCCATAAATGTTATTTATTAACTATTTTGTGTGAAATAACTCTCTAGTTTAAGGGCAAAAGAATTCAAAGTTTGAAAATTGTGAATTTTTCATCGAATTACTTTCACAAATAAACGCAAGTCATATCGAACAAATTTTACCACTTTGATGAAATACAATATGTCACGAAAAAAACATTCTCAGAATCACCGGGTACATTTGTATAATCTTACCTCTTTAAGGTCTGTTTCACAGAGAAAATTGATAAAATTGGGACAGTTAGGAATTTTCTTTCTATCATACAGTACATTCAGTAGTTTAGAACTTGTTAGGGCACAGATGGAAAGCTATATTCACTACAGAATTAGTTTGTAGTCTATTACCATGGAGATTGCAGAAGCAAAATAATAGAATATTTTTATTTAAAACTGTTTACAAAGAGACATAATTTCTTATTTGGTCATTTGGTGAAAAAAAAAAAACCTGTCCTTTAAATTTATCTTTGAATGGTCCACAAGTGTCATGCAAGCCCTGTAGAACTCCTTTACAAGTTTATCTAAAGTAGACATCTCCTTTAGAAGCTGAAGACATGCTGAATCAAGGTAACAAAAAATGGGTACAAGTTACAACGAAAAGGTATCAATTATTGAGGACTATAAATGTGTAAGAAATGTCCCAGAGATAACTACAGAGGAATTTATAAATTTCCAGTTACATATGTAAATTCGTTATTTCAGTTTAGATAGCTCTTTCTAGTTAAATATTATTAAACATCAATTGTGCTCTCCAGATAACAACTGTACATGCCCAATGTAGTTAGGCATGAATGCATAACTTACCTCGGATCCAAATATAAGCATCTAGCCATAAACTGCACCTCTTACGGTGGCCATACACATCAAGCGAAAGTTGATGAAAATAGTCATTTTAACGATTCGACAGGTAAAAGTTAACAATGAAAAATGTTTTTGACCAACTGATGACCATCATTGTCTGGAAATAGTCTGCTGTGTTTGTATTTTTATCCTCATTTGGTCTTTCATTCAAAACCAGTCTGAGAAAATTGTTCTGCTTGTGCAACAGATATAAACAGTTTGAATGGCTTGTAAGGTGAATATGGACTAAAATCTATTGTATATGGGTGCTTTGTCGAAACAATCTTTCATTGTGTGGATTTTTCTTTCTAATGTGGAAAGTATGGCCACTTGTTGCTCTCGTCTTCTTTTAATGTTTCTGATAACAACTAGATATTTTTTATATGTATGGTAGCAAATCATTTAGAACATGAGTCATATAAAAAATAGAGATGAGCGAATTTGTTCGGATTTTGTCCCCGAAACTGATTTTGACGTATTCGAGCCATATTCGAACAATATTCGGCCCGAATGTATGTCTTATGATCGGTTCCGAACATATTCGTAATTTCTACTCCCATTGACTCTAATGATGTTCGGCTGTGTTTGACGAATATTGCGAAAACAATATTCGGTTCTGATCGTATTCGGAACTGAATCCGAACAAATTCGCTCATCTCTAATCAAGAACAATATCAGTGTATTGTATGTGCTGGTTGACAAACACCAATGATGGAATTATTCTGTTCTACCTATGTAATTCTTTTACTGTAATACCATGGTTCAATTCAATATCCAAAACCCCTAACAGATTATCCACACTGGCAGTGATGGTATTTTTCCAGCCTCCTCTTTCCATTATTTGCAATTATTAGGAAGGGAGATACAATTCAGCAGAATGGTGGGTTAAGTTATTATCTTATTCCTTCTTCATGTATACTAATCATAAGATGGGCAACCATAAAATAAAATGCGAAATGGCTGCGTATTATATCAGCACAATCAGCAGATTACATTGTGATCCCCACTGGAGGCAAGAGGCGATTGTGTGCCGTGATCATTCTTGTAGAAGACATAGGCAACATCAAATCACTATATGATAAATGACAGGATCAAGGTAGTAGGATCCTTTTCCTATCCACATGGACATTTGTCAGAATGCTTACTCTTCTTCTAAGTTTCATGTCTAAAATGATATGAGATAAATACTGAGTGGAATATTTCCCAAAGCGCCAGTTACTACAAAATTAAAGCTAAAAAGACACCTTTATTATGGTGTATAGTGATTAGCATTGTCATTACTGTAAGTTTAGTGGCTAATTATTAATTTATGGAATTTGAGAGCGCTGCAGTTTTTCCCTTATTAAAATGTGGTGTTTTACAAAGTGTCACTTGCTATATCTTGTTATCAGGGGCATATTGTGAAACCTGAAGAATGTTCCTTTCTAGCATACAGTAGGTTGTGCCTATATCAAGTGTTATTTAAAATCTAAGATTGACTTCTACATACAAGACTAGTTAGATAAGTATCTCTTATCAGATGCGATGTGGACACAACTGTTATTAGCTCTTCCATATTACTGTCACCCATGTGCTTATTTTTCATTTCTTTATTATTCTTACACACTTCAGCATTGCTGGTGCATATTCGCAGCACGGCGCAATGCATTTATCTATGCAAGATGTTGGTTACTTTGCCATTTAGTCAGCTGGATTCTCTTATTAACGCTATATTCAATCGAGTTTAGGAAATTTGTCCGATTTTCATGCAGAAAAAATGGACAGTTTATCATCTGCATGTCATCCGCATAGCATCCGTACGGCATTTATTGCTATAAATAAGCAGTGAAATAATTTACAAAACTAAAAATAGTTTCCTATGTTAATAATGGAAAAACACACACAAAGGATTTGGCGGAATGACAAACCAACAAAATGAATGTAAAATGATAATAATAAAAATAATACTACTAAAATTGTCAAATAAAAAAATTGCCTTTATTAATAAATGGCACAACACAATACATATGTGTGATAATATAATATAAAATGAGGACACAGAAAAGATCACAGATAAAAATCAAAAAATAATCAAAAAATAATAGTAATACAATAGTTAAGGCTGAAAAAAATAGCCAAATTCATCACAGGCTCAATTAATAAAACAGGTAAGTAACACCCAAATTAGCTACCAATCATCACAATTGTGTTTAAGACAGAGATGAAAGTTCATGTGTGCAAAAATTATTCTCTCAATCTGAAACAAACAAAATGCACTAAGTGCAAAGTGACTATAGAGCAAAAATTGAACATTGATACATAAATTATCTCACAACTTCATAATATTAAACATGATTAAAGTGCAAGGTGCAAAATGAATATAAAATATGAATAAAGAGCAAAAAATGCATTAAGTGCAAAGTGCCAACTGTGCAATTTAGCAACAATCCATCAATATAACCAAAGTGGTGACAGTTGTGCAATATGAGCCAAAAAAAACAATGATACGGGCAAAATACCTGGGAGCCTGGAATCTCTGTGATGTGCCTCAAGAATGCGCCCCGACGTGCATTTCGGAGGTATACTCCTTCGTCAGGGGGATGTTATACCGCTAGTAATCATGGATTATTTATAGTCAAATGCATCCGGGTGTGTCACACAGCGGCGCATGCGCAGCTGGCACCAGCCGGAAGTCACAGTACGGCAGGCGTCATGTGACAAAACACTGCCAGGTCAAACCCGCGTGCTAGTCACGTGTAGACGCCGTCGCCATGCAACGACACGGCACTACCAATTCGCGCATGCGCACTACTCAATACCGGATCATTTGGGCCGTAGTTATAAAGATGAATGATAATTGGGCATATATACACAAAATAGCACCGAAGGAAAATCACACACAAGTCAGGCACTCTAATAAAGGGCGCATGAATTAAGCAATGGATGGATGTATATATTACTTGCGACGATATCACTCAAGCACATTACAGCCAGCCTACTGACCACTAGATTTTTGGAACGAGGTGACAGTAGGAGGTCCATAAAAAGAGCATTTAATAGAGCTAAGCATATTACACGCCACAATGCTCTATACGTGAACAACATATCTAAGTCTACTAATGTTGTTCGGTTTATTACCCAGTTCAATGGTCAAAGGTATCAGGTGAGATTTTATTTGAAAAAACATTGGCAAATATTGAAATCTGATCCCATTTTATCTAGATATGTTGGCGAGGGCCCTAATATGGCATTTAGAAGATCACCAAATTTGGGTGATAAGCTGGTCAAAAGCCATTACACCAATGATTTGGTGACCAATTTGGTTTCATCATCTGGGTCTACTCATGGGTGCAAACCATGCGGCTCCTGTGTAGCCTGTCCGAATGTTGCCAGGTCTCATTCTTTTTTAACATCAAGCATTCTATTTCTTGTCGATCTACGGCTGTAATTTATTATACCACGTGCCCATGTTCCCTCATTTATGTCGGGCTTACCACCCGGCAATTGAAGGTGAGAGTGCGGGAACATGTGTTGGCATTAAAGCGGCCAAAGATGAGGATGACGTTTCCTCCCTAAGGACCATACCGAGACATTTTAAATTATATCACAATTGTGATCATATCTTGTTTAAAGTCTCGGGTATTGACATGCTATGTGGTGGCATTAGGGGTGGAAATGTCAGTAAACATCTAGTTAGAGACCAAGTGGATATGGACTCTTCAAACTGTGTCCCCCCTTGGTCTCAATGAGAGTCTTTTTTTTATTCCTTTTTTATAGTGTAATCATGGACCTTGATGCCTTTGATGCACATCCATTATACTGATGCATCATTGAATAAATGTATATTGAATTTGTATTTATATTATTTATTATTAGTTATTTATTATTATTATTTATCATTATTATTAAATTATATAATATTTATTTTTTATATACATTCATATTGTTAAAATCATTGCATTTTTATGTCTCTTCACTTTTGGGCCTGGTTTATAGCAGGAATTTTCCTTTGTATTTGCACTATACTGTATGTATTAATTTATTGCAATGTGCATGAGTGATATTGTATTGTCGCAAGTGATATATACATCCATCCATTGCTTAATTCTTGCGCCCTTTATTAGAGTGCTTGACTTATGTGTGATTTACCTTCGATGCTATTTTGTGTATGTATGCCCGATTATAGGTTTGTCTTAAGTTATTGCAATGTGCATGAGTAATATCGTCACAAGTAATATATACATCCATCCATTGCTTAATTCATGCGCCCTTTGTTAGAGTGCCTGACTTGTGTGTGATTTTCCTTCGTGCTATTTTGTGTATATATGCCCGATTATCATTCATCTTTATAACTACGTCCCAAATGATCCGATATTGAGTAGTGTGCATGCGCAAATTGGTGGTGCCGTGTCGTTGTATGGCGACGGCGTCTACACCTGACTAGCACGCCGGGTTTGACCCGGCAGTGTTTTGTCACATGACGCCTGCCCAACTGTGACTTCTGGCTGGTGCCAGCTGCGCATGCGCCGCTGTGTGACACACCTGATGCATTTGACTATAAATAATCCATGATTACTAGCGGTATAATACTCCCCTGACGAAGGAGTATACCTCTTTGCACTTTGCACTAAATGCATTTTTTGCTCTATATTCATATTTTATATTTATTTTGCACCTTGCACTTTAATCATGTTTAATATTATGAAGTTGTGAGATAATTTATGTATCAATGTTCAATTTTTGCTCTATAGTCACTTTGCACTTAGTGCATTTTGTTTGTTTCAGATTGAGAGAATAATTTTTGCACACATGAACTTTCATCTCGTCTTAAACACAATTGTGATGATTGGTACTAATTTGGGTGTTACTTACCTGTTTTATTAATTGAGCCTGTGATGAATTTGGCTATTTTTTCAGCCTTAACTATATATTACTATGATTTTTGATTATTTTTGATTTTTATCTGTGCTCTCTTCTGTGTCCTCATTGTATATTATATTATCACACATATGTACTGTGTTTGCCATTTATTAATAAAGGCTATTTTTTCATTTGACGATTTTAGTAGTATTATTTTTATCATTATCATTTTACATTCATTTTGTTGGTTTGTCGTTCCGCCAAATCCTTTGTGTGTGTTTTTTTCATTTTACCCGGATGGTCTGCCATCCATCATTAGGAGGTTGTATACCATCAATTATTTTATTTATTTTATTATTATTTATTCTCTGAATTGTATTAATTATTTTTGGTACTACTGGTATAATCCCCTTCTTTATTTCATATGTTAATAATGGCAATGTAGCCATAAAATCGGATGATATTCAGTCGATCCACATGGGATCCCATTTTTTTTTTTTTGCCCCAATAGACATAAATAAGTGAATAAGTGAGTCTCATCTGAAATGTGGAAGAAACTAGTGAATGCAGCATTAGGTCAATGTAAAACAAAAAAATTATCCAAACAGCCCGTGTGCTATATGTGTAAGGTCAGTATTTTTTCCACGGACACAACTCAGACCGAAAATATGGTCATGTGAACATAACCTAAGTTTGTAAATGATATTCCCTTCCTATCCACACAGAATAATGTGGATATGGAAGAGGTAAAAGTGTACATTAATGTTTATGTCACCTCCATTAAAAATCTGCTGTTCAAACCTGCGCAAAAGGCTTTTCCTAACAAACTCAGTCTATGAGTCTTCTTACTACAAGCAGATCCTTTAATAGATGATAAAGGGCATGTCTTCATAATCTGTTTCATTCTTTGCTTGTACAACTCCGCTTTATACGTTCTCTCATGTTGATGACATCATCATCATAAAATTTTATGAGTTATAAATATACTTCACATGCTATTCTATGAGTATTTAGGACAGAAATGAATTTAAAGGGGTTATATACTTGTAATCAGATTACAGGAATGTGCTTAGTAAACAGTCTGTTGTCATCAGTAGTAATAAACCTGCAACGTACATACATACATATACATACACACACACATATATATATATATATATATATATATTATAATATACATACATATATAATTATTATTATTATAGCACCACTGGTACAGAAGGAGAGAGGACCCTGCCCACAGGGGCTCACAATCTACAAATAAATATATATATATATATATATATATATATATATATATATACATACATATATACATGCATATATAATGTATATATTTAAAAAAATTGGCAGCAATACCAAACGAAACTGGGTGCAATAAAACCTGTTAAGTGATGTCCAAACCTCCAAAATAGAAAAGCAGAAAAAACAGGCAGCACTCCAAAAATTAAAGTGAAAAACCGTGGCTTTACTGATCCATTAGCAGACAATTGGATCAGTAAAGCCACAGTTTTTCACTTGAGTTTTGGAGTGCTGCCTGTTTTTTCTGCTTATATATATATATTCATGCCTTGCTTTATGTGATAAAGCCTGTGCTGTACTCTACTTCTGTGCTCTCCACACATCACATAATTGTTTGCATAGGAGCAGATTGTCTTACAGTTTTGTACATGATCAACCATCAGTCATTGGAATCAATTAACTGTTAATTCAAAAATCAGCTAGAAGCATGCTGCGATCAGTAGAAGAAAACACATCCCACAATACCCACTTAGTCCTATTCATAGAGTATCACTTAGATAAAAGAAACATATCTACAGAATCTAAAGATACAATATATCCTAGAAGGAAACAAGTTAGAGGACATCACAGATGGCAGATTGGTTCATGTAGTGGATGCTGTACCTGGATGTTGGAGTCACACTGATCCTCTCCTGAAGAGCTGTGAGCTGCCTTGAGGAGTCTGCACTGGATCCTCTGCCTTTAAATAGAGACCCAGGTCCTCCTCAGTGATGCGATGTTCCTGTCACTCATCCCATCTCTCCCTCTCTTCAGTGTAACTCATCCTATTCATTTTCCAATCTCTGTCTTTCCCCCTTTTCTCTCTTTCTTCCCTCAACATTTTTTCCTTTTGTGTATTTAATATTATTTGCGTCACTCTTCCGTATTCCTTGTCTGCTTTTATTCTGCTGTTTTTCTGCATATTCTTACAAAGTAATTGTCATTAAATAATGTTATCACTTTATTTTTTGGTGAATGCTTGCCAATATCAAATCACTTCCATGTACAGAGCAACATAGCAGAGCTGAATGTGTCATTTAACCCTAGAGAGCAGCATTGTGTGACATTGTGATAACGGGAGAGATTATTTAGTAGGTTATCGCAAAACTACACATCCCATGTTGTGTTATGTTAAATGACAATTCCAGCTTAACTGCATATTGCAGATTCTGCTCTGCTACATGTGTATGTTATCTACAAAATAAAAATTAAGATATAAAAACACTCTTCTTTATTGTGACTGATAAACTAAAACCTTGGTTAAAGTGCTCATGCACATTAGAATTATTTCAAAAGGGTTTTACCAATGATGCAATATGTATAGAGGCCAAGCGATTCAAACTTCAAATGAAAAAAGGGATCAGGCATGCTAAAATTCAATATTCCCGACCATTGTCACGACAGATAAAGGATCTGACAATGCCTGAAATTAATTGAAATGAGCATGTAAGCATAAGGGTTAGAAAATAGATCTGCAACCATCTTATAAAACTAAGGACTGATATCAGGTGACCCTCACTGTTATGTGCTGGATTGTCCAGATCCTTTGTTAGTTGCTACAGGTAATTGCACACCCTCGCAGTGGGAATAGCTTTTGATCACCCCCATTGTTTTATTCCTATGCAGGCTTCACTTTTTTAACATACATGTGCTTATTATATGCCATGGATCCAAGGAGTAATGTTTCTATTATGAGAGTGACTTGCCAACACAATACAAGGAGAAATGTTACCTCTTGGATCCCAGTCAGACGCCACTCACCTAGCTAAACCAGATCTCACACTTTGCACTGACGAGGGGCAGCACCCCAAAACACAGTGTCTGCAAACTGAGATTCTGGTTTGGCTTTTATACTAAATCATGTGGCAAGGCTTGTTAAAGGGTAGATATTGACTTTTAGGATTGCTACTTCCAAAAGGTGTCACTAGAGTTCTAGTCCTCGTTCTCTATGAAGAGGTAATGTGTTTATTATATGCCATGTGACAGAATATTATGTTATATGTGCTGCATATCACCAGAAGTATATTTTGGTAAAGTAGTATAACACTGTGGAGACGCGGTGGTCGTCTGAAAGAGTGTCTTTAGAAAGAGTGCATGCACCAGGGCTCGTACCACTGGACGCCTGCTCTCTCTCCCCGTGGGTAGAACACTACTCAGACAACACAGGGTGAGGGTAAAACAGTGTGGCAATAATTTATTGAACTACCAACACACAATAGCATACAGAACAGTCCCAGCAAATACCCAAGATGGTGCAAATTACAGAGTCACACCCTTACGGGTTTAGAGCTGCTTCCAGTGCCAAACACTCCCACCAGTGATTCCTCACTTTTGGCGGGCCCCCACAGTGAGGAGGTAATGACAAGTTTAGGAAGCTAACCGAGAGCAGTGAGGTATATGGCCAGGTGACCCGATTGTCTCAACCTGGATTCTTGAAGACGTCTCAGGGTTTCAGTGAAGGTCAATGAAGCAGTCCTGTGCTCTTCCAGACGGGGCTGTAGTCCCCTAAGCTGATATCCTGTAGAGTCACACGGACCAGAAGAAAAAGTCTTTTTATATAGTTCACAACTGGCCTTCAACCAGCATCCAGAGGTCAGAGAGAGATGTGAATGAGGCTAACCTGCCTTGTTTGATCATGTAATATATTTGCATAGTTTTTCCTCCTCTGTTTGGGAATGCCAACAAACTGGAATGGACAATGTATATAATCAACATATCACCAAACATCATTGTTCAACGGCCATGCATTACTGTTCGGCAAAGATAACAGAAAATAAACTGTAGGAGGTAATATTAGAGGTATTCATCCTGCAAGAACAGTCAATATTTCAGACAACAGTTTATGATTCTGGGCCTGCACAATTTATGTCTGGCATAATTAAGAAGAAATGATGTGTCGTCGCAAACACTTTTTCCTTAGGTACTGTATATTTGAGCAATTATATTACTGTATTATGTCTGTGATGCAAATATCTACTCATGTGTGACATATACAGTATGTCAAAGAGACCGCATGGTCTTTAGTGAGTACTGATATCATAGTGAAAAATTAATCACAGAATGTTAAAGTTGTAAGGGATCTCAAGGGTACTCATGTACAACCCCCTGCACAATGCAGCACAGGATTCACTGCACCATCTCAGACAAATTGGAGGTACACTGTTCAAAAATGTCTTATACAAGGTTTGCTTGGTTGCAGTTTGCATTATGTCCTTGGGTTAATGTTCACTAAGTTGCAAGTGACATGGTTGGGTAATAGGTTCCCCCTTGAACTCCCAGAGGGCTTAAAAACCTGGACTTATCCACCAGTAGAAGTCAGACACAAGCATATGGAACAGAATCAGGAGGAGAAGCTATGCAGCACATAATTATCAAGTCCACCACAGTTAGCTAGCAAGTGGGAATAAGTTTTGCCATTATGATTTACCACTTCATGGAGACGCCTCCTGACGAAGCCTCTGGGTGAAATGTGCGTTGGGGCAGGCGGACCAGGACGCATGTACTAGACTCCATTTCACTGACATGCCATCTTTTGTGTAAGTACGTACCTTATGCTTTTTTTTCACTACATTATTTAGTACCAGTCATGTCACTTGTTATTTGACTTGGATTATTAAATTGATGGGTCCTTTGGCGTATTTGGAATCTGCCGTGTTACTTTACATCTCTAACTTTGTACATGTTACTGGTGCCACTTCTAGGAACATTCTGCTTTCATATATGTATGTCTTTTGTATTTAAAATCTTTTTTAATTATATTTAATAAATTGTTAGCTTATATGAGACCTTTGTGTGCACTTGTTTTCATACGTGGGTTTGTTGATTACAGTAGTTTCAGAGTGTGTCTCTTGAGAGGCCGTACGGGGCCCCTGGCCATCGAGGGAGTCCGCCATGACTGGGTAACGTGGGAGTATAGGGAGCCCTTAGGTCCCAGGCAGCATTAAGGGTTAACATAGAGACATGGATGGTATTAAGGGGAGGTTAGTGCTTGCAGGTAGGAGGGTTCAGGGGAGGAGCATAGGGTTAACAGTCAAAGGGATCAGCCATATTATAACGGCAGCCATTACACGTGGATCCCTTCAACTGAAAAGAAGCTCTGTGGTACCTGATAACTATGGACGTTGAAGCCTTGCTGCAGAGACTGCGGGATGCGGCGGGCACTCAGGGCACAGCATGGCTGCAGTAATCTGTGAGTGGACTGCTACATGGTGTGGTGACGGATGATGCCCAGGTCCCTTCTGACGGGCGCCGGCCGCGGGGTCTAGGCCTCCGGCGCACTTAAGCCCCGAGATCACCACCCGGGCCCAGCGCCGACGTAGGAGCCCCTCAAGGGACCCTCTGGCTCAGTGTACAGGCAGCAGGTCCACGCTGACGCGTGGCAGAGCTGGGAGGAATCCATCCTCACGGCGGGGCCTGCAGCAGGGGGAGGTGTCGGCCTCCCTCACGTCTGACTCATCGCCCAGGGTGTCAGGAGCTGGAGCGGCAGGCACAAGTGGAGTTTGTGGGCCTGCTCGGCACAGAGTGAGTGAAGCAAGGAGGCGGGGGCCTTATCAACAGGCCTCTCAGCGTGGGGGACGCAGCGGGCGGCAGTCGGCTGGCCTAGCAGGGAGCGCGCTGTCCAGCACACATCAGGACTCACATGAATCGAGCTCCACAAGCCTGCGGGAGCATTCTGCAGAGCAGGGGGTGCCGTCTGACTCCAGGGCTGGCAGTGCTGTGTCCACACTGCTAGAGTTACAGAGCGCTCATCAACACGGGCAGCAGGACGCTGGCCTTGGTCCTGAAACTACATCTGCAGCAGCGTCAGCTCTGGGGCTCCCTGCACAGATGGCTGGCACTCCTCCTGCTATCAGTCAGCTGTCTGTGGGACAGGGAGTCCTGGGAGCTATTGCTTCTTCTGAGGATCAGCGCAGAAGGAGATTAAATCAGGGTCACCTACAGCAGGATACAGGATCTTCGGCTGCCGGGTTCACGGCACCTGGGCAGCTAGGTGAGAGTGATCATTTAATTTATCATAACCCTCCGTTAGCTTTGCAGGGGGTTAGGAGTCAGGATATGTTTTCTGGGGGAGTTAGCGGGGGTTTAGGGTTAATTTTGCATGGGCTCAGAGATTTAGCTATGTTATGGAGGAGCGGAGATGTGCAAGGTGGGCTATCGCCATCCGCCGCCTGAATGGGAAGTGTTAGGGATGCTTTATGGGTTGGAGTTTTATCAGGAGGGGTTGGGGGACCTAGCAGGGTGTTTCCTCAGGACGGGATATTGGCATCTGCAGAGGAAGCTACGGCGTCGTCGGGTGCTACTGGTCCATCAGCGGAGTTGGCATTGTCGCCTGTAGCGGGGGGTAGTGATAAGGAGAAGGAGGATACAGTGCGGCTGGACGATTCAGCAAAGGGAGAGGTCTATGTTTGTTTCGAAGGGCCATTGGGAGCACACCTGAAGCAAGAGGTTAGGGAAAGGATCTGGAAAGGGGAGTATATAGAGATATTTTCATTACTTCCCTTAGAACGTTTTAATTTAGATAGGTTGCGGAGGGAGGATAATAAGAGGGAAGACGAGGAAAAGAGGAGGTACCGGTTAATTCCCAGAACCTTCTCTAATTGGCTGCAAGCATTTGCCATTTTAGCTAGCGTAATTGGTGAGAAGGCCCCGGAGTATTGTTCGGGACTTTTTTGTTATATGGATGCAATAGGTGAGGCATATCGGGTTTACGGGGGTCAGGGCTGGTTAAGGTATGACGAACAATTCCGTCAGCGTAAGGCAGTTCGACCAAGCATTCGGTGGGTTCATAAAGATATAGCTCTTTGGATGAGGGTTATGGTTCCGTCCAGGATGGGCCAAGGTAGTCAGCCTTTTCCAGGGGGCACTGGGGGTCAAGGACAGTCGGGACACTCAGTGGTCATGCAAAAAGGACTGTGCTTTGCGTTCAATGAGGGGTTATGCAAGTTTGGGGCGAAATGCAAGTTTAAACACGAGTGTTCAGCTTGTGGAGGCGCACATGGAGCATCAAAATGTTTTAGAGGGGGCAGACAGAAGGGAGGCGACGGCGTTGAAAAAAGGAGTGACGCCAGTTCAACTGGACGCGATGGAGGGATTTCTAAGTAGATATCCTGATACAGCGGCAGCTACTTTATTAATAGAGGGTTTTAGAGATGGTTTCAAGATTCCGTCAGTCGAATCAATGGTTTGTTTTTCCAAAAAGAGTTTAAAATCAGCATTGCAGTTCCCGGACGTCGTCACTGATAAGTTAAAGAAAGAGGTTTCCCTGGGTAGAATGCGGGCCCATTTCCTTTGCCCCCCCATCAGTAATTTGAGGGTTTCCCCTCTGGGTGTGGTCCCGAAAAAAGAGCCCAATAAGTTCAGGCTGATCCATCACTTGTCCTTCCCAAAAGGATCTTCGGTAAATGACGGCATTGATCCACAACTGTGCTCGGTGCTTTATACGTCATTTGACGCAGCCATGGATTGGGTGCAATTATGTGGACGAGGAGCATGGTTGGCTAAGACTGACATAGAAGCCGCATTTCGGCTACTGCCAGTACACCCTGACAGCCTGCACTTGTTGGGTTGTTTTTGAGATGGAGGATTTTTTGTCGACCGGTGTCTTCCTATGGGCTGTTCTCTTTCTTGTGCTTATTTTGAAACGTTCAGCACGTTTTTGGAGTGGGCTGTGAAACAAGTGTCCGGTCTGGAGTCATGCATTCATTACCTCGATGACTTCTTGTTTGTCGGTCCGGCTCAGAGTTCTAATTGCTCATTGTTACTACATACAATGGAGAGTTTGGCAAAAAGGTTTGGGGTGCCCCTAGCAGCTGAGAAAACGGTGGGGCCAGTGACTGCATTGAGTTTTCTAGGAATTGAAATAGATACTTTGGCAATGGAGTGTAGATTGCCTGATGAGAAGGTGATCGCGTTGCGGGAAGAGGTGTTGAGAGCCCGAAGTTCGAAGAAAATATCTTTACGTGATTTGCAATCGTTACTGGGCAAGCTAAATTTTGCATGCAGAATTATGCCTATGGGCAGGGCTTTTTGTTGGAGGTTGTCACTGGCAACAGTGGGAGTGAGATCCCCAGTACATTTTATTAGGTTGAAGAAAGAATTGCGTGAAGATTGGCGGTTTGGGCAAAATTTTTGGAAATCTACAATGGAAAATCTATCTGGATCCAGCCAGTAGTGAACGCGGATACTTTGGGGTTATACTGGACGACGATGGAAGGTCGTGGTTTTTGCTTGTTTTTCCATGGTAGTTGGTTAGTGGCGGATTGGCCTTCTTCTTGGAAAGAACAGGACCTGCTATCAAATCGGGTTTTGACTCATCTGTTTCCTATTGTAGTGGCACTGTCCTTGTGGGGTGGGAGGGTAAAAAATAGGAAGATTCGCTTTCCTTGCGTGCTGGAAGGAGTGGTAACTGCGGTGAATTCATTGTCATCGGCATCCCCTGCGGTTGTGAAAATGTTACAACGTTTGGTCATGTTGGGATTAAATCTTAACCTATGGGTTGTGGCAGAGGTCAGATCAGTGGTGTTTAATCCTGTCATTGTTGCTCTTTCCAATTTACAGTGGGAACGTTTCCGGGAGCTGGCACCTCAAGCGGATTCGTCAGGCATGGAGTGTCCAATGGAGTTGTGGAATCTTCCTTGCGTGCAGTAGGGCATTTGTTTTCGAAGTCCTTGTCAAGCAGGTCATGGAGGCAGTACGGGCAGGCCTGGAGCATTTGGGAAGGTTGGAGGGTTTCGTTGGGAGAAGGGTTGGAGGATGAGAGCAGATTGTTGTTGCTGGTTGGACATTGTAGGGAATCGGGTTGGTCAGTGTCGAAACTGAACAAGTTGTTAGCGGGTCTTGCTTTTGGTTTCAAGGTTAGAGGTCTCAGTGATGTGACAAAGTCCTTTTTAGTGCTTCAAGTGGTGAAGGGCTGGAGGAAGGGTTGGAGAGCGTTGGATATGAGACGCCCAGTTTCATATGAAGTGTTATTAGTTCTGGGGAATCAATTGCCAGTAGTATGTTCGTCACATTGGGAGATAGATCTATTTAAGGCTGCTTTTGCATTGGCTTTCTTTGGGGCATTTCGTTTGGGGGAGCTGGTTAGCCCATCCAAGTTAAAGAAAGGGGGTCTGCTGAGGGAAGATTTGGATGTTTATAGTGATAGAGTGGTGGTGTTTATTCGGTCATCCAAAACAGATGTGGAAGGAAAGGGTTGTAGAGTGGTGCTATTTGGGGTTACAGGGTCACCTGTGTGCCCGGTGGTTTGCGTAAGTGAATTTATGAGGCGGGAGGGTGCGTTGCATAACCCATTTTTGTCACATGAGGACGGTTCCTTTTTATCACGTTTCCAGTTCTTGGCGGTATTTAGGCGTTGTCTGGAGTTAGGGGGCATTTCGGCGAAGGACTATAGTGGACACTCTTTTAGGATCGGAGCTGCCACAGAGGCGGCCAGGAGGGGTTTAGGAGAGGAGGTGGTGAAAAGGATTGGGCGGTGGGAATCAACAAGGTTTAGGTCATATATCCGCCCGAATTTAATTTAAGAATGTGGTCTGTTTATTTTGGAACCCTGGCTTAAAAGATTGTTGTGTTGTTTTGTTTCAGACGGCGGTCAGCGGCTTATTTGGATAATGGGACACTCTTTTGTGTTTTGGGCCACGATACGGGCAGCGGTTCGTCCGGACGGGCGTCACCTGGGCATCCCGCGGGAGTCGGCGATTCTGCGTTGGATCGATAAACGCGGGATGGTCTGGAGTCAATTTTTACCAGAATTTCACCGTTTTGTGCGTTTGAACAGGGCTCCTGTTGTGATGGTTTTACATCTAGGTGGGAACGATTTGGCCAAAAGGCCTTGCAGGGAATTGATCAGGGACATCAAGTTTGATTTCCTGAGGCTTTGG
Organism: Oophaga sylvatica; assembly: GCA_033576555.1. Taxonomy (NCBI): domain Eukaryota; kingdom Metazoa; phylum Chordata; class Amphibia; order Anura; family Dendrobatidae; genus Oophaga; species Oophaga sylvatica. Next base: position 121,213,952 of record JARQOD010000002.1, on the reverse strand, counting down.
GCGATGTTTCCCAAGCTTTTAGCAGTGTGGTCAGATATTATTCCCAGGAAGGTCTGGCGGGGGGCTCGCTCTGTTGAAGGGGTTAATAGAGCCCGAATTAAGATAAATAGGGCCGTGTCTCGTTTTATGGCGAGAAATGGTGCGGTTGTGGTGCGCCATAGGGAGCTGGAATCGGGAATGGGGGAATTTTGGAGAACTGATGGGGTTCATCTCAATGCTGTCGGCACCGATATGTGGTGCCTGGCCATCCAGGAAGGGATTGAAACAGGTCTGAGAGTTTGGAGGGACATAAATGTTTAAGGGGGTCAGAACATTTATGTGAGTGGCGTGGGGGGAGGTCCTCTAAGTTGATGGAATTGGGGAATGGTGGATTGGAGGGGGGGGGATCTCAAGGGGTTCTGGACTCCCCCTGTGTGATTTCAAGTGGCTGGGACAATTATTCCCGCGGTTTTGGAAAAATTAAGGGGCTTGTTAAGAGGTTTCATTTGGCCGGGATTGGTTACTATTGGCCTCCGAGCTGGTGCAGAGCGGCTGGGGGTAAAACCTATCCTGGAGGCCAAGGTGGACGTTGCGCATTTGCAGTGGATATATTTCGGGGCTTCGAGGACCACCCCTCCCGGGAGGATATTGTTTGAAAAATTATTTTGTTTGTAAGCTATGTTTAATAAAAGGCTGCTGTGGCCATTAAATCCAGTTGGGGTCTTGTGTTTATTTTTAAAAAGAAGATTTATGGGGAAAAGTTAATCTGTGAACGAGGTTTAGGGGAAGTTGGGTTTTGGTTATAAAGGCTCACACGAATCACGGGTACCCCTTACGTCAAGAGAGGCCGTACGGGGCCCCTGGCCATCGAGGGAGTCCGCCATGACTGGGTAACGTGGGAGTATAGGGAGCCCTTAGGTCCCAGGCAGCATTAAGGGTTAACATAGAGACATGGGTGGTATTAAGGGGAGGTTAGTGCTTGCTGGTAGGAGGGGTCAGGGGAGGAGCATAGGGTTAACAGTCAAAGGGATCAGCCATATTATAACGGCAGCCATTACACGTGGATCCCTTCAACTGAAAAGAAGCTCCCACCCACCCTCCCTTTTATAGTTTTAGTGATAGGACTCCAAAATTCTATTCCAGTAATGCATATTTGTCACGGCAGTGGGGCGTGGGAGGAAGGTCCTCGAAGTTGGTGGAATTGGGGAATGGTGGATTGGAGGGGGGGGATCTCAAGGGGTCCTGGACTCCCCCTGTGTGATTTCAAGTGGCTGGGACAATTATTCCCGCGGTTTTGGAAAAATTAAGGGGCTTGTTAAGAGGTTTCATTTGGCCGGGATTGGTTACTATTGGCCTCCAAGCTGGTGCAGAGCGGCTGGGGGTAAAACCTATCCTGGAGGCCAAGGTGGACGTTGCGCATTTGCAGTGGATATATTTTGGGGCTTCGAGGACCACCCCTCCCGGGAGGATATTGTTTGAAAAATTATTTTGTTTGTAAGCTATGTTTAATAAAAGGCTGCTGTGGCCATTAAATCCAGTTGGGGTCTTGTGTTTTATTTTAAAAAGAAGATTTATGGGAAAAGTTAATCTGTGAACGAGGTTTAGGGGAAGTTGGGTTTTGGTTATAAAGGCTCACACGAATCACGGGTACCCCTTACGTCAAGTGTTTTCTCCTTGCTTGCTCAGTCTTTTGTGTTGGTATTCACTTCATGCATTACTAGAGACCACATACTAGTATAAAAGAGAGCCATCCTGAGATTCACCCATTATTAGTGTTGAGCGATACTGCTCGATATCTAAAAATATCGTATCGAAATGGTATCGCCGATATCACTAAATATCGGCGATATCCGATTCCGATACCGGAAGTCCCATGTAAATCTATGGGAACAAAATATCGCAACTAAAAAAAAACCTTTATTTCCTTGTAAACACTAAATATACACACATAGAATACATATATATTAGGGTTGAGCGATACTTTCCGATATCCAAAAGTATCGGAATCGGAATGGTATCGCCGATACCCAAAAAATATCGGCGATACCCGATACCGATACCGGAAATCCAATGTAAGTCTATGGGAACAAAATATCGGAATTAAAAAAAACCCATTCTTGCCTTGTTGGTTAATTGTACATGAAGGAAAACAACAAAGAGTAATGTACAATGTATTGTGGAAGGTTGAGGAGACATTAAAGGCATAGATGTTTAACCCAATCAAATGGAATAGCATAAATATTTTTTTTTTTAAAGATGTTCGGATTGACGAAGAAATTGACAATGTTGTTAACGTTTTTTCTATTTTGGCAAATATGTATATTTCACAACTTCCATGCTCTTCACCTTTTTAACTTTTCACACACTTTCTCCTTCATAATCTTCAGCAGCATCATCTTTTTCATCAAATTATTCTTCATCTTCACCTTCTTTATCTTCTTCTTAAACTTCTTGCTATTCATCTTTTTGTTAACATTACTCAGATTCTTCTTATTAAACTATTATTCTTATTCATATTGTACTTCATCTTCTTCATCATATTCTTATTTGTGACAGAGAATCCTGTACTTGTAATCTGTCAAAGTATGAATTTTTCATCCTTCCGTTCTTGCTGTCACAAAAGATTTAAATTACAACAGTATTTGTCCATGTTCAGTTTAGCCTGCAGCAGCAGGCATTTTCCAGGGCACCACGAGGAGGAACGGACTCACCCCCATACACTGCTTAGTCTTCTTCTGCTTATAATTTAGAGCATATATTTTGCTCTTCATTTTGGTCTTATACTTCATGTTCTTCTGCTTTTTGATCTTCTGCTTATTGTTCTTAAGTCTCTTGTTCTGTATCTTGTAGTTTGTCTTAACCTTCTTAGTCCTGTTTGGTAATCTTTTATTTCTTCTTTGTGATGGTGTTTAGGCTGGTTGGCTTGATGCTCGTCGTCCTTGTGGTCGTCATCTTCTTCGGGGTGGTCATCAGGGTCGTCGTCTTCATTGTTGGAGATCCAGAGTGATTACCCAAAAAAGCATTGAAAAAATCTTCAATTTGTAAATGTTGCAGAAGGTACAAGAGTCAATGCAAGTAATGAGGACCAGCTGACTGTGCTGGAACCCGGAGGGGCAGCAGAAGGAAAAGAGCCAATGGCACAACCGAGGACCAGCTGACGTTACTGGGACACGGTTACTAAGCAGGAGGTACCTGTGCTCTAAAGCACTACCAAGGACCAGCAGACATTGCTGGAACTCGGATACCGAGATGGAGGCACCTAGGCCAAAGGCACTGCGGAGAACCAGCTGACGGTACTGGAACCCGGATGGGAAGCAGAAGGTACAAGAGTCAATCCAAATAACGAGGACCAGCTGACTGTGCTGGAACCCGGAGGGGCAGCAGAAGGAAAAGAGCCAATGGCACAACCGAGGACCAGCTGACGTTACTGGGACACGGTTACTAAGCAGGAGGTACCTGTGCTCTAAAGCACTACCAAGGACCAGCAGACATTGCTGGAACTCGGATACCGAGATGGAGGCACCTAGGCCAAAGGCACTGCGGAGAACCAGCTGACGGTACTGGAACCCGGATGGGTAGCAGAAGGTACAAGAGCCAATCCAAATAACGAGGACCAGCTGACTGTGCTGGAACCCGGAGGGGCAGCAGAAGGAAAAGAGCCAATGGCACAACCGAGGACCAGCTGACGTTACTGGGACACGGTTACTAAGCAGGAGGTACCTGTGCTCCAAAGCACTACCAAGGACCAGCAGACATTGCTGGAACTCGGATATCGAGATGGAGGCACCTAGGCCAAAGGCACTGCGGAGAACCAGCTGACGGTACTGGAACCCGGACGGGTAGCAGAAGGTACCCATGGAAATTTAAGATGACAGGCCGCGAGCCGGCCGCAGTTATCGAATCCCACAGTACTACAGTGGGTGATTGTCCTATTGTCACAACGGAAACAGCCTTTATTTGCATATCCCGCAGCACACATAGGAAGCACCTAAACTCCAAGCACCATAGAGTCGGCTAACCCGACCGCAACACGACAGGACAACTTATTGGAGGCTAAGTGACGTTTACACTGACAGGAAACAGATGGCGTGCTGTAACCAGTCTGGGCAGGAGTGAGTACCCGTGCCAATGACACTTCCGAGCAACAACTGGCAGTGTTGAAGCCCAGGGATGAGAAGACAACAGGGTGGAGGCAGCAGGACTTTTTGCCGTACACACAGCAGGGGAACAGCTGACATTACTGAACCCCAGTAACACAGGAGCAAGTGTTCACGTGCCAAAGCACTTCCGAGCAACAACTGGCGGTGTTGTAGCCCAGGGATGAGAAGAGAACAGGGTGGAGGCAGCAGGACTTTTTGCCGTACACACAGCAGGGGAACAGCTGACATTACTGAACCCCAGTAACACAGGAGCAAGTGTTCACTGTGCTAACAGCACTTCCGAGCAACAACTGGCGGTGTTGTAGCCCAGGGATGAGAGGAGAACAGGGTGGAGGCAGCAGGACTTTTTGCCGTACACACAGCAGGGGAACAGCTGACATTACTGAACCCCAGTAACACAGGAGCAAGTGTAGACTGTGCTAACAGCACTTCCGAGCAACAACTGGCGGTGTTGTAGCCCAGGGATGAGAAGAGAACATGGTGGAGGCAGCAGGACTTTTTGCCGTTCACACAGCAGGGGAACAGATGACATTACTGAACCCCAGTAACACAGGAGCAAGTGTTCACTGTGCTAACAGCACTTCCGAGCAACAACTGGCGGTGTTGTAGCCCAGGGATGAGAAGAGAACATGGTGGAGGCAGCAGGACTTTTTGCTGTTCACACAGCAGGGGAACAGCTGACATTACTGAACCCCAGTAACACAGGAGCAAGTGTTCACTGTGCTAACAGCACTTCCAAGCAACAACTGGCGGTGTTGTAGCCCAGGGATGAGAAGAGAACATGGTGGAGGCAGCAGGACTTTTTGCCGTTCACACAGCAGGGAACAGCTGACATTACTGAACCCCAGTAACACAGGAGCAAGTGTAGACTGTGCTAACAGCACTTCCGAGCAACAACTGGCGGTGTTGTAGCCCAGGGATGAGAAGAGAACATGGTGGAGGCAGCAGGACTTTTTGCCGTTCACACAGCAGGGGAACAGCTGACATTACTGAACCCCAGTAACACAGGAGCAAGTGTTCACTGTGCTAACAGCACTTCCGAGCAACAACTGGCGGTGTTGTAGCCCAGGGATGAGAAGAGAACATGGTGGAGGCAGCAGGATTTTTTGCCGTTCACACAGCAGGGGAACAGCTGACATTACTGAACCCCAGTAACACAGGAGCAAGTGTAGACTGTGCTAACAGCACTTCCGAGCAACAACTGGCGGTGTTGTAGCCCAGGGATGAGAAGAGAACATGGTGGAGGCAGCAGTACTTTTTGCCATTCACACAGCAGGGGAACAGCTGACATTACTGAACCCCAGTAACACAGGAGCAAGTGTTCACTGTGCTAACAGCACTTCCGAGCAACAACTGGCGGTGTTGTAGCCCAGGGATGAGAAGAGAACATGGTGGAGGCAGCAGGACTTTTTGCCATTCACACAGCAGGGGAACAGCTGACATTACTGAACCCCAGTAACACAGGAGCAAGTGTTCACTGTGCTAACAGCACTTCCGAGCAACAACTGGCGGTGTTGTAGCCCAGGGATGAGAAGAGAACATGGTGGAGGCAGCAGGACTTTTTGCCATTCACACAGCAGGGAACAGCTGACATTACTGAACCCCAGTAACACAGGAGCAAGTGTAGACTGTGCTAACAGCACTTCCGAGCAACAACTGGCGGTGTTGTAGCCCAGGGATGAGAAGAGAACATGGTGGAGGCAGCAGGACTTTTTGCCGTTCACACAGCAGGGGAACAGCTGACATTTCTGAACCCCAGTAACACAGGAGCAAGTGTAGACTGTGCTAACAGCACTTCCGAGCAACAACTGGCGGTGTTGTAGCCCAGGGATGAGAAGAGAACATGGTGGAGGCAGCAGGACTTTTTGCCGTTCACACAGCAGGGGAACAGCTGACATTACTGAACCCCAGTAACACAGGAGCAAGTGTTCACTGTGCTAACAGCACTTCCGAGCAACAACTGGCGGTGTTGTAGCCCAGGGATGAGAAGAAACATGGTGGAGGCAGCAGGACTTTTTGCCGTTCACACAGCAGGGAACAGCTGACATTACTGAACCCCGGTAACACAGGAGCAAGTGTTCACTGTGCTAACAGCACTTCCGAGCAACAACTGGCGGTGTTGTAGCCCAGGGTCAAGGAGGATGTTTAAATACTATATCAAGTATTTTCCTTGTTACGTGTCAATTAAAAATGTCTATACTCCAAACAAGAGAAATATAAACTTTAGTACCATAAGATGATGATTTAACTTAAAAAAATATATGTAAATTAATAATTTACAAACATAAACGCATACATTAACATGTTGAAAAGCAATGCAAACCACAATTAAAATAGGTTAAATAATCTGCATACGGTTTAAAATAAAAGCATACAAGTACATATCAGAATCCATTAATGATGGGTAAGTAACAGTATGTACACCATTTTTATTGTGTAGACAATGAATGGCTGACTTAAAAACATAATCAGCATTACAAGTTTTATTTGATATTCATAAAACTTTACATTTGGTGAATAATATCACTAAAATTTTTTAAAAAATATCTAACATTTCCATCATGTAATACTGATAATATGTGCCAATCATTTATATTAACAAAACAAAAATTTAAAAAGTGCATAGTGCAGAGTGAAAACAGATATTTATGCCTGACTGTGGACTTGCAAGCATGACAACGGATAGATAAGGTATATATAGATGAGACTGCATAGCCACAGATGGTGAATGGCGATGTAATACTGTACCTCAATAAAGTGTGCGTTACTACTACATCCTTTTTTTTATCTAGATTTATAAAAGGTTACGTGCATGTATGGTTGCGCCTTTGTTTGGACGCACAGACTGGCTTCCTGCTGTGACGCGTTGGGTATTGGAGCGTCTGTACGTCTTATGACGCAGACTAACATTCACGGTGCGCATCGTTCATCATCGCAAGCGTACCGACAACACAAAGGCGTTGTCATGACTGCTTTACTCAGTAAACATGCACCTATGATGAAACATACACGCATGTGCCCTATTACATAACAAGCTACAAGAAAAACGAGTGTGAGGTGTGACACAGCTGTTTTGTTAAGGTACAGTATTATATCGACATTGTACAGATGTCGCTATTCAGTCTGATAAATATATATCATTCACGTATTCTATCAGTTGTCGTTCTTTCAGCACCACTTACAGGTATATATTTTGCTATTGTGACTATGCACTATTGACTTTACCAAGGTAATGCATGATTTTTGGTAGCGATTATCATGTTTACATGAAGGACCTTTATGATATGGGCTGTTAACTTTCTAATCAAATATGTATTTTTTAAAATGACACAAATATAAGTAATGTTGAAGAGGACTATTCCTACATGCATTGTTTGCACAATATTACAGGTGTACATCACGTCCCTTAATCAACATTGGATTATTATATTTACTTGTATGCTTTTATTTCAAAGGCAAGAACACTGAAGTATAACCTTCGCACTGCAGCAGTTGTCAAAGTTCAACCCACATTATGCACTTCCAACATTGCAGCATTTGAGTCATCATGATGTGAGTTGGATTTGTCTAAGCTATGGAGTGACAAGGTTGACCATCAGTATCCTATAGCATAAGTAGGCTTTTGTGTTTGCATTTGTTTTCGACATGTGCATATCTGTAATAATATGTCACAATTATTTTGTTACAGATTTGTGACAAAGACTAATCATTTTATGGTTTGAAAGTTGACGTTTCAAATGTTTACAGCTTAGAAATCAGGGTGTAGCCTCATATCTATGTGTAGCACTAGACACTTTGAGATGTCATGTTTTTTTCACCATGATTAGGTAGCTAGCAGTAATTTTTGCTGGACACACAGCAGGGGAACAGCAGGCGTTACTGAACCCCACAAACACATCAGCGATTGTTTTCATCTGTGCATCTAACACTTCTGAGCAGCAACTGGCGCTGTTGAAGCCCAGGGTCAAGGAGGGTGTAGGCAGAGGCCTAGTATGAGACGTTTGAAGTTGAAGTTGTAGTTAGCAGCAGTAATTTTTGCCAGACACACAGCAGGGAACAGCAGGCGTTACTGAACCCCACAAACACATCAGCGATTGTTTTCATCTGTGCATCTAACACTTCTGAGCAGCAACTGGCGCTGTTGAAGCCCAGGGTCAAGGAGGGTGTAGGCAGAGGCCTAGTATGAGACGTTTGAAGTTGAAGTTGTAGTTAGCAGCAGTAATTTTTGCCAGACACATAGCAGGGGAACAGCAGGCGTTACTGAACCCCACAAACACATCAGCGATTGTTTTCATCTGTGCATCTAACACTTCTGAGCAGCAACTGGCGCTGTTGAAGCCCAGGGTCAAGGAGGGTGTAGGCACAAAATATTGAGTTATTGCCTTGTTACGTGGCCATTGCAAATGTATGTACTTCAAACAAGAATAAATGAAGTTTTACTAGGACAATAAAATGATGAATTTCAATTCCAAGAATAGAAAAATATTTATACTTGAGAGTCCTCTGTGGTTGATACCGTTTAATGGCTAACTGAGAATAAGGTAACAAATTCAAAGCTTTCGAGACTACTCAGGTCTCTTCATCAGTCTAAGACTAAAAAAAAAATGAAGAATCACATATTTCTACACACAACAGGACACAGGAATAGGTAAGACAAGTGAGGGAGGGACAAGTGAGGGGAGACCGGCCAAAAAATGAGAACAAGGATGAATTATCAGCGCCACACGATAAGTCAAAAAATTATGGATTTACCTGTGGCAAAACACTTTTGTATGCCCGGTCATAGCATGATGGATATGGAATTACTGGTATTAAAATATAACTTCAAATATGAGAAAGATACAAAGGTTTCAGAATATAAGCTCATCATGACCTTTGACACTGTTAGTGATGGAATGAATAGATCACACGGATTTATGTCATTCTATATCAATTAAGGAATCTGCATCTCTGCCCTTCCAGGGGCATGAAAACACAAAACCAGACCCCAATCAGAGGGCAATAAAACTTTCTATCCTTATCTAGGAACTGTTCCAATATTTATGTTCATCCCTCTGTGATAATGACAGTTCTGCTACACGTCACTTACTTGTCTTACCTATTGCACTATTCCTGTGTCCTGTTGTGTATAGAAATATGTGATGCTTATTTTTTGTTTTAGTCTTTGCCTGATGAAGAGACGTGAGTAGCCTCGAAAGCTTGCAATTTGTTACCATCTTTTCAGTTATCCATTCAAAGGTATCAACCACTATGGACTCTCAAGTCTAAATATTTTTCTATCTAATGGCTAACACGGTACGAAGATACACATGTTTCCTAACTTCAAGAATAAAAATAAAAACACTGCAAATATAAACGCATATATGCACATGCCAACAAGAAATGGAACAACACAACACCCAAAAAATTGGTTACAAAATATAGTGTTGTAAATTTAACAATAAAAGTCCATTTTTGCATTTCTGAATAATGCTTAAGGAACGCTATGTTAAACCATAACATAGTGAAGACAATGGATTTTGTAATCGTCACTCATCATCATCATCATTGCAATTTAGATGTGACAGTCACAGACATTTCAATTATTTAAGTTAATAAAATCGTTACTTTGTACAGCATGTATGACCTGTCCAGCATGGACTCATCAATGTGATGACACAATAATGTACGATAAAAAATAACCATTTAAAAAAACATAATGCATTGTCACAATTTAAGTGTGTGCCTGCAAGTGTAGGTGAAAGAAAGGCTACGGATAGCAAAGGTATATTCTATGTCTGTATCAGACAGTGGACAGCCTCTGATGGGTAATGGCGATGTTATACTGTACGTCAATAAAGTCTGCGGCTGCAATCATGCATTTTTTGCTTGTACAGTGTTGAAGAGGGTAAAAGCATGTCTGGTTGCGCAAGGCTTTATCCGTCAACACTACCTTCCTACTGTCACGCGTAGGGTAGGGTAGCGTGTGTCAATTAGATGACTCTATAAAATGTGACGTTACGCAGCGTTATTGCGCCCTAGGGACGCCAAAAATACGACAGCAGTAATCATTTACTGTCTAAATACTACACCTATGACCAACAAAAAAGACCGTTCCCTCTTTAACAATCTACAAGACTAACAAGCATAATGGTTGACGCAGACTTTATTGAGGTACAGTATTACATCGACATTGTCCATGAGTAACTATGCACTGTGATACCTATATACCATTATTAATTTATATCTGTTGTGGTTGTTTCAACAGCACTTGCAGGTATAACTAGTACTACCTATTGTCAGTATGCATGATGCACTTTCTAGATGTAATAATTTATTATTGCACATTATTACCAGGTTTAGATGCTGGCCATTTCATATATGGTGTGTGAAGTTACAGTTGGCATCAGTATGTGTATTTTATAATGTCTGTCATAAATAAAACTCGTGATGATGATGATGAGGATTTTATGATTCGTACATCCATTGACTGCATTATCTTACAGGTACAGATAAAGTTCCTTAAAAAGCATTAATTGATAAGTATGAAATGTACTTTTATGCATTAATTTCAAAAAGTGAACACTATGTTTTAGTTTTTGTTACCATTTCTAATAGACATGTGCAGATATGCGCTGTGATGACAAATTATTATTTGTCCATATTTGTCATAAAAATTTATCATTCTAGGCCTGGAAAACTTCACAATTTCATGTTTTAAGCATAACAATCAGGGTGACGGCTCTTCCCTATTTGGAGCATGTTCGACATGGGTTTTTCTGTGCATGTGTAGGGAACAGGAGACATGGATAACGTTGCGAACCAGTTATTTAATCTGAAAACGGACAGACAAATTCTGGCGAGATCCATGCCTTGTTCATTTTCAGAAAAGTAAGCCGGTCTACATTATCGGAGGATAGTCGCATGCGACGGTCTGTTAGTACACCACCTGCGGCACTAAAGACGCGCTCCGATAATACACTGGCAGCAGGGCAAGCCAGCACCTCCAATGCATACTGGCTAAGCTCTGGCCATGTATCCAGCTTAGAGACCCAAAACTTGAATGGGGAAGAGCCATCTGGGAGTACACTGAGAGGGAAAGACATGTAGTCTGTCACCATCTTACGGAAACGTTGCCTCCTGCTGACTGGAGCCGTCTCGGATGGTGTAGACATTGGTGGCACTGCCACAAAACTTCGCCACATTTGGAACATACTGGTCTTGCCCTGTGCAGATGCGCTGCTTGTGCTCCTCTTGTTGCAGAGCTGTCTCCACTGCCTCGACGCACAGAGCTGCTTTGTAAAGCAGTAGCAGTGCTCTCGGCTGGAATGGAGAACATTATGGATTGCACCAGTGTGTCTTGGTACTCCCGCATTTTACGCTCCCGGTTCAACGGTGTGATGAGGCTTTGTAAGTTGTCCCGGTAGCGAGGGTCTAGGAGGGTGTACACCCAATAATCAGACGTGGTGAGAATGTGGGCGATGCGGCGGTCGTTTCTCAGGCACTGCAGCATGAAATCAACCATGTGCTGCAGACTCCCAACTGGCCAAGAAACGCTGTCCCCTGCAAGAGGCGTCATCTCTGCCTGCTCTGCATCACCCCACCCTCGCTCTACATACTGACTAGAGCGTTGTGTACCTCCCCTGGAGCGATGTCTTCCTCCTCCATTGACTCCTTCTCATCCTCCTCACAAAGTGAACACTGCCCAGCCCTTTGTGAGGAACCACGTTGCGCTGACTGTCCAGAAGGTGATGGAATTTGTGACTCCTCATCCTCCACCTCTTCCAAAACCTCATCCTTATTGCTTGCAGTGTTTTTTGAAGCAGGCAGATAAGGGGGACAGTCAGGCTGACTAGTGCATCATCTGCACTCGCCATCCGCGTTGACTCATCAAACGCACGCAAAACGTGGCAGATGTCCTTCATAGAGGCCCACTCAGTAGTGGTGAAGTGTGAACGACGCAAATTGCGAGTTGATTGCGCCTGATGCAGCTGATACTCCATTACTGCTGGCTGCTGCTCACACAACCGCTCCAACATATGTAACGTGGAATTCCACCTGGTGGGTACGTCACATATGATGCGATGTTCAGGAAGGCGAAATCTGCGTTGCAGAGCTGCAATGCGCGATCTGGCCATGCTGGAACGTCGCAAGTGAGCGCACTCTAGGCGGACCTTGTGCAGCAGTGCATCAAGATCCGGATAGTCCCTCAAAAAACTCTGCACGACCAAGTTGAGCACATGTGCCAGACATGGTATGTGAGTGAGGTTGCCAAGGCCCAGAGCTGCCACCAGATTTCGGCCATTGTCACACACTACCAAGCCTGGCTGGAGATTCGCTGGCAAAAACCACACGTCGCTCTCCTGCTTGATGGCATTCCAGAGCTCCTGCGCTGTGTGGCTTTGATTCCCCATGTAAATTAATTTCAGGACGGCCTGTTGACGTTTGGCCACGGCTGTGCTCATATCGGTCGCATCAGGTAAGCGTTCACGGGTCCATGTGGAGGTAGACCGTGATGGCTCCTGCAGCGATGATTCTGAGGAACTGGAGTAGGAGGAGGAGTCAATGTGGACAGACTTGATTCCTGCAATCCTTGGAGTTGGCAGAACACGTACAGCGCCACTCGCAAGATCTGTACCCGGCTCCACAACATTGACCCAATGGGCAGTGAGGGAAAGGTATCGTCCCTGGCCATGGGTACTGGTCCACGCATCGGTGGTCAGGTGGACCTTGCTACTGACGGCGTTTAGTAGCGCATGTTTAATTTTTCCCTCGACATGCTTTTGCAGACCAGGGACGACTTGCCTGCTGAAATAAAATCGGCTGGGCACATTGTATTGTGGGACTGCCAATGCCATTAAGTCACGGAAACTGTCAGTCTCCACCAGCCTGAATGACAGCATTTCAAGGGACAGGAGTTTTGCAATGCCAGCATTCAGAGCCTGTGCTCGTGGATGGTTTGCCGAGTATGGCCGTCTTTTATCCCATGCCTGTGCTACCGATGGCTGTTTTGTGGCCTGGGAGTGTGAGGATGACAGGGAACTTGCAGCTGTGGGTGGAATAACACTGGGTCTCTGGACAACAGTGACAGAGGTTCTTCCATGGCGATCCTGTGAGGAAGCCGAACCAGCTGTGTGTGAGCTGGAGGAAGAGGCTCCAACACGAGCTGAAGATGTAGGTGCTGCTGTAGGTTGGCCTACATCTCCAGTGTGTCTTTGTAACTCAACCACGTGCTTTGTCCGTACATGTTTCCACATATTTGTGGTATTGAGGTTACTGATATTTTTACCTCTTTTAACTTTTTGATTACACAGCTTGCATTTGACATAGCAAATATCATCTGCAAGTGTGTCAAAAAAGGACCACGCAGTGCAAGTCCTGGAGCGCCCGGTTTGGCTGTTGGAAGAGAACTGCTACGAACGGGTGCCAAACTGGAGGCTACAGGCAACCGAGTCTGCAGCCTACCTCTCCCTACTGTTTGGACCGTTGGGGCAATCTCTTCCTCAGAGCTGCTACCACCACCTTCCTGTTCCTCACGCCATGTTGGGTCTTGGACCTCATCATCTCCACTACCCTCTTCCAACACCTGCTGCTGTTGGGTGGTCTGGCCAGCACCTTGCTCAACAGAAAATGGCACCTGAGTCTCATCATCATCAGATGCGTTCTGCGGTGTGCTGACCATCGGCACTGGCTCACCCGCCTCTTCACATTCAGAGAGACACAGCTGTTGCGCATTACTGTATACTGCCTCTTCTTCACATTCCAGAATGCTGCTTGGCTGGGCTCCTGTTTGCAAGCCAACAGATTCTGAGAACAGAAGCAGAGACTCAGCTGGCTCCAGTTCAGAACTCTCTGACTGCCTGGGCAATTTGGCAGGCGGTGAAGAGACAGATGGTTGTTCAACAGTGCTGTGGTCCTGAGAGGAGGTGGAAGGAATTGAAGTCGATGCATTGGCTGCCATCCAACCAACAACGGCTTCAATTTGTTCTTCCCGCAGCAGGGGGGTACGCTGAGCTCCTACAAAAGTGCGCATAAAGGAACGCTCACGGGGAAAACTGGTGGATGCTGTGTCACTGGGTGTGGCAGCAGCCACAGAATCCCCACGTCCTCTCCCTGCTGAAACTCCACGGCCACGACCATGTGCCTTACTCCCTGCCTTCTTCATCTTGGTAGATTGATAAAGAAAGTCAGAAAAGTTATAAGGCCTAAGTGTGGTTATTCCTCAGAGACTGCAGTGAACACTGCAGACAACTGTTCAGTAGCTGTGAAAGGCCCCTTTGTGTACTTCTATAGTGTTTGCAACCAATGTATTGTATACGGATGGAAGCGCGTCACACTAATAGATTAGATTTTTTTCAAATATAATGGAGCAGCACCAATTAGAGAAAAATGTGAAGGATGAGGCAGTGACACATGCTCAGCAGACTACAACCAGCAGTGGTTGAAGAACTAACTGGAGCGTAATCTGCACTCAAAAAATGAAAAGCTCACAGACTACAGTGAACACTGAAACACAACTGTTCAGTAGCTGTGAAAGGCCCTTTGTGTACTTCTATAGTGTTTGCAACCAATGTATTGTATACGGATGGAAGCGCGTCACACTAATAGATTAGATTTTTTTCAAATATAAAGGAGCAGCACAATAGAGGAAAATGTGAAGGTGAGGCAGTGCACATGCTCAGCAGAACTACACCCACGCAGTGGTTGAAGCAACTTACTGGAGCTGTAATCTGCACTCAAAAATGAAAAGCTCAACGACTACAGAACATGCAAACACCAAACTGTTCAGTAGCTGTGAAAGGCCCCTTTGTGTACTTCTATAGTGTTTGCAACCAATGTATTGTATACGGAAGGAAGCGCGTCACACTAATAGATTAGATTTTTTTCAAATATAATGGAGCAGCACCAATTAGAGAAAAATGTGAAGGATGAGGCAGTGACACACGCTCAGCAGACTACAACCAGCAGTGGTTGAAGAACTAACTGGAGCGTAATCTGCACTCAAAAAATGAAAAGCTCACAGACTACAGTGAACACTGAAACACAACTGTTCAGTAGCTGTGAAAGGCCCCTTTGTCTACTTCTATAGTGTTTGCAACCAATGTATTGTATACGGATGGAAGCGCGTCACACTAATAGATTAGATTTTTTTCAAATATAATGGAGCAGCACCAATTAGAGAAAAATGTGAAGGATGAGGCAGTGACACAGCTCAGCAGACTACAACCAGCAGTGGTTGAAGAACTAACTGGAGCGTAATCTGCACTCAAAAAATGAAAAGCTCACAGACTACAGTGAACACTGAAACACAACTGTTCAGTAGCTGTGAAAGGCCCCTTTGTTACTTCTATAGTGTTTGCAACCAATGTATTGTATACGGATGGAAGCGCGTCACACTAATAGATTAGATTTTTTTCAAATATAATGGAGCAGCACCAATTAGAGAAAAATGTGAAGGATGAGGCAGTGACACACGCTCAGCAGACTACAACCAGCAGTGGTTGAAGAACTAACTGGAGCGTAATCTGCACTCAAAAAATGAAAAGCTCACAGACTACAGTGAACACTGAAACACAACTGTTCAGTAGCTGTGAAAGGCCCCTTTGTCTACTTCTATAGTGTTTGCAACCAATGTATTGTATACGGATGGAAGCGCGTCACACTAATAGATTAGATTTTTTTCAAATATAATGGAGCAGCACCAATTAGAGAAAAATGTGAAGGATGAGGCAGTGACACACGCTCAGCAGACTACAACCAGCAGTGGTTGAAGAACTAACTGGAGCGTAATCTGCACTCAAAAAATGAAAAGCTCACAGACTACAGTGAACACTGAAACACAACTGTTCAGTAGCTGTGAAAGGCCCCTTTGTGTACTTCTATAGTGTTTGCAACCAATGTATTGTATACGGATGGAAGCGCGTCACACTAATAGATAAGATTTTTTTCAAATATAATGGAGCAGCACCAATTAGAGAAAAATGTGAAGGATGAGGCAGTGACACACGTCAGCAGACTACAACCAGCAGTGGTTGAAGAACTAACTGGAGCGTAATCTGCACTCAAAAAATGAAAAGCTCACAGACTACAGTGAACACTGAAACACAACTGTTCAGTAGCTGTGAAAGGCCCCTTTGTCTACTTCTATAGTGTTTGCAACCAATGTATTGTATACGGATGGAAGCGCGTCACACTAATAGATTAGATTTTTTTCAAATATAATGGAGCAGCACCAATTAGAGAAAAATGTGAAGGATGAGGCAGTGACACACGCTCAGCAGACTACAACCAGCAGTGGTTGAAGAACTAACTGGAGCGTAATCTGCACTCAAAAAATGAAAAGCTCACAGACTACAGTGAACACTGAAACACAACTGTCCACAATCTGTGAAAGGCTACTCCTTTGTCTACTTCTATAGTGTTTGCAACCAATGTATTGTATACGGATGGAAGCGCGTCACACTAATAGATTAGATTTTTTTAAATATAATGGAGCTGCACCAATTCCACAAAATCAAATAAAAAAAAAGAGTCTGTGAGTGACACGTGCAGATGCCTACAAACAGCGGTGGATGCAGAGCAAACTGCAGCGTCACCTGCACTCTCACACACACCTTGCACAGAGCTGTTAAAACAACACTGGCAAAAGGAAGCTTTACACAGTGGTTGGTAAACTAGCCTGCCTAAAGCACAGTAGAGTACACAAAATCGCTATGTCTAACTGTCCCTCAGAGTTAGCACAGCAGCGTTCTGTCCCTAACTGAGTTCACAGCACAGTGACGCTAAAATGGAGGCGGCGCCTTTTATAGTGCATTCTGACATCATTTCAGCAGCCAATCACAGCCATGCCATTAGTTAAGATGACCGCAGCATTACAGGATGTGCCCACACTTCATAAGATTCCTCATTGGCTGACTAAAATCACATTGCCTCTCAAAGAATTATGGGAACTTCCGATTCCGGTATACGATATAGGAAAAATATCGGAATTAAGTATCGGAATTCCGATACAGCGAATATCGGCCGATACCCGATACTTGCGGTATCGGAATGCTCAACACTAATATATATATATAACATGTCATTGTGACATATATATATACATATATGTATAGTTTATACACTTCTACATAGTAAAATATCCTCTGATTCAATTGCCGGGTAAAGCCGGCTTCTGTGAAAAGACAGAAGCACCCGACATGAAATGACACTTGGTGTACATAGGGTTAACCATGTCTTTTCATGTCGTTTGCAATCTGATTTGCACAAACAATTACATCAGTCTATGTGTGCAAAATTTCACACCTGTAGGGGTTAATTAAAGGTGTAAATTCGTTGTAAAAAAACGGACTTTTTTGCTACGAATTTACACCTTTAATTAACCCCTACAGGTGTGAAATTTTGCACACATAGACTGATGTAATTGTTTGTGCAAATCAGATAGCAAAGGACATGAAAAGACATGGTTAACCCTATGTACACCAAGTGTCATTTCATGTCGGGTTCTGCATTTTCACAAAAGCCGGCAATTGAATTAGCGGCTATTATACTATGTAGAAGTGTATGAACTATAAATATAAATATATATATATATGTGTCACAAATTCAATGACATGTATATATATATATATATATATATATATATGAGGTGTAAAATTGTTTAAAAAAAATGCGTGGGCTCCCGCCCTATTTTCGCAACCAGACAGACAAAGCCAGCGAATGGGGGCAGATAATAATAGCCCAGAGAGGGACCATTATTTTTGGCCCCCCTGGTTACTAACATCTGCCCCCAGACACCCCAGAAAAGACAAATCTATAATTAGATTCGCCCTTTCTGGCACTTTGCCCGTCTATTCCCATTGCCCTGTAGCGGTGGCGAATGGGTTAATAAGGGGTTAAAATGACCTTGCAATTGAAAGGTCACGTTAAGCCAGGTTAATAATTGAGAGCTGTCAATTAGACAACTATCAATTGTTAATCCTATTGTATGAAAGAAAAATCAAACACACACACTTTAATAAAAAAGAAGTTTAATGAAATAATCACACAGTTTTTGACCATATTTTATTTACCTGCTAAAACCATTTCCTGTAATAAAAATAAAATAATAAAGCAAAATTATTCTTACCTATCCCATGCACAGTCAGGTCCCACGGTGTAATCCTTCAGAAAGGGTTAATGTTTACTGCAGGGACCGCAGCTAATGCTGCAGCCTCACAGTAAACCCCCAAATGAATGAGCTCCTCTCCTGGCTGACAGGAGAGGAAGTGGAAAGCTTAATTGATTGCTTTCCACTTTCACTTCAGGTCAGCCAGGGACACCATCAGTGACGTCAGAGGGAACTGATTAACAAAAATAGAGGTTCCCTTCGAAAAAAAAATGGCGTGGGGTCCCCCCTATTTTTGTTAACCAGCCAGATGAAGCAGACCGCTGAGGCCTGGATTTTCAGGCTGTTAAGGAGCCAAGATCCATGGACCTTGCCAGCCTGATAATACCAGGCCACAGCAGTCTGCATATCTTGGCTGATTAAGAAAAATAGGGGATCCCCTCGAAAAAAATTGGCGTGGGGTCCCCCCTATTTTTGTTAACCAGCCAGATGAAGCAGACCGCTGAGGCCTGGTTTTTCAGGCTGGTAAGGATCCAATATCCATGCACCTTGCCAGCCTGATAATACCAGGCCACAGCAGTCTGCATATCTTGGCTGATTAACAAAAATAGGGGATCCCCTCGAAAAAAATTGGCGTGGGGTCCCCCCTGTTTTTGTTAACCAGCCAGATGAAGCAGACCGCTGAGGCCTGGTTTTTCAGGCTGGTAAGGATCCAATATCCATGGACCTTGCAAGCCTGATAATACCAGGCCACAGCAGTCTGCTTAGCTTGGCTGGTTAACAAAAATAGGGGATCCCCTCGAAAAAAAAAACCGCGTAGGGGTCCCCCTATTTTTGTTAACCAGCCAAGTAAAATGCAGACTGCTGCGGCCTGGTATTAAAAGACTGTCAAGGCCCATGGATTTTGGCCCTCAACAGCCTGATAATACCAGGCTACAGCAGCCCCACATTTGGCGCATCAAAAGATGTGCCAATTGTGGCACTTTACCGGCTCTTCCCACTGCCCTGTAGCGGTGGCAAGTGGGGTAATAAGGGGTTAATGTCACCGTTGATTGCACGGTGACAATAAGCCCGGTTAATAATGGAGAGGTGTCAATAAGACACCGATCCATTATTAATCCCAAAGTTATTAAATGTTTAAAAAAAAGACACAGCAAGAAAAAAGTCTTTTAATGAAATAAAAGAGACAACACAGTTTTCATTTCTTTTATTGTACTCTCATTCCTGCGACGCCATCGATCTCCTGTAAAAAAAGAAAAAAAAAAAAAACAACAGTATACCACCTGTCCGACGCAGTCCATAGTAACGAGTGTCCCACGACGATCCAGCTCTGCTACATCGCAATGACAGGCAGAGCCTGTCATCGCGACGCAGCACAGCTGATTACCTGCTTCCCCGGCGGTGACGTCATCGGACTGACTGCTTTACGGCCGGGATTACCCAGCAGTCACTGCAGTTATCGCGAGAAACTGCATGTGACCGCCGGGGAGAAGAGGATGGCGGCCATGAAGCAGTCCAGGCCGTAACCGCCGGAGATCTTCTGCCAGGTAAGTGCCGCTGATCCTGACAGACCCGACCGACGGACACTGACAGTGACAGACCCAACCGACGGACACTGACAATGACAGTGACAATCCCGATTCCGGTATCCGATATGACGAAAATATCGGTATTCGGAATCGAAAGGCCGATACAGCTAATATCGGCCGATATCCGATATTTGCAGTATCGTATCGCTCAACACTACCCATTATCATTTATACCAAGTGGAGGAAACTAACTCACCTGCAAGAAAGTATTGCCATTGGGGGC
Source organism: Oophaga sylvatica (assembly GCA_033576555.1). Lineage (NCBI taxonomy): Eukaryota > Metazoa > Chordata > Amphibia > Anura > Dendrobatidae > Oophaga > Oophaga sylvatica. The sequence continues at coordinate 121,193,915 of JARQOD010000002.1, read as the reverse complement.
TATAATTACTATAGCAGAGGGGAGCATGCCTGACCGTGAAAAGAGCGTCCCTCAGAAAATCAAGATATTTTTTGCCAACAAGAAGAGAGGACTAGCCACATCAGAGGAATTTGTAAAGAGTTGCCTGATTGTGATAAGGAGTGCCATGCCAGGGACTACTGGGAGACTGATGCCTGTATATGAGAGACTGTCATGTAAATTTGAGGTGACAGTTTATTTGGCCAAGTCGAAGTCCA
>JARQOD010000002.1:121124886-121192958 GCA_033576555.1 Oophaga sylvatica | reverse complement strand
ACCGCCGGAGATCTTCTGCCAGGTAAGTGCCGCTGACTCCTGACAGACCCGACCGACGGACACTGACAGTGACAGACCCGACCGACGGACACAGACAGGGACAGTGACAAATCCGATTACGGTATTCGATAAGACGAAAATATCGAAACGAATTATCGAAAGGCCGATAGAGCTAATATCGGCCGATAGCCGATATTTGCATTATCGTATCGCTCAACACTACCCTCGATTTTCTTCGGGACAGACGGAGGCTTCTGTCTGTCCGGGTGTTGACTCTGTTGTGGAGCGTATGCAGCTGATTTGGGACCAGGTAGTGGAGAGGTTGTCCCTATCTCAGGAGAAGGCCCAGCGGTTTGCCAACAGGCATAGGACTGATGGTCCTCGGTTTAAAGTGGGGGACTTGGTCTGGTTCTCCTCAAGAAATATCCCTATGAGAGTTGCATCTCCTAAGTTTAAGCCTAGGTTCATTGGACCTTATAAGATCATGGAGATTCTTAATCCTGTTTCCTTTCGTTTACTTCTTCCAGGGACATTTAAGATTCATAACGTGTTCCACAAGTCCTTATTGAAGAGGTTTGTCGAGCCAGTGGTTCCTATGGCTGTGCCTCCTGACCCTGTTTTGGTTGAGGGCAATCTGGAGTATGTGGTTGAGAAAATATTGGATTCTCGTTTTTCTAGACAGAAACTCCAGTATTTGGTTAAGTGGAGAGGTTATGGTCAGGAGGACAATTCTTGGGTGTTTGCTTCGGATATCCATGCTAGGAGACTGATCCGAGCGTATCACCGAGCTCATCCTGACCGACCTGGTTGCACAAATGAGGGTTCGGTGACCCCTCCTCAAGGGGGGGGTACTGTTGTGAATGTTTTGGAAATGAATTCTGAGCAGAAGCTCCCTCTGGTGGTTACAAACAGTACTGAACCATTCAATGAGGATTGGCAATCAGGATTCACAGACTGGCTTGATATAAGGGAGGTTCCCTCCCATCATGGTTGCCGGTGGTCAATTGTTCTTGTCTCAACTGTGGTTCCTGGTTCACTTGGAAGCTTGCTGAGTCTTGCCTCTTCTGCATTCAGATAAGATATTTTCTGTTTTTGTTTTTGTGCTTACCATTTGCATATTTCTCTGCATTTCTGTGAGGTTAGCCAGGTTCTCCCCCCCGGGGGGCTTGGACTCCTCTCAGTTCCTCTGGAGCCATTGTTATTTGTTCATTTGCCTTTTCCATTTTTTTCAGTGGCTGCGGCTTAGTTTTGTTGCACCAGAGAACTGATTTAGGTGGTAGAGGTCGTGTGATCTCAGGTGTTTTTACAATTAGTAGCGTTGGCATTTTTTAGGGGTTTTTTGGATTGCAGTGAGTATCCTTTCTATTCTTTTCTGTCTAGGCAGATTGGGCCCCAGCGTTTGCTCATACTATTTTATGTCTGTGTCTGTATTTCCTCTTGTCTAACCGCCATTACATGTTTGGGGGCTTCCTATGTTCTTTGGGGATCTGCTCCGGGGCAGATAGCTTTCCTCTTTCTATCTTTAGGTGTAGTTAATCTCTCAGGTTGTGACGAGGCGTCTAGGACCAACGTAGGAACGCTCCACGGCTGCCTTTAGTTGTGGTGGTTAGTCAGGATACTGCAATCCAATAGATTCCAACCTCTCTGGTGTATTGCCGTTTTTGCCTGCTCTCCTCAGCTACCGAAACATAACATCATAGCAGTGATGGGAGCAGTCCAGGATGAGAAGTGAGTAATAATCTGGTGGTAGTAGCTGGCAAATCCCAACAACCTCTGGTTTGCCTTAACACCAATAGGATGCAGACTATTAAAGATGGAAGTTAACTTCTCAGGATCCATCTTCAGGCTTGTGACAGAAATAATATAGCCGTGGAAAGGCAGGTGGCCTGGTCAAAGATGCATTTCTCGTATTTGGCGTACAGTCAATTCTCTCTAAGTCTTTGCAGGACCTGGTGGACATTACGTCTTTGAGAGGAAAGATCTGGAGAAAAAAAAAGGATACCATCCAAATAAACCACCACACAAGAGTAGAGAAGTTCTCTGAAGAAGTCATTCACAAACTTTTTCAAGACAGCTAGGGCATTACTGAGCCTAAATGGCATAACACGGTATTCATAGTGTGCATCACGGGTGTTGAAAGTGGTCTTCCATTAATCTCCTTGACAAATGCAGATAAGATTACATGCTCCTTTCAAACTGAACTTTGTGAGAATTCTGGCTCCTCTAAGGCGATCAAACAATTCCGCAGTCAGTGGCAATGGATACTTGGTTTTGATAACGATCTAGTTGAAATCCCTATAATTGATACAATTCCGGAATGTTTCATCCTTCTTAACAAAGACACCAGCTCCTGCTGGTGAGGATGATTTCTGGATGAACAAAGTGCATGACTTAAGACAGTGCATCACCGTCAACAGATGACACCATCAAAGAACTCTGAAGGTGAATGACAGAAATCTTGAATCATTCCATCATGGCCTGTTGCATGAAGTTTCCAGCTGCACTGTAATCATTGTAGGTCATCTCATGGCTACTTGTCAGACGCGAATAGAGACAATGGTAGAGAATAATGACTTTCGCCCAAGGTGGCCTCTCCAACAGACCCTAGGCTTTTTAGATTTCCTGACTTCTCTGGACAGAAGCGGGTAAGGTTTTAAGTACTATTGCAGTAGTAGCATAAACCTTTAGTTCCACAAAGTTCTTGCTGTTGCAAGGTCATTCTAACATGGTCCACCTGCATAAGCTCAGAAGAACTAGCAGAGACAGACTACTGCTGGGGAATGAGCGGCCTTTGCAAGAAAGGCACCAGTAGGGGTGGTTTTCTTTCACACACTACTTCCCTGGCGCTTCCTGAAACTTTATTCCAATGAGGATAGCCAAGGAAATTAGGTAATCAAGGGTTGTAGGGATGTCACGGCTGGCCAATTCATCTTTAGTCTTCCTGAACAAACCTTTCCAGAAGGCAGCTATCAGAGCGTTATTGTTCCAACCGAGCTCACATGACATGGTGCAGAATTGGATAGCAAACTGACCTACGGACAGGCTGCCTTTATGTAGTCTAAGGTGAGAGGATGCGGCTGAGGAAACATGACCCGGCTCATCAAAGACTTTGCGGAACACTCCTAGGAAAGACTGTAGGTCTCAGATCATTGAATCATCATTCTCCTACAGACAGTTGAGCCAAGTGAGAGCCTCTCCTCCCAGATGATGCATAAGAAAAGCTACCTTGGAACGGTATCAGGAGATGTGGTAAGCCAACATTTTGCAGTGCAGCATGCACTAGTTGATGAAACCTTGCCATTGCTTTTGATCCCCATCAAACCATGGTGGGGCAGATAGACACAGACCAGGTTCAGGCATTGGAATCGCAGCTGCCGTGATGGTAGACATTTGAACAGATGCTGGAGAGGGGAGGCAGCTGGCACTTGAACATTAAGCCGGGTGTTAACTGACCGAAGATAGTTAAAAATTTGATCCTGCTGCTCAAATTACTGGATAATCTAGTGATCTAACTTGGAAAATGGAGTGGTATTGGGGCCAAAGCGGTCCATGGCCTGAGGTAAGTGTAATGCTTGTTGATTGTGGACCCACTGCGCTAGGGCCAGACTTGACTGGAGCCTTTGATGGTGAGGTCAGGCTTGTGCAGCAGGTAACTGCCAGGTACCACTCCAGGGCAGTGTCCAGAACAGTAGCAGCTGACCCCAAGAGTCAGAGATGCTGGTTCGAATTGTGTGTCCCAAGCAGGACAGGATGACACCTGCTATACGCTCAGACTATGAGGCTTCTGGATAGAAGTTAGGGTGGCCACTGGTATTGGTACAGGCTGTGTGGCTTCTTGAAAGCAGACCAGACGGCCACTGGTTGAGGTTCAGACTGTCCATCTTTCAGGATATAAGTCAGGGAGGACACTGGTACTGGTACAGATTGTGCAGCTTTTGGTTAGCAGGTCAGGAATGCAAGTAGGATACAGGTTAGACAAATCAGGGTCAAGATTAGAGATGAGCAAACTTGTTTGGAAAACGTTCACCAATATCAAATTTGGCTCGAATAAAGCACATTCTGATTTGTGTTCGCTTTCATGAGCATTTTTACTCAAAGTCGTCAAAAATCGGTCACAGTTCGGTAACTCATCGTGTTTCCTCTAATGCTTTTCTTATTACTTTGGCTAGGATAGTTATTCTGAATGATGAGCGGAGGGACAGGGAGACATGTTTGATGAGGGGAAGGAGTGTGGAGAGGTTAGAAAAGTGTGTGGAGAGGTTAGAGGAGTGGCGTTGTTGATTCCGGCCGCCAATCATTGCAATAATTGTGTGGCAGTCTCCAGAGGCACCATTTGCTACTCCAAATAAATGAACTGTGCTTCAGTAGCAAATCAGAAGGCCAGATTTCCACTTAAAAATCGTTAGGCCTAATATTGGGGTGCAGCCACGAGGCCCTATTAGCTACTCCAAATCGTTTGAGATAAAACTGTGTTTCAGAGACAAATCAGAAGGTAAGATTTTCACTTAAAAATCATTAGGCCTAATATTAGGGTGCAGCCATGAGGCCCAATTAGCTACTCCAAATCGTTTGAGATAAAACTGTGTTTCAGAGACAAATCAGAAGGCCAGATTTCCACTTAACAATCATTAGGCCTGTTATTGGGGTGCATACATGGGGCTCAATTAGCTATTCCAAATCGTTTGTGATAAAACTGGGTTTCAGAGACAAATCATAAGGCCAGATTTTCACTTAAAATCATTAGTCCTAATATTGGTGTGCAATCATGAGGCCCAATTAGCTACTCTAAATTGTTTGTAATAAACTGTGTGTAACGGGGGCCAGGGCAGTAGTCGCGGCTCTCAATAGGTGATTCGTCCTTCCCTGGCTTCCCACCACATAAATACATGTCCCTGTTGTAGCGTACCTTTTAGTCTGCTCTCCTTTCCATCAGGGTCCTCTCTATCTGCCAGGGCTTCTTCTCTTTTATCTGCACACAATGACAGGGAGAGACTGGATCCATTTTCAAACAAACAACTTTACTCAGTTCTTACACAGCTCGTCCAGATTAGTCACAGGTATAGCACAAGTTCCTTCACAAAGCATGGCATTTCTTTTCCCTGTGATGTCCTTAGCTCCTTCAGGAATATCGCAGGGTCGTACAGTTGCCTTGGTACCGCAGCGTTCCATCTGACCAGCCTAACCATCTTCAGTAGCTCCCTGTCCGTTTTGCCCCAGACATTTAGGCGTCTTTCTGTGTAGTTTACTGCCACCATGTTGTAGCTGCCCTGTATTCCTTCACCTTCCAGGTGACCGTTGCTCCTAGCTCCTGGACGAGCTGGGTTCTTCTACTTTAACGTTACATGGCACAACTGCCCTGCCCAAGCTCCCAGGCCCTACGTAATGAACCCAGGAAGCTCTCTAACTTTTCCCAGTTGGCCCCTCTTAACTAACTAAAATCCTATTAATCTATCTTGTCCTATTGTATTCTATTGTGCCCCCTCTAGTGGGCTAATCTAATTACTACACTTTCCCTATATCCATACAATGTATATACATTTACAATACACATAACATACATCGGACATACGCAATATAGCAGCCTTAGAAATATACATTACATTTCACAGTATAACGTATTAAAGGTACCAGCTTCTCAGGAACGTAGAAACACGGGCAGGGGAAGTGGGGCACAAACTAGTCCACACCCCTTACATGTGTTTCAGAGACAAATCAGAAGGCCAGATTTCAGCTTAAAAATCGATAGGCCTAATTTTGGGGTGCAGCCACAACTCCTAATTAGTTACTGGAGCGCCCTGCAAGGCAGTGGGGTACTGGGACCTGGGCCGGAACAGTTCTTAATGGTGTAGGTCACGGTAGAAGTGACCCAGTCCGTGGCCCTAAGTGTCCAATAAAAATGATTAAGTAAAATAAACAGAAATAAGGAAAATAGTTTGTGACGCCACCTGTGGTACTCGACAATAAAGATGTTAGCCGACCCTACTTCAATGTCTGCTGGGGCTGATGGTGATGCAGCAGAGTTGTCACAGCTGTCCACTGGTAGAGCTAGGCCCCAGGGCAGCTGTATATTCTTATAAAGGATAGTAACATTGGGGTGCAGGACTGAGGGAATAATGAATAACTGCAGACACTGTAGTTTCCTTTACCTTTACTTGATGATTTGGAGTGCAGACCAGAGATGGAAATGGAGATCCGGGTAGCCTGGAAGCAAATTAGAGTTCCACTAAGCCAGGTGGGGTTGGAGGCCTTCCTACAGTGATGTACTATGAGGTCCTTGCTGCTTTTAGCTCTGCTCAAGTTCCTCTTACTGTCCTCAAATTCTTGCCCGTATGGCAGGCAGCTTGAGCCTATTACAGGTGTTGCTCTGTTGTGGTGGCTCCGGGCTCTAATATGCTGCTCTGCCCCAAGTGTTTGATGGGGCAGGAGACTTGCAGTTCCATGCCCTCCAGATTTAGCTGCTGGGACTGCAGTACTCTGCAACCACGGACTCTGGTGTCCGGTTCTTTAGCGCTCTGCCCTGGGGTGAACTTGGTCACAGCTCCACTCCCCAGAGCTCTCTTACACCTCTCTCCTCTTCTCTGACTCCTCTCACTCAGACTTTCCAAACAGACTGACTCACTCCGCCTCCAGGCCAGAACTTATAGGGAAGCTCCCCTGAAATCAGGTGTTAGAGCTCCCCCTTCTGGTCTGGAGTCAGGAAAAGTGTTGAATTCTGGTGTTACCTGTTAAGGGGACCCCTCCTTGCTTCCAGGCATGACATCACCCCCTGTACGGAAGGCAATGCCACTGTGGCAACCGGACTCCTGGGGCGCCACATTACTCCAAATAGCTTCAAGTCTTTAAGCCTAATATTCAGGTGCAGCCTGGAGAAACAGTTAAGCCCCCGTCACACACAGCGATCTCGCTAGCGAGATCACTGCTGAGTCACTAGTTTTGTGACGCAACAGCGATCTCCCCAGCGATATCGCTGTGTGTGACATTCAGCGACGATCAGCCCCCCTGCTGGGTATAGCTGATCGTCGCTGATTGTCCTGGACATTTTTTTGATCATTGGTCTCCTGCTGGCAGGCACGCATCGCTGCGTGTGGCAGGCAGGAGACCAGCGATCAGCTGGTAACCAAGGTACACATCGGGTTTCGAGGCGCCGGGCGGCACCTGGAAACCCAATGTGTACGTTGGATACCAGCGCGCTGCTGCAGGGGAGCAGGTAACGAAGGTACACATCGGGTTTCCAGGTGACGCACAGCGCCTGGAAACCCAATGTGTACCTTGGTTACCAGCTCCCTGCACCAGCGGGCTGGTATCCAACGTACACTGCGGGTAACTAAGCGACATTACCCGCAGTGTCGCTGTCCTGATCGCTGCCTGAGCTGCCTGTTTGGCAGCTCAGCAGCGATCATGTAGCGACACACCAGCAATCCTGACAAGTGCATATCATTTTCAGGATCGCTGGTGTGTTGCTATGTGTGACGGGGCACTTAGATAATCCAAATTGTTTGTGATAAAACTCTGTTTCAGTGGCAAATCAAAAGGCCAGATTTCCACTTCAGGTATAAAGGGTATGCCACACTAAACGAGATCGCAAACGAGGAATCACTAAAACGTCACTATTTTGCGATCTCGTTAGCGACCTCGTTGTGTGTGGCATGTAGCAACGATGTGGCCCCTGCTGTGATGTCGCTGATCGTTCACTAGAGTTCTGGACCGTTTTTTGATCGTTGGCGTCCCGCTGGTGAGCCTGAATCGCTGTGTTTGGCACCTTTTGCGAACGACGAGCGACCTCGTTTGTGACGCATATGACTGTTTTGCGTCACGGAGTGGATCTCAATATCTGTAAGTTCTCTTTTGCATCACAGAGAGGATCGCAGAAGTTGCAAAGCAGGCTAGCAGGACGCAGAGAGCAGGAGCGATGCTGGAAATTCCTATGAATCAGAAGCGCTCAGTACATGCTAATGACAGATCCTAACGACCGCCAAAGTTGTTAAAGAGATCGCTGACCGCTGATGAGTCGTTTATGAGATCTCCTGTTTGGCAGCTACTAGCGACCTAAAAGAGATCACACCAACGATTGCGTCGTTATCGTGATCGCTAACGAGATCGCTAAGTGTGGCAGTACCTTAACAGTGTTGTTCAGGCACATTATCTAAGAAAATAAATAGTGATTGTTTATTTAGTGACAGGTGACTGACAGCTGTGGTCCTTTGAACTGATGTATCAAGATTTGAAATATCTGGCTGTAACAGAAGGTAGTTTGTTCACTGAAGAGTTGGAGAGTGGTGCAATAATGAGTGTCTGCAAGCAACAATGAAACATGAAAGAGGTTACTTGTAAAGGGTATGCCACACTAAACAATATCGCTAACGGGATCGCTAAAAAACTTCACTATTTAGCGATCCCGTTAGCGATATTGTTCAGTGCGGCAGCTTCCAGCGACGAGCTTCCTGCTGTGATCTCGCTCGTCGCTGGAATCGCTCCGGACCCTATTTCATCGCTGGCGCTCCCGCTGGGTAAGTATCTAATCGCTGTGTGGCACCTTTTCTTAGCGATTTAGCGGTACTTTTGTACCGCTAAAGTCGTTAAGAAGATCGCTAACGGCGATAGCGTCGTTAACTATATCGCTAAATGCGGCAGCATTTAGCGATATAGAAACAATCCCGCTAGCGATCTCATTAGTATGCAACGCTAACGAGATCGCTAGCGGGATAGCTTAGTGTGGCAGTACCTTAAGTTTAGCAGCATTTCAGAAAATGGAGCTGAGAATTGGGTCAAGATTAATGTTGCCCTCAGGGCTGAGAAATACAGACCAGATACTTCATCCATCATGCAATACCTTCAGGAAAGTGTCTAATTGCCTCCAAATTTACAGTATTCTTCAGCAGGACAACAATCGTAAACATATGTTATTAAGAGCTGTCTTCAGCATAAAGAAGGAGTTCAGGAAGGGATGACATTGCCCCCCCACCTCCGAAAGCCCTGATCTAAAAATTTCTGTGAGATCACATGAAGAGACAGAAGGATTTACACAAGCCTACATTCACAGATGATCTGTGGTAGGTCTCTAAGATGTTTTCAGAAGACTCCATGCCAAGTCCCTTCAAAATCTGTTTATAAGTGTACCTAGAAAAATTGATGCTGTTTCAACGGCAAAGGGAGGTCACACCAAATATTGATTGGATTTTCATTCTCCTTTCCTCTTTTACTTTGCACTTTTGTTAATTGATAAAAATAAACTATTCTATATTTGAAATCATTGTTACTCTGCAGCATTATTTCCGCACTTGCGTAAAACATTTTCACCGTACATTATGTGCACATTATTTGAAGACCACATTTTGATTTTGGGAATTTTTTCTATCCTTACATTAACGGTACTTTTAAACTAATTGTAAATTTACTATTGTATGATAAGTAGTTGCAGTTTTCTCCATCCTTGGCATTAGATCTATTTATAGGATATTCCCATATTACACATTTATAGCTTTATCAAGAGTCAGCAACTCTCATAGAAATTAACACATACACAACCCTTTCCTCCATTATTTAACTGTAGCAAAAAGTGGAGGCAAGGGTCAGCTCACTAGGTGGCATAGGGATTGAGTACTACTGTATGAAAAACATTTATATGTATATATTCTGTGGAATACCCCTTTAAGTTCTAAGTAAAAACAACAATAAGGAAGGCAGTCCAAAGCAGATTCACTATGGATATATTATATTCCCTGAGGGTGTTAGATATTAAAATTCATTATGTGGTTGTTTCAATTAAAAAAAAAAAAAAAAATAACATATTCTTAATTAAAATATGAGGAACATGCTTAATCTTTCATTTTCAATATGCATTTATTGTAATTATGCAAATGTGATGTATATCAGAGCATAAAGTATACACAGCAATAAATGTCACTTTCCTGACAAAGTCCTTGGTATTGGAGTATGACATTACAAATGTTATTCTGCTTGACACAAATTGTATCCACTTTATTTTATATAAACCTAATAAAGACTTCAAAAACTTTTTGGCCATTTTTTAAACTTTTTTCTAAACGTGAGTAATCATGATGACTACAAAATTCTCACTGTTATGCAAAGAAGGCAGCTGTAAAATTCGTATTATATAATGGTCCTGGGTCAAGAAGTAAAATAGCTCAAAAGCTATAATAAAATACAAATTGGTATACAGCCATATGGTGAAATTATGTCATAGTGTAGCTTATTAGATCTTTTCCTCACTTGAAAAGTTTAACTTTTATGGATAATTTAACTGGAGCTATTTTTATTTTGTTAAACTTTATAATGATGTTAAAAAGCCTCTTGTCTTCTTCTAAACTGATGCAAGCCATCCCATGCTTGGAAAATAAATTAGCTTACAAAAAGAAGCAATTTTGTCATCAAATCTGATAGCAATATCTTGTGAACTGAATTTGATTTAAAATCACCCTAGCATCATTTTTTTCCCAATTGTAAGGGCTTAAAAAAGTGCTGCATAAAAGATTTGTATTTTTTTTTTCCTTTTAGATGTGATTTCTGAATATTCGGACAATTTTATTGATAAGATTGTAGATTATTTTTTAAGAGACAGCATTTTTCTTTTTAGATGGGTATACCCAGTAAACCACAAATATGCAATTTACTTTTCTGAAAATCATGGCATCAATACAGGAATATCAACCAACCATTCCTGGCAGTAATGGTTTATTAATTCAACCAGATGTATTTAAGCAAAAGCTTTATTTTTAATGGTCCACTATATTTTTAGGCAAAACCCTATAGGAAATCAATTATGACATGGGGATCTGTGCTGAACTAAGAAGGTCACTAATGTTTTCTTTGGAAGTGTTGGCTGAGTTCATCATCACTATGAGTGGTTAGCACTGGCTGGGGAGTCAGCTGGGACTGTGGAGGAAGACAATTTTGTTAAAGGGAATCTGTCACCCCAAAAATACCATATCAAGTAAAGATATGGCTGAATAGTGCGTCCCATAACTAAGCTAACGGTGGGTATCATATATCATGGTACCCCCGTTTTCATAGCAAAATACCTTTGTAAAGTTGGTGATTGAACGTGTCAATCACTGCAATCAGGTCAGGAGGGCAGCGGTTTTCATGTCCTCCCCGCCCCGCTCCTCGTCATCTGTTGCGTATCGCCGTCTGTGAATACCACAGACGGCGTTAGGTTCCTGCAATTGCGCAATTCAAAATTCTGCCCGGCGCATGCGCAGTATGCTTTGCCCAGCAGTGGGCAAAGCATAAAATTACTACAGCGCATGCGCTAGTCTTTCCTTGCCCCGGAAATTACTGCTTGCCTTGGATGACTTCCGGGGCAAGGAAATACTAGCTCATGCGCTGTAGTCATTTTATGCTTTGCCCACTGCTGGGCAAAGCATACTGCGCATGACCCGGGCAGAATTTTGAATTGCGCAATTTCGGGAACCTAACGCCGTCTGTGGTATTCACAGACGGCGATACGCAACAGATGACGAGGAGCGGGGGAGGACATGAAAACCGCCGCCCTCCTGACCTGACTGCAGTGATTGACACATACAATCACCAACTTTAAAAAGGTATTTTGCTATGAAAACGAGGGTACCATGATATATGATACCCACCGTTAGCTTAGTTATGGGACGCTCTATTCAGCCATATCTTTACTTGATATGGCATTTTTGGGGTGACAGATTCCCTTTAAGGCATCAGTGGCAGGTTAGGGTGGTGCACTCTTTCCAAGGTTAGGATGTAATTGGATCCTTCATGACAGGGGCCATTTTGATATTTATAACCCCACTAGCTGAAGAGCCCGGCGTTGCCCGGGCATAGTAACTAACTGTGGTTAGTTATAACAAATTATAATGATTATATTGCACATAAAAACATTTCACATCATATATTCAACACTACAGATTTGCAACACAAATTAACTAAATGATTACCCAAGTATTGATAGTGTTTTATTTTCAACTTATTCAAGAGCCTTTTGATAAACAACATTTTTGGTTTTTCCTTTCGGTGCAAAGATGAACAGATTTTTGGCAGTTCCAACTCTTGAACAAGCCATGTAAAGTTGACCATGAGAAAAGCATGGAGACTGCAAATCGATCCCTACAACTTTCAAGGACTGTTCCTTAGCCTTGTTAATGGACATTCCAAATGCCAGTCAAAGTGGAAACTGGAGGAGTTTAAAATCAAAAGGCAAATCAGATAAAATGAGTGTAATTCTTGGAATGAAAATATCTCTCCTTTGGCACATCCTGCTGCTGAGCTGTGTATCTAATCCTATCCTGTGTGATACCTACTGCGGAGCTGTGTATCTAATCTATCCTGTATGATACTGGCTGCTGACCTGTGTATCTAATCCTATCTGTGTGATACAGTCTGGACCTGTGTATCTAATCCTATCCTGTGTGATACTGTCTGCTGAGCCGTGTATCTAATCCTATCCTGTGTGATACAGTCTGCTGACCTGTGTATCTAATCCTATCCTGTGTGATACTGTCTGCTGAGCCGTGTATCTAATCCTATCGTGTGAGATACTGTCTGCTGAGCCATGTATCTAATTCTATCCTGTGTGATACTGTCTGTTGAGCCTTGTATTTAATCCTATCCTGTGTGATACAGTCTGCTGACCTGTGTATCTAATCCAATTCTGTGTGATACTGTCTGCTGAGCCATGTATCTAATCCTATCGTGTGTGATACTGTCTGTTGAGCCTTGTATCTAATCCTATTCTGTGTGATACTGTCTGCTGAGCCATGTATCTAATCCTATCGTGTACGATACTGTCTGCTGAGCCGTGTATCTAATCCTATCCTGTGTGATACTGTCTGTTGAGCCTTGTATCTAATCCTATTCTGTGTGATACTGTCTGCTGAGCCATGTATCTAATCCTATCGTGTGTGATACTGTCTGCTGAGCCGTGTATCTAATCCTATCCTGTGTGATACTGTCTGTTAAGCCTTGTATTTAATCCTATCCTGTGTGATACTGTCTTCTGAGCTGTGTAACTAAACATGCCCTGTGTGATACAGTCTGCTGAGCCGTGTATCTAATTCTATCATGTGTGATACAGTCTGCTGAGCTGTGTATCTAATCCTATCCTGTGTTACTGTCTACTGAGCCGTGTATCTAATCCTATCCTGTTTGCTACTGTCTGTTGAGCCGTGTATCTAATCCTATCCTTTGTGTTACTGTCTGTTGAGCTGTGTATCTAATCCTATCCTGTGTGATACTGGGCTCCCCCTGAGCACCTCCTGCAGTCTGTGTCGGCACGGTAATAAATTGTGTTATTTCCAGCTTTATAGAAGGACGATAACACAATAGAAATGATAAGAATAATCGGCCTCAGTTAACACAACTGTCTACAAGGAAAACTGTTGCTCATAGCAACCAATCACAGCTCAGCTTCTTTTAAACAGCTCTGGTGAAATGAAAGATGTTTAGTGATTGGGTGGGGCTATGTGGAGTGGGCGTGGCTGATACAGACAATACACTCATTTTTATATATATAGATTTGCAGACAGTACAAAATTATCAACTTGAAAATTATCCTGCTATATTTGGTCAAACAATTACCTCACCCTTAATGAGATGGCTTCTTTTTGGTGAGGTATGAAATGTAAGGTGGTATCCATGATGTTGCTACTTACAACTGCTTTTCCAGGTTTGTGTCGGTCTGGAGATCATTTGACTTTTTCAATAAGTTTTGTAAAGAATTGATCTCAGCGGTAAGTTGTTTTGAACACAGATGTATATTAAACTGCACATCTCTTCACAGTGCACAATTCACTGCTCGTGTTACATTTATAGAATGCAAGCAGTGGGTGAAGTATACATCACATAGGAGAAACTGAGACTGTAGTATATACATCACATAAGAGATATGGAGACTGGTGTATATACATCACATAAGAGACATGGGGACTGGTGTATATACATCACATAGGAGACATGGGGACTGGTGTATATACATCACATAGGAGAAACTGAGACTGTAGTATATACATCACATAAGAGATATGGAGACTGGTGTATATACATCACATAAGAGACATGGGGACTGGTGTATATACATCACATAGGAGACATGGGGACTGGTGTATATACATCACATAGGAGAAACTGAGACTGTAGTATATACATCACATAAGAGATATGGAGACTGGTGTATATACATCACATAAGAGACATGGGGACTGGTGTATATACATCACATAGGAGACATGGGGACTGGTGTATATACATCACATAGGAGACACTGAGACTGCTGTATATATACATCACATAGGAGACATGGGGACTGGTGTATATACATCACATAGGAGACATGGGGACTGGTGTATATACATCGAGGCTCGGACTGGTCCACTGGAGAACCGGGGGCCCCCAGCCAGTTGGCAGCTGCTATGGGGGCCCCAGGTACCAGTTGAGCAGCATCGGGTGACAGGAAGCAGAAGCCAGCAGCTGTAGCTAAAGCCTGTCCCCGCTGCTAAAGAAAAATTAATATTCATTGCTATGTGGGAGGAGCCGAGAGCAGGAGTCCTCCCAGCGTGACGTCACCACTACTCTCGGCTTCTGTGCTCAGAGCTACTCAGAGAGCAATGTGGGCGTCACTGATAACAGCTGACATGTTCGGCTGCTGCTGCTGCAGACTGTGTAGCACTATTTGAAAGTAACAGAGCGCTCTTCTATTCTGATGACTTTTTCTGTCACCTTTCTTCCCTGCTATGAGCAAGCAGGGAGAGTGGAGCAGCTCTTGCTAAGGCTAATACTGATTGGCCGCAGCGCAGCTAATTACTGATAGCTTTGTTTGTCTTCTCTTCTCCCCGGCCGTACAGCACAGCTCAGGTAATGAGCTGCTGTTGAGTCGCCCTCCAGAGCAATGGGAACTCGGATCTGAGCCTATAGACTACAATGGGGAATGTCACAGCAACACAGCTCAGTCCGTGGCTCTGGGGCTCACCTTTTAATGTGGGATATTTACAGGTGAATTGAATATTGGTATGGGGATTCGTGACGCCACTTGTGGTACCTGGTCAGGATGACCAGCGCTGCTATGCAGATCCACTGAAGGGTTAATATTGTGCAGCTAGATGTTAAGCCTTACACAAGGCTGAGTCCTCCAGGGCAGATAGATGTGTAGGGTGCAGGACGGACGGGGACCCGGCAGTGAGGGGTAATAAGGGAGACACACACATAAGTCACTTTGGTACCTTTACTGAAGATGTTGCAGGTACTCCCCGGAGCACTGTAGGGTGAAGGGTGCACATCCAGATTCCTCCACTGAGTAGGTGTGTGGCCTCCTGTTCTCTGCCTTTTTGTAATAGAGTCTTGACCTGCTTGTAGCTAGGCCTAACTTGGTCTCCGTCTTGCACCTGGCTGACCTTGTGGTTGGACCTTCTCTCTGAAAGTACACAGTCCCTGCTTGCAGCGTCCTGCTTGCCGGACTCTGTCCTCCTGGCCCGGTTACTTATCAGCTCTGTGGTACTCCTGGGACTTGTAGTCCTCCAGGAACTCCGGTGTTCTCCTAATGGGTCGTGGAGATCCCTATAGGCTCGGACCCCGGTGTCCGGTAATACTTGCTGAGATGAGCTATGGAGGCTCCTCTGTCTCATTAACTTTTCACTCGCCTTTGGCCTACCCGGACCCTCACACGATCACACACTGGCAGTTGGTGGGCTGCCTCTTTGCCGCTCTTTAAGCGTCGGCACGCTTCTCTCACTGAGCTGCACTCCTAGATTCAGCTCTGACTAGGCTGGAGTGGTTTTTGTTACACCCTTTACTAGACTCCACTCTCTTGAACTGAATAGCTCTGCAGCCTCTCTAATCTCAGCTCTGCACTTCACCTTACTGCAGACTGACTGAGCTCTCTGAGGTGACTAAACTGAAACTTCCTATGTTCACCCTCTTTTATATGTCTAAACAGCTCCCTCTGGTGTTCTTTGGGATATGTGAACGTGTGTGAATGTGCATAATGACCTCTAGTGGTATATTCTTTCAGTGCACCCTTCTGGAAGATATGGATCCAGTCGCAGCTGGGCTCCACATTGTCATCTATAACACGCTCCCCTCCCCCACCGTGTAAACAGCAGAGGGAGATAGAGGACTCCCTGCTACAGCTGCAATGGTTGAAGGAGGGCCCCCTGCCAGCCTAAAAGTAAGTGTAAATGGGGGGCCTTTAGTCTGGGGTGATATAGGGGGAGGGACTAAGTTACTTAGTGATAAATGAGGGACCCATTACCCCATCTCTCCTTTCACTCCTGACTGACTGCACCCCCTCCCTCTATATCATCCCTGACTGATCCCCCTCCTCCTGTATCACCCCTGACTGCACCCCCTCGCCCCTGAATCACCCTGACTGCACCCCTCCCCCGTATCACCCCTGGACTGAGCACTCTCTTACTATGACACTGACTGTGCCACCTCCTCCTGCATTACCTCCGACTGCATCACCTCCCTTTGTATCACCCCTGACTGCACCACCTCCCCCTATATCACCCCAGACTGCACCACCTCCTCCTGTATCATCCTCATTGAGCATCTTTCCCCCTGTATTATCTCTGACTGCACCACCTCCCCCGTATCACCCCTGACTGACTGTGTCCTTTCCCCCTGTATCACCCCTGACTGCGCCACCTCCCCCTGTATCACCCCTGGCTGCGCCACCTCCCCTTATATCACCCTGACTGCACCACCTCCCCCTGTATCACCCTGACTGCACAACCTCCCCCTGTACCACCCCTGATTGCGCCACCTCCCTCTGTATCACCCCTGACTGCACCACCTCCCCCTGTATCACACTGACTTTGCCACCTCCCCATGTATCACCCTGAGTTCCCCACCTCCCCGTATCACCCCTGACTGCACCACCTCCCCCTGTATCACCCCTGACTATGCCACCTCCCCTGTATCACCCTGACTGCACCACCTCCCCCTGTATAACCCCTGACTGCACCACCTCCCCCTGTATCACCCTGATTGCATCCCCTCGCTTTACATCACCCCTGACTGTGCCACCTCCCACTGTATCACCCCTGACTGTGCCACCTCCCCCTGTATCACTCCTGACTGTGCCACCTCCCCCTGTATCACCCTGACTGCACCACCTCCCCCTGTATCACACTGACCTCGCCACCTCCCATGTATCACCCTGACTTCACCACCTCCCCGTATCACCCCTGACTGCACCACCTCCCCCGTATCACCCCTGACTATGCCACCTCCCCTTATATCACCCTGACTGCACCACCTCCCCCTGTATAACCCCTGACTGCACCACCTCCCCCTGTATCACCCTGACTGCATCCCCTCGCTCTACATCACCCCTGACTGTGCCACCTCCCACTGTATCACCCCTGACTGTGCCACCTCCCCCTGTATCACCCCTGACTGTGCCACCTCCCCCTGTATCACCCCTGACTGTGCCACCTCCCCCTGTATCACCCCTGACTGTGCCACCTCCCCCTGTATCACTCCTGACTGTGCCACCTCCCCCTATATCACTCCTGACTGTGCTACCTCCCCCTGTATCACCCTGACTGAGCCCCTCTCCCCCTGTATCACCCAGAATGAGCCCCTCTCCCCCTGTATTACACCTGACTGACTGCGCCAACTCCCTCTGTATCACCCCTGACTGTGCCACCTCCCCCGTATCACCCTGATTGAGCCCTCTCCTCCTTTATCACCCCTGACTAAAACTTTTCTTTCCCTACTACTAACAAGATGAGGCTCTTCATAAAACATTATGGCCTTATAGGCGGCAGAGAGATTTCTGTAAAAAGTGTATGGAGGGATGTGAGAGAAAACTCTTTCCATATAACTCCAATGTCATACATAAGTGATCTAGGACCCCCACCACTAGAAGAGGGGGCATTCACATAATGTAAACAGCAAATTAACAGCAGAAATATCCACACAGACATTGTGCAGATATTGCTGCGTTTACTACTATGTAATGTCGCACCATTACCACTGACCTGATTCTTTGTATTGCAAAGGATGAAATCGGTGGTGAATATGTTAAATCTGCACCGGTCAATTCCCGCCATGGATTTTCTCAGCGTATAGATGAGATGTCATAAAATCCCCTCCACTACACTGGTGCTATAACACATTGGCCTAGTGGTTAATAAACACCAGAGGACATTTATCATTGAGTTTGAACCAAAATGTGGGTGCCAACCCCTGTTATATCATTAAGACATGTACTATCTTATGTTATGCCCTGATATTAGTGTGTTATATCGCACAGTTGGTGGTCTTGTATTTATTTCTATGTAGCTACATAGTGGGCCCCAAGAATGGTGTATATATATCACATAAGAGACACTGAGACTGCTGTATATACATCACATAGGAGACACTGGGAAATTTTGCTGCCACTGGAGCAACTAGCAGCTGATCAGGGAAAGGTGATGGCTGGGTTTCAGACTGCCATAGACCTAAAATTGGGACAGTTAATTATACAGTTAATTATACATTGGCATTAGTTTTAAAACTAGAATGGATTATGTCCATTCTATACTGACAGTGCCAGAATGTGTGGAAACACATCCCATTGACAAGAAGAATGGTAATGCTTACTTATCAATGTATTCATACATTTCTCAGAAGAGTACCAGAGAATTTAAATGGCATACCAAAAATGGAAAGAGATTACCTATAAGATTATTGTTGAGAAAAGCAGTAAATCCTATAAAAAGAATAACTGCTACATTCTGGGAATAAATGTACGGTATAATAAACTCTGATGTTAGAAAATGAGAATATATGAGAATGGATAAAAATACAGGAACAAGTACCAACACCATTTAGAAGTAATGAAAAAGACAGAGAATAAATAATTTTAAGCACAAAAATATGAAACTAATAAAACACCGTAAAACAAGTTATATTTAGGTTGTTGATGCATTAAACCTATTCATGCGCAAATGTGAAAAGTTTAAATATTTTCTTTAAAAACAAGCCAAAAAACACTACAAGAACCACAAGATTGACCACCATGATGCACTGTGTCAGTGCCCTGAAATTGAGCTTTTCCCATTTGACATGTACATTCAAATTCAGTGTAACTACTTTGTATACCTTCAAATTACCTTCTAAGAGTTTTTATGTGTTACTTTTTCTATTTGGTGTTGTTCTTTTTATGTGTTCCCATTTCTTCCCTGTGTTGTTACCCCGTCTTGTATGGTATGCTGGGGGGACGGCTTAGAAGACATGCTGTAGTCTTCGCATTGTGGTATTTCTACATAGCAGGGAACCAAGGGAAGAGCTTATTAAAAATTGGAAGGAGGAAGGAGGAAGTTACCTGACCAAAATTACTCCAAGAGAGCAGCAACGACTCATCCAAGAGGTAAAAAAAGACCCCACAACAACATCCAAAGAACTGCAGGCCTCACGTGCCTCAGTTAAGGTCAGTGTTCATGATTCCACCATAAGAAAGAGACTGAGCCAAAATGGCTTGCATGGCAGAATTCCAAGATGAAAAACACTGCTGGGCAATAAGAACTTAAAGGCTCTTCTCAGTTTTGCCAGAAAATATCTTGATGGTCCCCAAGACTTTTGGGAGATAACTCTGTGAACTGATGAGGCAAAAGTTTGGAAGGTGTATGTCTCATTACATCTGACATAGAGGTAACACAGCATTTCAGAAAAGGAACGTTATACCAAGAGTAAAATATGGTGGTGGTAGTGTGATGGTCTAGGGTTGTTTTGCTGCTTTAGGACCTGGAAGACTTGTTTTGGTAAATGGAACCATGAATTCTGCTGTCTACCAAAACATCCTGAAAGAGAATGTCCGGCCACCTGTTTGTGACCTGAAGCTGAAGTGCACTTGGGTTATGCAGCAGGGCAATGATCCAAAACACACCAGCAAGTCCACCTCTGAATGGTTTAAGAAAAACAAAATTTAGACTTTGGTGTGGCTTAGTTACAGTTCTGACCTTAGTCGATTGATATGCTGTGGCATGACCTTAAAAAGGCTGCTCATGCTTAGAAACCTTCCAATGTGGCTGAATTACAACAATTCTGCAAAGATTAGTTGGTCAAAATTTCTCCAGAGCGTTGAAAACACTCATTGCTAGCTATCGCAAACGCTTGATTGCAGTTGTTGCTGCTAAGGGTGGCCCAATCATTTATTAGGTTTAGTGGCCAATCATTTTTTTCACACAGGGCCCAGTAGGTCTGGATTTCTTTTTTCCTTAATAGTAAAGACCTTTATTTAAAACTGCATTTTGTGTTCACTTGTGTTATCTTTGTCTAATATTTTTTTTGGTGATCTGAAACATTTAAATGTGATAAACATGCAACAGAATAAGAAATCAGGAAAGGGGCAAACACTTTTTCACACAACTGTATGTCTAATAAATAGATAAATATCATTGTAGAATTATGAGAACGCCTGGCCTTACCGTGAATGCCAGTTGTCATATGCTTGTGAACAAATTCTACCACTTTCTGTAAACGGTATCAATTTTGTTTAAAATAAGTAATAAAATATCAACATAGCCTAAAATATATCTCCTAGAGATGATTGAATCAATCGACTGCAAATCCACTGCAAATCCACTTTGAGTCATATTTGATGAAATTGGCAAGTCCTGGCAAATATGAATAATTCGATTCACGTGCATTGCTCAAAAGTGCCCAGTGCCATTTCACACACTGCTGAAGACTACATCAGCCAGAGGTGCAGACATGCAGGCTTCATCATATTGCCTAGCAGCTACGCCTACTACATAACAATATGGTACTGCTCAGCCAATCTGAGGTCACAACCACTATATAAGATGAGGCAGCCGATCAGTGGCCATATTAGGAATTTACAGCCAAGCAATAGAAGAACAGGGTGCACAGCAAATTATTAGAGATAGTGATTTAGACCTAAAACAGAGTGTAGTGCATTAGAGTAGCATTGGAAAATACAGAAAATGGGAGTGGTAGTCTCATTCTGTGAATAATAATACACAGATTCAGATGAAAGGGTGTGGTGAAGGACCTGCGCAGAGTCTTTGTGACTGTGAACAGATTGATCCTGGACATACTGCAGAAGAGGACCTTAATTACACCTATTTTTTCACTCCTAAACAATGTTCCAAATTATTATGCAAATGTAATTTTTCTCTGATTTTCTTAAATGTCAGATGTAAATGAGTTTTAATCATCAACCTTAGGAGTATAAATCAAATTATATTGGACAAAACTCCAAATAATGACAATATTTTTTTCAAAACTAAAAAAAACCCACAAATTGCACTGTTCAAAATTATTGTGCACAATTGAATTTTCAAACATTTTATAGGTTGTAAGGAACTGAAAATTATCATTTGTTGAATTTACAACATTAAGAGGTCACACTTGTTGAAATCAAAAGCTTTTTCAATCAAAAAATATCTTAACAGGCCAAATCAATGTTAACATAAGACCCTTTCTTTGATATCACCTCCACAATTTTTGCGTTCTTTTTACTTGTGTTTTCGATAGTTTCTGCTTTATTTCTTTGCAGTATGTCAGAATAGCCTTCCACAGCTGCTGTTTTGATGTGAACTACCGCTCACCCTCATAGATCTTTTGCTTGAGGATACTCTAAAGGTTCTCAATAGAGTTGAGGTCAGGGGAAGATGGTGGCCACACCTTGAGTTTCTCTTCTTTAATGCCCATAGTAGCCAATAACTTAGAGGTATTCTTTGCAGCATCAGATGGTGTATTGTCATGCATGAAGATGATTTTGCTATTGATGGCACTCTTTTTCTTTTTGTACCGTGGAAGAAAGTGGTCAGACAGAAACTCTATATATTTTGCTGAGATAGTTTTCACAACTTCCGGGACCCTACAGGGGCTTACCAGCTTTCTCTCTATGATTCCAGACCAAAAAGTGACTCAGCCAACTTTTTGTTGACAATGCAGCCTTGTTGGAACATGGTGGCCATCCACAAACCGTCCAGTACTTCTTTCTTCTGAATCATCTAGGGTTGTATGGTACTCATTAGTAAACAAGACTGTTTTAGAGTTAGTATTCATTTATGTGTATACCCACTGCAACTGTTTCTGCTTGTGAGCACTACTTAGTGATGGCCAAATAGTAAATTTATGCAAAAATGTGAGCCTATGGAGGAACCTAAATCTTGAGATTTGCATGACTTTAGAGGCACCGGCAGGTTGAAATACCTGTTTGCTGCTTTGTAATTGTATTTTAGCAGGTGCTCTCTTGAGCTGATGAATTTGTCTTGCAGAAACCATCCTCATTATGTCTTTATCTGTACTAACCCACCTGAGTTCTGTATCAGCCATAAATCTCTTGACAGCATGATGATCACACTTAAATGTTTGTAAAATGTCTAATATTTTGATAACTTGTCCAAGGCATTTCACTATTTGATGCTTTTTGGCAGCAGGGAGATCCTTTTTCTTTCCCATATTTCTTGAAACCTGTTGCTGCTTATGCTTAATAATATGAGCATCTTTCTTAACCCCTCTCTGCCATCAGACGTACTATTCCGTCCATGTGACCCTGGACCTAATTCCCATGGACGGAATAGTACGTCATGGGCGATCAGCTGCGCTCCCGGGGGGAGCGCAGCTGATCGCCGCCGGGTGTCAGCTGATTATCACAGCTGACACCCGTGACTATGTGTCAGGAGCGGTCACGGACCGCTCCCGGCACATTAACCCTTGGCACACCGCGATCAAACATGATCGCGGTGTACCCGGGGCACAGGGGAGGATCGCGCAGGCAGGGGGCTCCCTGCGCGCTCCCCTGAGACCCTCAGAGCAGCGCGATGTGTCGCGCTGTTCCGAGGGTCCGTCCTCCCTCCAAGTCCCCGGATCCAAGATGGCGCCGGGGTCCTGCAGGGAGGCGGCTTCCTCAGTGCCTGCTGAGAGCAGGCGCTGGGGAAGCCTGCAGCAGTGCCAGAGCGATCGCTGGTGTGACAGAGTGCTGTGCACACTGTCACACCAGCGATCTGCTAAAATACAGTGATGTCCCACCTGGGACAAAGTAAAAAAGTAAAAAAAGTAAAAATAAAAAGTGTAAAAAAAAATCATAAAAAAAAAAAAAATATTCCCCAATAAATTCATTTTTTCCTGTAAATAAAAAAAACAAAACAATAAAAGTACACATATTTGGTATCGCCGTGTCCGTAACGACCCCCCCTATAAAACTGTCCCACTAGTTAACCCCTTTAGTGAACCCCTTAAAAAAAAAAAAAAACGAAGCAAAAAATCAATGCTTTATCATCATACCGCCGAACAAAAAGTGAAATAACACGCGATCAAAAAGACCGATATAAATAAACATGGTACCACTGAAAACGTCATCTTGTCCCGCAAAAAACGAGCCATCACACAGCATCATGAGCGAAAAAATAAAAAAGTTATAGCTCGCAGAATAAAGCGATGCAAAAATAATGATTTTTTATATAAAATGTTTTCATCTATAAAGCGCCAAAACCTAAAAAAATGATATAAATGAGGTATCGGCGTAATCGTACTGACCCGAAGAATAAAACTGCTTTATCAATTTTACCACACGCGGAACGGTATAAACGCCTCCCCCAAAAGAAATTCATGAATTGCTGATTTTTGTTCATTCTAACCACCCAAAAATCGAAATAAAAAGCGATCAAAAAACGTCACCTGCTCAAAAATGGTACCAATAAAAACGTCAACTCGTACCGCAAAAAATAAGACCTCACATGACTCTGTGGGCCAAAATATGCAAAAATTATAGCTCTCAAAATGTGGTGATGCAAAAAACTATTTTTTGCAATAAAAAGCGTCTTTTAGCGTGACAGCTGCCAATCATAAAAACCCGCTATAAATAGTAAATCAAACCCCCTTTATCACCCCCTTAGTTAGGGAAAAATAATAAAATTAAAAAAATGTATTTATTTCCATTTTCCCTTAGGGTTAGGGTTGCGGCTAAAGTTAGGGTTAGGGTTGGCGCTAACGTTAGTATTAGGGTTAGGGTTGGCGCTAACGTTAGGATTAGGGTTGGGATTAGGGTTATGGGTGTGTTAGGGTTAGGTTTGTGGTTAGGGTTGGGACTAGGGTTATTGGTGTTTGGGGTTAGGGTTGGAGTTAGAATTGGGGGGTTTCTGCTGTTTAGGCACATCAGGAGCTCTCGAAATGTGACATGGCGTCTGATCTCAATTCCAGCCAATTCTGCGTTGAAAAAGTCAAATGGTGCTCCTTCACTTCTGAGCTCTGCCATGCGCCCAAACAGTAGTTTACCCCACATATGGGGTATCAGCATACTCTGGACCCCAAGAGTTATTGTGCAATTTGGCCTATTTCTCCTGTTACCCTTGGGAAAATAAAAAACTGGGGGCGACAAAATCATTTTTGTAAAAAAAAAAATGTTTTTTTTGTTTTTACGGCTGTATGTTATAAAACTTCTGTGAAGTACTTGGGGCTTCATAGCGCTCACCACACTTCTAGATAAGTTCCTTGTGGGGTCTATTTTCCAAAATGGGGTCACTTGTGGGGGGTTTCCACTGTTTAGGCGCATCAGGGGCTCTCCAAATGCGACATGATGCCCCCAGACCATTCCATCAAAGTCTGCAATCCAAAACGTCACTACTTCCCTTCCGAGCCCCGACGTGTGCCCATACAGTAGTTTTCTCCCACATATTGGGTATCAGCGTACTCAGGACAATTTGGACAACAACTTTTGGGGTCCAATTTCTCCTGTTACCCTTGTGAAAATAAAATATTGGGGGCGAAAAAAATCATTTTTGTAAAAAAAAAAAGGATTTTTTATTTTTACGGCTGTACGTTATAAACTTCTGTGAAGCACTTCGGGGTTCAAAGTGCTCACCACACATCTAGATAAGTTCCTTGTGGGGTCTATTTTCCAAAATGGGGTCACTTGTGGGGGGTTTCCACTGTTTAGGCGCATCAGGGGCTCTCCAAATGCGACATGACGCCCCCAGACCATTCCATCAAAGTCTGCAATCCAAAACGTCACTACTTCCCTTCCGAGCCCTGACGTGCGCCCATACAGTAGTTTACTCCCACATATTGGGTATCAGCATACTCAGGACAAATTGGACAACAACTTTTGGGGTCCAATTTCTCCTGTTACCCTTGTGAAAATAAAATATTGGGGGCTAAAAAAATCATTTTTGTAAAAAAAAAAAAGAATTTTTTTATTTTACGGCTGTACGTTATAAACTTCTGTGAAGCACTTTGGGGTTCAAAGTGCTCACCACACATCTAGATAAGTTCCTTGAGGGGTCTAGTTTCCAAAATGGTGTCATTTGTGGGGGGTTTCCACTGTTTAGGCAGATCAGGAGCTCTCCAAACACGACATGGCATCCAGCCAATTCTGCGTTGAAAAAGTCAAACGGCGCTCCTTCCCTTCCAAACTCTGCCATGCACCCAAACAGTGGTTTACCCCCACATATGGGGTATCAGCGCACTCAGGACAAATTGCACAATAACTTTTGGAGTCTTGTTTCCCTTGGGAAAATAAAAATTGGGGTGAAAAGATCAATTTTGTGGAAAAAATATAATTTTTTAATTTTACGGCTCTACGTTATAAACTTGTGTGAAGCACTTGGGGGTTCAAATTGCTCACCAAAGATCTAGATAAGTTCCTTAGGGGGTCTAGTTTCCCAAATGGGGTCACTTGTGGGGGGTTTCCACTGTTTAGGCACATCAGGGGCTCTCCAAATGCAACATGGCGTCCAATCTCAATTCCAGCCAATTTTGGTTGGAAAAAGTCAAATAGTGCTCCTTCCATTCCGAGCTCTGCCATGCGCCCAAACAGTGGTTCCCCCCCACATATGGGGTATCAGCGTACTCAGGACAAATTGGACAACAAATTTTGTGGTCCAATTTCTCCTGTTACCTATGGGAAAATAAAAAATTAGTGACTAAGAGATAATTTTTGTGGGAAAAAAATAGGATTTTTTATTTTCATTCCCGGGCATTATAAACTTGTGTGAAGCACTTGGGGGTTCAAAGTGCTCACCAAAGATCTAGATAAGTTCCTTAGGGGGTCTAGCTTCCAAAATGGGGTCACTTGTGGGGGGTTTCCACTGTTTAGGCTCATCTGGGGCACTACAAACGGAACATGACCCCCATCAATGTTTGCATTCCAAAACGTTACTGCTTCTTTTCCAAGCCCTGCCGTGCGCCCAAACAGTTTCCCCCCCCACATATGGGGTATCAGCGTACTCAGGACAAATTGGACAACAAGTTTTGGGGTCCAATTTCCTTGGGAAAAATCAAAAATTTGGGACTAAAAAATCATTTTTGTGGAAATTTTTTTTTTTTTTTTCACACCCAGGCATTATAAACTTTTGTGAAACACTTTGGGGTTCAAAGTGCTCACAACAGATCTAGATAAGTCCCTTAGGGGTCTAGTTTCCAAAATGGTGTCACTTGTGGGGGGTTTCCACTGTTTAGGCGTATCAGGGGCTCTCCAAACACGACATGGCGTCCAATCTCAATTGCAGCCAATTTTAGTTTGAAAAAGTCAAACGGCGCTCCTTCCCTTACGAGCTCTGCCGTGTGCCCAAACAGTGGTTTTCCCCCACATATGGGGTATTGGCGTACTTAGGAGAAATTGCACAACAACTTTATCTGTCCATTTTCTCCTTTTACCCTTGTGAAAATAAAAAAAAGTTTGTAAAAGATCATTTTTGTGGCTAAAAAGTTAAATATTAATTTTTTCCATCCACGTTGCTTCAGCTCCTGTGAAGCACCTGAAGGGTTAATAAACTTCTTGAATGTAGTTTTGAGTACCTTGAGGGGTGCAGTTTTTATAATGGTGTCACTTTTGGGTATTTTCTGCCATATAGACCCGTCAAAGTGACTTCAAATGTGAGGTGGTCCCTAAAAAAATGGCTTTGTAAATTTTGTTGTAAAAATGAGAAATCACTGGTCAACTTTTAACCCTTCTAATTTCCTAACAAAAAAAGTTTTGGTTCCAAAATTGTGCTGATGTAAAGTAGACATGTGGGAAATGTTATTTATTAACTATTTTGTGTGACATATTTCTCTGTTTTAAGGGAAAAAAAAATCAAAGTTTGAAAATTGCAAAATTTTTAAAATTTTCGCCATATTTGCGTTTTTTTCAAAAATAAACGCAAGTTATATCGAAGGAATTTTACCACTAACATGAAGTACAATATGTCACGAGAAAACAGTCTCAGAATCGCGAAGATCCGTTGAAGCGTTCCAGAGTTATAACCTCATAAAGAGACAGTGGTCAGAATTGTAAAAATTGGCCCGGTCATTAACGTGCAAACCACCCTTGGGGGTGAAGGGGTTAATTAGTTTGCCAGATGAGCCAAATTAACTACTTATCACAGGTGTCTGAGTTTGATTTCAGTGATTCAAACAACCCTGAGGCACAATATTATCCAGGAGTATATTTGAAAAACAAAAACATATATTTATGACACTTAAATCCAATTTGCATAATAATTTTGAATGCAATGTACAAACAAGGAGGGCAGCATAAGTCCTGCCAGTCCTAATTTTCCTATTAAAGAAAATACTGAAATCAAGTGTAGTTTGTCTGAGAAAGTGTTCTCCCTAGCTTGTGAGATGGACAAGCCATAGGTGACATCTTTTTGCATTTCTTTTTGCAGTTGTGTTTAAATTTCTTGTATTATGCAGAGTTTTCTTTTATTTACATATTATAAATTATGCTGGATATACTGATTGCACATCTGTTTTACTTCTGTATTATTTTTGTACACCACTGAAAAACTTATATATACATACAGTGGGGAAAATTCGTATTTGATACACTCCCAATTTTGCAAGTTTTCCCACCTACAAATAATGGAGAGGTCTGTTATTTTTATCGTACACTTCAACTGTGAGAGACATAATCTAAAATTAAGAACCATAAAATCACATTGTATGATTTTTACATAATTTGCATTTTATTGCATGAAATAAATATTTGATACAATAGAAAAACAGAACTTAATATTTGGTTCAGAAATCTTTGTTTGCAATTACAGGTGTCAGACATTTCCTGTAGTTCTTGATCAAGTTTGCCCACACTGCAGCAGGGATTTTGGCCCACTCCCTCATACAGATCTTCTCCAAATCTTTCAAGATTCGGGGCTGTCGCTAGGCAACATTGAGTTTCAGCTCCCTCCAAAGATTTTCTATTGGGTTCAGATCTGGAGACTAGCTAGGCCACTCCAGGACCTTGAAATGCTTCTTACAGAGTCTCTCCTTAGTTGCCCTGGCTGTGTGTTTCAGGTTATTGTAATTCTGGAAGACCCAGCCATGACCCATCTTCAATGCTCTTACAGAGAGAATGAAGTTGTTGGCTACAATCTCGTAATACATGACCTCATACAGCCTCCCTTCAATACGGTGCAGTCGTCCTGTCCCCTTTGCAGAAAAGCACCCCTAAAGTATGATGTTTCCCCTACCATGCTTCATGGTTGGAACGGTGTTCTTGGGGTTGTACTCGTCCTTCTTCCTCCAAGCACAGCAAGTTGAGTTGATACCAAAAGGTTATATTTTGGTCTCATCTGACCACATGACCTCCTTCCATGCTTCCTCTGGATCATCCAGATGGTCATTTGTGAACTTCAAATGGGCCTGGACAAGTGCTGGTGTGATCAGGGGTACCTTGCATATCCTGCAGGATTTTAATCCATGATGGCATAGTGTGTTATTAACAGCAATGTTTGAGACTGTGGTTCCAGCTCTCTTCAGGTCATTGACAAGGTCCTCCCGTGTAGTTCTGAGATGATTCCTGACCTTTCTCAGGAATTGACAGCCATCTTGTGTTTCTTCCATTTTTTAATAATCGTGCCAAAAATTGTTGCCTTCTTATCAAGCTGCTTGCCTCCATTCTTTGTAGGTGAGAAAACTTCCATATCGTTAGTGTATGAAATATTTATTTTCCTTACTGTTATATATTCTTACTGTTGCTTAATCTATATGCAATATGTGAATTATGCCTTTCATTGTTGAAGTTCCCACAGTTGCTCACCCACGAATTTTAATCCTTGTTTGTATTTCAGGGAATGTCTGTACCTGGGTATTTATGTTTTTTTACTCAATAAAGCTTACATTTTTTAAGTAATGTGAATCATAAGATTGTCCTTGCACATATTTTGTCTTTTTATTTTTTATTTCATCTAGTGCCTTTTTGGGATTTTTACATTTGCTGGGTTTACAACTTTCGGTAGCCTATATATTATAGATGGCTTGTCTAACAACCTGGATTTTTTGTTTCGTAGCAAAATTAAGACAGGTGCGTATTAAAATGACTTACGGTACTCTTTTGCAGTGTGTGAAGAATTATAAAATTGTTATTAGGTTGAGTTCCCAAGATAAGTTTTTGATGAATTACAGCAAAGTGTATGGAATTTATGGAAAACTCATGTGCATTGTGGGTTTTTTATGCTGCGTAAACTGATCTGTGGTGCATTTCTTAAATCTGCAATGTCCCTTGCAGTAAATGCCTGATTTATTGGTGGATTTCCCTCATAGACTTGAATGAGATGAGGAAAATCTTCAGGTAAAAACAGATATGTGTTTTTAGTACATTACCTTGATGCAAAGAGTTTAATGTTCATATAATTTTTGGCTCAATATTTGCTGCTCTGTTTTTCTATACAGATTTCACTGCAGAGTTTCTGCTGCGAGAGATGCACTACAGAAATGCTTATGTTGACAAGGATCTCATTCACACCCTGCATAGAAAATCAACTGCATAAATTGAGTATTATAGCAGCTTTGACGTCCTCAGCCTGTCAAACTATGCTGTGGACTTTCAGTGCAAATTTCACTCATTGCAATGCCGAGGGTAATCTTTGGTAATTCCTTATCTGTTGTACAATATGCTGCTGAGCCATTCTATGTGAATATACCTTTAACATGTAAACCTTGAGGTTGAAAATGTCACAAAAATTAACTTGACACACCGTATTTTTCGGCCCATAAGACGCACTTTTTTCCCCAAAAATTTTGGGGGAAAATGGGGGTGTGTCTTATGGTCGCAATATACTTACAAATCCGGTGGCGGCGGCGGTCCAGATGCAGCCTCCCTGTGCTCTGTGGTGCGGTGGTGTTGGGGCTCTGTGATTTGGCGGCAGCGGGGCTCTGTGCTGCGTGGGGGGATCCGCCGGCATTTCATCATAGCCCGAAAGCCCCCCGCAGCTCCGCTGCTGCAATGCGGTGGCCTCCTGAAAGATGGCCGCCTGGGGCCTCCGGAAAGATGGCCGCCGCATACTCCAATTCAAATCTCGGCAGCGAGATCTCTTCCCGAGATCTCGTCTCCCGAGATATCGGTACAAGATCTCACTGCGGAGATCTGAATCTAAGCATGCGCTGCCTCCAGCGGCCATCTTTCCGGAGGCCCCTGGCGGCCATGTTTCAGGAGGCCTCCGCGTCGCAGCAACAGAGATGCGGGGGGCTTTCGGGCTATGACGACATTCCGGCGGAGCCGCCCACGCAGCACAGAGCCCCGACACCACCGCACCACAGAGCACAGGAGGCTGCATTGGGACCACTGCCATGGGACCGCCGCCACAGGATTTGTAAGTATATTGCAACCCCACAGAGCACAGCCGCCCCACAGAGCACAGCCACCCCACAATGCACAACACCCCACAGTGCACAACCACCCCACAGAGCACAGCCACCACACAGAGCACAACCACCCTACAGAGCACAGCCACCCCACAGAGCACAGCCACCCCACAGAGCACAGCCACCACAGGCACAACCCCCAGGACAACCACCCCACAGAGATCAACCACCCCACAGAGCACAGCCACCCCACAGAGCACAGCCACCCTACAGGCATAGCCACCCACAGAGCACCCTGCAACACACAGCACCACCACCGCACCAGTCTGGACCACCAAACGACCCCTGTGACCACTCCTCTACCTGTGCTGATCCCTTCACTGGTAAGCTGATTTCGGACTGTAAGACGGACCCCCATTTGACACATTTTTTTTCCCTATTTTCCTTCTGAAAATTTGGGGTGCGCCTTATAGTCCAGTGCTTCTTATAGTCCGAAAAATACGGTAATTAAACTATTAAGACATAAGTTTAAGAAGAATCAATTTTTAGACTATTCAACATGAAACCACAGAAAATATCTTATTTTCATGAAAAGCTTGGAGCCTTGAACTATCATATCATACATTGTATAACATTGTCAATCCCAAATCTATGAAACATTCCATCAAATACTGACTCTCAATACAGACAGAAAGTAAAGACATGTATATTTGCTGGCTAACAAAACTGTTGTGTCAAAACAATTTTAATAATTGCATTTCAAAATCCAAACGGCTCAGCGAGAAATCTCTATGCAAATAATCAATCTTAAATGTTGGAAATAGTGAAGCCTTCTGGTATAATCAACTGACTACGACATATGAAAATGGAGTGAGTATGTAGAGAATTAAATATTAGCTGCAAATTCTGTACAGAAATGAGCCCTACACAACCATGAGACAGTTCACAAGATTGCCCCATGCCTTGATTAAGTGCTACTTGATGTCTGTGCTCTTAGTAAGTTTTCATATGAATGGATAGTTGAATTTTCTATCTTCAAATACTTATTTCATGAATGACATTAATGTATAAAATAGATTCTTTCCTGGACACAGTAAAAGTGGTTTTGAGTGGTTTCTTTTGTCTCTACTGTTCATTTTGAAGACTCCCAGAGTTTAATGATTTTTCTCCTATCCATGCAATGTCTGAAGATGAAAATGGCCCATCCAATCAGCTAATATTGCAAAATAATTTTTTTTGCAATCACAGCAAAAATCATGTAATATTATATGAAATGCATTCCAATAAATAAACAACCATAAAATTCTTAGTCCTGCTCCTACATGTCATTTCAGATGACTGCTCAGCTGTCCCAAGTGTGCGCAGGTTTGTGTCCACCTCTAATTTTCCGTTATCTCTGAACTAGTGGGTGGAAACTAGCTTCTATGATGACTCCCATGCACAGCACACAAAGACATGAAAGATTTCTGCTCTCTTGTCTCACACCATAAGCAACAGCAGCATTGACAAGTCTATACAGCTTTGTGCTCTGAAGGTATAATTCGCCTTAACAGGTTTAGCAGTGGTAATACTGTAGCTTTTAATCGCAGCAGCCCTTTGCTGTAGCGATCTTTCAACAGTTTCCCTGCACATTCCCTGCGTGATTGTGCAGTGAAACCATGGAAAGACTACAGAGGTGTTAAGGGACGGCCGCGGGTCCGATGCACTGGAAGCTGCTGCGTATTTTACCTCTGTAGTCTCCATTCGCCTGGGGTGTTCTCCCTCCGTGAGGGAGCGTACAGAGCAATTAGAGTCAGAGTCCCAAATCACATCAAATAGTTCTGCTTTATTTTCCTCTGGACATAGCACATCCAAGACACCATAAGCATGTCTTAATCGATACCAGCAATACATTCTTCACAATTCTGCCTCTTCTCCTCTGCTACACCACAATGGACCACTAAGTATTGACGGGACGAGGAGCCCGGTGAAAACGGCACTTCGATCTCTTCCTCTGGAGACACTTCAATCCAGCATAAGAAAGACACATCTACTATGTCGTCCACCCCTCACTGGTTCTCCTGCCCAGATACTTCTGATGGCCCACTCGCTTCTATGCTCATGCACGACCTCTTCTGCTGAGCGTTCCTACAGTGGTTCTTCCACTGGACTACTGCTATGTAAACCCACTCTCTTTGGGCTCACGTTTCCCATGGTGAATCCTTTATCGGCTTCTTCAGGGGTTGCTGGTCCCCTCTTCTTCCTACCCTATGCTCAGAGCCCAAGAACATGGACATCCTCACACTAGCAAGGTCCACCCCCGACTGACTCCCACTAAGAGGAAGACTTCCTGACAGATTCTCGCTTGGAGGTAATCTTTCCCTAGCACCAAGTCCCTAAGCTATTGTCCCTATATGACTGGATGTGCTCAATGCCCCCTCTAGTGACCAAACCCAATTACTGCTTGACATCTTTTTATAACGTTCTAACTGGATCTTTAACGTGCCCCCATTACTAAACCCTCGCAACACTATCTCTAACCCATAAATATATACACTACCCTTCTAGTGCCCTCCTCTAGTGACCCCTAGGATGCATTATCTACCTATAACACGACCCCACATATATATACATAGCATCATACAAGGCATACATATACACAAGTAAGTACAATTAAAGGGGATGAAACCTTAAAGGGTTAATACCCTTCACCTCCTTACATTGGCACAGAGATGCTGCAGATAGAAGTTGAAGTATGATCGCTCCGTCTGAAAATATTACCACTAAAATATTCAGTTGTAGGTGAGAAATTGCTTGTAAATCATTCATTTTTTAATCACTGAAGACACTTGCTCCAAACATTTTTTTCTTCTTTAACTGAGTCCAGGCCACAGGTATCCTAATCATGGTTGGACTGGCCCAGTGGGACACTGAACGATGCAGGACCTTGGTGGGTTCCCAAGCAGGACGTACAGGGCGCCCACCGGTAACTGGACAGTGATTAAAATGGCCACTGGCCTATGAGAGTTCGGTGGCTCATAACTGACATAATAGGAGGGACAAAAGGAGCCGAGGATGGGTGACATAGGGGCCCAGGATGGAGGAACATAGGGGCCCAAGATGGAGGAACATAATTGCTCAGGATGGGGAACATAGGGCCCCGGATTAAAGATTTTAGACTCCCAGGATGTTTTTTTGTTTAAAACTCTAAATAGCCTCTTTTGGCTGGATATTTTATATGCATATCTTATATGTAGCAAGACACTTTAAAAGGTAGATATTGACTTTTAGGATTACTACTTCCAACAGGTGGCACTAGACTCCTTGGTTATTTCCTCTCTGAAGAGGCTATTTGCATATGAAAATTCCCAGGGGAGCATAGCATTGGCCTATAAGTCTCCCTATGACACCTGATGAAGGCTCCATTCTGGAGCCAAAAACTGGTGTTCCCTGTGAAACTGCAAATAAAGGTATCTCCAAACCCTTGCTGTGTGATTTCATTCTTGCATTGGACAGCGCACCAGCATTCTTCCACTACACATACCTTTTGAATCCCATTTAACGCGCTAAGTGCCCTGAACTGGTAGGAATTTGTGCTGCCACTCGCTCCATAGGTCCGTGTGTGCATTCACTCACACCATCATAAAACTATCTCTCCCAACCACAGAAAAAATGAGAAAAAGAAGTGTGTATACAAGGCAAGGATGACTGTTACAAATAAAATAAATTTATTGTAATACAAATATATGCTCAAGACAAAAAAACACACATTTAAAAACAATTAAAAAGCCATGAGGGCTAATGTAAATACCAGCTGGAGGACCAAATAAGGACAACCAGATTCCTCCACTGTGTGCACCTGGGGTATAATATACTATGAATATTACACACCAAAAGAGTCCCGGGAAAAGAGCTGTTCAAGTAGCAAAGCAATCAGTCCAATTCATGGTAAAACACTATACACAAATGAGCTTGAATAGATAGAGAGTAGTCCTGAGCAAATAAGCCCCAATACAAAAAATGAGTCCCAAAGAGTGATTAATGGGAAAAGAGGCGAGTCAAGTGGTGTCCTATAAATGAAGGAAATAGCACATGCTAAAGAAGGACAAAAAGGGTCCCAGAAAAAAAAGACTATGTTTTACCTGTTGGTGGATAAAGTAAGTAAAGATTACCCAGTCACACCATGATGTGTGGAGGAAGGAGCCACACGTGTATCACCACAGAGCATGGCTTGCTCTGGGGAAAGTAAAGGATGAGTGTCATATGTCATGCTTATACAGTCAGTACACATGGGATGCCAGATCATTAGCACAAATGTCTGTGATAGGGGCCTGTGCTTTAGGACTGAGGAGGGTGTGAAAGGTGTTGAAGAGTTTTTTTGGGTTGCTTGATACTGAGGAAATCAGGGTGGTGAAATAGGTCTGTTTGGCAAAGTGAAGGGCAGAGTTATAGGTTCTTAAGATAAATTTATATTAGATGAAGTTATCTGGTGTACGAGTTTTCCTCCATAGGCGTTTGGCTGTCCAAGAGCATCGCTGGAGAAATTGTGTTTGCGATGTGAGCCAGGTCTGTTTTACTCTGTGTTTGGAGGTTCTGATGGGTGTAGGGCGCTACTCGGTCCAGGGTGGTTCTGAGAGTGTCATTGTAGTGATTTACAGCCAGATCAGGACAGGATAAAGAGGAGATTGAGGAAAGTGATGATGAGTATAGGGTGTCTGTAAGTGTATGAGGGTTAATGACTTGTAGATTTCTGAATGTGTGATAGGTAGGAGTGTGCTGGGGTGGGCCAGGATTTGTGAGCATGAAGGAGAGAAGGTTGTGGTCAGAGAGGTGGAGAGGTGAGTTATCTAGTTAGGAGATTGAACAGAGCCGGACAAAGACCAGGTCAAGGGTGTTACCGTCTTTGAGTGCCTCAAGGGTTGAAAGTTGTGAGAGGCCAAGAGAAGTGATTAGAGATAGAAACTGGGATGCAGATGGGGAGATGGGCTGTTTATGGTGATTTTAAAGTCTCCCAGGATAAGGGTTGGTAATTTGGAGGACATGAAGTGCATCAGCCAGGCAGAAAAATGGTCAAAGAACTGGGTGGGTGAGCCTGGAGGATGGTGTACAACCGCTACTCTGAGGGAGAGGGGATGGATGAACCTGATGGTATGTGTGGCACCCCAGGAGTCCGGTTGCCACAATGGCTTTGCCTCCCTCCAGGGGGGAGTGATGACATGACTGGAAGCAAAGAAGGAATTCCCTTACCAGGTAGTTCCAGCATTCAACACAGTTCCTGCTCCAGGCCAGCAGGGGGGGCTCTAAACCCAACATCAGGGGAGCTTCTCTCTCTGGTTGGGAGGAGGAAGTTAGTGGGAGTTAGTGCCTGAACAAGGTTGAGAGAGGACGTGTGGAAAGGAGCTGGGGACAGAAGCTCTATCTGAGCTCACCCCAGGATTGAGTGCCATTGACCGGGCACCAGAGCACGAGGTTGTGTGGGTACTAAAGCAAAGCCCCAGCAGCAGAATCCGGAGGGCAGGAGCAGGGCCGGCGTCAGCACCCGGCACACAGTGCCGGGGCCCTGAGCAGGCGGGGGGGCCCACTCGCAGTATGGCACCCCCGCGCAGAGAGCGGTGTCAGCGCCGCCACTGTGCCCCCCCCGCCTGCTCAGGGCCCCGGCAGCAGCTGGCAACAATACTTACCTCTCCCGTGCCTCCGCTGCCGCAGCTCCGGGCTCCAGGGGGCGCCGGCGCTTCCTCTCACAGCTGGCCGCTGAATGACGTCATCATTCAGCGGCCGGCTGTGGCACAGAGCGCGGGGACGCTGAACAGGTAAGACGTCTCTGTGTGTGTGTCTCTGTGTGTGTATGTAGTGCGGTGCTTTGTGTGTGTATGTATGTGTGTGTGTGTATGTATGTATGTGAGAGAGTGCTTGTGTGCTGTCTGTGTGTGATGATGGGCAGGCATTGCTGATAATGGGGAGGCATTGATGATGGGGAGAAGATGATGATGGGCAGGCATTGCTGATAATGGAGAGGCATTGATGATGGGGAGAAGATGATGATGGGCAGGCATTGCTGATAATGGGGAGGCATTGATGATGATGGGGAGAAGATGATGATAATGGGCAGGCATTGATGATGGGGAGAAGATGATGATGGGCAGACATTGATGATGATGGGGAGGAGATGATGATGGGCAGGCATTGCTGATAATGGGGAGGCATTGATGATGATGGGGAGAAGATGATGATAATGGGCAGGCATTGATGATAATGGGCAGGCATTGATGATGGGGAGAAGATGATGATGATGGGCAGGCATTGATGATGATGGGGAGGCAATCATGATGATAATGGGGAGTCTTTCCACAGCGCCCTTTCCTGAGCTGTAACAGTGCAGAACGCAGTACAGCGCAGAGGAGAGCTCCATATTTTGTATGGAGCATTATATGGGGACCAGTATCCTGTATGGAGCATTATATGGGGACCAGTATCCTGTATGGAGCATTATATGGGGACCAGTATCTGTATGGAGCATTATATTGGGTCCAGTATTCTGTATGGAGCATTATTTTGGGTCCAGTATTCTGTATGGAGCATTATATGGGGGTGACATCCTGCATGGGGTATTATATGGGTGATGAGGGGGAGACTGTGGTGCCCATAATATTGTATGGAGGACTGTACTGTCCGGTCTGTACTGTGCGCTGTGAGGATTTGGCGGTTTTTGAGCTATTGTACAATTTACAATAGATATCACTCATGTAATGGAAGAAGTGAAGTATTTGGCATTGTACTATACCCATATTTCTCTGCCGTATCTGTGCATCATGAATCGTGGTCTGTGTTAAAGGGGCCCACTGAGGCTCTTTCGCCCGGGGGCCCATAAAAACCTGGAGCCGGCCCTGGGCAGGAGACCCCAACTGATACTTGATGACACAGCAGCACGTGTGAGCCGGAGACGCCAGACGGGAGCGACTCCTGAAACAGGCTCAAGCTGCCTGTCGTGCAAGTGGAGTTCTACCTAAGCATCAGACAGAAAGAGAAAGAGGGACCTGAATAGAGTTTACAGCAGCAAGTACCTCAGAGAATAGAGCTAGAAAGGAGGCCTCACAACCCACCTTACTAAGGAACTTCCCAAATTGTTTCCAGGCTGACCGGCTCCAAAACCATCTGTAACCTGAGCCCGGACTGTACCTGCACTGCTCAGTAAAAGGTAAAGGAATCAACAGCCATTGTGACCATCTGTTATTCCTCCAATCCTCATCCCTGCATCCCAACATCCTCCTTCCCTCACAGCCTGCCATACCTGCCCTGGGGCCCCGCTCCACCCGTGGGGAGCGATAACATCTCTGCTGCATTACCATCGGCCCCAGAGGAACTGAACTGCAGCGTCGGCTATCCCTTGCCGAATACAGCGTGTCGCGTCACAAAACTTTCCCTTAAAAACTACCCCTCATCACCGCCATTTGCATGCCCAGGGCCATGGACCGGGTCACCGCTGCTGTGACAATCCCCTTTAAGCACTGTTAGACCCGTCCCGAGTATCCCACGCTCCTAGTGGGTGTTGCAACTGGACCTCAAAAGAAGGTAATAAGAGTGATGGAACTGGCGGGATGACCTGGAAAATGCATTGTTTGAACAGGAGTATAACAACTCCAATTCCAAGTCTGTTTGTGGGTTTCAGGGAATGAGAAAAATGTAGGCCACCATGAGAAATAGCAGCAGGGGAGACCAAGTCAAAATCCTAAATACAGGTTTCAGTGAGGGCCAACATATTAAGAGAATTGTTCAGAAAGTAGTTATGCAGGAAAGGAAGCTTATTGCATATAGACCATGGATTCCAGAGTGCACAATTAAAAGAAGTAGATGGAGTACAACTAATGTTAATAAGGTTAGTGAGGTTTCAATGTGAGGTGGTGGGAGAGGTTGAAGTTAGCGGAGGGTGGACTGGGGTTGGAAGAGATATCCCCTTAAATAAGTAGAAGTTAAAAGAGAAAGAGCAAGTATTTCTTGGATTTGTGACATGGTTTATTGTTAGATATAGTTGGACAAGAAGGACTGAGATTTTTCAGGAAGGTTAAAAAAAGAGCATGGGAGCTGTGATGAGTGGTGATGGAGGAGATATCGGGCGATGAATGTGGATGACAAAGGCACACAGGAAGATAGAAGTGGAAATAAAGCACGTGGTTAACAGGGAGTACAAAGTGTAGGTTACTTGACTCCTGCCCTGACTAACTGCCATTGAATTAACTGCCGATTCTAGATACTTGGCTACGGTGATACTTTGCTTAAGGGGAAACGTGTATACACCCCACAAACTTGCACCCCTTATGGTCCTTCTAGACATGAACAGTAGCTCATGAGGGCCTGCTGAATAATACATCTGGCATAATCAAGAATAAACGAATTGGCGACACACCTTAGAATCCTAATTTAAACCTAAGCATTAGAGTTGAGCGATACTTTCCGATATCCAAAAGTATCGGAATCGGAATGGTATCGCCGATACCCAAAAATATCGGCGATACCCGATACCGATACCGGAAGTCCAATGTAAGTCTATGGGAACAAAATATCGAAATTAAAAAAAACCCATTCTTGCCTTGTAGGTTAATTGTACATGAAAGAAAACAACAAAGAGTAATGTAGAATGTATTGGGGGAGGTTGAGGAGACATTAAAGGCATAGATGTTTAACCCAATCCAATGGAATAGCATTAATTTTTTTTTTTAGGAAATACGTTCGGATTGACGAAGAAATTGACAATGTTGTTAACCTTTTTTCTATTTTGGCAAATATGTATGTTTCACAACTTCCATGCTCTTCACCTTTTTAACTTTTGCCACACTTTCTCCTTCATAATCTTCAGCAGCATCATCTTTGTCATCAAATTATTCTTCATCTTCACCTTCTTTATCTTCTTCTAAAACTTCTTGCTTTTCATCTTTTTGTTAACATTACTCATATTGTTCTTTTTAAACTATTATTCTTCTTCATATTATAGTCCTTCATCTTCTTCATCATATTCTTATTTGTGACAGAGATTCCTGTACTTGTAATCTGTAAAAGTATGATTTTTTCATCGTTCCGTTCTTGCTGCCACAAAAGATTTAAATTACAACAGTATTTGTCCGTGTTCAGTTTAGCCTGCAGCATCTGGCATTTACCAGGGGCACCACGAGGAGGAACGGACTCACCCCCATACACTGCTTAGTCTTCTTCTGCTTATAATTTAGAGCATATATTTTGCTCTTCATTTTGGTCTTATACTTCATGTTCTTCTGCTTTTAGATCTTCTGCTCATTGTTCTTGTGTCTCTTGTTCTGTATCTTGTATTTGTAGCACAACCTTGTACCAGCTGATGTTACTGGGACACGGTTACTAAGCAGGAGGTACCTGTGCTCCAAAGCACTACCAAGGACCAGCAGACGTTGCTGGAACTCGGATACCGAGATGGAGGCACCTAGGCCAAAGGCACTGCGGAGAACCAGTTGACGGTACTGGAACCCGGACGGGTAGCAGAAGGTACAAGAGCCAATGCAAGTAACGAGGACCAGCTGACTGTGCTGGAACCCGGAGGGGCAGCAGAAGGAAAAGAGCCAATGGCACAACCGAGGACCAGCTGACGTTACTGGGACACGGTTACTAAGCAGGAGGTACCTGTGCTCCAAAGCACTACCAAGGACCAGCAGACGTTGCTGGAACTCGGATACCGAGATGGAGGCACCTAGGCCAAAGGCACTGCGG
This sequence comes from Oophaga sylvatica, assembly GCA_033576555.1. Lineage (NCBI taxonomy): Eukaryota > Metazoa > Chordata > Amphibia > Anura > Dendrobatidae > Oophaga > Oophaga sylvatica. Next base: position 121,152,743 of record JARQOD010000002.1, on the reverse strand, counting down.
AGAACCAGCTGACGGTACTGGAACCCGGACGGGTAGCAGAAGGTACCCATGGAAATTTAAGTTGACAGGCCGCGAGCCGGCCGCAGTTACCGAATCCCACAGTACTACAGTGGGTGATTGTCCTATTGTCACAACGGAAACAGCCTTTATTTGCATATCCCGCAGCACACATAGGAAGCACCTAAACTCCAGGCACCATAGAGTCGGGTAACCCGACCGCAACACGACAGGACAACTTATTGGAGGCTAAGTGACGTTTACACTGACAGGAAACAGATGGCGTGCTGTAACCAGTCTGGGCAGGAGTGAGTACCCGTGCCAATGACACTTCCGTGCAACAACTGTCGGTGTTGGAGCCCAGGGATGAGAAGAGAACCGGTTGGAGGCAGCAGGACTTTTTGCCGTTCACACAGCAGGGGAACAGCTGACATTACTGAACCCCAGTAACACAGGAGCAAGTGTTGACTGTGCTAACAGCACTTCCAGGCAACAACTGGCGGTGTTGGAGCCCAGGGATGAGAAGACAACAGGGTGGAGGCAGCAGGACTTTTTGCCGTTCACACAGCAGGGGAACAGCTGACATTACTGAACCCCAGTAACACAGGAGCAAGTGTTGACTGTGCTAACAGCACTTCCAGGCAACAATTGGCGGTGTTGGAGCCCAGGGATGAGAAGACAACAGGGTGGAGGCAGCAGGACTTTTTGCCGTTCACACAGCAGGGGAACAGCTGACATTACTGAACCCCAGTAACACAGGAGCAAGTGTTGACTGTGCTAACAGCACTTCCAGGCAACAACTGGCGGTGTTGGAGCCCAAGGATGAGAAGACAACAGGGTGGAGGCAGCAGGACTTTTTGCCGTTCACACAGCAGGGGAACAGCTGACATTACTGAACCCCAGTAACACAGGAGCAAGTGTTGACTGTGCTAACAGCACTTCCAGGCAATAACTGGCGGTGTTGGAGCCCAGGGATGAGAAGACAACAGGGTGGAGGCAGCAGGACTTTTTGCCGTTCACACAGCAGGGGAACAGCTGACATTACTGAACCCCAGTAACACAGGAGCAAGTGTTGACTGTGCTAACAGCACTTCCAGGCAACAACTGGCGGTGTTGGAGCCCAGGGATGAGAAGACAACAGGGTGGAGGCAGCAGGACTTTTTGCCATTCACACAGCAGGGGAACAGCTGACATTACTGAACCCCAGTAACACAGGAGCAAGTGTTGACTGTGCTAACAGCACTTCCAGGCAACAACTGGCGGTGTTGGAGCCCAGGGTCAAGGAGGATGTTTAAATACTAGATCAAGTATTTTCCTTGTTACGTGTCAATTAAAAATGTCTATACTCCAAACAAGAGAAATATAACCTTTAGTACCATAAGATGATGATTTTACTTAAAAAAATATATTAAACACACGAATGTGGGACTAATTAAAAATGACTATAACCATAAAAAATGTATGAAATACACTATATCTTTTACATAAATAATAAAAGGAAATAATAATATATAATCTACAAAAGACCCACAATTCAAGAAACACAAGAGGTGGCAACCACCCAAGAATGAAGAAAAAAACAGTGCACACCAGAGATGGAAAGAAAACAGTAAGCAGAGATCCAAGCGGTAAACAACCAAAATGTGTGTGTGAAATGATACCAAATGAACACCAAAGCAATATGTGAAAATAATCTAAATTTTATTGAGCAATATTGTACATAATGTATCGGAACAATATAATGTAACAAATATAAAATAGATATAAAAAATGCAATAATAAAAAAACCAGTAGTTCACTTCTATATATAGAAAGACTCAAAATTATTAACCAGGAGCATAATGTGTTATGGTGCTCTACATATTATCTATATCACTGTGCATCCAAATGTAACAAAAACTTAAAGTCAGAGTGCGAGAGCATGTTTTGGGGATTAAGGCGGCAGCTGAGGTGGAAGATGTATCATCGCTTAAGACCATCCCCAGACACTTTAAAATACACCATGGCTGTGATTTTTCCAAACTAAAAGTTATGGGGATTGACTTACTAGTCATTAATAATAGAGGTGGTGATATCAGCAGGCGTTTGGCCCAATTGGAGGCCAAATGGATATGGACACTGAATACGGTGTCTCCATTTGGCCTCAATGAATGTCTTTCATTCATTCCATTTTTGTGAATTTAGTCTCCCCCATGTTTCTTCTCTCATTTCTTTTCATATTGCTTTGGTGTTCATTTGGTATCATTTCACACACACATTTTGGTTGTTTACCGCTTGGATCTCTGCTTACTGTTTTCTTTCCATCTCTGGTGTGCACTGTTTTTTTCTTCATTCTTGGGTGGTTGCCACCTCTTGTGTTTCTTGAATTGTGGGTCTTTTGTAGATTATATATTATTATTTCCTTTTATTATTTATGTAAAAGATATAGTGTATTTCATACATTTTTTATGGTTATAGTCATTTTTAATTAGTCCCACATTCGTGTGTTTAATTCTAATTTACTGTGTTCTGCACAGGTTTCTTACATTGTGCATTCGAGATGGATCTTAAAAGTAGGGAGGCGTCCTGGATGGGACAAGTCAACGATGTATTTAGCAGTATTGATACTGGGAGCAATAATTATGTCATAAAAAACAATGATTCCGTGGTTAAGTCCATTAAAAAACTACTTTTCAAAAGGACCCGGATATGGTGGACTAAAGCATTCTTGCAAAACTATATAGAGAAGAAACTGATCCCAAGAGGTTTACGAATAAGGGTAACACCGGCATTTATGATACAAGATGATGAATTTATTACCAATTGGGAGGGAGTCTGCAATGCTACCTCATGGAAACTAATGGAATTGTTGGTTAATCTCAACACAAAATCCATCACTGAAGTAGACAAAAATTTGGATGAGCTGTTTACACAAGCTAAGGCGAATTTGTCCTCTGAACAGTTCAAGAGCCTTAATGAGGTTCTAGATAAAGATCTTGATCTATTGGTCAAAGATATACAGAAGAAACAGACCATCAAACTCTCCAGAGACCAAAATGATCGTTCTCTTGGAAGAGTCTATAGGTGGAGAAGACAAGCAACAAATAACTTGGAAGGTTCTCCGAATAGATCTACTCTTATATCGATAAGTGATGTTTCAGTTGCCTCCTCTTCCGCCTCTGTGGGATTAATGAACACTCCTAAAAGGAAAAGAAACCTCAGGTTTCCTCCCAACAAGCGCAATTTTTCTCCTGATTCTGGCAACCAACTGAAGGTAATTAATCTTAGTAAGCATACATTGACCCACATGGAAATGGAGGTTCTTAATAAGGGTCTTTCCTTTTGCCCGACGGCTCCCTTTGACTGTTTCACGGCAGTCAAGGACCTTCATTTGTTTGCCAGAAAACTACTATTTAAGCGCATGTTTCATGACAAAGATGTTTCTGATTCTTTTCCCACAGAGGCGGAACAGGAGGCACTAGCCAACCTTGAACAGCTGGCGAGAGAACATAACACCACGACTGAAGGTGAGGTACCAGAAGTCATTAAGAAAAAATCAACAAAATTTCCTCCGCTGTCATCATGTTCAGCGATAGACATATTTGTTAAGACAGTCAGCAAGGAGTTAAAAAATATTCCCATTTTTCCATCTGCACATAATCTTAATGGGGAAGAAAGAAGATGCCTCACGAATCTGAGGGATCTGCATGATGTGGTGGTGAAACCAGCAGATAAGGGTGGGAATGTGGTAATTTGGCCAAAGGATTTATATGAGGCAGAAGCTCTGCGTCAATTGAATAATGATGAGTATTATAAGAAATTAACATATAATCCCTTGTCAAAGTTCCAATCACAATTGAATGACCTACTAAGGGAAGCAAATGACGAGGGCATCATTACACATGAGTTGAGATCAGCCTTACAGGTCAAGGAACCCACCATTCCCACCCTATATCTGCTCCCCAAGATTCACAAAAACCAAGAAAAGCCACCCGGGAGACCGATCATCTCCGGACGAGGCAATTACTTGGAAAATGTGAATAAGTATATAGATGCAGTTCTTCAACCATTCGTATCAGCACTTCCGTCTTACATTAGGGACACTAACGATTTTTTAAAAAAAGTGGATGGAATGCATGTTGACCCCAAATCTGTTCTGGTAACATGTGATGTAGAGTCGCTGTATACCAATATCAAGCACACAGATGGTCTTGCCGCAATTGCATATTTTTTACAGTTTTCATCTTTTTCTAGATCATTCACTGTGTTTTTTATTAATTTAGTCGATTTTGCTTTATCTCACAATTTTTTTCTTTTTGGGGGGTCCTTCTTCCTACAGGTCCAGGGAACAGCGATGGGGGCCTCTTTTGCCCCGTCGTATGCCAACCTGTTCCTGGGCTTGTGGGAGAGGGACCTCCTGTTATCTGATCATTCAGATTATATGGAGCGTGTCCCTTTTTGGACACGCTACATTGATGATGTTTTTTTTATTTGGCAAGACTCTACTGCAGAATTGGCTAAATTCATTGCCAGCTTGAATGGTAATGATATCAACATGCATTTCACCTACAATTATCATGTCAATAATATTGATTTCTTAGATGTACGGATCTGTAAGGATTTTGAAGGTTGTCTTCAAACTGACTTGTTTAGGAAAAAGACAGCAGTCAACGCATTGGTACATGCATCTTCCTCACACCCTAAACCTCTTATTAACTCAGTGCCTATTGGACAATTTTTACGCATTAGACGCATTTGTTCAAGAGATGAAGATTTTTTCCAACAAGCTAATGCATTGAGAGAGAGATTTTTAGAGAGAGGCTACAGCAGGAGATCAATAAAAAAGGCTTACAATAGGGCAAAACACAGCACCCGCCATGATACACTGTATACGAAACACTCAAAAATTGATAATAACCTGGTGAGGTTTATTGCACAATACAGTGGACAGAGTGACCAATTGAGACAATGCCTTACACATCATTGGCAAATTCTGTTATCTGATCCCATTTTGTCAAAATATATAGGGGATAGACCTCAAATTACATTTAGAAGGTCGCCCAACCTAAGGGACAATCTGGTAAAGAGTCATTTCATCAGGACTATACAGAATACCGGCACCATCACTAAGGGATGTAAACCATGTGGCTCGTGCGTGGCCTGCCCAAATATTCTTAAGACCGGTAGCTTTAGTGATGCAGATAACTCCCACCATTTTGACATCAAACAAGCCATCACGTGTACCTCATCTGCCGTGATTTACATGGCCGAATGCCCTTGCAATTTGAAATACGTTGGATTGACTACAAGACAACTTAAAGTCAGAGTGCGAGAGCATGTTTTGGGGATTAAGGCGGCAGCTGAGGTGGAAGATGTATCATCGCTTAAGACCATCCCCAGACACTTTAAAATACACCATGGCTGTGATTTTTCCAAACTAAAAGTTATGGGGATTGACTTACTAGTCATTAATAATAGAGGTGGTGATATCAGCAGGCGTTTGGCCCAATTGGAGGCCAAATGGATATGGACACTGAATACGGTGTCTCCATTTGGCCTCAATGAATGTCTTTCATTCATTCCATTTTTGTGAATTTAGTCTCCCCCATGTTTCTTCTCTCATTTCTTTTCATATCTGTGGTCTTTTAGTATAGTTAGGATATTCATTTTATAATTATTAGGGATTAAGTTTTATATTTTAGATTTCTATGTGTTTTTTATATCAGTAGGTTTCTGTGTTTTGCGACATATATATTTTTTTATTTTAATATGATATTTTATATAATGCAATATTTCAGCTACAGTCTTTTATAACGTTGTTATTTTATTATCTTTAGAATAATTATGTGTTTGCTGCTTCTATATGGATTGCTGTATTGAATTGGAGGAAATATATACCATCTCCACTCCAATGAAGAATTTCCGCATTGGAAGAAATATACATCATGTCAGAATACGTCAGTACTGATCTTTTGTGGAACAATGTGTTATATCACAAATGTTTATACAACAATCCATTCAACTAATATGCATTGATTTATAGTTTACATATTAGTAATCTTAGTTTAGATATATTATGTATGGTATAAGTATGTATGGGACATGTTTGATGGCATATGTTTTATGCAGTTATTTTTGATCCACGCATAGAATATTACTACATGTCTGTTACACGGCGTGTTAGGATTTAATGCCATGCATAAATATAATTAATGTGCAATTAGATTCATCTTAGGGCAGACACGATACATTTTCGCATTTCCATCTATATGTGCCACAATGACTTTCGTCATTCCCCCTTACCATTAAGATCTGAGTTGGATATGACGTCAGTGGTGCAGTGCGCATGTCTCCAGTCTGGGTTCTGGATCGGCATGACGACGGCGTCTTCAGTGTGATCATGTGACCCGACACCTTCGGTTCACACTGGTCACATGACGTCGGGCGTCATGCACGTCTCCCGTCCAGTTCTGATGACGATGCGCCGCATTCAGCACCAGCTGAGCGAATTAGTGGATTGGTTATTTAAAGACTGTAACTACATCAGCGGTCATCCCCCTGACGAAGGTATCTATTCCGAAACGCGCGTTGGGGCGCGGCATTCCAGTCTCTGCTTCGCTTCTGCGGCTCCCAGGTAGCTCTCAGTCAGCATTTATATACATATTTTCACTTCACGTTCATTTCTTTTGCTCACATGTTAATTAATCTAATGTCGCCAATTTTGGCTCACATTTGTGTGTTGCACATATGATTTATTATTGTTGCTACTGAGTTTATATTATACACATTTTCTGTGGTTGGTGCACATTTAGTGGATGATATCTTGTTATTTCACTAGTTTTTGTTACATTTGGATGCACAGTGATATAGATCATATGTAGAGCACCATAACACATTATGCTCCTGGTTAATAATTTTGAGTCTTTCTATATATAGAAGTGAACTACTGGTTTTTTTATTATTGCATTTTTTATATCTATTTTATATTTGTTACATTATATTGTTCCGATACATTATGTACAATATTGCTCAATAAAATTTAGATTATTTTCACATATTGCTTTGGTGTTCATTTGGTATCATTTCACACACACATTTTGGTTGTTTACCGCTTGGATCTCTGCTTACTGTTTTCTTTCCATCTCTGGTGTGCACTGTTTTTTTCTTAAAAAAATATATGTAAATTAATAATTTACAAACATAAATGCATACATTAACATGTTGAAAAGCAATGCAAACCACAATTAAAATAGGTTAAATAATCTGCTATACGGTTTAAAATAATAGCATACAAGTACATATCAGAATCCATTAATGATGTAAGTAACAGTATGTACACCATTTCTATTGTGTAGACAATGAATGGCTGACTTAAAAACATAATCAGCATTACAAGGTATCTTTGACATTCATAAAAGTTTACATTTGGTGAATAATATCACTAAAAAGTTTTTAAAAATATCTAAAATTTCCATCATGTAATACTGATAATATGTGCCAATCATTTATATTAACAAACAAAAACTTTAAAAAGTGCATAGTGCATAGTCAAAACAGCTATTTATGCCTGACTGTGGACTTGCAAGCATGACAACGGATAGATAAGGTATATATAGATGAGACTGCATAGCCACAGATGTTGAATGGCGATGTAATACCGTACCTCAATAAAGTGTGCGTTACTACTACATCCTTTTTTTATATAGCTTTATAAAAGGTTACGTGCATGTATGGTTGCGCCTTTGTTTGGATGCACAGACTGGCTTCCTGCTGTGACGCGTTGGGTACTGGAGCGTCTGTGCGTCTTATGACGCAGACTAACATTCACGGTGCGCATCGTTCATCATCGCAAGCGTACCGACAACACAAAGGCGTTGTCATGACTGCTTTACTCAGTAAACATGCACCTATGATGAAACATACACGCATGTGCCCTATTACATAACAAGCTACAAGAAAAACGAGTGTGAGGTGTGACACAGCTGTTTTGTTAAGGTACAGTATTATATCGACATTGTACAGGTGTCGCTATTCAGTCTGATAAATAGATATCATTCACCTATTCTATCAGTTGTCGTTCTTTCAGCACCACTTACAGGTATATATTTTGCTATTGTGACTATGCAGTATTGACTTTAACAAGGTAATGCATGATTTTTGTTAGCGATTATCATGTTTACATGAAGGACCTTTATGATATGGGCTGTTAACTTTCTAATTAAATATGTATTTTTTAAAATGACACAAATATAAGTAATGTTGAAGAGGACTATTCCTACATGCATTGTTTGCACAATATTACAGGTGTACATCACGTCCCTTAATCAACATTGGATTATTATATTTACTTGTATGCTTTTATTTAAAAGCCAAGAACACTGAAGTCTAACCTTCGCACTGCAGCTGTTGTCAAAGTTCAACCCACATTATGCACTTCCAACATTGCAGCATTTGAGTCATGATGTGAGTTGGATTTGTCGAAGCTATGGAGTGACAAGGTTGACCATCAGTATCCTATAGCATAAGTAGGCTTTTGTGTTAGCATTTGTTTTCGACATGTGCATATCTGAAATAATATGTCACAATTATTTTGTTACAGATTTGTGACAAAGACTAATCATTTTATGGTTTTAAAGCTGACGTTTCAAATGTTTACAGCTTAGAAATCAGGGTGCAGCCTCATATCTATGTGTAGCACTAGACACTTTGACATGTCATGCTTTTTTCACCATGTGTAGGTAGCTAGCAGTAATTTTTGCCGGACACACAGCAGGGGAACAGCAGGCGTTACTGAACCCCACAAACACATCAGCGATTGTTTTCATCTGTGCATCTAACACTTCTGAGCAGCAACTGGCGGTGTTGAAGCCCAGGGTCAAGGAGGGTGTAGGCAGAGGCCTTGTATGAGATGTTTGAAGTTGAAGTTGTAGTTAGCAGCAGTAATTTTTGACAGACACACAGCAGGGGAACAGCAGGCGTTACTGAACCCCACAAACACATCAGCGATTGTTTTCATCTGTGCATCTAACACTTCTGAGCAGCAACTGGCGGTGTTGAAGCCCAGGGTCAAGGAGGGTGTAGGCAGAGGCCTAGTATGAGATGTTTGAAGTTGAAGTTGTAGTTAGCAGCAGTAATTTTTGCCAGACACACAGCAGGGGAACAGCAGGCGTTACTGAACCCCAAAACACATCATCGATTGTTTTCATCTGTGCATCTAACACTTCTGAGCAGCAACTGGCGGTGTTGAAGCCCAGGGTCAAGGAGGGTGTAGGCATAAAATATTGAGTTATTGCCTTGTTACGTGGCCATTGCAAATGTATGTACTTCAAACAAGAATAAATCAAGTTTTACTAGGACAATAAAATGATGAATTTCAATTCCAAGAATAGAAAAATATTTAGACTTGAGAGTCCTCAGTGGTTGATACCGTTTAATGGCTAACTGAAAAGATGGTAACAAATTCCAAGCTTTCGAGACTACTCAGGTCTCTTCATCAGGCTAAGACTAAAACAAAAAATGAAGAATCACACATTTCTACACACAACAGGACACAGGAATAGGTAAGACAAGTGAGGGAGGGACAAGTGAGGGGAGACCGGCCAAAAAATGAGAACAAGGATGAATTATCAGCGCCACACAATAAGAGAAAAAATAATGGATTTACCTGTGGCAAAACACTTTTGTATGCCCGGTCAGAGCATGATGGATATGGAATTACTGGTATTAAATTTAACTTCAAATATGAGAAAGATACAAAGGTTTCAGAATATAAGCTCATCATGACCTTTGACACTCTTAGTGATGGAATGAATAGATCACACGGATTTATGTCATTCTATATCAATTAAGGAATCTGCGTCTGTGCCCTTCCAGGGGCATGAAAACACAAAACCAGACCCCAATCAGAGGGCAATAAAACTTTCTATCCTTATCTAGGAACTGTTCCAATATTTATGTTCATCCCCCTGTCATAATGACAGTTCTGCTACACGTGACTTACTTGTCTTACCTATTGCACTATTCCTGTGTCCTGTTGTGTATAGAAATATGTGATGCTTCATTTTTTGTTTTAGTCTTTGCCTGATGAAGAGACGTGAGTAGCCTCGAAAGCTTGCAATTTGTTACCATCTTTTCAGTTATCCATTAAAAGGTATCAACCACTGCGGACTCTCAAGTCTAAATATTTTTCTATCTACTGGCTAACACGGTACGAAGATACACATGTTTCCTAACTTCAAGAATAAAACTAAAGACCCTGCAAATATAAACGCATATATGCACACGCCAACAAGAAATGGAACAACACACCACCCAAAAAATTTGTTACAAAATATAGTGTTGTAAATTTAATAATAAAAGTCCATTTTTGTATTTATGAATAATGCTTAAGGAACGCTATGTTAAACCATAACATAGTGAAGACAATGGATTTTGTAATAGTCACTCATCATCATCATTGCAATTTATATGTGACAGTCACAGACATTTCAATTATTTAAGTTAATAAAATCGTTACTTTGTACAGCATGTATGACATGTCCAGCATGGACTCATCAATGTGATGATGCAATAATGTACGATAAAAAATAACCATTTAAAAAAACATTATGCATTGTCACAATGTAAGTGTGTGCCTGCAAGTGTAGGTGAAACAAAGGCTACGGATAGCAAAGGTATATTCTATGTCTGTATCAGACAGTGGACAGCCTCTGATGGGTAATGGCGATGTTATACTGTACGTCAATAAAGTCTGCGGCTGCAATCATGCATTTTTTGCTTGTACAGTGTTGAAGAGGGTAAAAGCATGTCTGGTTGCGCAAGGCTTTATCCGTCAACACTACCTTCCTACTGTCACGCGTAGGGTAGGGTAGCGTGTGTCAATTAGATGACTCTATAAAATGTGACGTTACGCAGCGTTATTGTGCCCTAGGGACGCCAAAAATACGACAGCAATAATCATTTACTGTCTAATACTCCACCTATGACCAACAAAAAAAGCCCGTTCCCTCTTTAACAATCTACAAGACTAACAAGCATAATGAATGACGCTGACTTTATTGAGGTACAGTATTACATCGACATTGTCCATGAGTAACTATGCACTGTGATACCTATATACCATTATTAATTTATATCTGTTGTGCTTGTTTCAACAGCACTTGCAGGTATAACTACCTATTGTCAGTATGCATGATGCACTTTCAAGATGTAATAATTTATTATTGCACATTATTACCAGGTTTAGATGCTGGCCATTTCATATATGGTGTGTGAAGTTACAGTTGGCATCAGTATGTGTATTTTATAATGTCTGTCATAAATAAAACTCGTGATGATGATGATGAGGATTTTATGATTCGTACATCCATTGACTGCAATATCTTACAGGTACAGATAAAGTTCCTTAAAAAGCATTAATTGATAAGTATGAAATGTACTTTTATGCATTAATTTCAAAAAGTGAACACTATGTTTTAGTTTTTGTTACCATTTCTAATAGACAAGTGCAGATATGCGCTGTGATGACAAATTATTATTTGTCCATATTTGTTATAAAAATTTATCATTCTAGGCCTGGAAAACTTCACAATTTCCTGTTTTAAGCATAACAATCAGGGTGACGGCTCTTCCCTATTTGGAGCATGTTCCACATGGGTTTTTCTGTGCATGTGTAGGGAACAGGAGACTTCTTGCCGGACACACAGCAGGGGAACAGCTGGCGTTACTGAACCCCACTAACACTATAGCTTGTGTATTGGTCTGTGGACACGACACTTCTGAGCAGCAACTGGCAGTGTTGTAGCCCAGGGAGTAGAGTTCAGGTGGTAGAAAGATGAACATAACAGGAGACATGGATAACGTTGCGAACCAGTTATTTAATCTGAAAACGGACAGACAAATTCTGGCGAGATCCATGCCTTGTTCATTTTCAGAAAAGTAAGCCGGTCTACATTATCGGAGGATAGTCGCATGCGACGGTCTGTTAGTACACCACCTGCAGCACTAAAGACGCGCTCCGATAATACACTGGCAGCAGGGCAAGCCAGCACCTCCAATGCATACTGGCTAAGCTCTGGCCATGTATCCAGCTAAGGCCTCTTTCACACATCCGGCGGGCGCCTGGCGGCGCCCCCGGCATTTTGCCGCAGCGCCGCATGTGAAAAGCTTTCACACTTCCGGCTCCCAAAATGCGGTTTTTTGCCGGATGGTTTCTGATGCTTGGAGAGATAAGAAACCATCCGGCAAAAACAGAAAACGTTACATGCAGCGTTTTTTCCGGACGCCGCAATGTACATTTGCGCCGCATCCGGACAAAACCGCATGCAACGCATTGACATGCGGCGCCATCCGGCGCTAATGCATGTCAATGCGAAAAAAGCCGCATGCGGCGCATCAGATTTTCAGATGCGGCGCTGCGGGAAAATGCCGGGGGCGCCGCAAGGCGCCCGCCGGATGTGTGAAGCCAGCCTTAGAGACCCAAAACTTGAATGGGGAAGAGCCATCTGGGAGTACACTGAGAGGGAAAGACATGTAGTCTGTCACCATCTTACGGAAACGTTGCCTCCTGCTGACTGGAGCCGTCTCGGATGGTGTAGACATTTGTGGCGCTGCCACAAAACTTCGCCACATTTGGAACATACTGGTCTTGCCCTGTGCAGAGGCGCTGCTTGTGCTCCCTCTTGTTGCAGAGCTGTCTCCACTGCCTCGACGCACAGAGCTGCTTTGTAAAGCAGTAGCAGCAGCAGTGCTCTGGGCTGGAATGGAGAACATTATGGATTGCACCAGTGTGTCTTGGTACTCCCGCATTTTACGCTCCCGGTTCAACGGTGTGATGAGGCTTTGTAAGTTGTCCCGGTAGCGAGGGTCTAGGAGGGTGTACACCCAATAATCAGACGTGGTGAGAATGTGGGCGATGCGGCGGTCGTTTCTCAGGCACTGCAGCATGAAATCAACCATGTGCTGCAGACTCCCAACTGGCCAAGAAACGCTGTCCCCTGCAAGAGGCGTCATCTCTGCCTGCTCTGCATCACCCCACCCTCGCTCTACAAACTGACTAGAGCGTTGTGTACCTCCCTCTGGAGCGATGTCTTCCTCCTCCATTGACTCCTCCTCATCCTCCTCACAAAGTGAGCCCTGCCCAGCCCTTTGTGAGTAACCACGTTGCGCTGACTGTCCAGAAGGTGATGGAATTTGTGACTCCTCATCCTCCACCTCTTCCAAAACCTCATCCCTTAGTGCTGCAGTGTTTTTTGAAGCAGGCAGATAAGGGGACAGTCAGGCTGACTAGTGCATCATCTGCACTCGCCATCCGCGTTGACTCATCAAACGCACGCAAAACGTGGCAGATGTCCTTCATAGAGGCCCACTCAGTAGTGGTGAAGTGTGAACGGCGCAAATTGCGAGTTGATTGCGCCTGATGCAGCTGATACTCCATTACTGCTGGCTGCTGCTCACACAACCGCTCCAACATATGTAACGTGGAATTCCACCTGGTGGGTACGTCACATATGATGCGATGTTCAGGAAGGCGAAATCTGTGTTGCAGAGCTGCAATGCGGATCTGGCCATGCTGGAACGTCGCAAGTGAGCGCACTCTAGGCGGACCTTGTGCAGCAGTGCATCAAGATCCGGATAGTCCCTCAAAAAACTCTGCACGACCAAGTTGAGCACATGTGCCAGACATGGTATGTGAGTGAGGTTGCCAAGGCCCAGAGCTGCCACCAGATTTTGACCATTGTCACACACTACCAAGCCTGGCTGGAGATTCGCTGGCAAAAACCACACGTCGCTTCCTGCTTGATGGCATTCCAGAGCTCCTGCGCTGTGTGGCTTCGATTCCCCATGGGAATTAATTTCAGGACGGCCTGTTGACGTTTGGCCACGGCTGTGCTCATATCGGTCGCAACAGGTAAGCATTCACGGGTCCATGTGGAGGTAGACCGTGACGGCTCCTGCAGCGATGATTCTGAGGAACTGGAGTAGGAGGAGGAGTCAATGTGGACAGACTGGATTCCTGCAATCCTTGGAGTTGGCAGAACACGTACAGCGCCACTCGCAAGATCTGTACCCGGCTCCACAACATTGACCCAATGGGCAGTGAGGGAAAGGTATCGTCCCTGGCCATGGGTACTGGTCCACGCATCGGTGGTCAGGTGGACCTTGCTACTGACGGCGTTTAGTAGCGCATGTTTAATTTTTCCCTCAACATGCTTTTGCAGACCAGGGATGGCTTGCCTGCTGAAATAAAATCGGCTGGGCACATTGTATTGTGGGACTGCCAATGCCATTAAGTTACGGAAACTGTCAGTCTCCACCAGCCTGAATGACAGCATTTCAAGGGACAGGAGTTTTGCAATGCCAGCATTCAGAGCCTGTGCTCGTGGATGGTTTGCCGAGTATGGCCTCTTTTGTCCCATGCCTGTGCTACCGATGGCTGTTTTGTGGCCTGGGAGTGTGAGGATGACAGGGAACTTGCAGCTGTGGGTGGAATAACACTGTGTCTCTGGACAACAGTGACAGAGGTTCTTCCATGGCGATCCTGTGGGGAAGCCGAACCAGCTGTGTGTGAGCTGGAGGAAGAGGCTCCAACACGAGCTGAAGATGTAGGTGCTGCTGTAGGTTGGCCTACATCTCCAGTGTGTCTTTGTAACTGAACCACGTGCTTTGACCGCACATGTTTCCACATATTTGTGGTATTAAGGTTACTGACACTTTTACCTCTTTTTACTTTTTGATTACACAGCTTGCATTTGACATAGCAAATATCATCTGCAAGTGTGTCAAAAAAGGACCACGCAGTGCAAGTCCTGGGAGCGCCCGTTTTGGCTGTTGGAAAAGAACTGCTACGAATGGGTGCCAAACTGGAGGCTACAGGTAACCGAGTCTGCAGCCTACCTCTCCCTACTGTTTGGACCGTTGGGGCAATCTCTTCCTCAGAGCTGCTACCACCACCTTCCTGTTCCTCACGCCATGTTGGGTCTTGGACCTCATCATCTCCACTACCCTCTTCCAACACCTGCTGCTGTTGGGTGGTCTGGCCAGCACCATGCTCAACAGAAACTGGCACCTGAGTCTCATCATCATCAGATGCGTTCTGCGGTGTGCTGACCATCGGCACTGGCTCACCCGCCTCTTCACATTCAGAGAGACACAGCTGTTGCCCATCACTGCATACTGCCTCTTCTTCACATTCCAGAATGCTGCTTGGCTGGGCCCCTGTTTGCAAGCCAACAGATTCTGAGAACAGAAGCAGAGACTCAGCTGGCTCCTTTACAGAGCTCTCTTAATGCCTGGGCAATTTGGCAGGCGGTGAAGAGACAGATGGTTGTTCAACAGTGCTGTGGTCCTGAGAGGAGGTGGAAGCAATTGAAGTCGATGCATTGGCTGCCATCCAACCAACAACGGCTTAAATTTGTTCTTCCCGCAGCAGGGGGGTACGCCGAGCTCCTACAAAAGTGCGCATAAAGGAACGCTCACGGGGAAAACTGGTGGATGCTGTGTCACTGGGTGCGGCAGCAGCCACAGAATCCCCATGTCCTCTCCCTGCTGAAACTCCACGGCCACGACCACGTGCCTTACTCCCTGCCTTCTTCATCTTGGTAGATTGATAAAGAAAGTCAGAAAAGTTATAAGGCCTAAGTGTGGTTATTCCTCAGAGACTGCAGTGAACACTGCAGACAACTGTTCAGTAGCTGTGAAAGGCCCCTTTGTGTACTTCTATAGTGTTTGCAACCAATGTATTGTATACGGATGGAAGCGCGTCACACTAATAGATTAGATTTTTTTCAAATATAATGGAGCAGCACCAATTTGAGAAAAATGTGAAGGATGAGGCAGTGACACACGCTCAGCAGACTACAACCAGCAGTGGTTGAAGAACTAACTGGAGCGTAATCTGCACTCAAAAAATGAAAAGCTCACAGACTACAGTGAACACTGCAGACAACTGTTCAGTAGCTGTGAAAGGCCCCTTTGTGTACTTCTATAGTGTTTGCAACCAATGTATTGTATACGGATGGAAGCGCGTCACACTAATAGATTAGATTTTTTTCAAATATAATGGAGCAGCACCAATTTGAGAAAAATGTGAAGGATGAGGCAGTGACACACGCTCAGCAGACTACAACCAGCAGTGGTTGAAGAACTAACTGGAGCGTAATCTGCACTCAAAAAATGAAAAGCTCACAGACTACAGTGAACACTGCAGACAACTGTTCAGTAGCTGTGAAAGGCCCCTTTGTGTACTTCTATAGTGTTTGCAACCAATGTATTGTATACGGATGGAAGCGCGTCACACTAATAGATTAGATTTTTTTCAAATATAATGGAGCAGCACCAATTTGAGAAAAATGTGAAGGATGAGGCAGTGACACACGCTCAGCAGACTACAACCAGCAGTGGTTGAAGAACTAACTGGAACGTAATCTGCACTCAAAAAATGAAAAGCTCACAGACTACAGTGAACACTGCAGACAACTGTTCAGTAGCTGTGAAAGGCCCCTTTGTGTACTTCTATAGTGTTTGCAACCAATGTATTGTATACGGATGGAAGCGCGTCACACTAATAGATTAGATTTTTTTCAAATATAATGGAGCAGCACCAATTGAGAAAAATGTGAAGGATGAGGCAGTGACACACGCTCAGCAGACTACAACCAGCAGTGTTGAAGAACTAACTGGAGCGTAATCTGCACTCAAAAAATGAAAAGCTCACAGACTACAGTGAACACTGCACACAACTGTTCACTATCTGTGAAAGGCTCCTTTCTGTACTTCTATAGTGTTTGCAACCAATGTATTGTATACGGATGGAAGCGCGTCACACAATAGATTAGATTTTTTTCAAAATAGTGGGAGCAGCACCAATTTGAGAAAAATGTGAAGGATGAGGCAGTGACACACGCTCAGCAGACTACAACCAGCATGTGTTGAAGAACTAACTGGAGCGTAATCTGCACTCAAAAAATAAAAAAAGCTCACAGACTACAGTGAACACTGCAGACAACTGTTCAGTAGCTGTGAAAGGCCCCTTTGTGTACTTCTATAGTGTTTGCAACCAATGTATTGTATACGGATGGAAGCGCGTCACACTAATAGATTAGATTTTTTTCAAATATAATGGAGCAGCACCAATTTGAGAAAAATGTGAAGGATGAGGCAGTGACACACGCTCAGCAGACTACAACCAGCAGTGGTTGAAGAACT
Source organism: Oophaga sylvatica (assembly GCA_033576555.1). Lineage (NCBI taxonomy): Eukaryota > Metazoa > Chordata > Amphibia > Anura > Dendrobatidae > Oophaga > Oophaga sylvatica. The sequence continues at coordinate 121,135,562 of JARQOD010000002.1, read as the reverse complement.
AACTGGAGCGTAATCTGCACTCAAAAAATGAAAAGCTCACAGACTACAGTGAACACTGCACACAACTGTTCACTATCTGTGAAAGGCTCCTTTCTGTACTTCTATAGTGTTTGCAACCAATGTATTGTATATGGATGGAAGCGCGTCACACTAATAGATTAGATTTTTTTCAATATAATGGAGCAGCACCAATTTGAGAAAAATGTGAAGGATGAGGCAGTGACACACGCTCAGCAGACTACAACCAGCAGTGGTTGAAGAACTAACTGGAGCGTAATCTGCACTAAAAAAATGAAAAGCTCACAGACTACAGTGAACACTGCACACAACTGTTCAGTAGCTGTGAAAGGCCCCTTTGTGTACTTCTATAGTGTTTGCAACCAATGTATTGTATACGGATGGAAGCGCGTCACACTAATAGATTAGATTTTTTTCAAATATAATGGAGCAGCACCAATTTGAGAAAAATGTGAAGGATGAGGCAGTGACACACGCTCAGCAGACTACAACCAGCAGTGGTTGAAGAACTAACTGGAGCGTAATCTGCACTAAAAAAATGAAAAGCTCACAGACTACAGTGAACACTGCACACAACTGTTCAGTAGCTGTGAAAGGCCCTTTGTGTACTTCTATAGTGTTTGCAACCAATGTATTGTATACGGATGGAAGCGCGTCACACTAATAGATTAGATTTTTTTCAAATATAATGGAGCAGCACCAATTTGAGAAAAATGTGAAGGATGAGGCAGTGACACACGCTCAGCAGACTACAACCAGCAGTGGTTGAAGAACTAACTGGAGCGTAATCTGCACTCAAAAAATGAAAAGCTCACAGACTACAGTGAACACTGCAGACAACTGTTCAGTAGCTGTGAAAGGCCCCTTTGTGTACTTCTATAGTGTTTGCAACCAATGTATTGTATACGGATGGAAGCGCGTCACACTAATAGATTAGATTTTTTTCAAATATAATGGAGCAGCACCAATTTGAGAAAAATGTGAAGGATGAGGCAGTGACACACGCTCAGCAGACTACAACCAGCAGTGGTTGAAGAACTAACTGGAGCGTAATCTGCACTCAAAAAATGAAAAGCTCACAGATTACAGTGAACACTGCACACAACTGTTCACTATCTGTGAAAGGCTCCTTTCTGTACTTCTATAGTGTTTGCAACCAATGTATTGTATACGGATGGAAGCGCGTCACACTAATAGATTAGATTTTTTTCAAATATAATGGAGCAGCACCAATTTGAGAAAAATGTGAAGGATGAGGCAGTGACACACGCTCAGCAGACTACAACCAGCAGTGGTTGAAGAACTAACTGGAGCGTAATCTGCACTCAAAAAATGAAAAGCTCACAGACTACAGTGAACACTGCAGACAACTGTTCAGTAGCTGTGAAAGGCCCCTTTGTGTACTTCTATAGTGTTTGCAACCAATGTATTGTATACGGATGGAAGCGCGTCACACTAATAGATTAGATTTTTTTCAAATATAATGGAGCAGCACCAATTTGAGAAAAATGTGAAGGATGAGGCAGTGACACACGCTCAGCAGACTACAACCAGCAGTGGTTGAAGAACTAACTGGAGCGTAATCTGCACTCAAAAAATGAAAAGCTCACAGACTACAGTGAACACTGCACACAACTGTTCACTATCTGTGAAAGGCTCCTTTCTGTACTTCTATAGTGTTTGCAACCAATGTATTTATACGGATGGAAGCGCGTCACACTAATAGATTAGATTTTTTTCAAATATAGTGGAGCAGCACCAATTTGAGAAAAATGTGAAGGATGAGGCAGTGACACACGCTCAGCAGACTACAACCAGCAGTGGTTGAAGAACTAACTGGAGCGTAATCTGCACTCAAAAAATGAAAAGCTCACAGACTACAGTGAACACTGCAGACAACTTTCAGTAGCTGTGAAAGGCCCCTTTGTGTACTTCTATAGTGTTTGCAACCAATGTATTGTATACGGATGGAAGCGCGTCACACTAATAGATTAGATTTTTTTCAAATATAATGGAGCAGCACCAATTTGAGAAAAATGTGAAGGATGAGGCAGTGACACACGCTCAGCAGACTACAACCAGCAGTGGTTGAAGAACTAACTGGAGCGTAATCTGCACTCAAAAAATGAAAAGCTCACAGACTACAGTGAACACTGCACACAACTGTTCACTATCTGTGAAAGGCTCCTTTCTGTACTTCTATAGTGTTTGCAACCAATGTATTGTATACGGATGGAAGCGCGTCACACTAATAGATTAGATTTTTTTCAAATATAATGGAGCAGCACCAATTTGAGAAAAATGTGAAGGATGAGGCAGTGACACACGCTCAGCAGACTACAACCAGCAGTGGTTGAAGAACTAACTGGAGCGTAATCTGCACTCAAAAAATGAAAAGCTCACAGACTACAGTGAACACTGCACACAACTGTTCACTATCTGTGAAAGGCTCCTTTCTGTACTTCTATAGTGTTTGCAACCAATGTATTGTATACGGATGGAATCGCGTCACACTAATAGATTAGATTTTTTTCAAATATAATGGAGCAGCACCAATTTGAGAAAAATGTGAAGGATGAGGCAGTGACACACGCTCAGCAGACTACAACCAGCAGTGGTTGAAGAACTAACTGGAGCGTAATCTGCACTCAAAAAATGAAAAGCTCACAGACTACAGTGAACACTGCACACAACTGTTCACTATCTGTGAAAGGCTCCTTTCTGTACTTCTATAGTGTTTGCAACCAATGTATTGTATACGGATGGAAGCGCGTCACACTAATAGATCACTGTTAATTTCTATTGAATGGAGCTGCACCAATTACACAAAATAAAATAAAAAAAAGTCAGTGAGTGACACGTGCAGATGCCTACAAACAGCGGTGGATGCAGAGCAAACTGCAGCGTCACCTGCACTCTCACACACACACCTTGCACAGAGCTGTTAAAACAACACTGCAAGGCAAAAGGAAGCTTTACACAGCGGTTGGTAAAATAGCCTGCCTAAAGCACAGTACACAAAATCGCAATCTCTAACTGTCCCTCAGAGTCAGCAGAGCAGCGTTCGGTCCCTAACTGAGTTCACAGCACAGTGACGCTAAAATGGCGGCGGCGCCTTTTATATAGTGCATTCTGACATCATTTCAGCAGCCAATCACAGCCATGCCATTAGTTAAGATGACTGCAGCAGTACAGGATGTGCCCACACTTCATAAGATTCCTCATTGGCTGACTAAAATCACATTGCCTCTCAAAGAATTATGGGAACTTCCGATTCCGGTATACGATATAGGAAAAATATCGGAACTAAGTATCGGAATTCCGATACAGCGAATATCGGCCGATACCTGATACTTGCGGTATCGGAATGCTCAACACTACTAAGCATACAATCAGTAAAGAATGGACAGTATTTCTCAGACAGCTATATGATGATTTAAAGGGGGCTTCACCTATTGTGTTTTTTAGATATGCTCCTCGGATTTTTGATGCAGGTTTTCTTTACCCAAAGCCAGAAATTGATTCAGCAGGAAAGAAAAGTATAAGGGTATGTGCACACGTTGTGGATTGCTGTGCGGAATTTTCCGCGTGGAATCTGCATCTCTTGGCAGAATCCGCAGGTCTAAATCCATGCGTTTTCATGCAGATTTCGTGCGGATTTATTGCGGATTTTGTGCGGATTTGGCATGCGGATTTACACCTGCGGATTCCAATAATGGAATGGGTGTAAAAACGCTGCAGAATCCGCTCAAAGAATTGACATGCTGCGGAAGATAATCCGCAGAGATTCCACGTGGATTTTTCCGCAGCATGTGCACAGCCAATCTTTTTTCACATAGTACATCATTGTGCTGTAAACCACTTGCGGATCCGCAGTAAATTTGCAACGCGTGCACACAGCCTAAGTCTTTCATTGTTATGTTTTCTATATGCATATTTTTACATGTTTATAATTTCTGAAGCCACTTTTAGCTCCAAAACCTGCATGAAAAAACTGCAGACCCGTCACCATGTCATAAGTGGCCAGTTTCTCTCCTATTCTAAATATGCTGCGGTCCCTGACCTTTTTGTTTTTCTTTTTGTTTGGTTAGCTTCTTTACATCTATCATACAGTACCACAGATATGGACCATAGTATTCAGTGCTAATTTTTATGATCTTTACGAAGGGGGCGTGGCTCACAAGTAATAATGCAGAGCAACCTAAGGACATGCCCCCAGAGAGTCCTGTGAGCCACACCCCCTTGCTAAAGACTATAAATAAATATGTCTAAAGCAACTATATGGCAGACCTTTATAAAAAGTGGTATAATCAGGGGAGCAGGGTGAATAAAAGAAAGAAGAAAAGCTGCCCATCCTTCAGTTAGTGATGGGTCTTTTTTAAAAGTGTGTTAGACACTACTATAGACATCATGGCTTTTACTTTGCAACCAATCAGAGCTCAGCTTTCATTTTTTCACAGCAGTTTAGGAAATGTCAGCTGAGCTTTGATTGGTTGCTATTTCTTACAAGGACAGATGCTTCTTTTGTAGAGTTGAGCGAATATCTTCGGTTCCCTGCTTATTCGGAAATCTATAGCGCTTGCCGAATAAGCTGCAGCAGGAACGCGGCTTCCTGGATTGCGCCGGCTGAACAATTAATCTCCACCGCAGCTGCATATGTCGCGGCTGTGTCACAGTCACAGCACATGCATGGGTAGCCCAACACACAGGCTCTCCATGCATGTGCTGTGAGAATGACACAGCCGCGACACATGCTGCTGCGGTGGTGATCATCTGTTCAGCTGGCGCGATCCGGGTAGCCGAGTTCCCGCTGCAGCTTATTTGGCAAGCGCTATAATTTCCGAATAAGCAGGGAACCGAAGATATTTGCTCAACTCTACAAAAGAAGCATCTGTCCTTTGTAAGAAATAGCAACCAATCAAAGCTCAGCTGACATTTCCTAAACTGCTGTGGAAAAATGAAAGCTGAGCTCTGATTGGTTGCAAAGTAAAAGCCATGATGTCTATAGTTCCCGCTGTAGCTTATTCGGCAAGCGCTATAGCTTGCTGAATAAGTGGGGAACCGAAGATATTCGCTCAACTCTATTCTTTTGGACAGATCTTTTAAATGAGACCTAGTGTTCATTTATAAGTTTTATTGTGTTTAACTTTACTAAAAAAAACTACAACACTAACTTGATATTGCAAAAATAATTGAAGCTGTAAAAGTACACATTCTCGATTTCAATGTGTAGAACCTACTCTATCAGGCTGCACACTCCTCTGTCGCTCCTTGGATAATCACAGCAGTTAGTGTTAAGTAATTGCTGGCTGTAAATATTGCTTACTTCATTTGCAAGCAAGTTTAATTCTCAATTATATTTAATTGCTCTCATTTACAAACATTATTTTAGCTCTGACGCGTGCAGGGTGCATAGCAGGAGACTGGCGTTTCTGCCTCTTCTCATTTTGTTGGCATAAGTACTGAATTCTTTTGAAAACCATTATGGAGCTGTTTGAATAAATGAAAGCATGGAAGGAATAATTCCACTCCGGGCAAGTCAAGTCATGTAAAACATAAGCATAATGCTTCTTATATATATTCAGCTTATTTTCCATGCCACACCGAATTAAACTTATTTTATTCATATGCCCACTGTAGTATCACCATATGTGTCAAATGGTTAACTCACTGCAGAAATGAAATGCAACCTAAACTCTGTTTAAATATATTAGGTAAGAGCCCACATATAAGTTTTTTCATAAAGCCTTCACTCTTTCATAGTTTAATTTGCTTATAGTATGAGACTATGTGCAAAGCAGTATTTATTAAAACTTCAACAGGAATGACAATGGGATCTCAGTCTTTACTGTTCAAAAAGCTGAATGACATTATAAGGCCTATGCTACATTCACTGACATATGTAGCCCGCTTGGCGGCAGGTGATGGGGCTGTGTCAGAGGTGTAGCTAGGGATCAGCTCAGTGGAGGGGGCAAAATATCTGAGTGGACCCTTAAGTCTTGATTACACTATGGTGCACACTTTCACACTTTAATCATAGGTATAGGGGAACCTCCGCAGATGATCCTGCTGTAACTGAAAATAAATCAGTACACCAAGACCAACACTGATATTACCACCATGTAATGACCATATAGTGGTAGATACCAGTCCTGCAGAATATACAGTATAAGAGATTACAGTAGAGTAACAGATGGTGACTTACAGATGACATTCCTTTTCATGGAGTCGTTCACTTTTCCCATATTTTCCACCTGGTCCAGACAGACATGACAACTTCTCCAGCCAGGATTCATCTGCAGAGATAAAAACAAAGACACATTTCACGTCTCATATTTTCAGCACTGTGCCCATCTATTCCTAACCTGCACAAACTCCTCATCCTGCTGATACCCCAATACTGAGCCCCTGCTGCTGTATGTGTCCCTATAACTGCACCTGCTCTGTGGTACAATAAGGGCTCCTCTTACTGCCCCACACAGTGATGCCCACCACTGTGCCCCTTACATAGTAACAATGCCTCCTTTGTGCCCTCACATGCTTTAATGGTCCCCACAGAAGCTACCACACTGTATAAAGACCCTCACAGTTTGACAGCTCTCATGCTGTATAATGGCTCCCATATTAGCCTCCAGGCTGTATAATGGCACCTGCATTAGCTTACAGGCTGTATAATGGTCCCCGCATTAACTTCCAGGCTGTATAATGGCCCCCGCATTGGCCTTCAGACTAATAATGGCCATCGCATCAGCTCCCATGCTGTATACTGACCCCCGAATTAGCTCCAATGCTGCATAATAGCCATCGCATTAGCTTCCAGGCTGTGGAATTGACCACTGCATTAGCTTCAGTGCTGTATAATTGCCCCTGCATTAGCTCTAAAGCTGTATTATGGACCCAGCATTAGCTTGCTCGTTGCATAATGGACCCCGAATTAGCTCCCATACTGTACAATGGACCCTTGATTAGCTCCCATGCTGTGTAATAGTGCCCACATTATCTCCTCTACCACCCATCCAGCATATGAGTATAGGTCCCTGAAAGTATCCAGGTAACCCTAAAAGGAATACTTTTGTCCGGACAAGACCCTAAAGAGGGGGATGGAAAGAAAGAGGGAAGCAGAAGAAAGAGGGGGAGGTAAAATATCACACATGTAAAGAAGAAAATGCACCCCCTTGTACGTCTTCTCTTCTCTTTTTCTCTTCTCTCTCTTTGGGGGTCTTGTTGTCCAGACTTAGTAGACATTCAGGGGCCTGCATCTATATGTGATTGTCTATACGCACATAGTGGCTGTTACTATTTTCTTCTATTTGGCTCTTTATCATATATACACTGCTCAAAAAAATAAAGGGAACACTTAAACATCAGAATATAACTCCAAGTAAATCAAACTTCTGTGAAATCAAACTGTTCACTTAGGAAGCAACACTGATTGACAATCAATTTTACATGCTGTTGTGCAAATGGAATAGACAACAGATGGAAATTAAAGACACACTCAATAAAGGAGGGGTTCTACAGGTGGGGACCACAGACCACATCTCAGTACCAATGTTTTCTGGCTGATGTTTTGGTCACTTTTGAATGTTTGTTGTGCTTTCACACTCGTGGTAGCACGAGACGGACTCTACAACCCACACAAGTGGCTCAGGTAATGCAGCTCATCCAGGATGGCACATCAATGCGAGCTGTAGCAAGGTTCCCTGTGTCTGTCAGCGTAGTGTCTAGAGGATGGAGGCGCTACCAGGAGACAGGCCAGTACACCAGAAGACATGGAGGGGGCCATAGGAGGGCAACAACTCAGCAGCAGGACCGCTACCTCCGCCTTTGTGCAAGGAGGAACAGGAGGAGCACTGCTAGAGCCCTGCAAAATGACCTCCAGCTGGCCACAAATGTGCATGTGTCTGCTCAAACAGTTAGAAACCAACTCCATGAGAATGGTCTGAGTGCCCAACGTCCACAGATGGGGGTTGTGCTCACAGCCCAACACTGTGCGGACGCTTGGAATTTGCCACAGAACAACAGGATTGGCAAATTCGCCACTGTCGCCCTGTGCTCTTCACAGATGAAAGCAGGTTCACACTGAGTACATGTGACAGACGTGACGGAGTCTGGAGACGCCGTGGAGAGCGATCTGCTGCCTGCAACATCCTTCAGTATGACCGGTTTGGCAGTGGGTCAGTAATGGTGTGGGGTGGTGTTGTGAACATGTTGGAGACGACTTCGGAGCCGAAGCTCCCTCTGGTGGTTGCTGAGGGTATTGAACCTATGCTGAACAGCAGAAGTCCCACACCTGCAATTAATGATTGGTTGTCAGGTGGCACGGACAGGCCTGATATAAGCGAGCTGACCTCCTAGGGTCCTTGCCAGTGATCAATTGTTCTTCCTGGTCTACGTTGGAATTCAGCTTTCTTTTCTGCTGTCTCCTGCTTGCATTCAGATGTCATTTTCAGTTTTTTTTACTGTGGTTTCTCTTGCTTTTTTTTGCTGCATTGCTTTTTGTCTTCAGCCGTGTCCCCTTTGGGGGGCTTTGGCTGGTCTCCATTCGTTTTTTGTATTTGTTCATTTGCTCAGTTCTTGTGATATTTTACTGCTGGGTAGCTATGTGTCCACACCAGAGATCTGATATAGGTGGTCGAGACCGTTTGGTCTCAGTGTTTTTGGATTCAGAAGTGTTGGAGTTTTTCCTAGGGTTTTTCTGGGTTGCAGACAGTGTTCTCTCCTGTGCTGTCCTGTCTAGACAGTTTTGGGTCCCAGCGTTTGCTCAATCTATTTTCTGTCTGTGTTCGTATTTTCATCTTGTCTTCCCGCCATTATATGTTTGGGGGGTTCCTACTCTTTTGGGGTCTACTCCGGGGCAGTTAGCTTTCCTCTTTCCATCTTCAAGGATAGCTATCTCTCTGGCTGTGACGAGGCGTCTACGGCACCTTAGGAACGTCCCACGGCGGCTTCTAGTTGTGCGGTTAGTTTAGGGGTCTGCAACCTATTAGTTTCCAACCTCTCTGGTGTTAGGCTGCCTATGCGGTTTTTTGCTCCTGCCTCCTCAGCTACCAAAACATAACAGAATCACGGCCATACTGAAATTCTATGGTACTCAATAGAAGGGAAAAAATAGTAAAAAAAAAAAAGTTGTCAGAGTTGTCAGAAAATTTTTTTTTTTTTTTTTTTTTGTCTGTTACATTTTTTCCCTCTTTTTTCTCTGGGGGCTGAGGAGGAATCTTTTCCCCAATGGAGGGCAAGCATTTGTCTGATCGTGTGGAGCAGCTTGCTGCTGAAGTTCGGAGTATTGCTATCTATCTTGCTGGGTTGCCTGCTGTGAAACCTAGGATCCCTCTGCTGGATTTATTTTTGGGGGATCGGTCTAAATTTTTGAATTTTAAAAATAACTGTAAGTTGTTTGTTGCTTTGAAGCCTAAGTCCCCATGGAATGTAGCGCAGCAGGTTCAAATTGTCATCTCCCTGTTGCGCGGCGACCCTTAGGATTGGGCCTTTTCCCTGACACCTGGGATCCTGTTTTGAATGATGTTGATGTGTTTTTTCAGGCTCTGGGGTTATTGTACAATGAACCTAATGTTACTGATCAAGCTGAAAAAACCTTGTTGGCATTGAATCAGGGTCATGAAGCCGCTGAGCTGTACTGTCAGAAATTCCGAAAATGGGCAGTCCTTACTAAATGGAATGATGATGCTCTAGCAGCTCTTTTTTGGAAGGGTCTGTCAGAGACTGTAAAAGACGTTATAGTGGGATTTCCTTTTCCCTCTGGTTTCAATGACTCTATGTCATTAGCTATTCAAGCTGCGACGTTTGCTTTGGGGTTTTAAAAATATGCGTGAGTTGGGTAATGCCTTGCGGGCCGCCCCTGGCACATGCAGTGTGATGGAGGGGAATTCTGGGGCACAGCGTCATGAAATTTGTTAGCGTAATTTAAATTTTTGCTACTATTGTGGTGACGCTTCTTAAAGCTATTTCCGTCTGCCCCCAAACGGGGAAGACGTTTTGCCGCTCAGTTGTTTTGGGTAGTTGGAACGTTTTGGAGAAAGACTTCAGAGTGAAGCCCCTCGCTGGTTGCTGAGGGGATTGAAAACCCATCTTTAATACCCAAAAGTCCCCAAACCCCCAGATTACCCAGGGGGGGCAGGTGGGACTGACTGGCCTGTATAAGTGAGTGATCTCCCCTGTTTCCCGCCGGTGATCAATTGTGCTTCCCGGTTTAGTTTGGAATTCAGGGTTGCTTTCCCGGGTCTCCTGCTTGCGTTCAGATTGTCTCTTTAGTTTTTTTTTTTTTTTTCTTTGGTTTTAATTTTCCCTTTCTTTTTGGGTGCTTTTTTTTTTGTCTTCGCCCGGGGCCCCCACGGGGGGCTTTGGCTGGGCTCCGTTTTTTTTTTGTATTTGTTCTTTTTTCAGTTCTTGTGGTATTTTTCTGTGGGTAGTTCGTGTCCCCACCAGAGATCCCGATATAGGTGGTCGAGACCCTGTTGGGGCCAAGTGTTTTTGGATTCGAAGGGTTGGGGGTTTTTCCTAGGGTTTTTTTGGGTTGCAAAAAAAAAAAAATATTTCTCCTGTGCCCTCCCATCAGCAGTTTTGGGCCCCAGCGTTTGTCAATTATTTTTGTCTGGTTCGTTTTTTTATCTTTTTCTAACCGCCATTATTGTTTGGGG
>JARQOD010000002.1:121037316-121124786 GCA_033576555.1 Oophaga sylvatica | reverse complement strand
ATTTTAAATCGGGTTTTAAAAAATTTTATCACGAAATATATATAAAGGGCCCCAAAATTTTTATCATTGTCCATGGAAGGGGGGCGTTGAAAGCACGGGATGCAAGGGGAACACCCGGGAATGATCTACGGTATTTTTTTTCCGATATGGGGGGTTTCACGTGTTTGGGGAAAAATTTTCGTAATTTTGAAACAGTATAAATAGCATAAACCATATGCCCAATATACATACAATTTTTTTTTAGAATAATTAAAAAAGTCTTTCAAAAATTTTATACTTTGTCTTTCCTTTAAAGGGGTAGTAGTAAGGAAAATTTAAAAAAGGGAAGAGGACCTAGTCTAGGTTTTTGTCCTGATGAAGATCCCCGCGCTGACCTTAAAAAGCTTTTAAACTTTGTAAATCTGATGAAAAAAAAATTTTTAAAGGGAAAAATATTCGTTGGTATAATTATCAGTAGCCCACCCCCCCAGGGGACACTTCACCCGGATATTTTCCCTTCCTTCAAGGGTGTACCCCCTTTTCGGGGAGCTACTACTTTTGTTTTTCCTAAAACCCAATGGCCTTAAAAAGGGGTTTTACCGGGTTTTCACGCTGGGCCCTTCTGAAAAAAACTATCAGGGAATGCTGAGCTTCCTGCCCGGGGCTTTTGGGTCTTGACTGGTGCGATCCCGGGGCTTTGGGTTTTGACTGGTGTAGTCGAGTCTTTGGATTTTATCCGACCCTCATCTGGGCCTTGTCTGATGGCACCGCACCCCTGCTGCTGCATGCTCTCCACTGAGGGCCCGTCACACTTTTCTTCAGCGTTGCTCTGGGCCCCTTTTCCCCCACTGCTCCTCTCCTTGGTGCCAAAAACTGACGCGGTTTTTTGGGAGGTAGGTCTTTTAAAATCCGAGAAATTGTCAATCAAGGCACCTGACACTGTCATGCACATGAACTTGCTCCCCTTTTAAACCCTTTTGATCCGGTTGGGTTTTGCATAGTTTTTGCAGGGGCTCTTTAGGGGTACGTGCACCTTTTTTACTTGAGTAAAAAAGGTTTTCCCAAAAGGAATTCTCTGTGTCTTATTCATTGTTTAATTTTTTTCCTTTTTTAAATTAAATTTATTTGATTTTGTCTGTTTTGTTTTTAAATTTTGGCCATAATTTGCTTATCTAATTTATTTGCCTTTTTCATCATTTGGGACTTTTTTAAATATCATTAAATATTTTTGCACACATTTTTTGTAAATCTACTTCATTTTATTTTTGCACCATTGAAGACTAATGTGCGACATTTAGAAAGATAATGAAATTATTTTTTAAAATGACACAAAAAGGGTAAAAGAAAAAAATATATGCAAAAATAATCAGTGTTCCACATTTTAAAGAATTTACTGCAAATAAAAACTCAACGAATACAAGACGAAAAAGAAAATTTGCTTACAAAAAGGCAAAGGATGAATCGCGGCTATTGAAATTACACACATGCAGACACACGGCCACCCAAAGGAATACAGGATAACAAAAATAAATAGCCGGAATCTGGCTTTAAATAACATGTTCTCATCTCCATTACATAGCCGCCAACAAAAAGTGATGCCACCATGAATCTCTTCTGTTAAAGGCAGATGCCTTAAATGCTGCTGTCAACCCCATGACGTGATTGCAGAGAGCCAGTGGGTTGCCATGACAGCTGAGGTCCTGGTGAAGGTCTCCATGCCTGTCATATTGATTCTCCTGTGTTGACCAGCCATAAGGGACACATCACAGGAGATTGTGTTTTTTTACACATGATCACAGGTTCAATTCCCCTAGGAAATGCAAAGCAAGTGTGAGGACCCTTGACGTTGGGTTGCGAGCTTGTATATCTTGGCCAAAATATCCACCAATACCTCACATATTTATATGTATTATGTGCACTTTTTTTTCAGGGTGCAGTCAAATCCAGCACGCTTGGTCTTGTATACAGGGGTGTTCACAGGGGATGCATTTAGATAGTGCTGTCCAGCCCACCTAATCGAATAGTGTGGGCATGACTAATAGGCTGTGAACCAGATGGAGCACCCCACCAGGACCGTGGGGTACTTGGTACCGGGCCGGGCAGTTCTTAAAGGGGAAGTCACGGCAGCAATGACCCGGTCCGTGGCCCTGGGCGTCCAATAAAATGGTCAAAGATGATGGTGAGGGTAGTTTGTAGGGGAATTAGTTTGTGACGCCACCCGTGGTGTTCAGCTGTATGTGGCCGACGCTACGGTTCAGGTCCACTGGGGCGGATGGTGACGCAGCAGAGATGTTACTGCCTCCCACGGATAGAGCGGGGCCCCAGGGCAGATATGGCAGTCTGTTCAGGTGATGGTGAATGTTGAGGTGCAGAGAATAAGCAAGGGACACAGTAAAGTGCAGTTTTCTTTACCTTTACTTCTTGGTAAATGAAGATGCAATCTGGGGCACTAGTTACAGATGGTAGCAGGAGTCCAGCTTGCCTGGAAGCATTCAGGGGATCCACCCTGCCAGGTGGGGTTAGAGAGCCTACCTGCTGTGCTCTCTTTTCTGGTCCCTGCTGCCTGTAGCTAAGCTGCGACCCTTTCCTGCTGTTGGCTTTAACCTGCATGGCAAACAGCTGTAACCTATCACAGGCACTGTCTGTCCACTGGCAGCCCCAGGCCCTTGGTCTGCTGTGGTGCCTCCAGTTGTTCAGTGTGGTCAGGGAGCTTGTAGTCCCCTGCCCTCCAGATTCGGCTGTCGGGGCATAAGGCACTTGCCAGACCAGGACTCTGGCATCCTTTTAATCAGCGCTCTGTTCCGGGATCAGCTCTGACGCCGCTGCAATTCCCAGAGCTTTTGTCTCCGCTCCTCTCTTTTCACTCACCTCAGACCAACTGACTCTTTCCAGAACAATCTCCTCACCTGAGCACTAACTCCTCCCACCAATTGTCACTCCTTAAGCTCCGCCCCTTTTGGTCTGGAGTTAGAACAAGTGTTGGATGCTTTGTATTATCTCGAATGGGGACCTCTTCCTGCTTCCAGGCATGACATCATCACCCTGTAGAGGGAGGCAATGTCACCGTGGCAACCGGACTCTGGGTTGCTACATTGACACTATGCATTACCTGCATGTGAACAGTACCCTATATGGGCCTCTATTGTGCAAATGTACACTAAGCTGTCACCCCCTCCATGAATGGGTATGTGGTGAGTGGCTGTCTATTTAGTATTTGCATCTATGTTTTGCAACATCTTTGCTATATAGGCTTGCTCAGGGTGGATTAAGAACATGATGGGCCTGGAGCTGAAGGGGCGGGCAAGGGGCGGGGCCAAACACTGCAGCGGGCGGCAGCATGAGTCATCACCACAGCCGCGGATGGGCCTATCCAGAGGCGTAGCTAGGGTTTCGGTTTAGGGGGGGCGAAACATCTGAGTGGGCCCCTAACCAGAGAACCTCAGCAAATGACCGCGCTGTTGCCAAAATTAATCTATATATAAAAAGACCAATATTGATATCACCGCCATATGGTCAGTGGTACATAACACCAGTCCTACAGAACATATAAGAGATCATAGCAGAGTTACAGATAATGACTTACCGTGGACGTTCTTTCTGATGGAATCATTCACTTTTCATGTCTTTTCCATCTGGCCCAGACCGACATGAAGACTCTCCAGCCAGACTCAACTACAGAGAATACACAAAGACCTTTCACTTCTCATATTGTCAGCACGTCACGATCACCAATTGACTATTCAACCTGCACAAACTCCTCATCCTGCTGATACCCATACGAGCTCTGCTACTATATGTGTCCTTTACGCTCCGATACCCAATGCTGAGCTGCTGCTGCGTATTGTCCTATTACTGCACTGATACCAATACTGAGCAGCTGCTGCCATATGGTCCTATTACGCCCTGACACCCCAATACTGACCTGCGCGTATTGTCCAATTACTGCCCTGATATCCATACTGACTGCGCTGAGTATGTGCCCCTATACTACACTGGTACCCAAACGGCCTCTGCTGCCGTATGTGTCCCTATTACTGCACCTGATACCCCAATACTGAGCCGCTGCTGCCCTATGTGTCCCTATTACTGCACCTACTGTGTGGTTCTGTGTGACCTCTAAATTCTAAAGCACCCTCTATAATATAGTAATGCCAGGTGCATGGGCCCTAGAAAACAGTGCCCACATGTTGTCCCCTAGAATGTAATAATGCCCTGTGTGTGCCCCTTTGACAGTCACAGTAACCAGAGTTCCCCTATAATAATAAGTACCCACTTTACACTTAATGTCCCGAGTCTCCCTCCTGTACAGCTCCCCTATACACAGTATGATGCCCCCTCACTGGATATATACTGACCCCTTAATATCCCCAAACTATTTAATGGCTCCAACACTGTATGATGGCCCCGCCACTGTAATCTCCACACTGTATGATGGCCCCTAGATAGCCTCCATATAGCATAATACACCAGATAATCCTCAATATAGTATAATGCACCCCCATAGACAGCCTATGTATTGTAATGCACCCCCATAAGCAGCCTCTGTATTATAATGCACCACCCAACAGACAGCCTCTATATTGTAATGCACTCCCCATAGGCAGTCTTATTTATAATGCACCCCATAGGCAGTCTTATTTATAATGCACCCCATAGGCAGTCTTATTTATAATGCACCCCATAAGCAGCCTTATTTATAATGCACCCCATAGGCAGTCTTATTTATAATGTACCCTATAGGCAGCCTTACTTATAATGCACCCCATATGCAGCCTTACTTATAATGCACCCCATATGCAGCCTTACTTATAATGCACCCTATATGCAGCCTTACTTATAATGCACCCCATATGCAGCCTTACTTATAATGCACCCCATATGCAGCCGTACTTATAATGCACCCCATATGTCAGCCTTACTTATAATGCATCCCCTTTACAAAAATAATAAATCCAGTACTCACCTTTCTTGCTCCCGGCTCCTGCGCTGCTCACTGCTCTCCCTCTCAGCGTCTGACTGCCGGCGCCGGGCAGTGACGTCATCGCGCCCGCTGTCAGACGCTGAGAGGGGGATTATGGGAGAGAAGGAGCGTCTCGCTCCTTCTCTCTCAATGCGGTCAGCTGTATTGGCTGGATGCCGATACAGCTGACCCTCCGATGACGGGCGGGGGGCCCACTGCTTGCACACCGGGCCCCCCACCGCCTGCTCAGGGGCCCCATAGCGGCCGGGCGGCAGAGCAGGGAGATTGATTCTCCCTGCTCTGCCGCAGAAAGTAACTGTGTCGGCGTGCTGTGCACGCCGATACAGTTACAGTAGCGTAGCTACTGGGCCTATCTCTAACAAGGGGCCTGGAGCTGCAGCTCCATCAGCCCCTACGTTAATCCGGCCCTGGGTTGGCTGCATCCTGTAGTGCATTTGTTCAGAGACCTGGGCAGGTAAGCGGTGCTTCCCCTTTTTCTGCTGTATTTTTGAATTTTTGGAGGATTTTCAATCCTCTTTTGTGGCTTTGCTATTAGTTTAGAAACACAAAGGGACCCTTAAGTGTTAAAACAAAAAAAATTAAAAGACATAAAAAATAATAAAATATTAAATTTCCAATCACCCCTTTTACCCAACTCGAAAAAAAAATGCATATTTTATATTGGAACACCCATAAAAGTCCAATCTGACAAAATACAAAATTATTTAAACCGATTGATAAATGCTAAAGAGGGAAAAAAATCAAAACACCATCATTTCAACTACAAAACAAAGCTTCAAACAGCTCCATTGACAGAAAAATAAAAAAAGTTACGGGTTTTGGAAATTGGTGAAACAAGCAAAATTCTAAATTTTCTTGAAGTCACTAAAATTGTAAAAAAAAGTATACCTCTTTGCCACCACCATAATTGGACTGACCTGGAGAATCATGTTGTTCGATCATTTCGTACTGCACAATAAACAATGTAAAAGTAAAATTCAAAAAAGCAATGGTGGAACTAAACTATTTTCACTATTTCACAACACCTTTTGTTTCCACTTGTACTGTAATGTATAACGTAAAATTATTGATTTAATTCAAAATCACAACTTGTTTCACAATAAAAAAGTATTTGTGTTGACAAGACCATAAAAAAGTTATGGTTATTTGACAAATGGGAGAAAAAAAATGAAAAGCAGCAAAATGAAAATTGGCTCTGTCCTTAAAGTGTTTAAACCCTCAACGACCGCTGATACGCCTTTTAACGGCGGTAGTTAAGGGTACTTAAACCACAGCGCAATTAATTAACTTCACTGTGTAAAAAGTGTATAGCGCCCCCCAGAGTTGGATTTTCTCCGGGATCTCGGCTGCTGTGTGTAGTTGTAGCCGAGACCCCAGAGAACATGATTCGGGTCGGTTTTTACCGATACAGCTTTTGCAATCGCCGTTATTAACCGTATAACGGCGACCACAAAAAAAAGCAGTGATTTTGCTTTCACTTTCTCTCTCCTCTTATGTGATCGCACATCAGAAGAGAGAGAAATAGGGTCCCCGATCCCCCCCGTACCTCGCGGTGGTCCTCGGGCCCTCCTGCCTCCTCTAGTGGGCACCGCCATCTTGGTCCGGGAAGAAAATGGCGGATGCATGCGCAGTGCACCCGCCGAATCTGCCGGCCAGCAGATTCCATTCATTCATTCAATGTACATTTTGATCACTGTGATAAACCCTATCATAGTGATCAAAATAAAAAGAATAGTAAATAAACCCCCCTTTATCACCCCTTTAGTTAGGGAAATATAATGAAATAACGAAAGTATGTTTATTTTCATTTTTCCATTAGGGTTAGGTTTAGAATTAGAGTTAGGGTTGGAATTAGGGTTAGGGTTAGAATTAGGGTTAGGGTTGGAATTAGAGTTAGAATTAGGATCAGGGTTAGGAATAGGGTTAGGGGTGTGTTGAGGTTAGGGTTGGAGCTAGAATTGAGGGGTTTCCACTATTTACGCACATCAGGGGGTCTCCAAACGCAACATGAAGCCTACAGAACATTCCATCAAAGTCTGCATTCCAAAACGGCGCTCCTTCCCTTCCGAGCTCTCCCATGTGCCCAAACAGTGTTCACCCCCACATATGGGGTATCGGTGTACTCAGGACAAATTTCACAACAACTTTTGTGGTCCAATTTCTGCTGTTAGCCTTGTGAAAATAAAAAATAGCGGGCTAAAAAAATATTTTTGAGGAAAAAAAATGATTTTTTATTTTCAGTGCTCTGTGTTATAAACTTCTGTGAAGCACTTGGGGGTTCAAAGTGCTCACCACACATCTAGATATGTTCCTTAAGGGGTCTAATTTCCACTGTTTAGGCACATCAGGGGCTCTCCAAACGCAACATGGCGTCCGATCTCAATTCCAGCTAATTCTGCGTTGAAAAAGTCAAACAGTGCTCCTTCCCTTGCGAGCTCTGCTGTGCACCCAAAAAGTGTTTTACCCCCACATTTGGGGTATCAGTGTATTCAGGAGAAATTACACAACACATTTTGTGGTTCATTTTCTCTTTTAACACTTGTGAAAATAAAAAAAATTGGTTCTCAAGAAATTTTTTTGCAAAAAAAAGTTAAATGTTATTTTTTTTCCTTCCACATTGCTTCAGTTCCTGTGAAGCACGTAAAGGGTTAATAAACTTCTTGAATGTGGTTTTAAGCACCTTAAAGGGTCTAGTTTTTAGAATGGTGTCACTTTTGGGTATTGATATGGTCCCTAAAAAAATGTTTTTGTAAATTTTGTTGTAAAAATGAGAACTCGCTGGTCAAATTTTAACCCTTATAACTTCCTAACAAAAAAAATTTGTTTCCAAAATTGTGCTGATGAAAAGTAGACATGTGGGAAATGTTATTTATTAAGAAATTTGTGTGACATATCTCTCTGATTTAAGGGCATACAAATTTAAAGTTTTAAAATTGCCAAATTTTCAAAATTTTCGCCATATTTCTGTTTTTTTCATAAACACAAGTCATATCAAAGAAATTTTTACCACTAACATGAAGTAAAATATGTCTCGAAAAAACATTCTCAGAATCAGTGGGATCCGTTAAAGCGTTCCAGAGTTATTACCTCATAAAGTGACAGTGGTCAGAATTGCAAAAATTGACCTGGTCATTAATCTGCAAATTGGCTCCGTCACTAAGGGGTTAAACAATATTTGATGTGATCAGTAAATGTCGTGAAAAGGAAAAATCACCTGGATGATGTATTGGTGTTGGATAGAGACACCGAGACTGTGAAATGATAGTGATCCTTTAAAATGTAAGAGCAACATATTGATTATGTAGTTCTGATATGGCGTTGGTTGCTGCCATCATATTACTGAACTGTGTTCTTATTTGCAGTTTGATATTTAGTTTTATTTTACGAGACATGATATGATGACATTTTATTTTAGATAATATACAGTAATCCTAGGAGGCAATCGCCAGCACAATAATGTCTTATTGGCATAAATATATGTTGGATAAAAAAGAATGTTAAAAACTGACAGACGTAAAAAAAACAAAAAAAGCCTTTATTATATTAAATATAGACAATAAATAGACATAGCATTAATGTAAAAAAAACCATAATCATAGCAGGAATGAAGAGTACCGTACACAAACGTACTGTAAGTAGGAATAATGATTACCTATAATGGTTATGGCATGGAAAAAAAGGAATGGCTCAATACAGTAAACAGACAGAGAAATTATCATCAACAGTTTACAAATGGGGGAAAAGTTGAAATAATTGTTTCCAAGTATGCTATTTTTCCATTATTATGTATTAGGATATCGTCTCTCTAAGACAAGTCATATTCCTAGTATCCATCTTAGGTATATCTACATATCCATGTTTTTGCAGGATTAGTGGCATCTTTTTCATGCAGTTATTTATATCAATGATTGGGTATATTTGATATATCTTATATATTATCTGGCAAATTAATATTTATATGGTAAAATATTTAGAATTGAGAGTCCTCAGTGGTTGATACCTTTTAATGGCTAACTGAAAAGATGGTAACAAATTGCAAGCTTTAGACTACTCAGGTCTCTTCATCAATGAGTAGTCTCGAAAGCTTGCAATTTGTTACCATCTTTTCAGTTAGCCATTAAAAGGTATCAACCACTGAGGACTCTCAAGTCTAAATATTTTTCTATCTACTGGCTAACACGGTACAAAGATATACATCTTTCCTATATTTATATGGTGTCATTTGTCATTATTGGCTATTGTTTTTGTATATTAACTTCCATAATTGATGGGGGAAATCCCATTATATTATTACCTTTTGCATTAAGTATCTTGCATTATTTATCCTCAATATATTGGGAATTTTTTTCTGGTTCTATACAATGTATTACTTCGGGCTACTTTCATATTGAACATCTATTGTATACCTGACTGGCGGGATAATTATTGGTATATACTGTGTATGTATATATAACAATCTATTTGAATAGAAATCTCTACGGACCATCATGTCTATTCCTTGCCTGTTGTCACTTTGTTTTTTGCTTTTAATTGTTTTTATTCTGTTTAGCACTTACTGTAAGTTCTTCTATAAAGCCATTTTTTTACCGCTTTTTATGCTGGGTGTGCACTTTTTTAAGTACTTCTTATTTTCTCATCTGTAATTTTATTTTATCAATTAAAGGGAATCTGTCACCCCATTTTTCAACCATCAGCTGTAGCAACCGCTATCAGGGGCTTATCTACAGCATTCTGTAATGTGCGCAGTGCGCCGGGAAAGGTCAGAGAGGTCCGGCGCCTGCGCACTGCAGTACTCTGCTCTGCCCTCAGGGCAGAGCAGTGCGCCTGCGCCGCAGCCACTACAGGTAGCTAAGAAGAGGAGGGCTTCGCTAGAAGATAGGAGGCGCCGGATCGGACCGCGATGCCCATCGGACCGTACCGGACGGTGGACCGCCCCTGGGTGAGTATAATATAACTCGTTTTTCTTCTCTTTCAGGTGACATCGGGGGCTTATCTACAGCATTACAGAATGATGTAGATAAGCCCCTGATGGCGGTGGCTGCAGCTTATGGTCGAAAAATGGGTTGACAGATTCCCTGTAAAATTGATGCAGTGCCCAACAACTGTAATATATATTAAAAACGGATGCGATGCTGATGGTATCTGTATTGCATTCATTTTTTTACCCACCAATTGAGTTTAGCCCCTTCACCCCGAAGCCTGTTTTCACCTTTCTGACCAGGCCATATTTTACAATTCTGATCACTGTCAATTTATGAGGTCATAACTCTAGAACGCTTCAATGGATCCCGGTTATTCTGAGAATATTTTCTCGTGACATATTATACTTCATGATAGTGGTAAAATTTCTTAGATTTGACTTGTGTTTATTTGTTAAAAAAACTGAAATTTTTATGCCCTTAAATAAAAGAGTCATGTAGCATAAAATAGTTAATAAATAACATTTCCCACATGTGTACTTTACATTAACACAATTTTGGCAACAATTTTTTTGTTAGGAAGTTATAAGGGTTAAAAGTTGACCAGCGAGTTCTCATTTTTACAACAAAATTTGCAAAACCATTTTTTTAGGGACCATCTGACATTTGAAATGACTTTGAGGCGCTAATATGGCAAAACATACCCAAAAAGTGACACCATTCTAAAAACTGCACCTCTCAAGGTACTCAAAACCACATTCAAGAAGATTATTAGCCCTTCAAGTGCTTTACATGAATTTTTGGAATGTGGAAGAAAAAAATAAACATTTACTTTTATTTCCCAAAATTTTCCTTTTAGCCTAATTTTTTTTACTTTCGCAAGGGTCAAAGGAAAAAATAGACCATAAATTTTGTTGTGCAATTTATCCTGAGCATTCCGATACCCCATATGTGGAGGAAATCTACTGTTTGGGTGCACGGCAGGGCTTAGAAGGGAAGTAGCGTCATATCACTTTTTGAGTGTAAAATTTGCTGGCATAATTAGTAGTCACCATGTCATGTTTGGAGAGCCCCTGATGTGCCTAAACAGTGGAAACCCCCCAACAAGTGACACCATTTTGGAAACTAGACCCTTAGGGAACTTATTTAGATGTGTATTAAGCACCTTGAACCCCAGGTGCTTCACAGAAGTTTATATCATTAAGCAGTGAAAATAAAAAAATCACATTTTTCCCAGATATATCTTTTTTAGCTCCAAATTTTGCATGTTTATAAGAGTAACAAGAGAAATTTCTCCATGAATTTGTTGTGCAATTTCTCCTGAGTGTGCAGATACCCAATATGTAGAGGAAAACAACTGTTTGGGTGCACAGCAGGGCTTGTAAGTGAAGGAGCACCACTTCACTTTTTGAATGTAAAATATACTGGAATAATTAGCAGATGTCATGTTGCTTTTAGAGAGCTCCTGATGTGCCTAAACAGTGGAACCCCCCAGAAGGGACACCATTTTGGAAACTAGATCGCTAATGGAACTTATCTAGATGTGTATTGAGCAATTTGAACCCACAGGTTCTTCACAGAAGTTTATAACATAGAGCTGTGGAAATTAAGAAATCACATTTTTCCAAAATAAATCTTTTTTAGCTCCATATTTTGCATTTTCATAAGGGTAACAGGTGAAATTGCTCCAAACAATTTGTTGTGCAATTTCTCCTGAGTACATCAATAGCCCATATGTGGAGGATTACTACGGTTTGGCACAGCAGAGCTTGAAAGGGAAGGAGCGCTACTTGACTTTTTGAATGTAAAATTTACTGGAATAATTAGCGGATGCCAGGTCACGTTTGGAGAGCCCCTGATGTGCCTAAACAGTGGAAACTCTCACAAATGACACCATTTTGGAAATTATAACCCTTTGGGAATTTATCCACAGACATAGTGACGATTTTGACTCCATGGGTCTTTTCCAGAAAAAGGCAGCAGTGGGTGTTGCTGAGTGAAAATTGCAAACTGCCGCTGTAGTGACCAGTATGTTGCAGTCACCAGTACATTACACCCAGCTCATGTTTCTAGAGACATACACCTGTAAATTAGGCGGGCTCTCCTCACTACAGAAATGCCAAACATGTGGGCGCTAAATGTGGTTTAGGCACACTGGGGCTCAGAAGGGAGGGCATTTGGATTTGGGAGCACAGAATTTGCTGATTTCCTTTGGGGAGCGTGAAGCCATTTAGCTTTTCCAGAGCCTTTGTGCTACCAGTAACATGTAAACCCCTTATATATCCATTAACAGATGACAGACCTGAGTGAAGGCTTGCTTTTTTTGTGTATTTAATTGAAGGTTTTATTGGAAACATTTTACATAACGTTAGGGATCACATTTATCCGATGCACTACGCTGAGCACTTACTTTGGGGTTTCCATCTAAATCTCATAGTGATGTGACAGATGAAACCTCCAAGGGATCCATTCACTATAATGAGGCAGCAGATTTACTCTGGACACCATCTTGCCTCTGTTCAGTGGTGGTGTCCTTTTCAGAAGTGCACAAAACTGTGGCCGATGGCTTTTTTATGCAATCCTAAAAAGACGGACACCACCGGATCACAGGTCAGACAGCGTCCACAGTACCTCCATCTACCTCATTATAGGGAATCTTCCGCTGGGGGTTCTGTCTGAATCACGTATTTCAGAGATTTACACGTAAACCCCAGGGTAAGTGCTCAGCGCAGAGTGCAGGATAAATGTGCGCCGAGCCTTACTGCGATCTTTGGGAGGCTGAATGAAAAAAAATCAACAGCATGTGAAAAATTGGTTTTATTTATTTTTACGCCGTTCCTTGTGTTGTATAAGTGATTAGGCGACTTTATTCTTCTGGTCGGTGCGATTACAGCAATACCGGACTCATATCGGGTTTTTATGTTTGGCTGGTGTTATGAGCTCAGTTGCAACAACTTTATTATATAATGGATTGCAACCGAACACGGGGTCCGCGATGCAGTTTATGTCACTGCTGCTGAACACCCTTTGGGTATCAGGGTAACAACTGACAACTAAAGGATTATATTAGATCTCGCCTGTGTTACTTCACACAAGGAGAGAGATATTGAATTGGCACTATCTTCGCTAACTTCACAGGAGATGTGCTGAAGACTGGCGTAGACGTAGCCCTGTTAATAGCACAGAAGCTACTTGCCAGATTTTAGATCTGCACCATGTGCTGCAAGCTGGTGCAGAAGTAGCCCTGTTAATAGCACAGAAGCCACTTGCCAGATATTAGGAAGTGCATGCGACTCACGTCAGACATACGTGCTGCCAGCCGGTGTGCCACCGGACTGAGCAACTCTCCTTTAGTTAGCAGGCGATGCACAGGATACGCGCCCCACAGTCAGCTTGGGGTGTATAGCTACCCCTTTGACAGAGACAGACTGCACTACGATCGCTACCTGCATAGCATTCATTAACCTGCCTGAAGGACCTGAGCTAATTAGCCGAGCTAACTCTGGCATCGGCAGGTCCCGGAGAGCGAAAGCTAAAGAGCATGTGGAGCCCAGATTCTGGAACGTCACACATGAGCACTACCTATTTAATATGATTTGAACGTGCCGCGGACAGACAAGCTATTTAAGGGCTAAGATCCGCCCCCAGCCATCTCGTCATTTGCATCACCGATGACGTCATCCGCGACCAATCAGGCGATGCCAGGTCAGAGGATCAGCTGACATTAACCACCAATCATGGCTCGCCATGTCACGGACATGCTCAGTGCAGGCATTTCTGGACTTAGGCTTACAACAGCCTTTTCCTGTTCTATAACCTAGGTTTAAGGCTTCTATGAACAAAGACTCTCATAACAACTTGTGCCTCTCGGTTATTAGCTAGGTGTTGGGATCAACAGCAAAGCTGAGCAGCATCTGCCTCAGCTGAACCTGGATGGGAGACCACAGACTCCTCATATCCAGGTTCGTAGCCCGATGCCTAACATTTTCCCCCCCACTTGACGCTCATATTCCTCAATGAGCAGGGGAGCATGAATATAGTCCACGGGTTCGCAAGTGTGATCCTCAGAACCGCGATCCCTCCAGTGTACCAAATATAATTTTTTGCCACGAACCATCTTAGACCCCACAATCGCCTCTACCTCGAAATCCTCAGCGTGCTGAGCTTCCGAGAATTTTGTCAGGCAAACGGGTTTCAGGAGCGACACATGGAACGTTTCATGTATCTTCAAGTGCTGAGGCAATTGCAGACTATACATCACGGGATTTACTTGGGCCAGAATTTTGAAGGGACCAATAAAACGGGGAGTGAATTTAGCAGATTCCCCGCGACCTCTGATATTGCGAGCTGCGAGCCAGACCCTGTCGCCCGGAGAGAATACGGGAGCTGGACGACGATGAGTGTCAGCCGACTGTCTCATCCAATTTTTGGGGCCCAATAACGCTTCCTGCGTCTGGTCCCAGACGTCCCGTGCCTCCATAGCCCAATCTCTGACCTCAGGCTCCCCAGAGTTAACTGGCACAGGGACCGGAACACGCGGGTGCTGACCATTGTTCAAAAGGAAAGGGGTCTGACCTGTGGAATCCGCCACTGCATTGTTTAGGGCAAACTCTGCCCAAGGAAGCAAAGTTGCTAAATTATTATGGCTGGCAGAAACGAAATGGCGCAAGTATGCCACAAGCGTCTGATTAGTGCGTTCCACCAGACCATTGGTCTCCGGGTGATAGGCAGTAGAGAGGTTCAGTTTAATACTACACAAATTACACAATTCTCTCCAAAACCGAGAGGTGAACTGAGGGCTTCGATCACAGACAATCCTATCAGGCTTACCGTGAAGACGGAAAACGTGACGGATAAACAGTGATGCCAGAACCCGGGAAGAAGGAACCCTAGGAAGGGGTGCCAGCTGAACCATCTTAGAAAAATGGAGAGTACAAAAAATCCCAAACAAATGGCAATTAGAAAACTCAAAATACAATAATATAACAATACATCCCTATAAGCCAGGAAAACAAGCAAAGGGACCAGAGCTTTTTCAGTATAGAAAATACATATTTTATTTTTAAATAAATAACAATGAGAGTACAAAAACACTAGCAGAGAAACCACCAACTAAGCAGGAATAATAGGGGATAAGGAAAAAATCTGTACCTTATTGTAAGTAACATGTATATCAGAACCAAAAAATGGTTTTAGATATATATATATTTTTAATAATACATGCTTGCATAGAGCAATAGCAGTAAAACATTTAGAGCAACTGTAAACATCTCCATATAGTGCTAAGTGAAAATCGCTATGGCACTAAATCAAGGATAGTAAGCTGAGATACTAACGAAAACAGCTGAATCACAGAGTCCAATCTAATCAGGGGAAATTTGGTCATATGGGCAAATGCCGTCACATCTATTCATTGCCCTGAGGGGAATATCTGTGAGCCAGCCGTTATATATATAGGCACATCGAGAGACCTTAACACCTCGTATAGCGGAATACAAAACCTAAAGTATCAGTGCTCTAAAGGAAGGTAACTTACATCGGGACAGGATTCCAGCCCCAGCCTGCCGCCTCAACGCGCGTTTTGTATTCCGCTATACGTGGTGTTAAGGTCTCTCGATGTGCCTATATATATAACGGCTGGCTCACAGATATTCCCCTCAGGGCAATGAATAGATGTGACGGCATTTGCCCATATGACCAAATTTCCACTGATTAGATTGGACTCTGTGATTCAGCTGTTTTCGTTAGTATCTCAGCTTACTATCCTTGATTTAGTGCCATAGCGATTTTCACTTAGCACTATATGGAGATGTTTACAGCTGCTCTAAATGTTTTACTGCTATTGCTCTATGCAAGCATGTATTATTAAAAATATATATATATATCTAAAACCATTTTTTGGTTCTGATATACATGTTACTTACAATAAGGTACAGATTTTTTCCTTATCCCCTATTGTTCCTGCTTAGTTGGTGGTTTCTCTGCTAGTGTTTTTGTACTCTCATTGTTATTTATTTAATAATAAAATATGTATTTTCTATACTGAAAAAGCTCTGGTCCCTTTGCTTGTTTTCCTGGCTTATAGGGATGTATTGTTATATCTTAGAAAAATGGTCAGAAACCACCCATATGGTCGTATTACCCCGGGACTTAGGTAACTCAACCACGAAATCCATCCCAATCAGCTCCCAAGGTCTATCCGCCACGGGTAATGGATGTAGAAGACCCGCCGGACTCTGAAGAGACGATTTATTTCTCGCGCAGGTGATGCATGCTTGGACGTATTCTTTAACGTTCTGGGACAACCGAGGCCATGAATATGAGTGTTGGAGGAACTCAGTGGTATGTTTAATTCCAAAATTACCTCCAATCTTAGAGGCATGTGCCCATGAGAGCACCTCATTCTGTAGATTAGGAGGAACAAACGTCTTCCCGGGTGGAACCTGGTCTAGAGTCACCGGTGCCACCATTCACATACTCTCAGGAGGAACGATAAGTCTGGGCTCGTCATCGTCCTCCGTCGTATCCATAGACCGAGATAGAGCATCCGCCCAAGGATTCTTTTCCCCTTTTAGAAAGTTGATGGTAAAATTGAATCGGGCAAAAAGAGGGACCACCGAGCCTGCCTCGGGTTGAGACTCTGCACCATCTGCAGGTACGAGAGATTCTTATGGTCGGAATACACCACAAACGGATGTTTAGCTCCCTCCAAAAGATACCTCCATTCAACAAAAGCCAATTTTATAGCGAGTAATTCTTTATCCCCAATCGTATAATTCCTATCCACTGGAGAAAAGGTCTTGAAGAAAAAGAAACATGGTCTTCTCCGACCTTTTGAGAAAGGACAGCACCTGCTCCTACAGAGGAGGAATCAACCTCCAGAAAAAATGGCTTATTGACATCTGGCCGATGTAGGACGGGAGCTTTCGAAAAATAAGACTTGATCTCCCAGAATGCCTCAGATGTCTCTTTAGACCAGTTTTTGGGTTGGTACCTTTCTTGGTTAGCGTGGCCAAAGGAGCCACCAGTGTGAAAAAATGCGGTATAAATTGCCGATAATAGTTGATGAACCCCATGAAGCGCTGTACTGCCTTCAGAGAATGGGGCTCCTGCCAATTCTGTACGGCTACCAATTTTTGGGGATCCGTGGCCAAGCCCTTACTGGATACAATGTACCCCAGGAATGGTAAGGACTCTTGTTCCAACTGGCATTTCTCCAGCTTTTAATACAGAGAATATGCGCACAAACGTTCAAAAACTCTGCAAACATCCTCTCTGTGTGTGGAGAGGTCCAGGGAAAATATAAGGATATCGTCTGTTAGGGTTCAAGTTCCCAATGCTACACAAGGGGAATCTCGAGCCATTCCCGCTGCGGTCCCCCCCTCCTCCGGCCGCAGGGGAGCCTGCTCAGCAGGAACGTCGGTCCCAGCGTCTTGCCCGGTCTAATACTGTGCAGAGACTTGCTGCTGCCTGTCCTGGATCTTCAGTTATAACCAGTGCTGGAGCAGGCAGATTTGAGACTAAGTCCTCTGTTTCTTCTTCTGAGCATGCCCAGGGCAATATCTCCCATTGGAGATCAGGGGTCACATGCTCAGATACAGCTACGACTCCTATTGGTCCTCCAGGAAGGTCCTGTAGCTGTTTGTGATCTGAAGCAGCTTTCTATTGGTCCTTTCTGGAAGGTCTTCTACTCGTGGCTGCTATAAAAGGTTGTCCTGACTGCACAGCCGTGTGCTAGTATCAAACCTTTATGTGCTTTGCGCCAATATGGTCATGCGTGTGTGTGGTTTGGGCGGCTGAAATACGCCATTACAACACCGACCTAATCGGTGAGGAGTTTGGTATGCTAGCTGGTCAGGGTCGGTGTCTTAGATGCCTTTAGAATACCGGCATAACAGGTGAGGAGTTTGGTTGCCGTATTCAGGGCCTGGCGTACAGACGCCATAGATAGCGCATGACCACTTCCTATGTTCGCTTAGCAGTCAACTGTGTACCTGGACACAGTAGGGTTTCTCAGCAGCTCTGTGACACAACAGGGTTTGCTTTAAAATGCTAGTCAGCGCCCTAGCGTTTTACTTTGCGGCTCACTGTAGCTAAGTGAGTTTGCACTTATCGCCATATAGCGCTGTGGCATTCCCGCTAGCGGCTCCGTGGATTAACAGAGTTTGCACTATCTGCCACAGCGCGCTACGGCGCTTATTTTAGCGACTCTGCGGGATAACAGAGTTCGCTACTTACGCCATCTTACTAGCAGCAGGCTCTGCCTGCACGGTGGACCCCGGGCTGCGAACGCACCTCTCTACATTATTTATTAGGTGCGTTCCGCAGACCCTAACATCGTCAAGATATACTACCACCGAAGATAACAATAAATCCCGAAAGATATCATTAACGAAATCCTGAAAGACTGCAGGAGCATTACACAATCCGAAGGTCATGACGAGGTACTCGTAGTGTCCATCACGAGTATTAAAGGCCGTCTTCCACTCGTCGCCCTCACGGATTCATATGAGGTTATAGGCCCCTCGCAGATCTAACTTTGTGAAAATTTTAGCCCCTCGAAGTCTGTCGAACAATTCAGAGATCAGGGGCAGGTGATATTTGTTTTTGATGGTGATTGCGTTTAATCCCCTGTAATCAATGCATGGATATACAGTACAGACCAAAAGTTTGGACACATCTTCTCATTCAAAGATTTTTCTGTATTTTCATGACTATGAAAATTGTAGAATCACACTGAAGGCATCAAAACTATGAATTAACACATGTGGAATTATACATTACACTTTACAAAAAAGTGTGAAACAACTCAAAATATGTCTTATATTCTAGGTTCTTCATAACAGCCACTTTTTGCTTTGATTACTGCTTTGATCGCAGAAAAGGTGAACAGATGGACTCTACATGCCTGGTTCCCACCGTGAAGCATGGAGGAGGTAGTGTGATGGTGTGGGGGGGCTTTGCTGGTGACACTGTTGGGGATTTATTCAAAATTGAAGGCATACTGAACCAGCATGGCTACCACAGCATCTTGCAGCAGCATGCTATTCCATCTGGTTTGTGTTTAGTTGGACCATCATTTATTTTTCAACAGGACAATGACCCCAAACACACCTCCAGACTGTGTACGGGCTATTTGACCAAGAAGGAGAGTGATGGGGTGCTACGCCAGATGACCTGGCCTCCAGAGTCATCAGACCTGAACCCAATGGAGATGGTTTGGGGTGAGCTGGACCGCTCACCGCTTCAATTTTGAATAAATCCCCAACAGTGTCACCAGCAAAGCACTCCCACACCATTACACCACCTTCTCCATGCTTCACGGTGGGAACCAGGCATGTAGAGTCCATCTATTCACCTTTTCTGCGTGCAAAGCAGTAATCAAAGCAAAAGGTGGCTACTTTGAAGAACCTAGAATATAAGACATATTTTCAGTTGTTTCACACTTTTTTGTAAAGTGTAATGTATAATTCCACATTGATGCCTTCAGTGTGATTCTACAATTTTCATAGTCATGAAAATACAGAAAAATCTTTGAATAAGAAGGTGTGTCCAAACTATTGGTCTGTACTGTATGTCACTTCCTTTCTTCTGGACGAAGAAGAACCCCGCTCCAGCAGGAGAGACCAATTTCCTGATAAACCCCCGAGCCAGGTTCTCCTTGATGTAATCGGACATGGCCTGGGTCTCGGGGACAGACAGGGGTTAAACCCCACCGTGAGGAGGCTCTGATCCGGGGATCAGATCTATAGCTCAGTCATACGGTCGGTGGGCAGGCAAGGTCTCTGCAGTCTTTTTAGAGAACACATCGGCATAGCTCCAATATTGCTCTGGAAGCGCATCCAGAGAGAACACATCGGCATAGCTCCAATATTGCTCTGGAAGCGCATTTAGACCGACCGGCGGGTCTAAGGCCACCTTCCGGGTTGATGCCACCATACACTGGGCAGAACACTTCTCACCCCAGGAATAAACTAACCCGTGTTCCGGTTTATATGTGGATTGTGACAACGTAGCCATGGAATCCCAATAACACCTCATCCAATCCATCGGGGAGAATAAGGAACGAGATATCCTCCCGGTGACCCTGAGGAAACGACATGGTGAGGGGAATTGACTGGTGAGTAATTTGTGTGTCTATCATGGAACCATTGACTACCTGGATGTTTATTGGTCTGGGCAGTAACTCCATAGGGACGGCGTGCTTCTGAGCCAATGTTGACGACAAAAAATTGCAATCGGCCCCAGAGTCCACCAACGCCTTGGCAGAAACCGTGGTTCTTCGTTGAAGAGCAACGTCACATTATATGCTAGTCTGGAGGAAGAAGCCTCTGAATCTAACACACCTCCTCCAACGGTGGTTAGACATTCTCGTTTCCCGACCGCTTGGAACCCTTATGATTGGGATACTCCAAGAGATGTGCCAGACGAAAACGAGGAGGCCTATTCCTAGCCTGGGATATATCCATAGGCTCAGGTTCTATGTTGGGCACCACGGGTTTGGACATGGGTCTAGAGAACGATGGCGCCAGCCAAAACCGAGGTTTAGAGACCTCCAGTTCCAACTTGCATTCTACATGAAGCACATCAATTCGGTTGGCAATAGTAATTAACTCTTCCAGAGAGGTTGGAATCTCCCTGGTGGCTAGAGCATCTTTTATATGCCCAGCCAGACCCTTCCAGAACACCGGAATTAGTGAAGGCTCAGACCAATCCAATTCAGCCACTAGGGTTCTGAATTGGATGGCAGAGTGACTGGCGGTGGACGACCCCTGCACTAATGCCAGAAGCTTAAGAGCCGTATCATGTGTAACCTGAGGGCCGAGGAACACACTTTTTAGGGTTCTGAGAAAGGGACCCACATTAGCCACTACCAGGTCACTCCGCTCCCACAGAGGAGTAGCCCACTCCAAGGCCTTGCGGGTAAGTAGAGGTACGACAAAACTCACTTTAGCCCTTTCGGAGGGGAACCGTGCCTCCATCATTTCCAGCAGAATAGAGCATTGATTAATAAACCCTCTGCAGGATCTGCTGTCACCAGAAAATTTTTCCGGGAGAGCAAAACAGGGTAATGAAATTTTAGCAGCTATCACAGCATTATTTACGAGACTTGCTGCTTTTGCGCCTGCCTGAGTAGCTACTGCAGTGAGATCGGCAACTGGAGCAGCCTGCTCCAGAGACCCATGTCTGGCCTCTAGTTGCTGAACGTAGCGCTGCAGCTGCTGGTTGTCAGCCATGGTCGGCTAAACCCTGGCGGTCAGATACTTTATGAGCTCGGTTGCAACAACTTTATTATATAATGGATTGCAACCGAACCCGGGGTCCACGATGCAGTTTATGTCACTGCTGCCGAACACCCTTTGGGTATCAGGGTAACAACTGACAACTAAAGGATTATATTAGATCTCGCCTGTGTTACTTCACACAAGGAGAGAGATATTGAATTGGCACTATCTCAGTTAACTTCACAGGAGATGTGCTGAAGACTGGCGTAGACGTAGCCCTGTTAACAGCACAGAAGCTACTTGCCAGATATTAGATCTGCACCATGTGCTGCAGGCTGGCGTAGATATAGCTCTGTTAATAGCACAGAAGCCACTTGCCAGATATTAGGAAGTGCATGCGACTCACGCCAGGCGTACGTGCTGCCAGCCGGTGTGCCACCGGACTGAGCAACTCTCCTTTAGTTAGCAGGCAATGCACAGGATACGCGCTCCACAGTCTGCTCGAGGTGTATAGCTACCCCTTTGACAGAGACAGACTGCACTACAATCGCTACCTGCATAGCATTCATTAACCTGCCTGAAGGACCTGGGCTAATTAGCCGAGCTAACTCTGTCATCGGCAGGTCCCGGAGAGCGAAAGCTAGAGAGCACGTGGAGCCCAGATTCTGGTACATCCACACATGAGCACTACCTATTTAGTATGATCTGACTGCGCCACGGACAGACAAGCTATTTAAGGGTTAAGCTCTGCCCCCAGCCATCTCGTCAATCGCATCACCGATGACGTCATCCGAGACCAATCAGGCGATGCCAGGTCAGAGGATCAGCTGACATTAACCACCAATCATGGCTCGCCATGTCACGGACATGCTCAGTGCAGGCATTTCTGGACTTAGGCTTACAACAGCCTTTTCCTGTTCTGTAACCTAGGTTTAAGGCTACTATGAAGAAAGACTCTCATAATATCTTGTGCCTCTCAGTTATTAGCTAGGTGTTGGGATCAACAGTGAAGCTGAGCAGCATCTTCCTTGGCTGAACCAGAATGGGAGTCCTCAGATCCTGCCTGATGCCTAACAGCTGGTGTCACACACTAAAAGATGCTTTTTATTGCGAAAACCAGTTTTTGCATCACTATATTTGAAGAACTATAACTTTTTCATATTTCGGCTGACAGAGTCATGTGAGGGCATTGTTTTTTGGGTGACAAGCTGACATTTTTATTGGTACCATTTTTGGACACATGACATTTCTTGATCGCTTTCTATTCCGATTTTAGGGAGACAGAATGAACAAAAACCAGCAATTCAGGAATTGCTTTTTGGTTTTATTTTTTTATACCGTTCCGCGTGTGGTAAAATTGGTAAGGCAGCTTTATTCTTCAGGTCAGTACGATTACTGTGATACCACAGTTATATACAGTAGTTGTTTTATGTTTTGGCGCTTTTACACAATAAAAACTATTTTATAGATAAAATAATTATTTTTGCATCGCTTTATTCTGAGAGATATAGCTTTTTTATTTTTCTGCTGGTAGAGCTTGTTTTTTGCGGGACGAGATGACGTTTTCAGCGGTACCATTTCTATTTACATCTGTCTTTTTTATCGCGTTTTATTGCACTTTTTGTTCGGCGGTATGATGATAAAGCATTGTTTCTTGCCTCATTTTTTATTTTTTTTACTGTGTTCACTGAAGGGGTTAACTAGGCGATACCAAATATGTGCACTTTTATTATTTTTTTATTTACATAAATAAATGTATTAAATGGTAATATACTGTATGTATATAATATTATATATGTATATATATATATATATATATATATATATATATATATATATTTTATTTTTTTTTATTTAGGATTTAAAAAAATATATATTTTTACACATTCTAATTTTTTTATCACTTTTTTACATTGTCCCCGGATGGGACATCTCTATATAATGTCAGATCGCTGATCTGACACTGCACAGCAGAGTATCAGATCAGCAATCTGACAGGCAGGGAAGGAGGTATGCCACAAGCCACCTTACCTGCAGGACCCGGAAGGATCCCGCAGTCATCTTGGTACCGGGGGCCTCCTTGGAGACCATCAGGCAAACGTGATCTCATCGCCATGTTCTGATGGAAGCGCGCATTGAGCCCCCTCCCTGCGCAATGCTTCTCTATGCCGCTGTCACTACTCACAGCAGCATCAGAGGGGTTAAATACCCGCAATCAGTGCTAGCATCACTTGTGGGCATTGCTGCGAGTTGTCAGCTGTCACATACAGCTGACACCAGCACCCATTGGCAGCGGCACTCAGAGTGAGGCCACGCAATCCGTGCGCCATACTAGTGCTGCTGTTTGCGGGAACGCACCTCTCTCAGAGCAGCACTAGTACGGTGCATGTCGGGAAGGGGTTAATGGATGAGTTTGATCTGAAAATTTAGAAGACGCTCCAAAGCGTGGTCAGATAAAACTTCACGTTTATTATAGATACATTAAAAAGACATGTAGTGGACACACAAGGAAGCCCAAGAGAACTAGCGACCGACACGTTTCAACTGTGAGATCTTAATCATGGTCTGATGGACTCCTGCTGTCGAATCAAGCCATCTGATGACATGACGTTGGTATTGTCGAGATGTTTACTTGTATGGAACCAAGGACTCCCCATGACCGAGCCCCTTCCCCATATCAGAACAACCCCGTTACCTTCCCCAAAAACGAGAAACAATAAATCTTTGGAATATATATGGCCACAGCAGCCTTTATTAATATACAAACAATATTAACAATATTAACAATGTACCATAACAAGATTAGGGAGGAGTCCTTGAAGCCCCAAAATCATGGTGAATTGACCCAAAATACTGTGAACAACACCCAACCTCTTACTCCCAGCCGTTACCCCACAGGCTCGGGAGCACCAACAATTGAGTTATGTTGTTCACCCGGCTACTCCGGGATCCGCCCACTCAGTGTGAACTCCCCTTCCACCTTTCACCAGATCACCATCCATGTAAATTCAGACATTGGAGACCCTATACTGAATCCCCCCAAACCAATCTCCAAACAACTTCAAGGACTCTCTCCCCACCCCCATGAACCGCCACAACGAGGGCCCCATTGAAACCTCAATGGCCCGAGACCCCCTAAACATGCAAAGCTATGGCCCTTTCTATACCTTCCTGAATACCCAAAGCCCAAATATCCGAACCAACAGCATTCAGATGAACCCCATCAGCCAACCAAAAATCCCCCTCACCCTTCTCCAGATCAAAATGCCGCACAGACACATTACCGTTTCGAGCCATAAAAGAAGATACAGCCCTATTAACCTTTATCCTGGCCTTATTAATCTTATCCAGGGACCTCATGTTCCGCCAGCGCCTGCGTGGAACAATTTCGGACCAAACCATGATGACCCCCGGATATAACACCCATAACCGCAAGCAATCCTGCTTAATGTCCTTTACTAATTCCCGGAAGGGTCGCACCGCGAGATCGTTCCCCCCTACGTGGAGTACCAAGCTATCAGGAGCACGGTCCAAATGAGCGCAACCATGAATTTCGGGCAACACCCTCCTCCACTGCATCCCTCTAAAACCGAGCCATCGAACCAACGCCATAGACCTGGGAATTCCCAGTTGCCGACCATCAGTCCTGACATCAGCTCGCAACGCTCCCCAGTGGACGAAGGAATGACCGAAAATCCAAACCAGCAGGGGGGCGATACCTGAAACGAGAAAACAATACTAAACATACCAAAAGAACACCCTCAAAACTGCTCCAACTCACTCATCCCACAACCCCAAGGCCAACGCCCCCGCGTCGCGAATTAAGGCCTAATGTAACTCCGATATCGATTAGACTTCCAACCCCCAATACGTTGTATAGATGACGAACCCAAACCCCTAACCGCTGCTTCAGTCGCCGCACCTATGCAGAAAGAATGAGTCCCAAAACGAGAGTCGTCCAAACCCAACGCCCGAATGGACTTCTTGAAAATGGCGTTAAACTGATACCGAGACAGGCTACCGGCATCAGCGTGGCACAACAATGAGCCCCCCAATCCAGGGCCCAACTCCCAAAAACGCTGCAAGCATAACACCGGACACATCGAATACCCCGGTACACTACCCAACACCACCCGTCGGCCCTTCCCCTCCTGATCCGTTTTTGACCTACGCAGCCAAAATTCAACTCCACGCGACGTCAATAGCACGTCCTTAGCCAACAAACCGCCTACCACCTGCTTATTACACGAAACCAGCTCGCCCACCCGCAGGGCCCCAAAAAATGCCAACGAAAAAGCCAAGCGGAGTAATAAAACCTCAAAACGCGGGGAACACGTCATGTCCAAAATAACCCAACCGCTCTAACAAAACAAAGGATACCGGGCGCCTCGTGTCACCCAGCCCCTTTTTTCTACGAAAGCCTTTCGCCGCCTGCTGTACCAAAAAGGTCTTTGACAAATCGAAAGTCCCACGCAAACGGAAACCAAAAGACAATGCTGCCAAAACCCGCGATACCTTTGCACAAGACCATCCTTCCCTCGCTCCCTGCCCCAACCAAGCTAACAAGACCCTTTGTTGATCCACCCCATACCCCACAACTGGAACTGTCGCTAAAAACTCTTCCCATTTAAGCCACACTGCCTGATAAGTCGCCCAAGTTTTTGGAGCCAACGACGCCCTAATCAGCGACTCTGCAGACCGTAAACCACCTTCCACAGCTCCTCTGGGCAGGCTAAACCTTCGAACTCCGCTTCTGGGGCCAATGAGCGAAACCGATCCCACTGTGAACGAGAAAGAGAATCAGCTATATCATTCTTCACACCCGGAACGTGCGTCGCCGTCACGTGCGCATTCAATGACAAACATAACAAAACCAAATGCTGCAAAACTCGAACGACAGGGGAGAGGATGCAGTAAGCCCATTAATTGCACAAACAACTCCCATATTATCACAATTGAAAGGAACCCGACGATCCCGAAACTCCTGCCCCCACAAGTGCACTGCCACAAGGATTGGAAAAATCTCCAACAATGTTATGTTGCGTACCAAACCTGTCGCCACCCACTCACCAGGCCAACGAGACGCACACCATTGTCCCCTGAAATAAGCTCCAAAACCAACACCGCCGGCCGCGTCCGTAAACAACTCCAACATATCGTTCCCAACAACCTCAGCCATGACCAATGAGCGGCCGTTATACCCTCCAGAAAAGAATCCCAAACTGCAAAGTCCGCCTTAAGTTCCCCGGACAACCGTATGAAGTGCTGAGGGGCTCTAATCCCTGCCGTAGCACTTGCCAGCCTACGTGAAAAAACTCACCCCATCGGCATCACTCGACATGCAAAATTTAGCTTCCCTAGCAACGACTGCAAATCACGCAACGACAACTTCTTCAAACGGCGCGCTCTTCCCACTTCAGCCCGTAGAGCCAACAACTTATCCTCGGGCAACCTAAACTTCCATGCCACCGTGTCAATGACTATCCCCAAAAAACACAAACAAGTACTTGGACCCTCGGTCTTACCAGGCGCCAAAGGAACCCCAAAACGCTCCGCCACCCACTCAACAGCTCTCAAAATCCCATGACAGCGCGAAGAGTTTGCCGGACCAACACACAAAAAATCATCTAAGTAATGAATAACTGATTCGCAACCGGACACATCCCGCACCACCCACTCTAGAAATGAACTAAAAGCTTCAAAATACGCGCATGATAAAGAACACCCCATGGGTAAGCACCTGTCGACAAAGAACCCGCCTTCCCAAAAACAACCCAGCAGCTTCAAGCTATTCGGATGCACCGGTAATAGCCGAAAAGCAGATTCGATGTCGGTCTTAGCCATAAGGGCCCCTCGACCACACTTCCTCACCCACTACGCAGCCTCATCAAACGAGGAATAAACCACCGAAAAAATTTCAGGATCGATGCCGTCATTCACCGATCTACCCGCGGGTAAGAAAGATGCTGAATGAGCCGAAACTTGTTCGGCTCCTTCTTTGGAACAACGCCCAAAGGGGAAACCACTAGATCAGGAAAAGGTGGTGACATGAAAGGGCCCGCCATGCGACCCAACGAAACTTCCTTTGCCAATTTTTCCCCCACTACCTCCTTATGCAACAGGGCCGAACGCAAATTCCTAAGTACCCGCGGAATAACAAACGGGGGATGCGGGATAACAAAACCGTCCTTAAAACCATTGAACAACAATGCCGCCTTCTCCTTGTCCACATATCTATTTAGATAAGGGACCATCCTTTCCAGACTCACTGGACTCTCTCCTTTGTGAATTACCACCCCCAGATTTTTGCTTCCCTTTTCTAAAACACTTAGACGCGCCATGTGAGGCGCCATTGCAGTTGGAGCAAATATGTTTGAATTTACAATTTGCCCCAAACTTACACTGGCCGTCATTAAACTGCCAGCATACCCCCAACTTGTTTCCACCTGCTTGCCCTAGACCGCTTCCCCCGCTGCCCCGGCATTGTTGCTACTCTGGCTGGCGCCCCCAGCCCCCCCATGAAAGGAATGCCCAAACTTATTCTGTGCTATAACTCTCATCCACAGACCAATATCCTTCTGATCCCAACGAATTGCCGGACGAACAGCCTTCCTTTGCCTAAATTGCTCGTCATACCTAAGCCAAGCCTGCCCCCCATACACTCTATATGCCTCCCCTATTGCATCAAAGTAACAAAATAAAGCCGAACAGTTATCTGGAGCTTTTTCCCCAATAACACTTGCCAAAATGGCAAACGCTTGTTGCCAATTAACAAAAGTCTGAGGAATTAAGCGCCACCTCCGCTTTTCCTCCTCCTCCTTCTTACTATCTTCTTTCTTACTTTTGTCCAAATTAAATTTCTCCAGAGGCAATAAAGAAAATATTTCAACATACTCATCCTTCCAAATACGCTCTTTCACTTCCTTCTTCAAATGCGCCCCCAAGGGGCCCTCAAAACACACATACACCTCCCCGTGAGCCCTATCATCTAAATGTACCCGACACTCTCTTGGCTTCTCCGTCTGCACCGACACAGACACAGGTTAGGCACTAGGCCCCTCCTGCTCCACCCCGCTCGAAACCAGTTGCCCCCCAACCTGCGACCCAACCCATGCCGTCACGGAGACGGAGAACCGAAACCCTTCTCTAACCATGACAGCAAATTGCGCACATCAACCAACATTTCCTTAACCCCAGCTACCTCGGCAACCCCCCCAACACTATTACCGACCCCCGACCGAACTACCCCAAACGGTGAAGAAGACAAAAACGGATGACAGACACTTGATACAGAATTATACTCACCAGGCTGCGAGGGGGCTGTGAGCCCTCCAGCCGGAAAACCTGGCTCCAAAGATGCATCCCCACTGTCACGATTCGACATAACGACTCCGCTGACCTGTTGTTGATGTCCCGAAGCCCCTTCGAGACCACCAGGGGAGTAAGGCCCAGACCCCCTTGGGGATCCAGCCCGCTGGTCCTCAAAGAGCGATGACGACTGGGTCGCAGTAGCACCCGATGCTGCTCCAATGCCGCGCCCAGCGGTGGCCCCCGCTGCACATCAGTGACACCCGCGTGGGACCCCACCGGCTATCCACTGAGGTCAGCTGACTAAGCCCTGCCGTGTTGCAGGCCGACGCTAAACCCTCAGGGACATCAACTATAAAATCGGCAGCGTAGGCAGGCCGCCCGTCGTTCGCCCCACGGTGACAGCCCCCCCGCCACATCTTGAACCCCACTCAGCATGGGGGATAAAACCTGCTGCCCCGAACTGCCGACCATTACCCCGGCCGCCGAGCCTCTGTAGCCATCAACAGAGGCAGGCCGCCTTGCAGGAACACTGCCCCTGCGGCCCCCTGATGAACCTGGAGCCCCCCGCTGTCAAGGGGGGAAAATTGATGGCCTGATGAGCCGGCCAATCCGTTGGCCGCCGACGTACCCGTGGTGCTGCCTGAGGCAGGCCGCACAGCAGGCCCATCGCCGCTGCGACCTCCCGAGGACGCAGCTCTCGGAGGATGCCCGGCGCGTAATGGCTCCGCCCCCTGACTGGAACGCGGCGGAGGAGTGATTACCGCCGCAGGGCCTCGCCGGCTGGACAGATTCCTCCCAGGCCGGGGCCTGCTGGCACGAGCACCACGCGGCGCCCGGCCTGGAGGGGCCTGTGAGGGGCTCCTGCGCCGACGGAGCCCGAGGCGCCTGATCAGGTGAAAGCCGCTCTGGAGGCCTCACCCGTCTCGGACGCCTCTCCCACTGTGATGTCCCAGTCGACTGCCCGGGGGTTCCCTGGATAAGGATTGTGACCTGCGCCTCCAGCCATCCTGGCGGCTGCGACAAGGCCGCAGACCTGAGGCGCTCCAGCGCCACATTAACTGACATGGTGAGCTGTACTACTGATGGGGCAAGGCAGGAACTGACACCGGGAGCCGCCCCATCGCTGCCTTATAATCCCGCCACCACCCCCTTTCATTTAAATGTTCCTCCCCCTTTAGTAAACCCCTCCAACCCCCCATCATGCCGGCCTCCGCCCACGCCTCTTTCTTGAGGGGAGGGAGACTCTACTCCGGCCATTTCTTTTCATCATGTGAGTAATGGTACATAAAGACATCCATAGAAATGGTGTATCACTTGCGCCATACTTGCAGCCTAGTTATGGAGTCAGAATATGAGTGCATAAAAAATCTCAGACTGCACACTTATGGCAGATTATTTGCTTCCTAGTGCTGTTTGTTTTTCACAGACTGTTTGCTAGGAGACGCTTAAAAAAACCTACATCAGTTTTTACTTTACATACAAGAAAAACTAAATGAAATTTTGATGGTAAAATTGGACACACAGAGTAAACACTGATGAAAATCTAATAAAATACTAATTAAAATTGGTCCATTTTTTTAAATCCAAGAAAAAATGGATGACTGAATGAAGCTTTAATCTGGCTGTGAGCTTACTATATTTAATCTTATCTTTTGATGATTTCTCTCTCATCTTGTTGTGTGTTCTAATTCATTCCTCTACAACACTATTTACATCCATGGGGGAATTCTGCCTCGAAGCCAGTATAAATGTTTCAGAGACAAGTTGCATGTGTAATCATAATAGCATGAGATGGTGGGAGTCTGCGACATTTACAGGAGGATGGGTATATTGG
This sequence comes from Oophaga sylvatica, assembly GCA_033576555.1. NCBI lineage: Eukaryota > Metazoa > Chordata > Amphibia > Anura > Dendrobatidae > Oophaga > Oophaga sylvatica. The sequence goes on along the minus strand of JARQOD010000002.1, from coordinate 121,094,537 downwards.
CATTAAAGTAGCCGCCTGCACCTCCAGTCCCTTGCAGCGATGCCAAGTGCCACACAGCTGGTGAAAGCTTTATATCTTGATTAAGGGCCAGAGAGGCAGGCTCCTTGTCATTTTGATTTAACAAGGACATTTAACCACGTATTCCCCTTTTTGTAATGTTTTAGAGAGAATTCTGCAGAAAAATTATCTCAAATTGTAATTCTTTTGTAATATCTAATGTCTAAACAATATTTTTATACAGAGCAAATGATAACTATTCTTATTAGAATTATCTATAGGCAAAAAGTTTTGAATGTAATAGTAAAAATATTTTCTCAATAGGATGCCAATTTTTTTTATATTGTTTTACAAATATCTGTGACAGTAGTGAAAATTCATTTCAGTAATAATTACGGTATATACAATGTACAAGATTTAATGGGAATCTGAATAAATTGATACCTTCATATCTGCAATCTGATGTCTTATTTGAAAGAAAACTGAGTCTTTCTCACACGTAAATGATCTGTTCAAGACTATGGCTGAATACCGATCTGTATGAGAATCTGTCTTCAGAGATGATTGTAAATGAAAGGTGGAGTTACCTGTGTGAGAGAAGTAACTAACACAGGACAGTAGAACTGAACTTTGTCTTCTTGCAAACACATCTTTGCAGCTCTCTGAGCTCTGATGTATTGCAACAATATTGTAACTCTGTCTGCCTGTCAGATAGATGGAAGCTATAGCTGTGTCAGTTATAATCACGCACAGCTTTGCAGTGAGATCTGGAGAGCAGAGAGCGGATATTAAACATCACACTGCTAACTACCCCTTCATATAAAATAAGCTCTGGAGTGAGATTCCCATGCAGATCATTGTCCGGCACATAGCCTGGAACAGCTAATTTAACATAACCAAGGGGTTATACAGTACAGAATCGACAGAATCTAGCTATGAATCTGAAAATTCTGAATGGAAATTCATTGGTATGTATTCATTGAGTTCAATTTTTCTAATGAACTGCACTGGCAAATGGTAAGGTGGACTCTGGACCACAAGTCCAAATGGAAGTATTGAACAAAATCTTCCTAAAAGATTCAATGATAAAAGATAAATAAAATTGTTTTTTCATTTCAGTAAAGTCTTTTTTTTTTGTTTTTTTAAAGGTATCCAACTATAAGTAATACAAACATTTGCAAATATGGTGTAGATGAAGCCGTATGCTTGGGGACTCTGGGATTGTAATAAGTGAACACTGAAAGGTAGGAAGAATAGTTTGCTTAAAAAACACTTGGGTGTAGTTTAGGCTCCTGTCCACATACTGTAAGTCAGTTATAAAACTAATTGGACAACACTTGTCCTACATGTCTGACATAAAACATGTGAAGTATTCCAAAGGGCATAGGAAGTGAGTGTTGTTTTTAAAAGAGCTAAGAACTCTGCATTATAGCAGAAAATCAAAACTCACTTCACAAACATAACAATATCAGGTGACTGCCAGGAGACACGGCGTTGACATCATCAGAGTGGAATCAATCCAGGAGGTGAGTTCATGTTTTTCATTTATTTTATGTGGAGCACTTTAGCAGGTAAGAATTGTCATGGACAATCCTTTCAAAAATAATAAGCCTTCATAAGCTCAAGTGAAGGAAAGGTGTAATTTAATTATGCAACAAGTAAATAATACTAGATGTCAATAATTTAAGTTTTCAGTTATGTCCTGGCCTGAACTCCATGGAAATGCTCTGATAAGATCTCTTGCAATTCATGCATGAAACACATCCAATAAGTCATAATTTTAGCAGTTCTACAAAGGAATACAGTCTAAAATTCATCGATTTGACTATGAAATTACATTAAACCCTGTGTTGTAAATATAAGCGTTAAATAGTTTCTACCACTTGTAATGTACAAAGAGGCAGATGCTTTTTTACATGTGACTGATAATGTAATTATTCAGGTTCAGGTTGCCTGACATTGAAAAACGCGCGTCGGGGGAGGGGACACCAGAGCATACCTCCAGTGGCAGGCTTACACCATACAGGTAATAATTATCTAGTACAATTTACCGCTGACAAGCTCTGTACTTGGCTGATAATATCCGCATTATTAATGTAACATCTTGTTTTGTCTATGATGTTAGGAGATATATAATAGAGTTTATCATCCTCCTGTCTCACTGTTATTATATTTACCTGCATGTCTGCCACCATAGTGAGAGTTTTTTGAGTGGATTTATTTATACATTGTGGTTTGTTATTTGGTTAGGGGGAGACATTGTATTATTATTTACCCCCATTGTTATCCAATATATCCTATTGTCCTTCCCTCCTATTTGCTCAGCATTCACTAAACGGCATTTTTGCCTCTGCCTTTTTATATTGTAGTTTTAATACAATTTAATAAAAATAATTATTTTACTGCAATTTTTGGTACTCTTCTTGTTCTCCTATATCTACCTTATGTGTGGAGTTTATGTTGTTTCATTTATATGGGAAGGCAGGATCCTGCTATAATAAAAACGCCTGAGACTGAGGAGTGGAGTGCTTAGTCAGAGAGCCTATGTATATAAATATCAAAATACTGATCATCACTTCCAAACAGAAATCAAGTGTGTACAGATGCTTACAAAGAGTAGCCATCTGCATATATAACCAACAAATAAAGTAGCACTCTGTAGCGCTATAGTATGCAAACATACAGTGCCTTGCGAAAGTATTCGGCCCCTTGGAACTTTTCAACCTTTTTCCACATATCATGCTTCAAACATAAAGATACCAAATGTAAATTTTTGGTGTAGAATCAACAACAAGTGGGACACAATTGTGAAGTTGAACGAAATTTATTGGTTATTTTAAATTTTTATGGAAATACAAAAACTGAAACATGGGGCGTGCGATATTATTCGGCCCCTTTACTTTCAATGCAGCAAACTTCAGAAGTTCATTGTGGATCTCTGAATAATCCAATGTTGTCCTAAATGACTACTGATGATAAATATAATCCACCTGTGTGTATTCAAGTCTCCGTATAAATGCACCTGCTCTGTGATAGTCTCAGGGTTCTGTTTGAGAGCATCATGAAGACCAAAGAACACAACAGGTAGGTCCGTGACACTGTTGTCGAGAAGTTTAAAGCTGGATTTGGATGCTTTCAAGGGTCTTCCCCATTCTATTCTTCTTCCATTCAGCACTTGTCCCATCCATTTGAGATTTTTACTGACCTAGACCCAGGGCCGGCTCCAGGTTTTTATGGGCCCGGGCGAAAGAGCCTCAGTGGGCCCCTTTAACACAGACCACGATTAATGATGCTCAGATACTGCAGAGAAATATGGGTATAGTAAATGTCAAATACTTCACTTCTTCCATTACATGAGTGATATCTATTCTAAATTGTACAATAGCTCAAAAACCGCGAAATCCTCACAGCGCACAGTACAGACTGGACAGTACAGTCCTCCATACAATATTATGGGCACCACAGTCTCCCCCTCATCACCCATATAATACCCCATGCAGGATGTCATCCCCCATATAATGCTCCATACAGAATACTGGACCCAAAATAATGCTCCATACAGAATACTGGACCCAATATAATGCTCCATACAGGATACTGGTCCCCATATAATGCTCCATACAGGATACTGGTCCCCATATAATGCTCCATACAAAATATGGAGCTCTCCTCTGCACTGTACTGCGTTCTGCACTGTTACGGTTCAGGAAAGGGCGCTGTGGAAAGACTCCTCATCATCATCATTGAGTCCTTAACATCATCATTGCCTGCCCATCATCATCATCGCCTCCTCATCATCATCAATGCCTCCCCATTATCATCAATGCCTGCCCATCATCATCATCGCCTCCTCATCATCATTATCGCCTCCCCATCATCATCAATGCCTGCCCATCATCATCAATGCCTGCCCATCATCATCTTCTCCCCATCATCAATGCCTGCCCATTATCATCAATACCTGCCCATTATCATCATCTTCTCCCATCATCATCAATGCCTCCCCATTATCAGCAATGCCTGCCCATTATCACACACATAAGCACTCTCTCACATACATACACACACACACACACACACACACACAAAGCCCTGCACTCCATAGACACAGACACACACAGAGACACTTCTTACCTGTCCAGCGTCCCCGCTCTCTGCCACAGCCGTCCGCTGAATGATGACATCATTCAGCGGCGCTGCTGTGAGAGGAAGCGCCGACGCCCCCTGGAGCCCGGAGCTGCAGCAGCGGAGGCACGGGAGAGGTAAGTATTGTGCCAGCTGATGCCGGGGCCCTGAGCAAGCGGGGGGGGCCCAGTGGCGGCGCTGACACCGCTCTCCTCCGCTAACGGGCGGGGGTGCCAGACTGCGAGTGGGCCCCCCAGCCTGCTCAGGGCCCCGGCACTTGCCCGGGTGTGCCGGGTGCTGACGCCGGCCCTGCCTAGACCTCTTTGTAGGATCTGCTGGAAAAAAACCTTGACTTTCCTATTGACTCCCATTATACTCCTTACTCAAAATGAGCATGCGAGTATTAGGAATTACGCCATCCGAGCAATGAGCACCCAAGCATTTTAGTGCTCGCTTGTCTCGATTATTTATTTAAATAATTTAAAAAATGCATGGGGACCCCTCTATTTTTGATAACCTCCCAATATAAAACTGACAGCTGAGGGTTGCAGCCAGCAGTTGTCAGCTTTACCTGTGCTGGTTATTAAGGATAGAGGAAACTTCACATCATTTTTTTGTAATTATTATTTTTTTTTACACAGTGCACTGGCCAATCGCAGTCATGACTGTGATTGAGCCGTAAGTGCCCATACCGTCAAAGCTTGTTGATTGGTTGTGCTGCAGCCTTTCAACAAGTTTTGTTTGGACTGTCGAAGAGTGACACGGACTTCTGGGAAAATTCCATGTTCTGGGTCCATGTACAGACACTAAGTGTCCAGTAAGGACAGTGAACTTTACCATTCAGGTTTGCCCATCCCTAGTCTGCACACATACAGCCCAGCAGTGATGTCAGTTCTGGCCTTCCACTGTTAGCACTCGACAATCAGAGCATCAGCACCTGACACTGTAGGCAGACACTGCTGGAGCGAGGTCAACTAAATATGTCCTAACTAGTGTTGAGCATTCCGATACCGCAAGTATCGGGTATCGGCCGATATTCGCGTTATCGGAATTCCGATACTTAATTCCGATACTTTTTCTATATCGTATACCGGAATCGGAAGTTCCCATAATTCTTTGAGAGGCAATGTGATTTTAGTCAGCCAATGAGGAATCCTACGAAGTGTGGGCACATCCTGTAATGCTGCGGTCATCTTAACTAATGGCATGGCTGTGATTGGCTGCTGAAATGATGTCAGAATGCACTATAAAAGGCGCCGCAGCCATTTTAGCGTCACTGTGCTGTGAACTCAGTAAGGGACAGAACGCTGCTGTGCTGACTCTGAGGGACAGTTAGATATTGCGATTTTGTGTACTACTGTGCTTGAGGCAGGCTAGTTTACCAACCGCTGTGTAAAGCTTCATTTTGCCAGTGTTGTTTTAACAGCTCTGTGCAAGGTGTGTGTGTGACAGTGCAGGTGACGCTGCAGTTTGCTCTGCATCCACCGCTGTTTGTAGGCATCTGCACGTGTCACTGACTCTTTTTTTTTTTTATTTTATTTAGTGGAATTGGTGCAGCTCCATTATATTAGAAAAAAATCAAATCTATTAGTGTGACGCGCTTCCATCCGTATACAATACATTGGTTGCAAACACTATAGAAGTACAGAAAGGAGCTTTTCACAGATAGTGAATAGTTGTGTTTCAGTGTTCACTGCAGTCTGTGAGGTTTTGATTTTTTGAGTGCAGATCACGCTCCAGTTAGTTCTTCAACCACTGCTGGTTGTAGTCTGCTGAGCGTGTGTCACTGCCTCATCCTTCACATTTTTCTCTAATTGGTGCTGCTCCATTTTAGTGGAAAAAAATCTAATCTATTAGTGTGACGCGCTTCCATCCGTATACAATACATTGGTTGCAAACACTATAGAAGTACACAAAGGAGTAGCCTTTCACAGATTGTGGACAGTTGTGTTTCAGTGTTCACTTCAGTCTGTGTTTTTTACTTTTTTGAGTGCACATCACGCTCCAGTTACTTGTTCAAGCACTGCTGCTTGTACTCTGCTGAGCGTGTCTCAGTGGCTCATCCTTTTCATTTATCTCCAATTGGTTCTGCTACATTCCATTTAAAATAAATCTAATCTATTAGTGTGACGCGCTTCCATCCGTATACAATACATTGGTTGCAAACACTATAGAAGTACAGAAAGGAGCTTTTCACAGATAGTGAATAGTTGTGTTTCAGTGTTCACTGCAGTCTGTGAGGTTTTGATTTTTTGAGTGCAGATCACGCTCCAGTTAGTTCTTCAACCACTGCTGGTTGTAGTCTGCTGAGCGTGTGTCACTGCCTCATCCTTCACATTTTTCTCTAATTGGTGCTGCTCCATTTTAGTGGAAAAAAATCTAATCTATTAGTGTGACGCGCTTCCATCCGTATACAATACATTGGTTGCAAACACTATAGAAGTACACAAAGGAGTAGCCTTTCACAGATTGTGGACAGTTGTGTTTCAGTGTTCACTTCAGTCTGTGTTTTTTACTTTTTTGAGTGCACATCACGCTCCAGTTACTTGTTCAAGCACTGCTGCTTGTACTCTGCTGAGCGTGTCTCAGTGGCTCATCCTTTTCATTTATCTCCAATTGGTTCTGCTCCATTCCATTTAAAATAAATCTAATCTATTAGTGTGACGCGCTTCCATCCGTATACAATACATTGGTTGCAAATACTATAGAAGTACACAAAGGAGTAGCCTTTCACAGATTGTGGACAGTTGTGTTTCAGTGTTCACTTCAGTCTGTGTTTTTTACTTTTTTGAGTGCAGATCACGCTCCAGTTACATGTTCAAGCACTGCTGCTTGTACTCTGCTGAGCGTGTCTCAGTGGCTCATCCTTTTCATTTATCTCCAATTGGTTCTGCTACATTCCATTTAAAATAAATCTAATCTATTAGTGTGACGCGCTTCCATCCGTATACAATACATTGGTTGCAAACACTATAGAAGTAGACAAAGGAGTAGCCTTTCACAGATTGTGAATAGTTGTGTTTCAGTGTTCACTGCAGTCTGTGAGGTATTTTTATTTTTTTTTTTTTTAAAATGCAGATCACGCTCCATTTACTTCTTCAACCACCGCTGCGTGTACTCTGCTGAGTGTCTGTCACTGGCTCATCCTTGTCATTTTTCTAAAATTGGTGCTGCTTTATTCTATTTAAAATAATTCAAATCTATTACAGTGACGTGCTTCCATCCGTATACAATACATTGGTTGCAAACACTATAGAAGTAGACAAAGGAGTAGCCTTTCACAGATTGTGAATAGTTGTGTTTCAGTGTTCACTGCAGTCTGTGAGGTATTTTTATTTTTTTTTTTTTTTAAAATGCAGATCACGCTCCATTTACTTCTTCAACCACCGCTGCGTGTACTCTGCTGAGTGTCTGTCACTGGCTCATCCTTGTCATTTTTCTAAAATTGGTGCTGCTTTATTCTATTTAAAATAATTCAAATCTATTACAGTGACGTGCTTCCATCCGTATACAATACATTGGTTGCAAACACTATAGAAGTAGACAAAGGAGTAGCCTTTCACAGATTGTGAATAGTTGTGTTTCAGTGTTCACTGCAGTCTGTGAGGTATTTTATTTTTTATTTTTTTAAAATGCAGATCACGCTCCATTTACTTCTTCAACCACCGCTGCGTGTACTCTGCTGAGTGTCTGTCACTGGCTCATCCTTGTCATTTTTCTAAAATTGGTGCTGCTTTATTCTATTTAAAATAATTCAAATCTATTACAGTGACGTGCTTCTATCCGTATACAATACATTGGTTGCAAACACTATAGAAGTAGACAAAGGAGTAGCCTTTCACAGATTGTGAATAGTTGTGTTTCAGTGTTCACTGCAGTCTGTGAGGTATTTTTTTTTTTTTTTTTTTAAAATGCAGATCACGCTCCATTTACTTCTTCAACCACCGCTGCGTGTACTCTGCTGAGTGTCTGTCACTGGCTCATCCTTGTCATTTTTCTAAAATTGGTGCTGCTTTATTCTATTTAAAATAATTCAAATCTATTACAGTGACGTGCTTCCATCCGTATACAATACATTGGTTGCAAACAATATAGAAGTACACAAACGGGCCTTTCACAGCTACTGAACATGGGTTTTTAATTTTTAACTAAAATATGTATTTTTTCAAATGACACAAATATAAGTAATGTTGAAGAGGAATAGTCCTACATCCATTGTTTGCACAATATTACAGGTGTACATCATGTCCCTTAATCAACAATGTATTATTATATTTACTTGTATGCTTTTATTTAAAAGCCAAGAACACAGAAGGATAACCTTCGCACTGCAGCTGTTGTCAAAGTTCAACCCACATTATGCACTTCCAACATTGCAGCATTTGAGGCATGATGTGAGTTGGATTGGTCAAAGTTATGGAGTGAGAAGGTTCACCATCAGTACCCTATAGCATAAGTATGCTTTTGTGTTAGCATTTGTGTTAGACATGTGGATATCTGCCATAATATGTCACAATTATTTAGTTACAGATTTGTTACCAACACTAATCATTGAATGGTTTTAAATTTGACGTTTCACTTGTTTACAGCTTAGAAATAAGGGTGTAGCCTGATATCTATGTGTAGCACTAGCCACTTTAACATGTCATGTTTTTTTCAACATGTGTAGCTAGGTAGCAGTAATTTTTGCCGGACACACAGCAGGGGAACAGCAGGCGTTACTGAACCCCACTATCACTATAGCTTGTGTATTGGTCTGTGGACACGACACTTCTGAGCAGCAACTGGCAGTGTTGTAGCCCAGGGAGTATAGCTCAGGTGGTAGAAAGATGAACATAACAGGAGACATGGAAAACGTTGCCAACCAGTTAGTTAATCTGAAACGGACAGGCAAATTCAGGCGAGATCCATGCCTAGTTCATTTTCAGAAAAGTAAGCCGTTCTACATTATCGTAGGATAGTCGCATGCAACGGTCTGTTAGTACACCACCTGCAGCAGTAAAGACGCGCTCCGATAATACACTGGCAGCAGATCAAGCCAGCACCTCCAATGCATACTGGCTAAGCTCTGGCCATGTATCCAGCTTAGAGACACAAAACTTGAATGGGGAAGAGCCATCTGGGAGTACACTGAGAGGGCAAGACATGTAGTCTGTCACCATCTTACGGAAATGTTGCCTCCTGCTGACTGGAGCCGTCTCGGATGGTGTAGACATTGGTGGCGCTGCCACAAAACTTCGACACATTTGGAACATACTGTTCTTGCCCTGTGCAGAGGCGCTGCTTGTGCTCCCTCTTGTTGCAGAGCTGTCTCCACTGCCTCGACGCACAGAGCTGCTTTGTAAATCAGTAGCAGCAGCAGTGCTCTCGGCTGGAATGGAGAACATTATGGATTGCACCAGTGTGTCTTGGTACTTCCGCATTTTACGCTCCCGGTTCAACGGTGTGATGAGGCTTTGTAAGTTGTCCCGGTAGCGAGGGTCTAGGAGGGTGTACACCCAATAATCAGACGTGGTGTGAATGTGTTCGATGCGGCGGTCGTTTCTCAGCCACTGCAGCATGAAATCAACCATGTGCTGCAGACTCCCAACTGGCCAAGAAACGTTGTCCCCTGCAAGAGGCGTCATCTCCGCCTGCTGTGCATCACCCCACCCTTGGTCTACATACTGACTAGAGCATTGTCTACCTCCCTCTGGAGCGATGTCTTCCTCCTCCATTGACTCCTCCTCATCCTCCTCACAAAGTCCTTCAAATACATATAAATTTACAAAATTTAAAACTCAAAATTTAAAAACTTTGTATCATAATTCTGTAACATCAGTTTATGGAAACACAATAGCATTACAAAAGGATAGACAAAAAATGTACATTATGTGCTTTGTAAATACATTAAAAGTTTGTAATGGTTATGAAAATATAGACAGCGACTCTGGAGGTTCAATTGTTGATACAGCATGGTACTTTGAAAGTCCTCCAGCCCTTTGTGAGGAACCACGTTGCGCTGACTGTCCAGAAGGTGATGGAATTTGTGACTCCTCATCCTCCACCTCTTCCAAAACCTCATGCCTTAGTGCTTGCAGTGTTTTTTGAAGCAGGCAGATAAGGGGGACAGTCAGGCTGACTAGTGCATCATCTGCACTCGCCATCCGCGTTGACTCATCAAACGCACGCAAAACGTGGCAGATATCCTTCATAGAGTTATTCGCCACTCATTACACTGGCAGTGGCTGCCCATTCATTATAGGATCCAATTCTAATTACTGGTTCTCACCAACAAAGCTCTCCACAGCGCAGCACCCCCCTACATCTCCTCCCTTATTTATATTTATCGGCCTAACCGACTGCTGCACTCTGCAAACGACCTTCGACTAACCTCTGCACTAATCCGTACCTCCCACTCCCAACTCCAAGACTTCACCCGCGCTGCGCCAATCCTCTGGAATGCTCTACCCCAAGAAATTAGGACTATCCGCAATTTGGATGGTTTCAGGCGCTCCCTCAAAACACATTTGTTCACAGTGGCCTATCACATTCACTAATCAAAGTCATTCTATGTGTAATTCTGTGTGTGTAGCCCATTCACTATCTCCATGCATCCCTCACTCCCTTAAAATGGCTGGACCATCATTGTAAAAACACCATTGTATATAAACACCTGTACTTTGTATCTCCCCCACCTCATTGTAGATTGTAAGCTTTCACCAGCAGGGGCGGCTGATTTTGCTTTAATTATTGTATTGTTAACGTTGTTACTTATGACTTGTGTTTTGAAACTGTTAAACTGTAAAGCACTGCGGAATATTATGGCGCTATATAAATAAATAATATTATTATTCTTATTATAGAGGCCCACTCAGTAGTGGTGAAGTGTGAACGGCGCAAATTGCGAGTTGACTGCGCCTGATGCAGCTGATACTCCATTACTGTTGGCTGCTGCTCACACAACCGCTCCAACATATGTAACGAGGAATTCCACCTGGTGGGTACGTCACATATGATGCGATGTTCATGAAGGTGAAATCTGCGTTGCAGAGCTGCAATCAGCGATCTGGCCATGCTGGAACGTCGCAAGTGAGCGCACTCTAGGCGGACCTTGTGCAGCAGTGCATCAAGATCCGGATAGTCCCTCAAAAAACTCTGCACGACCAAGTTGAGCACATATGACAGACATGGTATGTGAGTGAGGTTGCCAAGGCCCAGAGCTGACACCAGATTTCGGCCATTGTCACACACTACCAAGCCTGCCTGTAGATTCTCTTCCAAAAACCACACGTCGCTCTCCTGCTTTATGGCATTACAGAGCTCCTGCGCTGTGTGGCTAAGATTCCCCATGGAAATTAATTTCAGGATGGCCTGTTGACATTTGGACACGGCTGTGCTCATATCGGTCGCAACAGGTAAACGTTCACGGGTCCATGTGGAGGTAGACCGTGACGGCTCCTGCAGCGATGATTCTGAGGAACTGGAATAGGAGGAGGAATCAATGTGTACAGACTTGATTCCTGCAATCCTTGGAGTTGGCAGAACACGTACAGCGCCACTCGCAAGATCAGTACCCGGCTGCACAACATTGACCCAATGGGCAGTGAGGGAAAGGTATTGTCCCTGGCCATGGGTGTTAGAACCCTCTTGTTAGGTTTTGTTTCAGTTTGCTGGTCACATGACCTTTTTTCCCTATTTAGTCTGGCTCCGCCCTTCTGGCTTTGCTTGACTTCATTGTATTATCTACTGTTAAGCTAGCCGGGTGCTTAGGTGCCTTAATCTGTCAGTTTTGCTTGATGTTAGGATCACAAAGTATTTATTTTTCTGTTTAATTATCCATGCTACAATTTATGTTAGGAGGTGTCCACCTTTTCTCACAGTCCCTAGATCTTGTAGGGATTACTCCCTCGCAACTATAGTTCTTCGTTCACACTAGATGAGGACTTTAGCGGGTCTGGTCGCAGGATCAGGTTCCCCGTTACATCGTAGGGATTCAGCTTAGTTGTATTGTAGGGACAGAATTCCCTTCTTTCCTTACTGGTTGTAGCAGATCATAACAATGGGTACTGGTCCACGCATCGGTGGTCAGGTGGACCTTGCTACTGAGGGCTTTTAGTAGCGCATGTTTAATTTTTCCCTCAACATGCTTTTGCAGACCAGGGACGGCTTGCCTGCTGAAATGAAATCGGCTTGGCACATTGTATTGTGGGATTGACAATGATATTCAGTTACGGAAACTGTCTGTCTCCACCAGCCTGAATCACAGCATTTCAAGGGACAGGAGTTTTGCAATGCCAGCATTCAGAGCCTGTGCTCGTGCATGGTTTGCGGAGTATGGCCGTCTTTTATCCCATGCCTGTGCTACCGATGGCTGTTTTGTGGCCTGGGAGTGTGAGGATGACAGGGAACTTGCTGCTGTGTGTGGAATAACAGTTTGTCTCTGGACAACAGTGGCCGAGGTTCTTCCATGGCGATCCTGTGAGGAAGCAGAACCAGCTGTGTGTGAGCTCGATGAAGAGGCTTCAACACAACCTGAAGATGTAGGTGCTGCTGTAGGTTGGCCTACATCTCTAGTGTGTCTTTGTAACTCAACTACGTGCTTTGTCCGCACATGTTTCCACATATTTGTGGTATTGAGGTGACTGACACTTTTAGCTATTTTTAATTTTTGATTACACAGCTTGCATTTCACATAGCAAATATCATGTGCAAGTGTGTGAAAAAAGGACCACGCAGTGCAAGTCCTGGGAGCGCACGTTTTGACTTTTGGAAGACAACTGCTCCGAACAGGTGCCAAACTGGAGGCTACAGGCAACCGAGTCTGCAGCCTAACTCTCCCTCCTGTTTGTACCGTTGGGGCAATGTCTTCCTCTATCTTCCTTCTATCACTAACCATTTCTCTAGGCCTCTCCCAGCTTTCAACCAAAGTACTGGTTCTCACCCACAAAGCTCTCCACAGTGCAGCACCCCTCCTACATCTCCTCCCTCATTTCTATCTATCGGCCTAACCGACTGCTGCGCTCTGCAAACGACTTTCGACTAACCTCTGCACTAATACGTACCTCCCACTCCCGACTCCAAGACTTCTCCTGCTCTACGCCAATCCTCTGGAATGCTGTACCCCAAGAAATTAGGACTATCCACAATTTGCATGGTTTCAGGCGCTCCCTCAAAACACATTTGTTCAGAGCGGCCTATCACATTCACTAATCAAAGTCATTCTATGTATTCTGTGTAAGTGTGTGTGTGTCTCTAGCCCATTCACTATCTCCATCCCTCAGTCCCTTAAGATGACTGGAACATCATTGTAAATGCACCATTGTATATAAACACCTATACTTTGTATCTCCCCCATCTCATTGTACATTGTAAGCTGTCACGAGCAGGGGCGACTTATTTAGCTTAAATTATTGTATTGTTAACGTTGTTACTTATGACTTGTGTTCTGAAACTGCTAAACTGTAAAGCGCTGCGGAATATGATGGCGCTATATAAATAAATATTATTATTATTCCTCTGAGCTGCTCCCACCACCTTCCTGTTCCTCATGCCATGTTGGGTCTTGGACCTCATCATCTCCACTACCCTCTTCCAACACCTGCTGTTGGGTGGTCTGGCCAGCACCATGCTCAACAGAAACTGGCACCTGGGTCTCATCATCATCAGATGCGTTCTGCGGTGTGCTGACCATCGGCACTGTCTCACCCGCCTCTTCAGATTCAGAGAGACACAGCTGTTGCGCATCACTGCATACTCCCTCTTCACATTACAGAATGCTGCTTGGCTGGGCCCCTGTTTGCAAGCCAATAGATTCTGAGAACAGAAGCAGACACTCAGCTGGCTCCTGTACAGAACTCTCTGACTGCCTGGGCAATTTGCCAGGCGGTGAAGAGACAGATGGTTGCCCAACAGTGCTGTGGTCCTGAGAGGAGGTGGAAGCAATTGAAGTTGATGCATTGGCTGACATCCAAACAACAACGGCTTCAATTTGTTTCATGTGTACTCCGAGCTCCTACAAAAGTGCGCATAAAGGAACGCTCACGGGGAAAACTGGTGGATGCTGTGTCACTGGGGGCCGCAGCAGCCACAGAATCCCCACGTCCTCTCCCTGAAGAAACTCCACGACCACGTGCCTTACTCCCTGCCTTCTTCATCTTGGTAGATTGATAAAGAAAGTCTGAAAAGTTATAAGGTCTAAGTGTGGTTATTCCGCAGAGACTGCAGTGAACACTGCACACAACTCCTTCACTACCCAATGCGTCTCAGCAGGAAGGCAGTCTGTGCGTCAAAACAAAGGCACAAGCATACATCCATGTACCCTGTTTATAAAGCTATATAAAAAAAATTATGTAGTAGTGACGCACACTTTATTGAGGTACAGTATTACATCGCCATTCACCATCTGTGGCTATGCAGTCTCATCTATATATACCTTATCTATCTGTTGTCATGCTTCCAAGTCGACAGTCAGCCATAAATAGCAATTTTCACTATGCACTATGCACTTTTTAAAGGTTATGTTTGTTAATAAAAATGATTATTGCCACATATTATGAGTATTACATGATGGAAATTGTATAATTTTGTATAAAATATTTAGTGACATTATTCAGCAAATGGAACATTTTAGTAATATCACAGATTACTTGTAATGCTGATGATGTTTTGAAGTCAGACATTCATTGTCTATACAATAAAAATGGTGTACATACTGTTACTTATCCATCATTAATGGATTCAGATATGTACTTGTATGCTTTTATGTACAACCGTATAGCAGATTCCTTAACTAATTTATTTTGTGGTTTGCATTGCTGTTCAACATGTTAATGTATGTGTTTATGTTTGTCAATTCTTTATTTATCTAGATATTAGTTTAAATGAAATCATCATCTTATGGTAGTAAGGGTTATCTTTCTCTTGTTTGAAGTATAGACATTTAAAATTGACAGGTAACAAGGAAATTACTTGATCTAGTATTTAAACATCCTCCTTGACCCTGGGCTCCAACACCGCCAGTTGTTGCTCGGAAGTGCTGTTAGCACAGTCAACACTTGCTCCTGTGTTACTGGGGTTCAGTAACGTCAGCTGGTCCTCGGTTGTGCCATTGGCTCTTTTCCTTCTGCTGCCCCTCCGGGTTCCAGCACAGTCAGCTGGTCATCGTTACTTGCATTGGCTCTTGTACCTTCTGCTACCCGTCCGGGTTCCAGTACCGTCAACTGGTTCTCCGCAGTGCCTTTGGCCTAGGTGCCTCCATCTCGGTATCCGAGTTCCAGCAACGTCTGCTGGTCCTTGGTAGTGCTTTGGAGCACAGGTACCTCCTGCTTAGTAACCGTGTCCCAGTAACGTCAGCTGGTCCTCGGTTGTGCCATTGGCTCTTTTCCTTCTGCTGCCCCTCCGGGTTCCAGCACAGTCAGCTGGTCCTCGTTACTTGCATTGGCTCTTGTACCTTCTGCTACCCGTCCGGGTTCCAGTACCGTCAACTGGTTCTCCGCAGTGCCTTTGGCCTAGGTGCCTCCATCTCGGTATCCGAGTTCCAGCAACGTCTGCTGGTCCTTGGTAGTGCTTTGGAGCACAGGTACCTCCTGCTTAGTAACCGTGTCCCAGTAACGTCAGCTGGTCCTCGGTTGTGCCATTGGCTCTTTTCCTTCTGCTGCCCCTCCGGGTTCCAGCACAGTCAGCTGGTCCTCGTTACTTGCATTGGCTCTTGTACCTTCTGCTACCCGTCCGGGTTCCAGTACCGTCAACTGGTTCTCCGCAGTGCCTTTGGCCTAGGTGCCTCCATCTCGGTATCCGAGTTCCAGCAACGTCTGCTGGTCCTTGGTAGTGCTTTGGAGCACAGGTACCTCCTGCTTAGTAACCGTGTCCCAGTAACATCAGCTGGTACAAGATTGTGCTACAAATACAAGATACGGAACAAGAGACACAAGAACAATAAGCAGAAGATCTAAAAGCAGAAGAACATGAAGTATAAGACCAAAATGAAGAGCAAAATATATGCTCTAAATTCTAAGCAGAAGAAGACTAAGCAGTGTATGGGGGTGAGTCCGTTCCTCCTCGTGGTGCCCCTGGAAAATGCCTGCTGCTGCAGGCTAAACTGAACACGGACAAATACTGTTGTAATTTAAATCTTTTGTGACAGCAAGAACGGAAGGATGAAAAATTCATACTTTGACAGATTACAAGTACAGGATTCTCTGTCACAAATAAGAATATGATGAAGAAGATGAAGCAGAATATGAATAAGAATAATAGTTTAATAAGAAGAATATGAGTAATGTTAACAAAGATGAATAGCAAGAAGTTTAAGAAGAAGATAAAGAAGGTGAAGATGAAGAATAATTTGATGAAAAAGATGATGCTGCAGAAGATTATGAAGGAGAAAGTGTGTGAAAAGTTAAAAAGGTGAAGATGAAGAGCATGGAAGTTGTGTAATATACATATTTGCCAAAATATAAAAAACGTTAACATTGTCAATTTCTTCGTCAATCCGAACATCTTTAAAAAAAAAAATATTTATGCTATTCCATTTGATTGGGTTAAACATCTATGCCTTTAATGTCTCCTCAACCTTCCCCAATACATTCTACATTACTCTTTCTTGTTTTCCTTCATGTACAATTAACCAACAAGGCAAGAATGGGTTTTTTTTAATTTCGATATTTTGTTCCCATAGACTTACATGGGACTTCCGGTATCGGTATCGGGTATCGCCGATATTTTAGTGATATCGGCGATACCATTCCGATTCCGATACTTTAGGATATCGGAAAGTATCGCTCAACTCTAGTCCTAACAGATTACTAATATATAATATACTGTAGTGTAATGTACTTTCTAAGTGATCTGAACAAGTTTTTCCACCTTCTATCACTGACACATCAGAGGTTTTTTCTTAAGAGATGCAAGCAAAAAGTCCCCTGTTTTTATGGACGTTAGCAATAACCAGTGTAACATTCAGAATGCAGACTGTTAGGCAACATGGAGCTTCGGCATTTTGGCAGTACAGGTGTTTTACTCACTGGTACTTTCTTTCTTGCTCATTTGTTAGGCTAGTCATTACTCGGAGAAGGTGGAAATCAAGACTTGCCCAACATACAAGGTTAAAGGTCCATCTTCCAGGAGATCACAATCCAATGCAACCTGTACTCAATACACAGGCAAGTCTTTTAACACTTAAAAATAATTTAAAAGAAAAAATTTAATTACTTGAGTTGACACTTTGGGTGTAAGCAATGAGATAAATGATCCACATTCACACACAAATTTTATAAGGATTTTCTGTAATAACTTTTTACATACTATTGTAAGGTTAGAGCAGTTGCAGTAATTATCCATCACTAAGTCTTAGGCCACCTTCATACGTCCTGGTGATTCCTGTACTTGAAAAACCAGTACTAATGAGATCAGTGGTCTGTGTCCATGTGTGCAATCTGCATGTATGTATGTAACATCTGTGAGACATCCGCGTATCCATTTGCTGTCCGAGTGTCAAATCCATGTGCATTCATGACATGTACTGGCACCTGGGAAAAGCAGTACAATTAGCTAATCCCAGGTGCGAGGTGCTGACTACAGCTCTCATCATTGTTGCCTGGTCTCCTTGAGATTAACGTGACCATGCGACAATGATGGGAGTTGTATTCAGCACCCACTGTGTGCTTCGTGTGTTAAATTAAGAATTAAATTAAAAAAAATGTAATGGGCTCCCATGTAATTCTCATAACCAGAAGAGGGAAAGACCATGGCTGTGGGCTGATGTTAATAATCTGGAAAAGAGGTCAATATCCCAAAAGGTTCCCAGGCTATTGATAACAGCTAACAGCTGGTTAGTTTACAGGGGACCCCAGAAAAAAAAATTGTGTAAGGTCCCCCTATAAATTCAAACCAGCAAAGTCTAAACAGAATGGGTTGATATTAACAGCCTGGGAATGGGCCAGGGATATTGCCTCTCTCTCAGACTACCAACATCAGCCCTCAGCCACCCCAGAAAGGACAAATCCATAAGATGCACCAAATCTGGTGCTTAGCCTCTCTCGTCTCACTTGTCCTGGAGCGGTGGCAAGTGGGGTAATAGGGTTGGGGTTGATATCAGCTTTGTATTGTCAGCTGACATCAAGCCCAGAGGCTAGAAATGAAGAGCCACCTATAAGACGCCCCCATTACTAACCACATAGTAATTTTTTAAATAAACACAGAGCAAGAATAAAATCCTTCATTTGAAATAAATGCTCCTCAACCCTCTTTGTGAAGAATATGGGAGATATAATTTCATGTCAATCATATGTATCCTGTTGTGAATGTGTTAGAAATGAATTCTGAGCAGAAGCTCCCTCTGGTGGTTACAAACAGTACTGAACCATTCAATGAGGATTGGCAATCAGGAGTTACAGACTGGTCTTATATAAGGGAGGTTCCCTCCCATCATGGTTGCCGGTGATCAATTGTTCTTGTCTCAACTGTGGTTCCTGGTTCACTTGGAAGCTTGCTGAGTCTTGCCTGCATCTTCTGCTATCAGATAAGATATTTTCTGCTTTTATTTTTGTGCTTGCTTTTTGCATTGTTCCCTGCACTTCTGTGGAGGTCAGCCAGGTCCCCTCCGGGGGCTTGTGCTCCTCTCAGTTTATCTGAGCCACTGTTATTTGTTCATTTGCCTTTTCCAGTTTTTTCAGTGGCTGCGGCTTAGTTTTGTGACACCAGAGAACAAATTTAGGTGGTAGAGGTCGTGTGATCTCAGGTGTTTTTGCAATTAGTAGAGTTGGTATTTTTTAGGGTTTTTTGGATTGCAGTAAGTGTCCTTCCTATCCTTTTCTGTCCAGGTAGATTGGGCCCCAACGTTTGCTCATACTATTTTCTGTCTGTGTCTGTATTTCCTCTTGTCTAGCCGCCATTGCATGTTTGGGGCTTCCTATGTTCTTTGGGGATCTGCTCTGGGGCAGATAGCTTTCCTCTTTCTATCTTTAGGTGTAGTTAACCTCTCGGGCTGTGACGAGGCGTCTAGGACCAACGTAGGAACGCTCCACGGCTGCCTTTGGTTGTGGTGGTTAGTCAGGGTACTGCAATCCAGTAGATTCCAACCTCTCTGGTGTATTGCCGTTTTTGCCTGCTCTCCTCAGCTACCAAATCATAACAGTATCACCGGCCAAACTGAGGATTATATGGTTCTCAACAGAAGGGAAAAATAGTAAAAGGAAAAAGAAAAAAGGAAGTTGTCAGAAATTTTTTTTTTTCTCTGTTTGTTGCATTTTTTCCCTCTTTTTCTCTGGGTGCTGAGGAGGATTTTTTTTTTCTCTCAATGGAGTTTGCACAGTTGTCTGGCCGTTTGGATCAGCTTGCCACTGAAGTTCGGAGTATTGCTATCTATCTTGCTAGGTTGCCGTTTGTGGAACCTAGGATCCCCATGCCAGATTTATTTTTGGGGGATCGAGCTAGGTTTCTGAATTTCAAAAATAACTGTAAGTTGTTTTTTGCCTTAAAAACCTAAGTCCTCAGGGAACGCAGCAAGGCAGGTTAAAATTGTCATCTCTCTCCTGCGCGGCAATCCTCAGGATTGGGCTTTTTCCCTGACACCTGGGGACCCTGTTTTGAGTAATGTTGATGCATTTTTTCTGGCTCTGGGGTTATTGTACGATGAACCTAATGTCACTGATCAAGCTGAAAAAACCTTGTTGGCATTAAATCAGGGGCTTGAGGACGCTCAGTTGTACTGTCAGAAATTCAGAAAGTGGGCAGTCCTGACCAAATGTAATGATGATGCTTTGGCAGCCCTTTTTCGGAAGGGTCTGTCAGAGAATGTAAAAGATGTTATGGTGGGTTTCCCTGCTCCCTCTGGTCTCAATGATTCTATGTCATTGGCGATTTGAGTTGACAGACGTTTGTGTGAGGGTAGAGGTATGCGTGGAATAGTGTTGCCTTGTGAACCAGCTTCTGAACCCATGCAGTGTGATAGAGTGGCTTCTGGGGCACAGCGTCATGAGTTTCGAAAACGCAATGGGTTATGTTTCTATTGTGGTGATGCCTCTCATGCTATTTCAGTCTGCCCTAAGCGGGGAAGACGTTTTGCACGCTCAGTTGTCTTGGGTAGTGTTCAGACTAAATGTCTGTTGACTGTTACCCTGATTTGCTCCCTGTCCACATTTTCTGCTCAGACTTTTGTTGATTCGGGAGCAGCTATTAACCTGATGGATTTTGATTTTGCTAAACGTTGTGGGTTTCCCTTGATACCCCTATGGAAGTCTATTCCCTACTGGGGATTGATTCTACCCCTTTGGCTGAGAATAAACCCCAGTTCTCTACTCAGGTGATAATGAGGGTTGAACCTGATCATCAGGAGAGTTGCAAATTTTTGGTGCTGTATAATCTGCATGACATTATTGTACTGGGTTTCCCTTGGTTACAGTCTCATAATCCTGTTTTGGATTGGAAATCTGTGTCTGTGACCAGTTGGGGCTGCCAATGTGTTAATGCCAACACTCCTGTTTTTTATGCCTCTCCCCAGGCTCAGGATGTTCCTGACATTTTGACTGATTTTTTTGATGTGTTTAGCGAAAGTAAATCTGCATCCTTGCCCCCTCATAGGAGCTATGACTGCGCTATTGAATTAGTGCCTGGTAGTAAATTCCCTAAATGTCGCCTTTTTAACTTGTCTGTACCTGAACAAGAAGCTATGCGGTCTTATATCAAGGAGTCATTGGAGAAGGGTCATATTAGACCATCCTCTTCACCCTTGGGTGCCGGTTTTTTCTTTGTGGCCAAAAAGGATGGTTCATTAAGGCCGTGTATTGATTATCATCTCTTGAACAATATCACTGTGAAATATCAATATCCGTTACCCTTGATTTCTGACCTGTTTTCCAGGGTTAAAAGTGCTACTTGGTTTACCAAGCTTGACCTCAGGGGGGCGTATAACCTTATTCACATTAAGCACGGGGATGAATGGAAGACGGCGTTTAATACCCCAGAGTGGCATTTTGAGTACCTAGTGATGCCCTTTGGGCTCACTAATGCTCCTTCCGTCTTCCAGTCCTTCATGAATGACATTTTCAGGGATTTTGTGGATACATTTCTGATTGTTTATTTGGATGATATCTTGATTTTTTCCAATGACTGGGACTCTCATGTGAAACATGTTCGGACTGTGTTCCAGATTTTGAGAGAGAATGCTCTGTATGTGAAGGGATCAAAGTGTATTTTTGGCGTACAGAGGATCTCATTTCTGGGATTCATTTTGTCTCCGTCTGTTATTGAAATGGACCCGGTCAAGGTTCAGGCCATCTGTGATTGGGTCCAACCTACTTCATTAAAGGCTCTTCAGAGATTCTTGGGTTTTGCCAATTTTTATCGTAAATTTATTGGTAATTTCTCTGTTATTGTTAAACCATTGACTGATTTGACCAAAAAAGGTTCTGATGTGGTGAATTGGCCTCCTGAGGCAGTCTCTGCGTTTCAGGAACTTAAGCAGAGATTCACTTCTGCTCCTGTTCTACGGCAGCCTGATGTTTCTCTGCCGTTTCAGGTGGAGGTTGATGCCTCTGAAATTGGGGCAGGTGCCGTTTTGTCCCAAAGAGATCCAGAGACCTCTAAAAGTAACCCTTGTGCCTTTTTCTCTCTAAAATTTTCTCCAACTGAACGTAATTATGACGTAGGTAATCGGGAGTTATTGGCCATGAAGTGGGCTTTTGAAGAGTGGAGACATTGGCTGGAGGGAGCCAAACATCAGGTGGTGGTCCTCACAGACCATAAGAATCTGGTTTATCTGAAATCAGCCAAGCGACTTAATCCTAGACAGGCCAGGTGGGCCTTGTTTTTCACACGTTTTAATTTTGTGGTTTCCTTTCTTCCTGGCACTAAGAATGTTAAGGCGGATGCCCTCTCGAGGAGTTTCCTTGCGGACTCTCCTGAGTTATCTGATCCTGCTGTTATTTTGAAAGAGGGTGTAGTTCTTTCCGCCATCTCGCCCAATTTGAGACTGGCTCTGGATGGGTGTCAGGAGGATAAACCCGAGCGCTGCCCTATTGGGAAATTGTTTGTCCCAGACCAGTGGAAAAAGAGTGTGATGTCTGAGATTCATTAGCCGGTCATCCCGGAATTTTTGGTACCAGAGACTTGGTTAGTCGGTCCTTTTGGTGGCCTACTTTGTCTCGTGACGTCAGGGAATTTGTGCAGTCCTGCGGGACTTGCTCTCGCTCCAAGCCTTGCTCTCGCTCTAGTGGTTTGTTGATGCCATTGCCTGTGCCCAAGAGACCATGGACCCATATCTCTATGGATTTAATTTCCGACCTCCCTGTTTCTCAGAGAATGACCGTTATCTGGGTGATTTGTGATAGGTTTTCCAAAATTATACATCTTGTGCCATTACCTAAGTTGACTTCCTCCTCCGAATTGGTGCCTTTGTTCCTTCAGCATGTGGTTCGGTTACACGGCATTCCTGAGAAGGAGTTCAGTTTGTTTCCAGATTTTGGAGGACTTTTTGTTCTAAACTTGGTGTTCAATTGTCTTTCTCCTCGGCTTTTCATCCTCAGACCAATGGACAAACTGAGAGAACAAACCAGACATTGGAGACTTATCTGAGATGCTTTGTGTCTGCTGATCAAGATGACTGGGTCTCTTTTTTGCCTTTGGCTGAGTTTGCTCTTAATAATAGGGCTAGCTCTGCCACTTTGATGTCTCCATTTTTCTGCAATTTTGGGTTTCACCCTCGATTTTCTTCGGGACAGACGGAGGCTTCTATCTGTCCAGGTGTTGACTCTGTTGTGGAGCGTATGCAGCAGATTTGGGACCAGGTAGTGGAGAGGTTGTCCCTCTTTCAGGAGAGGGCCCAGCGGTTTGCCAACCGGCATAGGACTGATGGTCCTCGGTTTGAAGTGGGGGACTTGGTCTGGTTGTCCTCAAGAAATATCCCTATGAGAGTTGCATCTCCTAAGTTTAAGCCTAGGTTCAATGGACCTTATAAGATCTTGGAGATTCTTAATCCTGTTTCCTTTCGTTTACTTCTTCCAGGGACATTTAAGATCCATAACGTGTTCCACAAGTCCTTATTGAAGAGGTTTGTCGAGCCAGTGGTTCCTATGGCTGCGCCTCCTGACCCTGTTTTGGTTGAGGGCAATCTGAAGTATGTGGTTGAGAAAATATTGGATTCTCGTTTTTCTAGACGGAAACTCCAGTATTTGGTTAAGTGGAGAGGTTATGGTCAGGAGGACAATTCTTGGGTGTTTGCTTCGGACATCCATGCTAGGAGTCTGATCCGTGCATATCACAGAGCTCATCCTGACCGACCTGGTTGCCCAAATGAGGGTTTGGTGACCCCTCCTCAAGGGGGGTACTGTTGTGAATGTGTTAGAAATGAATTCTGAGCAGAAGCTCCCTCTGGTGGTTACAAACATTACTGAACCATTCAATGAGGATTGGCAATCAGGAGTTACAGACTGGTCTTATATAAGGGAGGTTCCCTCCCATCATGGTTGCCGGTGATCAATTGTTCTTGTCTCAACTGTGGTTCCTGGTTCACTTGGAAGCTTGCTGAGTCTTGCCTGCATCTTCTGCTATAAGATAAGATATTTTCTGCTTTTATTTTTGTGCTTGCTTTTTGCATTGTTCCCTGCACTTCTGTGGAGGTCAGCCAGGTCCCCTCCGGGGGCTTGTGCTCCTCTCAGTTTATCTGAGCCACAGTTATTTGTTCATTTGCCTTTTCCAGTTTTTTCAGTGGCGGCGGCTTAGTTTTGTGACACCAGAGAACTAATTTAGGTGGTAGAGGTCGTGTGATCTCAGGTGTTTTTGCAATTAGTAGAGTTGGTATTTTTTAGGGTTTTTTGGATTGCAGTAAGGGTCCTTCCTATCCTTTTCTGCCAAGGTAGATTGGGCCCCAACGTTTGCTCATACTATTTTCTGTCTGTGTCTGTATTTCCTCTTGTCTAGCCGCCATTGCATGTTTGGGGGCTTCCTATGTTCTTTGGGGATCTGCTCTGGGGCAGATAGCTTTCCTCTTTCTATCTTTAGGTGTAGTTAACCTCTCGGCTGTGACGAGGCGTCTAGGACCAACGTAGGAACGCTCCACGGCTGCCTTTGGTTGTGGTGGTTAGTCAGGGTACTGCAATCCAGTAGATTCCAACCTCTCTGGTGTATTGCCGTTTTTGCCTGCTCTCCTCAGCTACCAAATCATAACAGTATCCTATCTGACATGGGATTATATAACCGCCTTCAGCATCCAGCCATATGAAAACACCTAGCTAAGCAGTGTGGCCAAGCCTCAAAGGCTGTGAGAGATAGTTCTCACAACTTGACCAGCTCAGAGCAGGACAAAGGCCTGATTGCCATATTGAAGATACAAGAAAAAAGGGTAACACACTGCAGCGCTATAGCTTGCAAACACGAAATATGAAAAATGAATTGCATCACTGCCTTAGAAATATGAAAGATTGAGAAGTCTTAGCGCATAAGATGGCCAAATTATGTGTGCCTGATAGCCACGTCAAGGCTCTTCTCGTATATCAGGTCCTAACTAATGCAAATCCTCGCTTAGAAAAGTCTGTCTGCATGGGAACATATGAATTCTCTCTTAAGACTAAAATCTACATCTCTGTGGAGGGTTAATGAACCTGGTGTAATTAAAAAGCCTGTGACTAACAGGTGGAGTGCTCACGTAGAAGGTAAATGAATACATATCAAAAAACTGACCAGAACATCCAAACATAGATCCAGTGTGAACAGGTGCTAAACCCAGAGTCACCAACTCATGCACATACAAGAAAAAAGGGTAGCACACTGCAGAGCTATAGCTTGCAAACACAAAATATGAAAAATGAATTGCATCACTGCCTTAGAAATATGAAAGATTGAGAAGTCTTAGCGCATAAGATGGCCAAATTATGTGTGACTGATAGCCACGTCAAGGCTCTTCTCGTATATCAGGTCCTAACTAATGCCAATCCTCGCTTAGAAAAGTCTGTCTGCATGGGAACATATGAATCCTCTCTTAAGACTAAAATCTAATCTCTGTGGAGGGGTAATGAACCTGGTGTAATTAAAAAGCCTGTGACCAACAGGTGGAATGCTCAGGTAGAAGGTAAATGAATACATATCAAAAAACTGACCGGCACATCCAAACATCGATCCAGTGTGAACAGGTGCTAAACCCAGAGTCACCAACTCATGCACATACAAGAAAAAAGGGTTGCACACTGCAGCGCTATAGCTTGCAAACACAAAATATGAAAAATGAATTGCATCACTGCCTTAGAAATATGAAAGATTGAGAAGTCTTAGCGCATAAAATGGCCAAATTATGTGTGCCTGATAGTGTCAGGAGTCGAACCCAGTACCTCTTGTCCACTGGCCAGCAGCTCTACCATCTGAGCTATTCTGCTGGCTGCAAAGTTCGTTGTTGAACCCAGATACCATTGACTGTTCTTCCTGATTGGCTACACCTAGTGCTCTCTTGATTGGGCCTCTGATTGCCAATTACACACCCTATATAAACCTGGCCCTGTGGGTGTGTCATTGCGAGATTATTGAGCTCCAAGCCTTTAGTCAAGCGTTTCCTGCTGATCCATTGCTACAAACACTGCTCTCCTGTGAACTGACCTCGGCCTGCCTTCTGACTACGCTTTCCTGCTGATCCATTGCTACAAACACTTCTCTCCTGTGTACCGACCTCCGGCTGCCACCTGACTACGTTATCCGCCTGATCCATTGCTACAAACACTGCTCTCCTGTGAACCGACCTCGGCCTGCCTTCTGACTACGCTTTCCTGCTGATCCATTGCTACAAACACTGCTTTCCTGTGTACCGACCTCCGGCTGCCACCTGACTACGCTACCTGCCTCTGCTTCCCCTAGTGTTTGCAGTAACATCGGCTCCAACCCAGACGGGATCTTGACAGAATAATCTCGCGCCAAAATGGAGTCCGCTGTGAACTCCTTGAGGCGGCAAGTTACGGAGCTTCAAAGTTTTTGTACTGACTCTCAAGGAAAATATGCCAAGTTACAAACTGATTTCACGGCGATACAACAGGAAGTAATTGAGCTACAAAAACAACTACTGGACGTGCGCAATTCAGGGTCCGAATCAAACGCGCGGCTGCCGCTGCCTGCAAAGTTCAGTGGGGATTGCAAGCAGTACCGAGGATTCCTCAATCAATGCCGCATATATTTCCAGATGCAACCTGCTCCCTTTACCAGTGAGAGGAAGAAAGTTTTTTTCATGATAAATCTCCTGATGGATGAAGCTCTTGCTTGGGCTTCACCTTATGTAGAAAAGGACTATGCCCTCCTTAGTGACCTGGAGGCTTTCATCGCAGCTATGAATCAAGTTTTTGATGACCCAAACCGCTGTGCCACAGCAGAAACCAAATTGCATAATTTGCGCCAAGGACTTCGCTCTGTTGCGGAATAACATCGGAGTTCCGTCGCTGGGTGGCCGACACCACCTGGAATCCAGCGGCCCAGAGAAGTCAATTTCGACGAGGGTTATCAGAACCAGTGAAAGACGAGCTTGCCAGGGTTGAGACCCCTGACCAGTTGGAGGACTTTATTCAACTATGTATCCGGATTGACCAGAGACTTACTGAAAGGAGAAAGGAGAGACTGCGAGCACTTGGGAATAGCCCTGGCTTCTCATTTTCAGCATCGGACCACCAAGAAAAGACGCAAGGCGTGTCTGAACCGATGCAGATCGACGTCATCCGAAGACCACTCTCTGCATAGGAAAAGGAGAGGCGACGTGCAGAACATCTCTGCCTCTATTGTGGGGACCCTGGACACTATGCCATCAACTGTCCTAACAAAAGGACTATAGCCTTTACCAACAACAGGTCTGCCAGCAATATGGACCTTTCTCAGCAGTCGGATTCATCTTGCAGACTATCTCATCAGTAACGCCAGAAATAGACAAAATACATACTACATCATCTCACTTTGTAATCCCCATTCAGGTTGTAATGGGCACCCAAAAAATACAATGCTCTGCCCTGTTGGATTCGGGAGCAGGAGGAAATTTTATGGACTTAAAATTTACACGTGATCATAATATTTCCAGTAGGACCAAATCCACACCAATTGAAATGGAAACTGTGGATGGATCACCCTTGTCTTCTGGACCTGTCACGCATGAGACAATCGAACTGGAGATTTGTATCGAACCGGATCATCATGAAGCTGTCAGTTTCCACCTTATTTCATCTCCGAAATTTCCGGTTATTCTAGGGATCCCCTGGTTTTCAGTCCATAACCCTTCTATCAACTGGGCATCAAGGACCATCACCTTTCCATCTGACTACTGTAAGAATAATTGTCATAAGGAACCCCCTGTTCTCCAACAAGTCCAAATCTCTGAGATTTCGCATGAGAAAGAAGAGAAACTACCACCTCAATATCAGCAGTTCTCTGATGTCTGCAGTAAGAAGAAAGCAGATCAATTACCTCCTCACGGTCCTTACGACTGTCCCATTGAATTGCTGCCAGGAGCAACCATTCCATTTGGACGGATTTACAATCTTTCCGAACCTGAATTGAAGGTATTAAGAAAGTTCCTGGATGAAAATTTAGAGAAAGGCTTTATTCGACCTTCCACATCTCCAGCTGGGGCACCCCTGTTCTTTGTTGAAAAGAAAGACTCCACTCTGCGGCCATGTATTGACTACAGAGAGATGAATAATATCACTGTCAAGAATCGCTACCCGCTACCCTTGATTCCTGAACTATTTGAGAGACTCCGTTCTGCGAAAATCTTTACGAAGCTGGATCTTAGAGGGGCTTACAACCTCATACGGATTCGCCCTGGAGATGAGTGGAAGACCGCCTTCAGAATCGAGATATGGACATTTTGAATCTCTGGTTATGACCTTTGGTCTTAGCAATGCCCCAGCCACCTTTCAACATTTTATTAATGATGTATTTCGAGATTTCTTGGACCAATTCGTTGTGGCTTATCTCGATGACATTCTTATATTTTCAGACACCTTGGAAGAGCATCGCAGGCACGTCCAGTTAGTCTTGGAACGACTACAGGAGAACCATCTTTACATTAAACTTGAAAAATGTGAGTTTGAACAAACCAGTATCCAATTTCTGGATATATCATCTCCCCAGAAGGTCTGAGCATGGATCCCGGCAAAATCAATGCTGTAGTGGACTGGACTGTTCCAAGAAATTTAAAAGACGTCCAGCGTTTCATAGGATTTGCAAATTTTTACCGAAAATTTATAAAGAACTTTTCACGGATTATACTACCAATTACTACACTAACAAAAAAGACCAAAGCATTTTTCTGGTCTCCGGAGGCACAGGAGGCTTTTGACAAATTGAAAACTCTTTTTACGTCTGCTCCATTGTTAGTACACCCAAATCCTGAATTGCCATTGTAAGGTTCTATGTATATATTCCTGAAACTCAGTTTGTTCGTCAGCCATTTTACTTTCTGTCTTGCTGCAGCTATCTTGCCCTCAGTCAAAATGGAGTTTCCAGCTTGCATGTTCCCGCCCTGATTCTCTCCTTTGCTTCTTAAGCAGCCACAGCTGAGCAATCAGTGCTTCAGAATCTAGCCTGCAGTGAACCTGTGACTTGACTCCTGTAAGCCTTGGACCTTGTACTCCAGCTATTCCTACTGAGGAACTCTGAAGCACTTGTGGACTCTGAACCCTGCTCTTTGAAAGACCCACGTTTGCATGGACTTACGGTAACAGAGAAGAAGATCCTGAATCTGTATTGGAGAGTGATTGCTGAGCTAGGATTACTCTGGCCTGCTGTGTCTCCTGTTTCTGTGTCTGCAAACAGTGTGACTATTTCTGCCAACTTGTATGAAGTAATACAGGACTTTTCTATATCAAACCTGTGACTCCTGTGTTTTCATCGCACCCAAGCACAAGACGCTATATGAACTGTACTACATACATTACAAGATTCTGAAGCCAAAACGTTAGTGTCTGCTGGGTCTGGAAGGCTGTGTCTGCTGTACTGTGGATATCAGACGTCCGGTTGTACTTTCTATGATGACAGTGGTTGTGACTTCTCACAACCATTCCAGGTGAGCAATTCCCTTAAGTTTTTTCTTTTTGCAGTGTTACCACAGGTAAACACTATTGTTTTTTTTTTTTTTCCCTTTCTTTTCTCTTTTTTGTCTGCTGTAACTCTGGATATCAGATGTCTGGTTGAAACTTTCTGTGATGATAGTGGTTGTGACTTCTCACAACCATTCCAGGTGAGCAGTTCCCTTAATTTTTTTTTCTCTCTGCAGTGTTGCCACAGGTGAACACTATTGTTTTTTTTTTCTCTCCTCTTCTTCCAGTAATCCTGTCTTAAAAGATCTGGAAAATGGAGGCCCGCATAAAGGAACTTTGCGGAGTGACTGATAATATCCTTGCAGATTTGCAGAATATAAAGACCCGTTTTACAAATCTACAGGACCTCAATAATCACAATTTGCAAGTGGTTGGACAGACTACCCAGGATTTGCGAGCCAGGATTGAGGTTCTAGAGGGGCGAGTCCAGGCTCCTGCCGTAGCCCCGAGTGCTGGGATTCCCAAGTTGCCCCCTTTTCGTTTTGGCGGTGAACGTGAGAAATTCAGGGGATTTATTAATCAATGCAATCTTTTTTTTTCTGCACATGCTTCACAATTTCCCACTGAACGATCTAAGGTGCTTACTATAATTATGTTGCTTACCAACAAGGCTTTAATGTGGGCAAACCCTCTGATTGAGACTGAGGATGATTGTTTGAATCACCTTGATGATTTTATTTCAGCCATGGGGCAGGTGTTTGATGACCCCAATCGAGGTGCAACAGCTGAAGCAGCCATGTTAGCTTTGCGCCAAGGTAAGCACTCGGTAGCTGAATATGCCTTGGATTTCAGGAGATGGGCCCTTGATACCACCTGGGACAGTTCCGCCAAAAAATCTATTTTTCGAAAGGGGTTATCTCCACTGATTAAGGATGAACTTGCTCGTGCCGACCCTCCCACTGCGTTAGGTGACTTTATTAACTACTGCATCCGTATTGATACTCGTCTGACTGAACGCAGGCAAGAGAGATGGTTCGAAAGCAATCGTACTAACCTTTTGCTACCTTCCTCTCCAGCTAAGGAACCTTTGAGTAGGATTACACGGGAACCTGAACCTGAACCCATGCAGGTAGACTCTTTACAACGACGGGTTAGTGATGCACGCAAGGAACATCGTTTTAAGGAGAATCTATGTTTCTATTGTGGTAAGTCAGGGCACTTCATTATAAACTGCCCCAGCCGTTCTCGTAAGACTACTGCAGCACTCATTCATTGTGAGTGTTGCGAGAGGGGATCTGTCAGGTCCGAGCCTCAGGCTCCAGAGAGATCTGCAGCAACAGATCTTGATTTCTCGGACTTAAACTCCGTTACCTCTGAGGACGTTGACTGTGTAAACGCTGCCATTTTTCAAGTTTCCTCAGCGGTGTCCCAGCTGAGTTGTAAGAAAAACAATTCTCATTGCTTTCTTTCCACCAAACTCTGGGTTGACTCAGCCTGGGTGTCTAGCTCTGCTATGATCGACTCAGGGGCAAGTAGAAATTTTATGGATGTCTCCTTTGCTCTGAAACAGGGAATACGTTCAGTGAAGAAGGCTACTCCAGTACAGATGGAAACTGTGGATGGCTCCCTGCTGACCTCTGGACCAGTGGATCAGGAAACAGAGCCTTTGAGGGTTCTTATGGGTAAAGATCATCAAGAGAAACTGTCCTTTATGCTTATCTCTTCTCCCCACTTTCCCATTATTCTAGGGCTACCATGGCTGCAGGCTCAGAATCCTACCATTAACTGGGAGACCAAGGAATTACACTTTCCAGAGAAACAGATGAGTCCAAAAGTTTCAGCTTGCTCTGTTCCTAAAGGAATTATGTCAGTCCCTGAACTACCAGCTGTATACCAGGACTATGTGGATTTATGTGACAAGAAGAACCCTGACCAGCTTCTTCCTCACCGTCCATATGATTGTCCAATTGAATTATTGCCTGGAGCAGAGATACCTTTTGGTAAGATCTACCCCCTGGTGGGGCCCGAGCTAAAGGCTTTAAAGGATTACATAGATGAAAATCTAGCCAAGGGCTTCATACGCCCCTCTTCATCTCCTGCAGGTGCACCCATCTTCTTTGTAAAGAAGAAAGATGGATCTCTGAGACCATGCATAGACTATAGGGAACTCAATAAGGTTACTATTAGAAACCGTTATCCATTGCCTTTAATCCCTGAGTTATTGGAGAGAGTGCGACATGCCAAAATTTTTTCTAAACTAGATCTTCGTGGGGCCTATAACTTAGTCCGTATTAGAACTGGGGATGAATGGAAGACTGCATTCAGGTCACGCTATGGACACTTTGAATATCTAGTTATGCCTTTTGGTCTGAGTACCGCCCCAGCCACTTTCCAACACTTGGTGAATGACATCTTCAAGGATCTCCTAGATACATTCGTGGTAATTTATTTGGATGATATTCTAATTTTTTCTAACTCCACAGAGGAACATCATGGACATGTGAGAATGGTCTTGGAACGTCTAAGACAAAATCATCTTTACATCAAACTTGAAAAGTGTGAATTCCATAGGACCGAAATTCAATTTCTGGGGTATGTACTGTCTACACAAGGAATTAGTATGGATGGAAGCAAAACCCAAGCCATCAAGGATTGGCCAAGTCCTAGAAATGTGAAGGAGGTACAGCGCTTCATCGGGTTTGCCAACTTCTATAGACGTTTCATTAGAAATTTCTCTGAGGTAGTGTCACCTATCACTCAACTTACCCGGAAAGAGTCTAGGTTTTCCTGGACTCCCCAAGCCCAGGAAGCATTTTCCCGTCTAAAAGATAAATTTACCACTGCACCTATCCTAGTACATCCCAACCCCGAGCTTGCCTTCATAATAGAGGTGGATGCTTCAGACTGTGCCGTTGGAGCTATACTCTCTCAGAGAACAGGTGAGAAGAATGTCTTGCATCCCTGTGCCTTCTTTTCCCAGCAGTTGTCTTCGGCTGAGAGGAACTACGATGTGGGCAATAGAGAGTTGTTGGCCATTATTGCCGCCTTCAAAGAATGGAGACACCTTCTTCAGGGAGCTGCACAGCAAATAGTCGTCCTGACAGACCATCGTAACCTTGAGTTTATCAGGTCGGCTAAGTGCCTGACTCCTCGCCAGGCTCGCTGGAATCTTTTCTTAAACCAATTTAATTTTATCATCTCTTATAGACCAGGATCGCGCAATGGAAAGGCTGATGCACTCTCTAGGATTTACTCAGCAGAGACACGTCCAATTACTCCTCCTAAGACTATTCTTCCTGACTCTAGATTCCTAGGAGTAATTCATAATCAAGACCTACTTAAGGACATCAAGGAAGCATACCATGCGGATTCCTTTTTGGCACAACCCCCAAGGGACGTAAGTCTTGTCTTTAAGAATGGTGTGTGGATTCAGGGACATCGTCTGTATATTCCTGAAACAGTCAGATTAAGAGTATTGCAACTCATTCACGATTCCAAGATAGCTGGGCATAGAGGAATTCTAAAGACACAGGAATTTGTTTCTCGTTTCTTTTGGTGGCCCACTTGCAGGAAGGATGTTTTGAATTATGTCACTTCATGTGAGGTCTGTGCAAGATGCAAAACACCTCGCTCCACACCAACTGGTCTGTTACAGCCTCTTCCCACCCCGTCCGCCCGTGGGGATCCATTTCTATGGACTTCATTGTGGAGTTACCAACCTCTCAGGGGAAGAACACCATTCTAGTGGTGGTTGACCGTCTAACAAAGGCAGCTCATTTTATCCCTTGTGTCGGCTTACCCACTGCAAAACAGACATCAGATTTGATGATTAAAGATGTGTTTCGCTTACATGGAGTACCGGATGAGGTTATTTCGGATCGAGGGGTGCAATTCACTTCTAGGTTTTGGCAAAATTTCTGTGCAGCATTGGACATTAAAGTAAACCTTTCTTCTGCTTTTCATCCCCAGACTAATGGACAGACCGAACGAACCAATCAAACCCTGGAGCAGTATCTCCGCTGCTTTATCTGCCACCTACAGGATGATTGGGTGGATCTACTTCCATTAGCTGAGTTCTCGTATAACAACTCTCAGAGTGCCTCCACTAAACAGTCTCCTTTTTACTCTAATCTAGGTTATCATCCTAACATTCTACCACGATTTCCCATAGAAACGCCTTTACCAGCAGTGGCTGAAAGAATCACGTCTTTACAGAAGAATATGGATCTTCTAAAGGAAAATCTGG
This sequence comes from Oophaga sylvatica, assembly GCA_033576555.1. Taxonomy (NCBI): domain Eukaryota; kingdom Metazoa; phylum Chordata; class Amphibia; order Anura; family Dendrobatidae; genus Oophaga; species Oophaga sylvatica. Next base: position 121,061,195 of record JARQOD010000002.1, on the reverse strand, counting down.
AATCGGCTCAAGAAAGGTACAAGAAAGCAGCAGATAAGTTTCGTAAACCTGCACCAGCTTTCAAGGTAGGAGACTTGGTCTGGCTGTCAACCAGAAATCTTAAGTTAAGGATTCCATCGTCTAAGTTGGGACATAAGTACATTGGACCCTATAAAATCAGTAAAATTATAAGTGCCGTTGCTTGTCGTCTTCAACTGCCCAGAACTATGAGAATCCACCCTGTCTTTCATGTATCCCTACTAAAGGCTGCGACACCCAATACGTTTCCTGGACGTTCCTCTCCTTGCCCTGACCCAGTGCTAGTCGATGGTCAGGAAGAATTTGTGGTGGAAAGGATTTTAGATTCCAGGTTGTATAGAAATCAGTTACAATATCTGATTAAATGGCAGGGCTACCCAGTGGAGGACAACTCATGGGAACCGGTCAATAACGTTAATGCTCCTCGCTTGCTCCGTCAGTTTCATCAGAGGTACCCACACAAGCCTGGTCTGAGGTCATCCGGAGGTTGTCCTTAAGGGGGAGTAATGTAAGGTTCTATGTATATATTCCTGAAACTCAGTTTGTTCGTCAGCCATTTTACTTTCTGTCTTGCTGCAGCTATCTTGCCCTCAGTCAAAATGGAGTTTCCAGCTTGCATGTTCCCGCCCTGATTCTCTCCTTTGCTTCTTAAGCAGCCACAGCTGAGCAATCAGTGCTTCAGAATCTAGCCTGCAGTGAACCTGTGACTTGACTCCTGTAAGCCTTGGACCTTGTACTCCAGCTATTCCTACTGAGGAACTCTGAAGCACTTGTGGACTCTGAACCCTGCTCTTTGAAAGACCCACGTTTGCATGGACTTACGGTAACAGAGAAGAAGATCCTGAATCTGTATTGGAGAGTGATTGCTGAGCTTGGATTACTCTGGCCTGCTGTGTCTCCTGTTTCTGTGTCTGCAAACTGTGTGACTATTTCTGCCAACTTGTATGAAGTAATACAGGACTTTTCTATATCAAACCTGTGACTCCTGTGTTTTCATCGCACCCAAGCACAAGACGCTATATGAACTGTACTACATACATTACAGCCATTTACTGTCGAAGTGGACGCCTCGGACTCTGCAGTGGGAGCCATTCTGTCTCAGCGAGTTGGGGACAAAATGCAACTTCACCCATGTGCGTTTCTTTCCCACACCATGTCATCTGCAGAAAAGAACTACGACATCGGTAATAAAGAACTGTTAGCCATTAAAGTTGCCTTCTCCGAATGGAGACATCTTTTGGAAGGTGGCAATCACCCTGTGACTGTCCTCACGGACCACAAGAATCTTGAATTCCTCCGTACAGCAAAAAGATTGTCTGCAAGACAAGCACGATGGGCCTTATTTTTCTCAAGATTCAATTTTATAATTTCTTACCGGCCTGGTTCAAGAAATGGCAAGGCTGATGCCCTGTCCAGGATGTGTTCGGAACCTCAGGAGAGGTCTAGTAATGACGATACAATTCTAGGCCCTAAAAATTTTTTGGGAATATTGCACTCTAGAGGACTATGTAATAGAATTAAAGATGGATATCAAGAGGACTCTTTCCTTAACCATCCTTCGGAAGACGTCGAGCTTTCATTCAAAGAGGGGTTTTGGATGCAGAAACACAAAATATATGTACCTGAATCTTCTCGCCTTGAAGTCCTCAAAAGTGTCCATGATTCTAAACTGGCAGGACATCCTGGAGTTGCAAAAACACAACTGCTCTCCTGTGAACCGACCTCGGTCTGCCTTCTGACTACGCTTTCCTGCTGATCCATTGCTACAAACACTGCTTTCCTGTGTACCGACCTCCGGCTGCCACCTGACTACGCTACCTGCCTCTGCTTCCCCTAGTGTTTGCAGTAACATCGGCTCCAACCCAGGCGGGATCTTGACAGATAGCCACGTCAAGGCTCTTCTCGTATATCAGGTCCACTCCTAACTAATGCCAATCCTCGCTTAGAAAAGTCTGTCTGCATGGGAACATATGAATCCTCTCTTAAGACTAAAATCTACATCTCTGTGGAGGGGTAATGAACCTGGTGACATCATGTGACCATCTTATCATAGCCGACTCCTGGCAGCATACCGGACTACTGGACCTTGCAACTTTAGCCCATAGATCCCAGAACTATGGAAAATCATGTCCAATAACAATTGCATGCAATAAGTCTTCAACAATTCCAACTTGGTGGGACGCAGAGCCACAGTCTTTGCGTATGTCCGTTTTGGTCATGGGATAGTTTTTTCACAGTAACATTGTTCACCATCACCTGGCGCATCTGAAGTCCCTCACCAGGGTGAGATACTGTACTGCTTGAGGGATGTGCAAAAAATAAGAGGCGTCAGCCTATGTAGCAATTCATTGATTCTCGGACCATAGGACAATGGGCTGCTATATGACCAAGGGCCTGACACCTCCAACAGGCAATGATACTAGATGTTGATGCACTAGATGTACCCTTTGAAGCCAGCTCTGGATCTTTGTGCACCCCTCAAATGTGGACTTGGACCATCTTTTTTGGATATCCCAGAAAGGTGACCTAAGGCTCCCTTGATTGCTCAGGGAGTTCTCCACAGCCAAGTATCTTTCCATTAGGCTAATGAGGTCATCTGCATTCTGGGGGTCTACTTGGGCAACCCAGGTTTTCACAAATGTAGACAGTAAGTGAATAAACTGGCCCATTATCACTCTTTCCACCATATGTGCCAGAGAGCAGATCTTAGGCTGCAGCCATCTTTGCACCAGGTGTAAGAGGTCGAACATGTGGGACTGAGGCGGTGTATCCATTGCATCTAACTGCCAGGGTTATGCCCAAACATATCATAATTTTCACCTTCAGCTTGCTGTACTCCTTGGCATCCTGCAGGGCAAGTTCATAGCAATAGGCTTTCTATGGTTTTCGTGTAATGTATGTTGCTAGTTCTTCTGCCCATTGTTCTGGGGGCAGTTTCTCCCTGTATTCCACTTCCTCCATACCTCACCACACTACACATTACTGAGCTAACTTAGCTGCTGTTGATAGACCTGTTAACCTTGAACTTGATCATAGCATCGACTTTTCCAAGCCAGGTTTGTTTGGTAACTCCAAAAACCTTGACCCAAAAGTTACAATAAACCCTCTCAATAACCTAGAGTTACTGGTACAGCTTACATTGCATTACCGACACATATCTACCAGTCAGGACCTCACCTCCTGCTTTCCTGCAATATATATATTGCAGGAAAGCAGGAGGTGAGCAGTGTATATATATATATATATATATATATAATATATATATATATATATATATATATACACTGCTCAAAAAATAAAGGGAACTCTCAAATACATCCTAGATCTGAATGAATGAAATATTCTCATTGAATACTTTTTTCTGTACAAACTTGAATTTGCTGACAACAAAATCACACAAAAATCATCAATGGAAATAAATTTATTAACCAATGGAGGCCTGGACTTGGAGTCACACACAAAATTAAAGTGGAATGTAATGTCCTTAAAACAAGTCAAAATGATGCTCAGTAGTGTGTGTGGTCTCCACATGCCTGCTTGACCTCCCTGTGCCTGTATGACCTCCCTATAATGCCTGGGCATGCTCCTGATGAGGCGGCGGATAGTCTCCTGAGGGATCTCTTCCCAGACCTGGACTAAAGCATCCGCCAACTCCTGGACAGTCTGTGGTGTAATGTAACGTTGGTGAATGGAGCAAGACATGATGTCCCAGATGTGCTCAATCGGATTCAGGTCTGGGGAATGGGCGGGCCAGTCCATAGCTTCAATGCCTTCATCTTGCAGGAACTGCTGACATACTTCAGCCACATGAGGTATGGCATTGTCTTGCATTAGGAGGAACCCAGAGCCAACCGCATCAGCATATGGTCTCACAAGGGTTCTGAGGATCTCATCTCGATACCTAATGTCAGGCTACCTCTGGAGAGCACATGGATGGCTGTGCGGCCCTCCAAAGAAATGTCACCCCACACCATTACTGACCCACTGCCAAACCGGTCATGCTGAAGGATGTTGCAGGCAGCAGATTGCTCTCCACGGCGTCTCCAGACTCTGTCACGTCTGTCACATGTGCTCAGTGTGAGCCTGCTTTCATCTGTGAAGAGCACAGGGCGCCAGTGGCGAATTTGCCAATCCTGGTGTTCTGTGGCAAATGCCAAGCGTCCTGCACAGTTTTGGGCTGTGAGGACATCACCCATATGTGGATGTCAGGCACTCAGACCAATCTCATGGAGTCAGTTTCTAACCGATTGTGCTGACACATGCACATTTGTGGCCTGCTGGAGGTCATTTTGCAGGGCTCTGGCAGTGCTCCTCCTGTTCCCCCTTGCACAAAGGCGGAGGTAGCGGTCCTGCTGCTGGGTTGTTGCCTTCCTACGGCCCCCTCCACATCTCCTGGTGTACTGGCCAGTCTCCTGGTAGCGCCTCCATCCTCTAGACACTACGCTGACAGACACAGCAAACCTACTTGCCACAGCTCGCATTGATGTGCCATCCTGGATGAGCTGCACTACCTGAGCCACTTGTGTGGGTTGTGGAGTCCGTCTCATGCTACCACGAGTGTGAAAGCACAACCAACATTCAAAAGTGACCAAAACATCAGCCAGAAAGCATTGGTACTGAGATGTGGTCTGTGGTCCCCACCTGCAGAACTACTCCTTTATTGAGTGTGTCTTGATAATTGCCAATAATTTCCATCTGTTGTCTATTCCATTTGCACAACAGCATGTGAAATTGATTGTCAATCAGTGTTGCTTCCTAAGTGGACAGTTTGATTTCACAGAAGTTTGATTTACTTGGATTTATATTCATTTGTTTAAGTGTTCCCTTTATTTTTTTGAGCAGTTTGGAAAATACGTTGCCCATTTTACAAGTTTTTCCACCTACAAAGAATGGAGAGGTCTGTAATTTTATTGTAGTCAAATTTCAACTGTGAGAGACAAAATCTAAAAAAAAAATCCAGAAAATCACATTGTATGATTTTACATAATTACCATATTTTTCGGATTATAAGACGCACTTTCCCCCCCCAAAATTTGGGGCGGGGAAATGGGGGGGTGCATCTTATAATGCGGATATACCTTACTGGCCATGTTGGAGCAAGGTTGGCTGAGGCTGGGATGAGGGGGTGTTCGGATGTCCTGAGATCTCATCTCCAGAGATCTTGGTGACGAGATCTCCATCTATGCATATGCCACTCTCGGCAGCCATTTTCCCAGAGTCTACCGCATAGGAAACCATGTACTGTAACTGCAGGGGCTCTGGGCTTTCACAAGATGTCGGCAGAGCCACCACAGCACCGAACACACGCAGTACCGAACACCCACAGCGGCTCGCCCCACATTTTATTATTATATTATTATTATTATACATTTATATAGCGCCATTTATTCCATGGCACTTTACATATGAAAAGGGGAAAAATATAGACAGGTACAATAAACATGTGCTGGACAAGGGACACACAAGTACAGAAGGAGAGAGGACCCTGCCCGCGAGGGCTCACAGTCTGCAGGGATGGGTGAGGATACACTAGGAAAGGGTAGAGCTGGTCGTGCGATGGATCAGTAGACTGAGGATCATTGCAGGTTGTAGGCTTGTCGGAACAGGTGGGTCTTCAGGTTTTTCTTGAAGGTCTCTGTTGTTGGTGAAAGTCTGATGTTTTGCGGCAGGGAGTTCCAGAGTATGGGGGAAGCCCGGGAGAAGTCTTGTATGCGGTTGTGGGAAGAAGAGATGAGGGGGGAGTCGAGAAGGAGATCTTGAGAGGATCGAAGGTTGCGTGTAGGTAGGTAGCGGGAGACCATGTCACAGATGTATGGAGGAGAAAGGTTGTGGATGGCTTTGTATGTCATGGTTAAGGTTTTGAACTGGAGCCTCTGGGCAATAGGGAGCCAGTGAAGGGCCTGGCATAGGGGGGAGGCTGGGGAATAGCGGGGAGACAGGTGGATTAGTCGTGCAGCAGAGTGTAGGATGGACTGGAGTGGTGCCAGAGTGCTAGAGGGAGGCCAGACAGTAGGAGGTTGCAGTAGTCGAGGCGGGAGATGATAAGGGCATGCACTAAATGTTTTTGTGGTTTCATGGTTGAGAAATGAGCGGATCCGGGAAATATTTTTGAGTTTGAGGCGGCAGGAGGTGGCGAGGGCTTGGATATGTGGTTTGAAAGAGAGGGCAGAGTCGATGATCACCCCAAGGCACCGAGCATGTGGGACTGGGGAAAGCGAGCAGCCATTGACATTGATGGATAGGTCTGGTGAAGGGGTAGAGTGAGGTGGGGGAAAGATGATGAATTCTGTTTTGTCTATGTTCAGTTTGAGAAAGCGAGCAGAAAAGAAGGCTGAGATAGCAGACAGACACTGTGGGATTTTGGTCAGTAGGGAGGTGAGGTCAGGTCCAGATAGGTAGATCTGCGTGTCATCGGCGTAGAGGTGATACTGCAAGCCGTGGGATTCTATGAGCTGTCCCAGGCCGAAGGTGTAGATGGAGAAGAGTAGGGGTCCTAGGACTGAGCCTTGAGGAACACCGACAGACAGGGGGCGAGGTGAGGAGGTGGTGTGTGAGAGGGAGACACTAAATGTTCGGTCTGTTAGGTATGATGAGATCCAGGATAGGGCCAGGTCTGTGATGCCAAGAGATGAGAGAATCTGTAGCAGGAGGGAATGGTCCACAGTGTCGAAGGCAGAAGACAGGTCCAGGAGAAGGAGGACAGAGTAGTGTCGCTTGCTCTTGGCGGTTAGCAGGTCGTTAGTGACTTTAGTTAGGGCAGTTTCAGTTGAGTGATGCGGTCGAAAGCCGGATTGTAACCGGTCAAAGAGGGAACAGGAGGAAAGGTGGGAGGACAGTTCAAGATATACATGCTGTTCCAGTAGTTTTGAGGCATAGGGGAGAAGAGGTATCGGGCGATAGCTAGACGCAGAGGATGGGTCGAGGGAGGGCTTTTTGAGGATGGGTGTGATTGAAGCATGTTTGAAGGATGAAGGAAAGACACCATTTGTAAGTGAAAGGTTGAAGAGGTGTGTGAGAGTAGGGATGAAGACTGTGGCAAAGTTAGGGATGAGGTGGGAAGGGAGTGGGTCAAGTGCGCAAGTGGTGAGGTGTGATCTTGACAGGAGAGTGGAGAGCTGATCTTCTGTCATGGTGGTGAAGCTGGTTTTGGAAGAACAGGGCTGAGTGGCTAAGAGGGGCATTGGGGGCTGCGGGCCAAAGCCTTCTCTGATAGTATCAATCTTTTGCTTAAAGAAGGAGGCAAAGTCTTCAGCAGAAATGAGAGGAGAGGGAGGAGGTGCTGTGGGATGGAGTAGAGAATTGAAAGTGTTGAAGAGCTGTTTAGGGTTGTGAGACAGGGAGGATATGAGAGATGCGAAGTAAGTTTGTTTTGCGGCAGAGAGCGTGGACTTGAAGCTGGCGAGGGACTGCTTGTATGCGTTGAGGTGCTCGGTAGAATGGGTTCTCTTCCATCTCCGCTCGATAACCCTGGAAGCCCGTCTCAGTTCTTTGGTCAGGCCGGTCAGCCAGGGTTGCCTGTTGATTGTACGAGTTTTGCTCTGCGTGAGGGGGGCGGCCGAATCAAGTGTGGTTTTTATTGTGGTGTTATAAAATGTGGCAGCAGCATCTGTGTCATTAAGTGAGGCTATGTCTGTGAGAGGGAGGAGGGACTCAGAGAGCGATTGTAAATTGAGGTGTTTGAGATTTCTGCAAGGGTGGGTGAGTTTCTGGAGTGGGGGATGCGTACTAACAGAGGAGAGGGAAGAGAATGTCAGTAGGTTGTGGTCAGACAGGGGGAGTGGGGAGTTAGTAAGATTAGTGAGGGAACAGAGGCGGGTGAAGATAAGGTCCAGCGTGTGACCGCCTTTGTGAGTGGCCGCAGAGGACCATTGAGTGAGGCCGAGGGAAGCCATGAGTGAAAGAAGTTTAGAGGTAGCTGGGGTGGAAGTGTCAATGGGGATGTTGAAATCGCCCATGATGATGGTGGGGATGTCAGCAGAGAGGAAATGGAGTAGCCAGGTGGTGAAGTGGTCGAGAAAGGTGGAGATGGCAAGTTCCGGGGGGCGGTAGATGACAGCCAGCTGGAGGTTGGAGGGGGAATAGATGCGGACGGAGTGCACTTCGAACGAGGGAATAGCAGCGGAGGGTGGAATTTGAATAGGAGTAAAGGAGCAGTTATCAGACAGGAGTAAGCCAACTCCTCCACCACGTTTGTTGCTGGGGCGAGGGGTGTGAGAAAGATGAAATCCGCCATAGGAAAGCGCAGCTGGAGAGGCTGTGTCAGAGGGAGTGAGCCAGGTTTCAGTGATGGCAAGGAAGGAGAGTTTGTTGGTGATAAAGAGGTCGTGGATAAATGACAGTTTATTGCAGATGGAGCGTGCGTTCCATAGTGCTCCGGGTAGGGGGACTGGGGGAGGGGGGTGTGGATGGATAGGTATGAGGTTGACAGGGTTGCAAAAACGTGTGGAAGATCGTGGCAGGGTGTTAGAAATGAGTGTGGGGATGTGTTGAGGAGGGCCAGGGTTTGGGGATACATCGCCAGCGATGAGGAGTAGCAGACAGAGCGTTAGAAGGTGGGAGCAGGATAAGCCATGGTGTGGCCGTGTGTGTCTTGGTAAAAAGGATTGTATGTGGAGAAACAGTTCTGAGGGAAAGGTGAGATGGCTGGGGAGAATGGAGGGGGAAATGACTAATTCCTTACTAGGTGGGGGGATTACAGGGGATAGGAAGAAAGAAAGGAGGATGGGGGTGAAAGTGATAAGAAAATGAAACATAGTGGTTTTATAATCTGTTACCTTGCAGCCAAATTCCAGTCCAATTCTAGTCTAATTCACAGTAGTGTAATTAGAAATCTGTAATTTGAAATATGGGATTTGAAATATGTGGAGCAGACTAAAGTCTGGAGCAGACCCATTGCACTGACTAAATATGCAGCTAAGGGCAATCAGGTGTGATTGGGAAGTGGGCTGGGACTGCCCAGGCCAGATGTACAGCGTTAAGGACAGGTCATAAAAGGGGGTAGGGGTTACAGACCCCTCAGATGTGTGGTGAAGATAACAAGAATGAAGTACAATTATGTATACAAGAAGATGGGTGAGCAAATTTTACCATGAAACAAAGCAATACACAGGGGGCATTCAGGAACACTGGAAAGCTGGGGAGATTTTGCAGTTCATACCATGAAACAAAGCAATACACAGGGGGCATTCAGGAACACTGGAAAGCTGGGGAGATTTTGCAGTTCATACCATGAAACAAAGCAATACACAGGGGGCATTCAGGAACACTGGAAAGCTGGGGAGATTTTGCAGTTCATACCATGAAACAAAGCAATACACAGGGGGCATTCAGGAACACTGGAAAGCTGGGGAGATTTTGCAGTTCATACCATGAAACAAAGCAATACACAGGGGGCATTCAGGAACACTGGAAAGCTGGGGAGATTTTGCAGTTCATACCATGAAACAAAGCAATACACAGGGGCATTCAGGAACACTGGAAAGCTGGGGAGATTTTGCAGTTCATACTGCATGAAACAAAGCAATACACAGGGGGCATTCAGGAACACTGGAAAGCTGGGGAGATTTTGCAGTTCATACCATGAAACAAAGCAATACACAGGGGGCATTCAGGAACACTGGAAAGCTGGGGAGATTTTGCAGTTCATACCATGAAACAAAGCAATACACAGGGGGCATTCAGAAACACTGGAAAGCTGGGGAGATTTTGCAGTTCATACCATGAAACAAAGCAATACACAGGGGGCATTCAGGAACACTGGAAAGCTGGGGAGATTTTGCAGTTCATACCTGTGGGAACAGAAGAACATCTCGGTCACAGGGTGATGATGACAATGCTGTAGGATTGATGTGTGGCCAAATGCATTCTAGAATTCTAGTCTAATTCACAGTAGTGTAATTAGAAATCTGTAATTTGAAATATGGGATTTGAAATATGTGGAGCAGACTAAAGTCTGGAGCAGACCCATTGCTCGCCCCACATCCGAACACCCCCTCATCCCAGCCTGTGGCCTGCAGCAAAGCTCCACTATTGCCTCCTCCAGCTGTGACCCTGGGACCCCGCTTCACCGCAGCCACCACCCCCGGTAAGCAATAAGACTCATGGATTATAAGAAGCACCACCATTTTATTAAAAAAAAGGTTTTTTTCCTATTTTTCTCCTCAAAATTTGGAGTGCATCTTATAATCCGCAAAATACGGTAATTTTCATTTTATTGTATGAAATAGGTATTTGATAAAATAGAGAAACAGAACTTAATATTTGATACAGAAACCTTTGTTTGGAATTACAGAGGTCACACATTTCCTGTAGTTCTTGACCAAGTTTGCACACACTGCAGCAGGGATTTTGGTCCACCCCTCCATACTGATCTTCTCCAGATCTGTCAGGTTTTGGGGCTGTCACAGGACAGCATTGAGTTTCAGCTCCATCCAAAGATTTTCAATTGGTTTCAGGTCTGGAGGCTGGCTAGCTCACTCTAGAACGTTGAAATGCCTTTTTGGATTGTACTCATCATTCTTCTTCTTCCAAACACGGCAAATGAAGTTGATACCAAAAAGTTCTATTTTGGTCGCATCTGAAAACATGACCTCCCATGCCTCCTCTGCTTCACATAGCTGGTTATTGGCGGACTTCAAACGGGCCTGGTTATGTGTTGGTGTGAGCAAGGAGGCATTGCGTGCCCTGCAGAATTTTAATCCATGAAGGCTTAATGTGTTACTAATGGTAATGTGCTCCCAGCTCTCTTCAGGTCACTGACCATGTCCTCCCATGTAGTTCTGGGCTGATTCCTGACCTTTCTCCAGATCATCCTTACCGCATGATGCAAGATCTTGCATGGAGCCCCAGACCAAGGAAGATTGACAGTCATCTTGTTTCTTACATTTTCAATTAATTGTGCCAACAGTTGTTGCCTTCTTACCAAGCACCTGCTTGCCTATTGTCCTGTAGCCCATCTCAGCATTGTGCAGGTCTACAATTTTGTCCCGTGTGTCCTTAGACAACTCTTTGGTCTTGGCCATGGTGGAGAGGTTGGAGTGTGATTGATTGAGTGTGTGGACAGGTGTTTTTTATACAGATAACGAGTTCAAACAGGTGCAATTAATACAGGTAATGAGTGCAGAGTAGGAGTGCTTCTTAAAGAAAAACTAACAGGTCTGTAGAAGCCAGAATTCTTGCTGGTTGGTAGGTGATCAATGCTTACTTCATCATTTACTCTGTGTGACTGCAGACTGCTGATTCGTGATGTAATGAATGGGTGGTCACTTGACAGCATGTATGAGATTTGCAGACTTGCAGACGTGCTAAATGGGCTCATCTGGCTTCTCTCATTTCTCTATTGAGAGAACGTAGATGAAACTAGTCAGCACGTGACCACCAACATGTAGTTGCTTATACTGTATGCTAGTTATGCACAACATACGGCCGGCAGGCAGCATGTGGCCTGCCAGTGGGTTTGCTGTGGCCCATGGAGCTGTCCAGGAGACGTTGTTCCCTTCTTATATTCGAATAGATTCGCATCTTTCAGATGCAAATACATTTGAACACTGTGGCGCCTGAATTGAGGAAGAGGAGAGCCAATCAGTCCTGGCCCCGACGTTCAGCAGCGTGATGGGGTCAGTATGCTTCTGATGTCATCACACTGCTGCCGGGCACCGAAGTGCCGCAGAGGAGAAGGGACGGTGCTGCCAATAGTAAGTGCTCCATCAAGAAGTCAAAGATTAAATGAATTATCATTGTGGATGAGGGGGTTATTTTTACTGTGAGGGACATAATGGAGTTGACAATTGTGAAATGAGGCACAGTTTTGCCAGAAGCAATGGTGGTGGAGGGTTAGATTATTCAGAGGGGCAGTGTAGAGGATATTTTACAGAGGGGCAGTGTGTGTCTTGGGGGATACTTTGGAGAGGGTAAGTGGGAGGGTTATATTTTTGAGAGGGAAAGTGTGGGGAGAAATATTTTGGAGAGGAGCAGTGTGCAGGGAAATTGTTGTGAATGGGTTTGAGATGAGTTCTGAGCAGAGGCTCCCTCTGGTGGTTACAAGCGGTACTAGTGAGGATTGGGAATCAGGTGTTACTGATTGGTCTTATTTAAGGGAATCATTTTCCCATCAGGGTTGCCGGTGATCAATTGTTCTGGTCTGAATCCTTCTTTCCAGTTTCCCTTGTAGCCTGCTGTGTCGTGTCTGCATCTCCTGCTATCAGATAAGACAATTTTTATTTTTGTTTTTGCTATATTTTTTTGCATTTTGTCCTGCACTTCTGTGGGGGCCTTCTGGGTCCCCTCCGGGGGCTTTTGCCCTCTCAGTTTGGTCCAGCCACTGTGTTTTGTACTTTTGCTTTTTGCAGTTTTTTCAGTGGCTGCTGTTTTTGTTACACCAGAGAACTAATTTAGGTGGTAGAGGTCGTGTGATCTCAGGTGATTTTGAAATTAGTAAGTTGGTGTTTTTCAGGGTTTTCTGGGATTGCAGTAAGTACCCTTCCTATCCTTTTCTATTTAGATAGTTTGGGCCCCAGCGTTTGCTCATACTATTTTCTTTCTGTGTCAGTATTTCCTCTTGTCTAACCGCCATTACATGTTTGGGGGCTTTCTATTATCTTTGGGGTTCTGCTCCGGGGCAGATAGCTTTCCTGTTTCTGTCTTTAGGTGTAGTTAGTTTCTCAGGCTGTGACGAGGCATCTAGGACCATCGTAGGAACGCTCCACGGCTGCCTCTAGTTGCGGTGGTTAGTCAGGGTACTGCAATCTCATAGTTTCCAACTGCTCTGGTGTATTTCCTTTTTACCTGCACTCCTCAGCTACCGTAACATAACAGTATCACCGGCCCTAAAAATTGTATGGTACTCACAGAAGGGAAAAAATATTTTGAAGGAAGAAAAGTTGTCAGAGATATTTTTCTGTTTGTTGCATTTTTTTTTTTTTTTTTTCCCTCTGTGTCTCTGGGTGCTGGGGAGGATCTTTTCTCCCAATGGAGTTTGCACAGTTGTCTGGCCGTGTGGATCAGCTTGCCACTGAGGTTCAGAGTATTGCTGCATATCTTGCTAGGTTGCCTGTTGTGGAACCTAGGATCCCCATGCCAGATTTGTTTTCAGGGGATCGAGCTAAGTTTCAGAACTTCAAAAATAATTGTAAATTGTTTTTTGCCTTAAAATCTAAGTCCTCAGGAAACGCAGCGCAGCAGGTTCAAATTGTCATCTCTCTCCTGCGCGGCGATCCTCAGGATTGGGCTTTTTCCCTCACACCTGGGGATCCTGTTTTGAGTGATGTTGATGCATTTTTTCAGGCTTTGGGGTTATTGTACGATGAGCCTAATGTCACTGATCAAGCTGAAAAAGCCTTGTTGGCATTAAATCAGGGGCTTGATGACGCTGAGTTATACTGTCAGAGATTCCGTAGGTGGGCAGTCCTGACCAAATGGAATGACGACGCTTTGGCGGCCCTTTTCCGGAAGGGTCTGTCGGATAATGTAAAGGATGTTATGGTGGGATTCCCTGTCCCCTCTGGTCTCAATGATTCTATGTCATTAGCGATTCAAATTGACAGACGTTTGCGTGAGCGGAGAAGTATGCGTGGAGTGGTGTTGCCTTGTGAGCCAGCTGCTGAGCCCATGCAGTGTGATGGAGTGGTGTCTGGGGCACAGCGTCATGAGTTTCGAAAGCGCAATGGGTTATGTTTCTACTGTGGTGATGCCTCTCATGCTATTTCAGTCTGCCCTAAGCGGGGAAGACGTTTTGCACGCTCAGTTGTCTTGGGTAGTGTTCAGACTAAGTTTTTATTAACTGTCACTCTGATATGCTCTCTGTCCTCATTTTCTGCTCAGGCTTTCGTTGATTCTGGAGCAGCTATTAACCTGATGGATTATGATTTTGCTAAACGTTGTGGATTTCCCTTGATACCCCTACAGAAGTCTATTCCCCTACTGGGGATCGATTCTACCCTTTGGCTGAGAATAAACCCCAGTTTTCTACTCAGGTGATAATGAGGGTTGAACCTGATCACCAGGAGTGCTGCAAATTTTTGGTTCTATATAATCTGCATGACATTATCGTGCTGGGTTTCCCTTGGTTACAGTCTCATAATCCTGTTTTGGATTGGAAATCTGTGTCTGTAACCAGTTGGGGCTGCCAATGTGTTAATACCAACACTCCTGTTTTTTCTGCCTCCCCCCAGGCTGAGGATGTTCCTGACTTTTTGTTTGATTTTTCTGATGTGTTTAGCGAAAGTAAATCTGCATCCTTACCTCCCCATAGGAGCTATGACTGCGCTATTGAATTAGTGCCAGGTAGTAAATTCCCTAAGGGTCGCCTTTTTAACTTGTCTGTACCTGAACATGACGCTATGCGGTCTTATATCAAGGAATCATTGGAGAAGGGTCATATCAGACCATCCTCTTCACCCTTAGGTGCCGGTTTTTTCTTTGTGGCCAAAAAAGATGGTTCATTAAGGCCGTGTATTGATTATCGTCTCTTGAACAATATTACTGTGAAATATCAATACCCGTTACCCTTGATTTCTGACCTGTTTTCCAGGGTGAAAAACGCTACTTGGTTTACCAAGCTTGACCTCAGGGGGGCGTATAACCTTATTCGCATTAAGCACGGGGATGAATGGAAGACGGCATTTAACACCCCTGAAGGGCATTTTGAGTACCTTGTGATGCCCTTTGGGCTCACTAATGCTCCTTCCGTCTTCCAGTCCTTCATGAATGACATTTTCAGGGATTTTGTGGACAAGTTTCTGATTGTTTATTTGGATGATATCTTGATTTTTTCTAATGACTGGGACTCTCATGTGAAACATGTTCGAACTGTATTCCAGATTTTGAGAGAGAATGCTCTGTATGTGAAGGGATCAAAGTGTCTTTTTGGCGTACAGAAGATCTCATTTCTGGGATTCATTTTGTCCCCATCTGTTATTGAAATGGACCCGGTCAAGGTTCAGGCCATCTGTGATTGGGTCCAACCTACTTCATTAAAGGCTCTTCAGAGATTTTTGGGTTTTGCCAATTTTTATCGTAAATTTATTGGTAATTTCTCTGTTATTGTTAAACCATTAACTGATTTGACCAGAAAGGGTTCTGATGTGGTGAATTGGCCTCCTGAGGCAGTCTCTGCGTTTCAGGAACTTAAGCAGAGATTCACTTCTGCTCCTGTTCTACGGCAGCCTGATGTTTCTCTGCCATTTCAGGTGGAGGTTGATGCCTCTGAAATTGGGGCAGGTGCCGTTTTGTCCCAAAAAGATCCAGAGACCTCTAAAGGTAACCCTTGTGCCTTTTTCTCTCGAAAATTTTCTCCTACTGAACGTAATTATGACGTGGGTAATCGGGAGTTATTGGCCATGAAGTGGGCTTTTGAAGAGTGGAGACATTGGCTGGAGGGAGCCAAACATCAGGTGGTGGTCCTTACGGACCATAAGAATCTGGTCTATCTGGAATCTGCCAAGCGACTCAATCCTAGACAGGCCAGGTGGGCCTTGTTTTTCACACGTTTTAATTTTGTGGTTTCCTTTCTTCCTGGCACTAAGAATGTTAAGGCGGATGCCCTCTCGAGGAGTTTCCTTGCGGACTCTCCTGAGCTATCTGATCCCTCTGTTATTTTGAAGGAGGGTGTAGTTCTTTCCGCCATCTCGCCTAATTTGAGACTTGCTCTGGAGGGGTGTCAGGAGGATAGGCCCGAGCGCTGCCCTGTTGGAAAATTGTTTGTCCCGGACCAATGGAAAAAGAGTGTGATGTCTGAGATTCATTGTTCCGCATTGGCTGGGCATCCCGGAATTTTTGGTACCAGAGACTTGGTTAGTCGGTCCTTTTGGTGGCCTACCTTGTCTCGCGATGTCAGGGAATTTGTGCAGTCCTGCGGGACTTGCTCTCGCTCCAAGCCTTGCTCTCGCTCTAGTGGTTTGTTGATGCCATTGCCTGTGCCCAAGAGACCATGGACCCATATCTCTATGGATTTCATTTCCGATCTTCCTGTTTCTCAGAGAATGACCACCATCTGGGTAATTTGTGATAGGTTTTCCAAAATGATACATCTTGTGCCATTACCTAAGTTGACTTCCTCCTCTGAATTGGTGCCGTTGTTCCTTCAGCACGTGGTTCGTTTACACGGCATTCCTGAGAACATTGTGTCTGACAGAGGAGTCCAGTTTGTTTCCAGATTTTGGAGGACTTTTTGTTCTAAACTGGGTGTTCAATTGTCTTTCTCCTCGGCATTTCATCCTCAGACCAATGGTCAAACTGAGAGAACAAACCAGACATTGGAGACTTATCTAAGATGCTTTGTGTCTGCTGATCAGGATGACTGGGTCTCTTTTTTGCCTTTGGCTGAGTTTGCTCTTAATAATAGGGCTAGCTCTGCCACTTTGATGTCTCCGTTTTTCTGTAATTCTGGGTTTCACCCTCGATTTCTTCAGGACAGACGGAGGCTTCTGTCTGTCCAGGTGTTGACTCTGTTGTTGAGCGTATGCAGCAGATTTGGGACCAGGTAGTGGAGAGGTTGTCCCTCTCTCAGGAGAAGGCCCAGCGGTTTGCTAACCGGCATAGGACTTATGGTCCTCGGTTTAAAGTGGGGGACTTGGTCTGGTTGTCCTCAAAGAATATTCCTATGAGAGTAGCATCTCCTAAATTTAAGCCTAGGTTCATTGGACCTTATAAGATCATGGAGATTATTAATCCTGTTTCTTTTCGTTTGCTTCTTCCAGGGACATTTAAGATCCATAACGTGTTCCACAAGTCCTTGTTGAAGAGGTTTGTTGAGCCAGTGGTTCCTGCTGCTGTGCCTCCTGACCCTGTTTTGGTTGAGGGCAATCTGGAGTATGTGGTTGAGAAAATATTGGATTCTCGTTTTTCTAGACGAAGACTCCAGTATTTGGTTAAATGGAGAGGTTATGGTCAGGAAGATAATTCTTGGGTGTTTGCTTCGGACATCCATGCTAGGAGACTTATCCGTGCGTATCATAGAACTCATCCTGACCGACCTGGTTGCTCAAATGAGGGTTCGGTGACCCCTCCTCAAGGGGGGGGTACTGTTGTGAATGGGTTTGAGATGAGTTCTGAGCAGAGGCTCCCTCTGGTGGTTACAAGCGGTACTAGTGAGGATTGGGAATCAGGTGTTACTGATTGGTCTTATTTAAGGGAATCATTTTCCCATCAGGGTTGCCGGTGATCAATTGTTCTGGTCTGAATCCTTCTTTCCAGTTTCCCTTGTAGCCTGCTGTGTCGTGTCTGCATCTCCTGCTATCAGATAAGACAATTTCTTATTTTTGTTTTTGCTATATTTTTTTGCATTTTGTCCTGCACTTCTGTGGGGGCCTTCTGGGTCCCCTCCGGGGGCTTTTGCCCTCTCAGTTTGGTCCAGCCACTGTGTTTTGTACTTTTGCTTTTTGCAGTTTTTTCAGTGGCTGCTGTTTTTGTTACACCAGAGAACTAATTTAGGTGGTAGAGGTCGTGTGATCTCAGGTGATTTTGAAATTAGTAAGTTGGTGTTTTTCAGGGTTTTCTGGGATTGCAGTAAGTACCCTTCCTATCCTTTTCTATTTAGATAGTTTGGGCCCAGCGTTTGCTCATACTATTTTCTTTCTGTGTCAGTATTTCCTCTTGTCTAACCGCCATTACATGTTTGGGGGCTTTCTATTATCTTTGGGGTTCTGCTCCGGGGCAGATAGCTTTCCTGTTTCTGTCTTTAGGTGTAGTTAGTTTCTCAGGCTGTGACGAGGCGTCTGGACCATCGTAGGAACGCTCCACGGCTGCCTCTAGTTGCGGTGGTTAGTCAGGGTACTGCAATCTCATAGTTTCCAACTGCTCTGGTGTATTTCCTTTTTTACCTGCACTCCTCAGCTACCGTAACATAACAGGAAATTTTGAAAGGGTTGTATGCGGGGGATATTTTGCAGAGGGGCAGTGTGGGGGAGATATTTTGAAGAGAGGTAGTGTGCAGGAACATTTTACAGCGAGAGATAGTGTGCAGGGAACATTTACAGAGAGAGGCAGCGTGCGGGGGACATTTTGCAGAGGAGCAGTGTAGGGAGAACACTTTTCAGAAGTGTAGTGTGGGGTAATATTTTGAAGGGGCAGTGTGCGGGGGTGTATTTCGGAAAGGAGCAGTGTATTGAGGACATTTTCAGTTGGGCAGTGTGTGGGCGACATTTTGTAGATGGGCAGTGTGTGAGGGACATTTTGCAGAGTGGCAGTATTGGTATTGTAGAGAGGGGTAATGTGCAGGGGTATATTTTTGAGAGGGGCAGTGTGCATTGGAATATTTTTGAGAGGGGCAGTGTGCAGGGGACATTTTGCAGAAGGGCAGTTTCCAGGGGATATTTTACAGAGGGGCAGTGTGGGGGGATATTTTGAAGGAACAGTGTGTGGGGGAATATTTTGGAGAGGGGCAGTGTGCAGGGCACATTTTGCAGAGGGGCAGTGTGTGGGTGATATTTAACAGGGGGCAGTGTGGTAGGGACAATTTGCAGAGGGGCAATATGCAGGGGGCATTTTGCAGAGGAGCAGTGTGGCGGGATATTTTGCAGAGGGGCAGTATTTGGGGGTTATTGTGGAGAGGAGCAGTGTGTGGAAATATTTTGCAGAGGGGCAGTGTTCAGGGGATATTTTGGAGAGGAGCAGTGTGTGTGAGAATATTTTGCTGAGGGGCAATGTTCAGGGGATACTTTGGAGGGACATTGTGCGTAGGATATTTTGCAAAATGGAAGTATTGGGGAGACATTTTTCAGAGGGTCAGTGTGCAGGGGATATTTTGTAGGGGGCATTATGCAGGGGCAATTTTGCAGAAGGGCAGTATGCAAGGGAATAATTTTGTAGAGGGGCAGTATGGGGGATATTTTCTGCAGGAAGTGTAGGCACTTATTTATTCAACGATACAGCATGGGAGATATTTTTATTTATGGGGCCATATAATGACACTTAATTTTAAGGTCACCATTTTGGGAAGTGCTACTGAAGACCCAGAAGATGGAGACAAGCTCTGGGCGTGAAATCTCATCATGGTCTCTGTACCACATGGAGACAAAAAGGGATGGGAATTACTTCAATCAGAGAAAATATTACCTATAATGTACATGAATGTAATTGTTTATTTCCTTTCTGCGTCACATCAGTATTATGTTTTCTGTACAGTCCACAGTCTAATGACGACTGTTAACAACTCTCAGTATTTCCTTACTATTGTTAAAGATGTACTGTTAGTTGTAGGTTCATGCAATACAATTGTATACCTTGTACCAAATTTGCCGTTCCCCACCGTCATCTTCTTGCGATTGTGCCTGCTCTAAGATTTGTGCATCACTAAACAGCATATCCTCCTGCTGCCCCTCTTGCAGCATGCAGGTTGAGAGGCCACAATCAAGAAATGATGTTGTAATCAGCTTATCAGGGTCTCCCAGTGTGGGATTACTAGTCTCCTGGGACTCAATATGGTGGGAGGAAAGAGGATCAGGGTGAGGATTAAGTGATCCAGACTTTAGGCTGGTGAGATTGAACCATGTGGAAGACTGTGTGGTGCTGCCAAGCATTATCTGCTATCCAAACAACCACATGTTCCCACTGCTCTGATTTCAGAAGTGGTGTACATTGCCTTACTGCAAAGTGGGACAGGAACCTGTGTGTTGTGGATGGGCATGTTTCTTGTGCTCCAGTATTAGGTGTAGTCGCACTTGCCAAACATCCTCGGTATCTACGTGCACCATCATTAGCACTCCCACTTTCCCATCCCTTACCACGCCTTATGCATTTTGTAATTGCTGGGTCTCTTGAAACCAATTTTATTTTTAATAAAAGATAAAAATTGTTCGCCTGCAGAAATCAAGAAAAAAAGGTAGCACACTGTAGCGCTATAGCTTGCAAACACGAAATATGAAAAATGAATTGCATCACTGCCTTAGAAATATGAAAAATTGAGAAGTCTTAGCGCATAAGATGGCCAAATTATGTGTGCCTGATAGCCACATCAAGGCTCTTCTCGTATATCAGGTCCTAACTAATGCCAATCCTCGCTTAGAAAAGTCTGTCTGCATGGGAACATATGAATCCTCTCTCTAGACTGAAATCTACATCTCTGTGGAGGGGTAATGACCCTGATATAATTAAAACGCCTGTGACCAGCAGGTGGAGTGCTCAGGCAGAAGGTAAATGAACACACATCAAAAAACTGACCGGCACATCCAAAAATAGACCCAATGTGAACAGGTGCTAAACCTAGAGTCACCAACTCATGCACATACAAGAAAAAAAGGTAGCACACTGTAGCGCTATAGCTTGCAAACACGAAATATGAAAAATGAATTGGATCACTGCCTTAGAAATATGAAAAATTGAGAAGTCTTAGCGCATAAGATGGCCAAATTATGTGTGCCTGATAGCCACGTCAAGGCTCTTCTCGTATATCAGGTCCTAACTAATGCCAATCCTCGCTTAGAAAAGTCTGTCTGCATGGGAACATATGAATCCTCTCTCTAGACTGAAATCTACATCTCTGTGGAGGGGTAATGGCCCTTCTTGTATGTGCATGAGTTGGTGACTCTAGGTTTAGCACCTGTTCACATTGGGTCTATTTTTGGATGTGCCGGTCAGTTTTTTGATGCCTGCAGCAATCAAAGCGGTTTTTAGGAATTTACTCCACCGTAATGTAACAAAAAGAAAGCAAAAGTGTATGGTTGACAAATTCAAACCAGAAACATGTTTCAATGCATTTTTCAGTTTTATAGATCCACACCACGTAACACTGTATGTCTGACAAATGGAAGCCAGCAAAATTTTTAAAAACTTTTAATTGGTTTTTAGAGATCACAGAAACATTCATAGACCACGTAACACCGTAGGGCTGAGAACTAGACGCCTACAAATTTCTTAAAAGATTTGTATCAGTTTTAGAGATAACAGAAATGTACTCCACACTATAGAATAGTGCATGGCTAAGAAATGTAGCCCAGGAAAATTTTTCATTGACTTATGAGCATGTTATATAACACAAAAAAGGACCTCAAAGCACATAATACTTGATGGATCAAAATATATTCAATATTTAAAGCCCCCATAAAAAAGTTGCTTCTATATATTTGCCAACGGACTGCACAGGTCTAATTCCAATCTATAGACTGGATTTTGTCACTCTCCCTGCTCCTACGACTCTCTCTCCCTCCCTAGGCTAAATACAGATTATATGTAATACAAATAGCAAATCAAACAATTAGCACTTTCGAGTGCTGTTAGTATGATGGCTCAGCTTCAGCACCATTATCACCACTATAGGCCTCTGATTCGTTATACTGTAAACACAGGCCTAGACATCTACTCTCCCTCCAATACAAATGGCATCAGTGTGCTAAATCGGGTGCCACCTGTCCTTTTATAATCCCTGATTATGTCAGATGGCCAGACAATCATAGTAATGCCACAACCAAGATGGCTACGGCATTACAGTGACTCACAGGCTCACAGGCAATCCCTGCATGCTTACTGGCTGCGTAACAGGTGCCAAAGATGCAGAGTGGGGATTTGAGTTTTACATCAAGGACCGCCCATTGCTCGCCAAGTAACGAGCACATCCGATGACTGTAATACTGTAGTGATAACTGAGTATCACCGAGAACGTTCGTTCATCCCTACAGAATACTCCTTTAATTTTTTAATTCCCAAAAAAGCCTTTTAAATAGTATGCCTTATTGCTTTGGTCACCTTGATTGTCTATTATTTCTTTTGGTTACGCAGCTCAACCACAAAGTGATATGTATCTTAGGTTTTAGGTAACAGAGTCAAACCACTTCATGGTGAGGTTCTCGGTGCTGCAGCATAGTAGTTGCCTACATTATTCATGCATTGTTGTACATCGTAGTCTGATCACCTCATTCTCAGAAAAGAATAATATGTATAATATGCTTTGCCGATATTTTATTGAGGTCATCCATCTGTTGCATGTTATTCCTACTACATGGAAGTTTAACTAAAATTGGGTCAACATTGTATGCATTCTAATATGATCATTTCTGGTAGTAAAAAAGATCAGGTCATGGAGTAAGCAAAAATGATAAGACGCTCTTTCAAAGGTTAATGCTATTTTATGATGCATTTAAATTCACTGATAAATGGAACATACTATAAAATCCCATTTATACTGAATATTGATGAGGTCAATGAGAAATATGTGATATGATATATGAATGTACTAATTAATATGAGAGGACTAATATCATGAAGGACTTGATTTCCAAAGATTTCGTTATTGAACTTTCCTATTCTTATTCTTTAAATTTAAAATTTCATTTGTGTATTTCTGACCAATGTATTGGCTTGAAGGAGACCTGTTATTTTTCATAAATGTGTAATTTTTAGCCGGTGTAAAAGCCACTGTTCTGCTGAATATGGCCTTAAATTTTTTGCTCCTGCACCTCTCCGTTCCTGAGATATAGCCACCACTTCCCTAAATGTAGTCTTTTTAGCCAACTTGGTAAGGGCTTTATGAATATATGTATAGAGAAGAGTTGAAGACCACACCAACTTGGCTAAAAAACTAGAATTACAGTATATACACAAAAGAGAAGGCCAAATCTCAGGAATTGAGATACACAGAAACAAAAATAATGGCCCTGATTCATCAAAGTGATTATAAAAATCATTCTGAAAACTTGCATAATTTTTGCACAACTCAGATTTGCACCAAAATTTTGCAGCTTTTGATGTTTTCACACCAGTTTCGCCCAGATTCTTTAAAATGAGAGGGACGAGGGCACGACAAAACAGCTTATCTGATTCATGATGAGGAACAGCTTCCTTATGCCGCAAATCTTACTCCAATGCCCGACTGGAGTAATATTTGTGGTGATGTGCACACGGAAGCGCACGCCAATTTTCAGACATTCCTGCTACATTAAGAGGCATGCAACTCTTCATGAATCAGGAGCATCTGACTCCAACATGCCCTCCACGAAGACTGTTGTGAACCTTGCTGGTCTTGATGAATCAGGGCCTAAAATGTCAGCTTCAGGAGAACAGCCGCATTTACACCTTGGAATAAAATATATATGTATGGCAAATGGCAGATCCTTTTTTTAGAAATTATCTGTAATTTTATGGCAAATTGATTCTCTGTGGCTCTTCTGAGCTTTTAGGATAGTACAAGTAAATCATACTTTTTATCATATGTTTTACTCTAGTTGCAGAATGCAAAGTGTCCTTCAGGGACAGGCTGACTGTGAAATCAGAGAGTGATATTGACTGATAAAGAGAAGAGGGTTAATATTATCTACTGCACCAACTGTAAGCTGGTCACTTCACTTTCTGCTCTGGTCAGGTGTCAGCACAGTGGAATGCTGTTCTAAGTTGATCACAAACAGGAAGCAAAAGATTTGGGATTAATGACAGAGCAACTAGTGAGGATCGGGGCACCTAAGTAAAGTCAGGAAATGGACAAGCTTCTTTAGTGCCCTTAGCAAAAAGGTCAATTTTCACCCTTTGTCCAACCCATTTACATAGGGAGAACATCTCAACCTTTTGGCTAAGATCAAGTATAGTATCTTTTGATAAGGTGACTTAGAGAATGGGCCGCCTAGTAGACTGATGCATTATGCACACTGGGTTTGATGCACTTGTTGGTATGCCGGGTGGCTTATGTAGTCATCCGATGGAAAGCATTGTCCCCCAGGATCGAAGCCCCTTAGCTTGAGTAAGTTTCAAGGCCCAGGGTATGAAGTGCTCCAGGAGTGGTGACCCTGGAGTGCCTTAATTCACTAGACCTAGGGAAACTCATTTGAATTTTGTCACTTTTGAAATATTTCTGTATTGGTGGTGTGAGACCGGTGTCTCAAAGTCATTTAACTCTTTGAAAACACCAGTTATTTATTCAGCTCAGTAAAATGTGGTCATTT
>JARQOD010000002.1:120954420-121037216 GCA_033576555.1 Oophaga sylvatica | reverse complement strand
TGCCAAAACAGACTCCATCTATAGGGGTTGGACAAAATAATGTAAACACCTGGAAACATCAACAAAAGTAAGTTTAATATGGTGTAGGTCCACCTTTTGCGGCGATTACAGCCTCAATTCTCCGAGGTATGGATTCATACAAGGTGTGAATTGTTTCCAAAGAAATTTTTGCCCATTCTTCAGTTAAAATACCCTCCAGTTCTTTTAGCGACGTTGGCGGCGGATATCGACCTCTAACTTGAATCTGTAAAATCGAACATAAATGCTCTTTAATGTTGAGGTCTGGGGATTGTGGGGGCCAGATGAGATGCTCAACTTCATTTGAATGTTCCTCGTGGCATGATTTAACGATTGTAGCTGTATGAATTGGTGCAGTATCATCCTGAAAGATGGCGTTCCCCTCCAGAAACAGTGCTTGAACAATAGGATACTGTTGTGAATGTGTTAGAAATGAATTCTGAGCAGAAGCTCCCTCTGGTGGTTACAAACAGTACTGAACTATTCAATGAAGATTGTGAAGATTGGCAATCAGGTGTTACAGACTGGTCTTATATAAGGGAGGTTCCCTCCCATCAGGGTTGCCGGTGATCAATTGTTCTTGTCTCAACTTTGGTTCCTGGTTCACTTGGAAGCTTGCTGTGTCTTGCCTGCATCTTCTGCTAACAGATAAGATATTTTCTGCTTTTATTTTTGTGCTTGCTTTTTGCATTTTGTCCTGCACTTCTGTGGAGGTCAGCCAGGTCCCCTCCGGGGGCTTGTGCTCCTTTCAGTTTATCTGAGCCACTGTTATTTGTTCATTTGCCTTTTCCAGTTTTTTCAGTGGCTGCTGCTTAGTTTTGTTACACCAGAGAACTAATTTAGGTGGTAGAGGTCGTGTGATCTCAGGTGTTTTTGCAATTAGTGAGTTGGTATATTTTTAGGGTTTTTTGGATAGCAGTAAGTGTCCTTCCAATCCTTTTCTTTCTAGGAAGATTGGGCCCCAACGTTTGCTCATACTATTTTCTGTCTGTGTCTGTATTTCCTCTTGTCTAACCGCCATTACATGTTTGGGGGCTTCCTATGTTCTTTGGGGATCTGTTCCGGGGCAGATAGTTTTCCTCTTTCTATCTTTAGGTGTAGTTAGCTTCTCAGGCTGTGACGAGGCGTCTAGGACCAACATAGGTACGCTCCACGGCTGCCTTTAGTTGTGGTGGTTAGTCAGGGTACTGAAATCCAGTAGATTCCAACCTCTATGGTGTATTGCCTTTTTTGCCTGCTCTCCTCAGCTACCAAATCATAACAGTATCACCGGCCAAACTGAAAATTATATGGTACTCACAGAAGGGAAAGATAGTGTAAAAAAAAAAAAAAAAGTTGTCAGAGTTGTCAGAGATATTTTTTTTTTTCTTTCCCTCTTTTTCTCTGGGTGCTGAGGATTTTTTTTTCTCTCAATGGAGTTTGCACAGTTGTCTGGCCGTGTGGATCAGCTTGCCACTGAAGTTCGGAGTATTGCTACCTATCTTGCAGGGTTGCCGGTTGTGGAACCTAGGATCCCCATGCCAGATTTGTTTTTAGGGGATTGAGCTAAATTTCTGAATTTCAAAAATAACTGTAAGTTGTTTTTTGCCTTAAAACCTAAGTCCTCAGGGAACGCAGCACAGCAGGTTCAAATTGTCATCTCCTGCGCGGCGATCCTCAGGATTGGGATTTTTCCCTGACACCTGGGGATCCTGTTTTTAGTAATGTTGATGCATTTTTTTCTGGCTCTGGGGTTATTGTACGATGAACCTAATGTCACTGATCAAGCTGAAAAAGCCTTGTTGGCATTAAATCAGGGGCTTGAGGACGCTGAGTTGTACTGTCAGAGATTCCGAAGGTGGGCAGTCCTGACCAAATGGAATGATGATGCTTTGGCAGCCCTTTTTCAGAAGGGTCTGTCAGAGAATGTAAGAGATGTTATGGTGGGTTTCCCTGCTCCCTCTGGTCTCAATGATTCTATGTCATTGGCGATTCAAATTGACAGACGTTTGCGTGAGCGTAGAGGTATGCGTAGAATAGTGTTGCCTTGTGAACCAGCTTCTGAACCCATGCAGTGTGATAGAGTGGCTTCTGGGGCACAGCGTCATGAGTTTCAAAAACGCAATGGGTTATGTTTCTACTGTGGTGACGCCTCTCATGCTATTTCAGTCTGCCCTAAGCGGGGAAGACGTTTTGCACGCTCAGTTGTCTTGGGTAGTGTTCAGACTAAATTTCTGTTGACTGTTACCCTGATTTGCTCCCTGTCCACATTTCTGCTCAGGCTTTTGTTGATTCGGGAGCAGCTATTAACCTGATGGATTTTGATTTTGCTAAACGTTGTGGGTTTCCCTTGATACCCCTACGGAAGTCTATTACCCTACTGGGGATTGATTCTACCCCTTTGGCTGAGAATAAACCCCAGTTCTCTACTCAGGTGATAATGAGGGTTGAACCTGATCATCAGGAGAGTTGCAAATTTTTGGTGCTGTATCGTCTCTTGAACAATATCACTGTGAAATATCAATATCCGTTACCCTTGATTTCTGACCTGTTTTCCAGGGTGAAAAGTGCTACTTGGTTTACCAAGCTTGACCTCAGGGGGGCGTATAACCTTATTCGCATTAAGCACGGGGATGAATGGAAGACGGCATTTAATACCCCAGAGGGGCATTTTGAGTACCTAGTGATGCCCTTTGGGCTCACTAATGCTCCTTCCGTCTTCCAGTCCTTCATGAATGACATTTTCAGGGATTTTGTGGATACATTTCTGATTGTTTATTTGGATGATATCTTGATTTTCTCCAATGACTGGGACTCTCATGTGAAACATGTTCGGACTGTGTTCCAGATTTTGAGAGAGAATGCTCTGTATGTGAAGGGATCAAATTGTCTTTTTGGCGTACAGAGGATCTCATTTCTGGTATTCATTTTGTCCCCATCTGTCATTGAAATGGACCCGGTCAAGGTTCAGGACATCTGTGATTAGGTCCAACCTACTACATTAAAGGCTCTTCAGAGATTCTTGGGTTTTACCAATTTTTATTCTAAATTTATTGGTAATTTCTCTGTTATTGTTAAACCATTGACTGATTTGACCAAGAAGGGTTCTGATGTGGTGAATTGGCCTCCTGAGGCAGTCTCTGCGTTTCAGGAACTTAAGCAGAGATTCACTTCTGCTCCTGTTCTACGGCAGCCTGATGTTTCTCTGCCATTTCAGGTGGAGGTTGATGCCTCTGAAATTGGGGCAGGTGCCGTTTTGTCCCAAAGAGATCCAGAGACCTCTAAAAGTAACCCTTGTGCCTTTTTCTCTCGAAAATTTTCTCCAACTGAACGTAATTATGACGTGGGTAATCGGGAGTTATTGTCCATGAAGTGGGCTTTTGAAGAGTGGAGACATTGGCTGGAGGGAGCCAAACATCAGGTGGTGGTCCTCACGGACCATAAGAATCTGGTTTATCTGGAATCAGCCAAGCGACTTAATCCTAGACAGGCCAGGTGGGCCTTGTTTTTCACACGTTTTAATTTTGTGGTTTCCTTTCTTCCTGGCACTAAGAATGTTAAAGCGGATGCCCTCTCGAGGAGTTTCCTTGCGGACTCTCCTGAGTTATCTGATCCTGCTGTTAGTTTGAAAGAGGGTGTAGTTCTTTCCGCCATCTTGCCCAATTTGAGACTGGCTCTGGAAGGGTGTAAGGAGGATAAACCCGAGCGCTGCCCTATTGGGAAATTGTTTGTCCCAGACCGGTGGAAAAAGAGTGTGATGTCTGAGATTCATTGTTCCGCGTTGGCCGGTCATCCCGGAATTTTTGGTACCAGAGACTTGGTTAGTCGGTCCTTTTGGTGGCCTACTTTGTCTCGTGACGTCAGGGAATTTGTGCAGTCCTGCGGGACTTGCTCTCGCTCCAAGCCTTGCTCTCGCTCTAGTGGTTTGTTGATGCCATTGCCTGTGCCCAAGAGACCATGGACCCATATCTCTATGGATTTCATTTCCGACCTCCCTGTTTCTCAGAGAATGACCGTTATCTGGGTGATTTGTGATAGGTTTTCCAAAATGATACATCTTGTGCCATTACCTAAGTTGCCTTCCTCCTCCGAATTGGTGCCTTTGTTCCTTCAGCACGTGGTTCGGTTACACGGCATTCCTGAGAGCATTGTGTCTGACAGAGGAGTCCAGTTTGTTTCCAGATTTTGGAGGACTTTTTGTTCTAAACTTGGTGTTCAATTGTCTTTCCCTCGGCTTTTCATCCTCAGACCAATGGACAAACTGAGAGAACAAACCAGACATTGGAGACTTATCTGAGATGCTTTGTGTCTGCTTATCAGGATGACTGGGTCTCTTTTTTGCCTTTGGCTGAGTTTGCTCTTAATAATAGGGCTAGCTCTGCCACTTTGATGTCTCCATTTTTCTGCAATTTTGGGTTTCACCCTCGATTTTCTTCGGGACAGACGGAGGCTTATGTCTGTCCAGGTGTTGACTCTGTTGTGGAGCGTATGCAGCAGATTTGGGACCAGGTAGTGGAGAGGTTGTCCCTCTCTCAGGAGAGGGCCCAGCGGTTTGCCAACCGGCATAGGACTGATGGTCCTCGGTTTGAAGTGGGGGACTTGGTCTGGTTGTCTTCAAGAAATATCCCTATGAGAGTTGCATCTCCTAAGTTTAAGCCTAGGTTCATTGGACCTTATAAGATCATGGAGATTCTTAATCCTGTTTCCTTTCGTTTACTTCTTCCAGGGACATTTAAGATCCATAACGTGTTCCACAAGTCCTTATTGAAGAGGTTTGTCGAGCCAGTGGTTCCTATGGCTGCGCCTCCTGACCCTGTTTTGGTTGAGGGCAATCTGGAGTATGTGGTTGAGAAAATATTGGATTCTCGTTTTTCTAGACGGAAAATCCAGTATTTGGTTAAGTGGAGAGGTTATGTTCAGGAGGACAATTCTTGGGTGTTTGCTTCGGACATACATGCTAGGAGACTGATCCGTGTGTATCACAGAGCTCATCCTGACCGACCTGTTTGCCCAAATGAGGGTTCGGTGACCCCTCCTCAAGGGGGGGTACTGTTGTGAATGTGTTAGAAATGAATTCTGAGCAGAAGCTCCCTCTGGTGGTTACAAACAGTACTGAACTATTCAATGAAGATTGTGAAGATTGGCAATCAGGTGTTACAGACTGGTCTTATATAAGGGAGGTTCCCTCCCATCAGGGTTGCCGGTGATCAATTGTTCTTGTCTCAACTTTGGTTCCTGGTTCACTTGGAAGCTTGCTGTGTCTTGCCTGCATCTTCTGCTAACAGATAAGATATTTTCTGCTTTTATTTTTGTGCTTGCTTTTTGCATTTTGTCCTGCACTTCTGTGGAGGTCAGCTAGGTCCCCTCCGGGGGCTTGTGCTCCTTTCAGTTTATCTGAGCCACTGTTATTTGTTCATTTGCCTTTTCCAGTTTTTTCAGTGGCTGCTGCTTAGTTTTGTTACACCAGAGAACTAATTTAGGTGGTAGAGATCGTGTGATCTCAGGTGTTTTTGCAATTAGTGAGTTGGTATTTTTTTAGGGTTTTTTGGATTGCAGTAAGTGTCCTTCCAATCCTTTTCTTTCTAGGAAGATTGGGCCCCAACGTTTGCTCATACTATTTTCTGTCTGTGTCTGTATTTCCTCTTGTCTAACCGCCATTACATGTTGGGGGCTTCCTATGTTCTTTGGGGATCTGTTCCGGGGCAGATAGTTTTCCTCTTTCTATCTTTAGGTGTAGTTAGCTTCTCAGGCTGTGACGAGGCGTCTAGGACCAACGTAGGTACGCTCCACGGCTGCCTTTAGTTGTGGTGGTTAGTCAGGGTACTGCAATCCAGTAGATTCCAACCTCTCTGGTGTATTGCCTTTTTTGCCTGCTCTCCTCAGCTACCAAATCTTAACAGGATACACTTGGTCGGCCAAAAATGCCTAAATAATCACGGATGTTAATTCTTCCATGAAGGGATATCATGGGCCCGGCGGATCTCCATGAAATAGCACCCCAGATCATCACAGAACCTCCACCATGTTTTACGTTTGTGAGAAGGCAGTCTGGATGGAATGCTTCTTTCGGCTGTCTCCAAACGTAAACTCAGCCAGAGGTTGGAAATAGGGTAAACGATGATTCTTCTGAGAATATCACATGTTTCCAGTGGTCAAGAGAACAATTCTGGAGGTTTCAACACCACTCTAAACGCTTGAAAACATTTGTCATTGAGAGCAACGGTTTTCGGATTGCAGCTCTTCTGTGGAATCCAGATTTGTTCAGCTCCCGACGAAGCGTTTTCGTGGAAACTGGGTTCTGTAGGTGTTCATTGAGCTCAGCAGTGATTTTCGGAGCCGTGGTCTTGCGATCCTCTCTCACAATTCGCTTTACAGTTTGACGGTCTCTCTCAGTCAACTTCGACTTTCGGCAGGACCTGTGCTTTACTGCGGACGTTTTTCCTTCTCTTTCTTTTCCAAAATTTTTATTAAGTATTTATGAAACAATAAGGGGGGGGGAGGGGAGAAGGGAAAGGGAAATGCAACAAGGAAAGAAGGAACCAAGTGGACCTTGCGTCCCAATTTACAAGAAAATAACATATTAATTTATACCGGCATAACACATATTATATGACTACAAAGCCAATATTATAAATAGTAACCATTAATCAAGAAAGACAAAATAATATGGCTTATCTGAATATACTTTTAAGGGAATAAAGGTATCCAGCTGGACCATTTTCGAGAAAATTTGTCTACGCTGTTATGTATCTAGGCTTTATGTATGGTCATTCTGTCAATTACATCTTGGATAACGGGAGGGTCAGGCCTCTTCCAATGGAAGGCAATTAGTTGCCTAACTACTAGAAGAACATGTACCACTAAGGGAATAGAGGAATGAGCAATGCCCTCCGAGTCTAAGGATAAAAGAGCTAGTTGCGTATATAGAGTAATGGATTTTGTGAGTAATGAATTAATTAGCGACGCACTATTTTTCCAAAGAGGCCTAATATGGAGACAGTACCAGAGTATAAGAAGCAAACTGCCATATTGGCCATAACCTCTCCAACAGGACGAGGAGTGTTCTGAATTAATCAGAGAGAGTGGGGCTGGAGTGTAATACCAACGCGTTAGTATTTAATAGTGAGTTTCTTGGAGTGACATAGAGATAGAAGCAGAGTAGGAAATAAAACAAGCCTGTTCCCATTCTTGCGGACTTGGGGATATATGTAACTCTTGTTCCCATTTCTGAAAGTTATAGGCCTTGATGAATATATGACTTTTATTGAGCCACATATAAATGTAAGAGGTACTCCAAAAATTTTTCGGATTAACGTTGGTAATAAGGTTGGCGGCAGGCTCAGATAGGCTTGGTTTAGAGGCAATAAATAGCACAATCAAATCCTTCAACATGAGATACTGGAGGAATGAAGAAGAGGAGACTTGAAATTTATCTTTGATTTGGGAGAAAGGGATAAGAATAGATTCACTGACCAAATCCTTGATTTTTTTAACGTCATGTTCAGCCAAAATGTGATCGATGGCTGTATGGTATAGGGAGTAGTGTTGAGCGATACTGCTCGATATCTAAAAATATCGTATCGAAATGGTATCGCCGATATCACTAAATATCGTCGATATCCGATTCCGATACCGGAAGTCCAATGTAAGGCTATGGGAACCAAATATCGACATTAAAAAAAACCATTCTTGCCTTGTTGGTTAATTGTACATGAAGGAAAACAACAAAGACTAATGTAGAATGTATTGGGGAGGTTGAGGAGACAATAAAGGCATACATGTTTAACCCAATGCATTGGAATAGCATTAATATATTTTTTTTTGGAAATACGTTTGGATTGACTAACAAATTGACAATGTTGTTAACCTTTTTTCTATTTTGGCAAATATGTATGTTTCACAACTTCCATGCTCTTCACCTTTTTAACTTTTGCCAGTGCCACACTTTCTCCTTCATAATCTTCAGCAGCATCATCTTTCTCATCAAATTATTCTTCATCTTCACCTTCTTAATCTTCTTCTTAAACTTCTTGCTATTCATGTTTTTGTTTAGATTACTCATATTGTTATTATTAAACTAATTAATCTTCTTCATATTCAAATTCTTCATCTTCTTCCTCTTCATCTTCTTCATCATATTCTTATTTGTGACAGAGATTCCTGTACTTGTAATCTGTAAAAGTATGAATTGTTCATCCTTCCGTTCTTGCTGTCACAAAAGATTTAAATTACAACAGTATTTGTCCGTGTTCAGTTTAGCCTGCAGCAGCAGCAGGCATTTTCCAGGGGCACCACGAGGAGGAACGGACTCACCCCCATACACTGCTTAGTCTTCTTCTGCTTAGAATTTAGAGCATATATTTTGCTCTTCATTTTGGTCTTATACTTCATGTTCTTCTGCTTTTTGATCTTTTGCTTATTGTTCTTCTGTCTCTTGTTCTATATCTTGTAGTTTGTCTTAACCTTCTTTGTCCTGTTGGTGATCTTCTTCTGGGTAAATTTTTTTTTTTTTTTTTTTGATGGTGCTCAGGCTGGTTGGCTTCATGCTCGTCGTCCTTGTTGTCGTCATCTTCTTCTGGGTGGTCTTTAAGGTCGTCTAATTTCCGAGAAACAGCTGACGTTACTGGAACCCTGACGGGTATCAGATGGAGCAAGAGACAATGGAAGTAACGAGGACCAGCTGACTGTGCTGGAACCCGGACGGGTAGCAGAAGGAAAAGAGGCAATGTCACAACCGAGTACCAGCTGACGTTACTGTGACACGGTTACTAAGCAGGAGGTACCTGTGCTCCAAAGCACTACCAAGGACCAGCAGACGTTGCTGGAACTCGGATACGGAGATGGAGGCACCTAGGCCAAAAGCACTGGGGAGAACCACTTGACGGTACTGGACCCCGGACGGGTAGCAGAAGGAAAAGAGGCAATGTCACAACCGAGTACCAGCTGACGTTACTGTGACACGGTTACTAAGCAGGAGGTACCTGTGCTCCAAAGCACTACCAAGGACCAGCAGACGTTGCTGGAACTCGGATACGGAGATGGAGGCACCTAGGCCAAAAGCACTGGGGAGAACCACTTGACGGTACTGGACCCCGGACGGGTAGCAGAAGGAAAAGAGGCAATGTCACAACCGAGTACCAGCTGACGTTACTGTGACACGGTTACTAAGCAGGAGGTACCTGTGCTCCAAAGCACTACCAAGGACCAGCAGACGTTGCTGGAACTCGGATACGGAGATGGAGGCACCTAGGCCAAAGGCACTGGGGAGAACCACTTGACGGTACTGGACCCCGGACGGGTAGAAGAACGCACCCATGAAAATGTAAGTTGACAGGACGCAAGCCGTCCGCAGTTACCGAATCACACAGTCCTACAGTGGGTGCTTATCCTATTGTCACAATGGAAACCGCCTTTATTTACATATCCCACAGCACACATAGGAATCACCTAAACTGCAGGCACCATAGAGTCGGCTAACCCGAATGCAACACGACAGCACAACTTATTGGAGGATAATTGACGTTCACACTGCCAGGAAACAGCTGTCGTGCTGTAATTAGGCTGACCAGGAGTCAGTACCCCTGCCAATTACTTACGAGCAACAAATGGCGGTGTTGTAGCCCAGGGAGTAGAGTTCAGGTGGTAGAAAGATGAACATAACAGGAGACATGGAAAACGTTGCCAACCAGTTATTTAATCTGAAAATGGACAGGCAAATTCAGGCAAGATCCATGCCTTGTTCATTTTCAGAAAAGTAAGCCGGTCTACATTCTCTGAGGATAGTCGCATGCGACGGTCTGTTACTACACCACCTGCAGCACTAAAGACACGCTCAGATAATACACTGGCAGCAGGGCAAGCCAGCACCTCCAATGCATACTGGCTAAGCTCTGGCCATGTATCCAACTTAGAGACCCAAAATTTGAAAGGGGAAGAGGCATCTGGGAGTACACTTAGAGGGAAAGCCAAGTAGTCTGTCACCATCTTACGGAAACGTTTCTTCCTGGTGACTGGAGCCGTCTCGGATGGTGTAGACCTTGCTGGCGCTGTCACAAAACTTCACCACATTTGTAACATACAGCTCTTGCCCTGTGCAGAGGCGCTGCTTGTGCTCCCTCTTGTTGTAGAGGTGTCTACACTGCCTCGACGCACAGAGCTGCTTTGTAAAGCAGTAGCAGCAGCAGCTCTCTCGGCTGGAATGTACAACAGTATGGATTGCACCAGTGTGTCTTGGTACTCCTGCATTTTACGGTCCCAGTTCACCGGTGTGATGAGGGTTTGTAAGTTGTCCCGGTAGCGAGGGTCTAGGAGGGTGTACACCCAATAATCTGACGTGGTGAGAATGTGGGCGATGCGGCGGTCGTTTCTCAGGCACTGAAGCATGAAATCAACCATGTGCTGCAGACTCCCAACTGGCCAACAAAGGCTGTTCTCTGGAAGAGGCGTCATCTCTGCCTCCTCTGCATCACCCCACCCTCGCTCTACATACTGACTAGAGCGTTGTGTACCTCCCTCTGTAGGGATTTCTTCCTCCTCCATTGACTCCTCCTCCTCCTCATCCTCCTCACAAAGTGAGCCCTGCGCAGCCCTTTGTGAGGAACCACGTTGCGCTGACTGTCCTGAAGGTAAATGAATTTGTGACTCCTCATCCTCCACCTCTTCCAAAACCTCTTCCTTTAGTGCTTTCAGTGATTTCTGAAGCAGGCAGATAAGGGGGACAGTCATGCTGACTAGTGCATCATCTGCACTCGCCATCCGCGTTGAGACATCAAACGCACGCAAAACGTCGCAGATGTCCTTCATAGAGGCCCACTCAGTAGTGGTGAAGTGTGAACGGCGCAAATTGCAAGTTGATTGCGCCTGTTGCAGCTGATACTCCATTACTGCTGGCTGCTGCTCACACAACCGCTCCAACGTGGAATTCCACCTGGTGGGTACGTCACATATGATGCGATGTTCAGGAAGGCGAAATCTGACTTGCAGAGCTGCAATGCGCGATCTGGCCATGCTGGAACGTCGCAAGTGAGCGCACTCTAGGCGGACCTTGTGCAGCAGTGCATCAAGATCCGGATAGTCCCTCAAAAAACTCTGCACGACCAAGTTGAGCACATGTGCCAGTAATGGTATGTGAGTGAGGTTGCCAAGGCCCAGAGCTGCCACCAGATTTCGTCCATTGTCACACACTACCAAGCCTGGCTGGAGATTAGCTGACAAAAACCACACGTCACTCTCCTGCTTGATGGCATCCCAGAGCTCCTGCGCTGTGTGGCTTCGATTCCCCATGGGAATTAATTTCAGGACGGCCTGTTGACGTTTGGCCACGGCTGTGCTCATATCGGTCGCAACAGGTAAGCGTTCACGGGTCCATGTGGAGGTATACCGTGACGGCTCGTGCAGCGATGATTCTGAGGAACTGGAGTAGGAGGAGGAATCAATGTGCACAGACTGGATTCCTGCAATCCTTGGAGTTGGCAGAACACGTACAGCGCCACTGGCAAGATCTGTACCCGGCTCCACAACATTGACCCAATGGGCAGTGAGGGAAAGATATCGTCCATGGCCATGGGTACTGGTCCACGCATCGGTGGTCAGGTGGACCCTGCTACTGACGGCCTTTAGTAGCGCATGTTTAATGTTTCCCTCGACATGTTTTTGCAGAGCAGGGACAGCTTGCCTGCTGAAATAAAATCGGCTTGGCACATTATATTGTGGGACTGCCAATGCCATAAAGTTCCTGAAACTGTCAGTCTCCACCAGCCTGAATGACAGCATTTCAAGGGACAGGAGTTTTGCAAGGCCAGCATTCAGAGCCTGTGCTCGTGGATGGTTTGCCGAGTATGGCCGTCTTTTATCCCATGCCTGTGTTACCGATGGCTGTTTTTTGTTCTGGGAGTGTGACGATGACTGTGAACTTGCTGCAGTGGGTGGAATAACAGTTTGTCTATGGACAACAGTGACCGAGGTTCTTCCATGGAGATCCTGTGAGGAAGCCGAACCAGGTGTGTGAGAGCTGGAGGTAGAGGCTCGAACATGACCTAAAGATGTAGGTGCTGCTGTAGGTTGGCCTACATCTCCAGTGTGTCTTTGTAACTCAGCTACGTGCTTTGTCCGTACATGTTTCCACATATTTGTGGTATTCAGGTTCCTGATATTTTTACCTCTTTTAACTTTTTGCTTACACAGCTTGCATTGAACATAGCAAATATCAGATACAAGTCTGTCAAAAAAGGACCACGCAGTGCAAGTCATGGGAGCACCAATTTTGACATTTTTAAGAGAACTGCTCCCAACAGGTGCCAAACTGGAGGCTACAGGCAAGCGAGTCTGCAGCCTACCTCTCCCTCCTCTTTGTACCGTTGGGACAATCTCTTCCTCAGAGCTGCTCCCACCACCTTCCTGTTGCTCACGCCATGTTGGGTCTCGGACTTCATCATCTCCACTACCCTCTTCCAACACCTGCTGCTGTTGGATGGTCTGGGCAGCACCATGCTCCACAAAACCTGGCACCTGAGTCTCATCATCATCATAAGATGCGTTCTGCGGTGTGCTGTCCATCGGCACTGGCTCACCCGCCTCTTCAGATTGAGAGAGACACAGTTGTTGCGCATCACTGCATACTCCCTCTTCTTCAAATTGCAGAATGCTGCTTGCCTGTGCCCGTATTTGCGAGCCAACAGATTCTGAGAACAGAAGCAGAGACTCAGCTGGCTCCTGTACAGAACTCTCTGACTGCCTGGGCAATTTGACAGGCGGTGAACAGACAGATGGTTGCTCAACAGTGTTGTGTTCCTGAGAGGAGGTGGAAGGAATTGAAGTCAATGCATTGGCTGCCATCCAACCAACAACGGCTTCAATTTGTTCTTCCCGCAGCAGGGGGGCACGCCGAGCTCCTACCAAAGTGCGCATAAAGGAACGCTCACGGGGAAAACTGGTGGATGCTGTGTCACTGAGGGCGGCAGCAGCCACAGAATCCCACGTCCTCTCCCTGCTGAAACTCCACGGCCACGACCACGTGCCTTACTCACTGACTTGTTCATCTTGGTAGATTGAGAAAGAAAGTCAGAAAAGTTATAAGGCCTAAGTGTGGTTATTACGTAGAGACTGAAGTGAACACTGAAACACAACTGTTCACAATCTGTGAAACGCTACTCCTTTGTCTACTTCTATAGTGTTTGCAACCAATGTATTGGATACGGATGGAAGCGCGTCACACTAATAGATTATATTTTAAATGGAATGGAGCAGAACCAATTGGAGATAAGTGAAAAGGATGAGCCACTGAGACACGCTCAGCAGAGTACAAGCAGCAGTGCTTGAACAAGTAACTGGAGCGTGATGTGCACTCAAAAAATAAAAAACACAGACTGAAGTGAACACTGAAACACAACTGTTCACAATCTGTGAAAGGCTACTCCTTTGTCTACTTCTATAGTGTTTGCAACCAATGTATTGGATACGGATGGAAGCGCGTCACACTAATAGATTATATTTTAAATGGAATGGAGCAGAACCAATTGGAGATAAATGAAAAGGATGAGCCACTGAGACACGCTCAGCAGAGTACAAGCAGCAGTGCTTGAACAAGTAACTGGAGCGTGATGTGCACTCAAAAAAT
This sequence comes from Oophaga sylvatica, assembly GCA_033576555.1. Lineage (NCBI taxonomy): Eukaryota > Metazoa > Chordata > Amphibia > Anura > Dendrobatidae > Oophaga > Oophaga sylvatica. The sequence continues at coordinate 121,023,604 of JARQOD010000002.1, read as the reverse complement.
AAAAAACACAGACTGAAGTGAACACTGAAACACAACTGTTCACAATCTGTGAAAGGCTACTCCTTTGTCTACTTCTATAGTGTTTGCAACCAATGTATTGGATACGGATGGAAGCGCGTCACACTAATAGATTATATTTTAAATGGAATGGAGCAGAACCAATTGGAGATAAATGAAAAGAATGAGCCACTGAGACACGCTCAGCATAGTACAAGCAGCAGTGCTTGAACAAGTAACTGGAGCGTGATGTGCACTCAAAAAATAAAAAACATAGACTGAAGTGAACACTGAAACACAACTGTTCACAATCTGTGAAAGGCTACTCCTTTGTCTACTTCTATAGTGTTTGCAACCAATGTATTGGATACGGATGGAAGCGCGTCACACTAATAGATTATATTTTAAATGGAATGGAGCAGAACCAATTGGAGATAAATGAAAAGGATGAGCCACTGAGACACGCTCAGCATAGTACAAGCAGCAGTGCTTGAACAAGTAACTGGAGCGTGATGTGCACTCAAAAAATAAAAAACACAGACTGAAGTGAACACTGAAACACAACTGTTCACAATCTGTGAAAGGCTACTCCTTTGTCTACTTCTATAGTGTTTGCAACCAATGTATTGGATACGGATGGAAGCGCGTCACACTAATAGTTAAATTGCATGGAACTGCAAGAATTACACTGAAGGAAAAAAAAAAGAGTCTGTGAGTGACATGTGCAGATGCCTACAGACAGCGTTGCATGCAGAGCAAACTGCAGCGTCACCTGCACTCACACACACCTTGCAGAGCTGTTAAAACAACACTGCAGGCAAAAGGAAGCTTTACACAGCGGTTGGTGCTAGCCTGCCTACAGCACAGTACACTAAATCGCAATCTCTAACTGTCCCTCAGAGTCAGCACAGCAGCGTTCTGTCCCTTACTGAATTCACAGCACAGTGACGCTAAAATGGCGGCGGCGCCTTTTATAGTGCATTCTGACATCATTTCAGCATCCAATCACAGCCATGCCATTAGTTAACATGACCGCAGCAGTACAGGATGTGCCCACACTTCTTAGGATTCCTCATTGGCTGACTAAAATCACATTGCCTCGCAAAGAATTATGGGAACTTCCGATTCCGGTATTCGATAAGACGAAAATATCGAAACAAAGTATCGAAAGGCCGATAGAGCTAATATCGGCCGATACCCGATATTTGCAGTATCGTATCGCTCAACACTAATAGGGAGCAGATTAAGTGGAAAGTGAGATTTTTAAGGAAGGTTAATTTATTAGTACCTCTTTTCTGTTTAGCAAATGTTTTCCAGGCAGCCACAGAAGCGTCAAATATGGGATGAGAAGAAGGGGGGGATTTTCGCTTTCCAATGGGTGACTGTTCAGTATCCTCCCGCTGAGAATCCTTAGAATCTTCCTCTCCTACGATTCATATGCCTGTAGTATACTCTCATGTATATTTTCCTATTCGATTAAATGTATCTTTCTTTGCTTTTTCAGTTGCTTTTTTTCCTTCTCTTTGAAACGCAGTCATTATTTTGGAGACAGTACCTCTTGACACGCCAAGCATTCGGGCACTTTTGGTTACACTAGCGCCGGCCATCTGAGCACCAACAATTTGGCCTATTTGAATATCCGAGAGGTCTGCCATTGGTATCAGTTTCTCATGAATGATCTTACAATTATGCAAAACAAACAGTTAATTTACATACACATATGACATAACACAAGTAATCAACTACAAAACATAACCATATGTCATAGTTTGCATGTCTATAACATGTTCCAAGATGATGATGCCAAAACATTTGGTGTTTCCATTATTTTGTATATCGCCTCCTCTTCTGAAGTTTCAAAAAATGCAAGGACTGAGTCATCAGTGCTGGCTCCTGCTCCTGGTCAGGAACAACACCTTTCCTTGTGTGCTTCACCCCCACAAAGTGAAGGATGCAGCAGCCGACACTTCAGATTACTCCATGGAGCTCTTTTCACATAACCATGCCTGGATTATGAAGTCAAATTCTCAATTCCCCAGTCCAACATAAATCAGAGATGGAGTGCACATCATGATGCACAGCCACTGCTAGATGATTCTGCTGGTACATTCACCCAGAGCACTACATTTCCCTCGCACTCTACTGAGCCAGAATCTGACCTGATGAAACTCAGGTGCCCCAGATTACATTGAAGAGGAGGTGATGGATGACCCTATTGTTGTTGACCCGGATTGGCATCCATTTGGGGAAGAGGGTGCCGCTGGCAATAGCTCAGAAGAGGAGAAGGATCCGCAACAGGCATCGACATCGCAGCAGGGGTTATCTGGCAGGCCCATAGCTGTCCAAAAAAGTGTTAAAAAGCAAAAAGAGAGTTGCAGGAAAGCTTGGCCAGACGGTCAAATTTGCACAGCGTGCAAGCCCTGAAAATCTAAACCATAGTAGGAAGAGTCCAGTGTGGCACTTTTTGGACAGAAATCCTATTGATGAGGCAAAGGTTATCTGTAAACAGTGCGGAAGGACCTTTAGCCGAGGGAAAAATCTCAGAAATTTGAATACCAATGCTTAGACATTTCATGAACATGCACTTGCAAGCGTGGACGGACTACAAAACCTACAAATTCTCCCCCTCAGTGCCGGCGTCAGCACCTGGCACACCCGGGCAAGTGCCGGTTCCCTGAGCGGGTGGGGGGGCCGACTCAAGGGCGACGGCACTGGCACAGGGCCCCTCATAGTACAAAAATTGTCTCTGACGGTGGGATGGGCCCACTCGCCGTCAGACACACCGGCGTACTATTAGGGGCCCTGTGCCAGTGCCGTTGCCCATGCGTCGGCCCCCCCTGCTTGCTAAGGGCCCCAGCACTTGCAATACTTACCTCTCCATGCTCCACCGCTGTGACGTCTTCCGCGTTTCCTGACAGTAACATTCAGGTTACAGAGCGCAATGACGTCTCGTCTGTACCCCCTCTGCCTAAACAGTCCAACTGCAGAGAGCTGTAAGATGGCAATGCTGAGGAGTCCAGAGTAGAGCAGTGCACAGCGAGGAGAGGTAATGGGGATAAATGTAAGGTCATGCACTTGGGTAGAACAAATAAGATGTATAATTATGTGCTTAATTGTAAAACACTGGGCAAAACTGTCACTGAAAAAGACTTGGGTGTATGGGTGGACGACAAACTCAAATTTAGTGGCCAATGTCAGGCAGCTGCTGCCAAGGCAAATAAAATAATGGGATGCATTAGACGAGGCATAGATGCTCATGAGGAGAACATAATTTTACCTCTATACAAGTCACTGGTGCGACCACACTTAGAATACTGTGTGCAGTTCTGGTCTCCGGTGTATAAGAAAGACATAGCTGAACTGGAGCGGGTGCAGAGAAGAGCGACCAAGGTTATTAGAGAACTGGGGGGTCTGCAATACCAAGACAGGTTATTACACTTGGGGTTATTTAGTTTGGAAAAACGAAGGCTTAGGGGTGATCTTATTACAATGTACAAATATATGAGGGGACAGTACAAAGACCTTTCTAATGATCTTTTTACTCTTAGACCTGTGACGGGGACGAGGGGGCATCCTCTACGTCTGGAGGAAAGAAGGTTTAGCCATAATCACAGATGCAGATTCTTTACTGTAAGAGCAGTGAGACTATGGAACTCTCTGCCGTCTAATGTTGTAATGAGTGATTCATTACTAAAATTTAAGAGGGGACTGGATGCCTTTCTTGAAAAGTATAATATTACAGGCTATATTCACTAGTTTCCTAGATACAGCGTTGATCCAGGGAGCTAGTCTGATTGCGTATGTGGAGTCGGGAAGGAATTTTTTTCCCCAATGTGAAGCTTACTGTTTGCCACTTGGGGTTTTTTTGCCTTCCTCTGGATCAACATGTTAGGGCAGGTTAGGATAGGATATGGGTTGAACTAGATGGACTTAAAGTCTTCCTTCAACCTTAATAACTATGTTACTATGTATTTAATTTTTTGTAATATTTGGAGGGATATATGGGGAGCATTTTACAGTGGATCATTAAGAATGTGGCCCGTTATATATTCGTTCAGCCCATAAGACACTGGAGCATCATCCATGGGACCCATTGTTAGGGTTCGAGTTCCCGCTGCTGCACAAGGGGAGTCTCGAACCAGCCCCGCTGCGGTCTCCCATTCATCTCCGGCCGCAGTGGAGCCTGCTTTGCAGAGACGTCGGTCCAAGCGTCTTGCCCACTCCAGTACTGTGCAGTGACTTGCTGCTGCCTTTCCTGGATCTGCTATTATAGCCAGTGCTGGAGCAGACGTCTTTGGGACAAAGTCCTGCGTTTTCCCTTCTGAGCATGCCCAGAGTGAGATCTCTCATTGGAGATCAGGGGTCACATGCTCAGGTACTGCAGCAGCTCCTATTGGTCTGCCAGGAAGGTCCTGTGACTACTGTTGTTCTGGAACAAGCTTCATTGGTCCTTGTTTCTGGCAGGTCCTGTAGCTGTTACTATAAAAGGGTAGCATGGCTGGGCCGCCATGCGCTAATATCAACCATTGTATGCTATGCGCCAGTGTGGTCATGTGTGTGTGTGGTTAGGGACCCGGCTGAAATAAGCCACTAGAATACCGACTTAATCGGTGAGGAGTTTGGTGTGCTAGCTGGTCAGGGTCGGCGTCCTAGATGCCCTAGATTACCAGCATAACCGGTGAGGAGTTTTGATTGCCGTATTCAGGGTCTGGCGTTCAGACGCCATAGATTGCGGGTGACTCCCGCGAGGACATTAGCACATGATCACGCTTTATGTACGCTTAGCACTTAACTGTGTACCTGAGAGCCTGACAGGACACAGCACTTTTTCTCAGCGGCCCTGTGATGTAACAGGGTTCGCTTTCAACGCTAGACAGCGCCCTAGCGTGTTTTCTTTGCGACTCAGTTGTGTTTAGTGAGTTCGCACACATCGCCATATAGCGCTGCGGCTCTCCTTCTAGCGGCTCTGTGGAGTAACAGAGTTCGCACTTATTGCCACAGCGCGTTACGGCGTTTATGTTGGCGACTCTGCGGGATAACAGAGTTTGCTTCTTACGCCATTTTACTAGCAGCAGGCTCCGCCTGCACGGTGGACCCCGGGCTGCGAACGCACCTCTCCACATCTTATATTTGGTGCGTTCCGCAGACCCTAACATAATATTAGCGCCAGGGTCTGGCTAGTAAAATGGCGGATGAACAGCGTTTACAGCTGTACATCCAGCAGCTGGAGGGTAGGTTGGTGGCTCTTGAGCGCACAACCTCAGCTGTGGATGTTACCGCAGTCGCTGTTCAGGCTGCTAGCGTAGCTGCAGCCAGTTTGTCCTCTGCCACCTCTGTCCCTACATTGTCCCACCTCCCGCTTCCAGACAAGTTTGCTGGTGACAGCAAGCAATGTTGGGGATTCGTGAGTCAGTGCTCCATACACCTCGAGCTTCTGGCTGCACGTTTCCCCACGGATCGGGCACAAGTGGGCTTTGTGATAGCTCTTCTGTCGGGCAGAGCGTTGGAGTGGGCAACGCCGCTGTGGGAGCGCGACGACCGTGTGGTGCGGAGTGCTTCTCGTTTTCTGGAGGCTCTGAAAAAGGTTTTTCTAGGATCTCAGATCACCCACGATACGGCGCTCAAACTGCTGGCAAGTACCCAGGGTTCGGCTTTGGTCAGCCAGTTTACTGTCCAATTTCGGACTCTGGCCTCGGAATTAGAGTGGCCAGATAAAGTCCTCATTCCCGTGTTCTGGAGAGGACTGGCGGGTCATGTGAAAGACGCCTTGGCTACCAGAGAGATTCCTGCCACACTGGAGAAGCTTATCGCTATTTCCACCCGCGTCGACCTCCGTTTCCACGAGCGGAGGCTGGAACGTGCCCAGTGTAGGCAGAGGGATCGGTTGGCTCCAACCTTCACCACCCCTCTGGAGTCGCCCATTCAGGCGCCCGACCTTCAGGAGGTTGCTCCTGCAGGATCTAAATCTCGGGTCACTCGTCCATCCCCGATTTGTTATATTTGCCAGCAGCAGGGACATTTTGCCAACCGATGTCCACAGCGGTTGAATAAACGGTCGCGCCCAGTAACCGTAGGAACAGGGTCACTGGACGCCATGAGTTTTGCCCCTAAAGTGCTCCTCAAGGGGATAATTACCCACAGTTCTACCACCCTACCCGTCAAGCTGTGTGTGGATTCTGGGGCAGAGGGGAATTTTATGTCATCCTCCTTTGCTTCTCGCCACACCATGCCTTTGGTGTTGCTGGCTGAACCAGTATCGGTACGGGTGTTGAACGGAGCAATTCTGTCCTCACAAATCACCCATCAGTCTGTCCCACTCACCTTGTCTATGTCTCCTTCCCATCAGGAGAATATATCATTTTTTATCCTCCCTGAGGGTATAGATGAGGAGATGATGTTTTGTTGGGATTACCCTGGCTCCGCCACCACTCTCCCCATATTGAGTGGTCTTCAGGGAGAATTCTGGGTTGGGGTAATTTATGTAAAGGCAGATGCATTAGGGACAGCGTGCAGGTCAACATCACTGAGATACCCATAGACCTCTCTCCTCTTCCCAAGGTCTATTGGTCTTATGCCGACATTTTCTCGAAGAAGGCTGCGGAGACTCTTCCGCCTCATCGCCCCTATGACTGTCCTATTGACCTCTTGCCTGGAGCTGAGCCTCCTAGAGGAAGGGTTTATCCCCTCTCTCTTCCTGAGACAGAGGCCATGTCCCAATATATTCAGGAGAACTTGGCAAGGGGATTCATTAGGAAGTCGGTGTCACCAGCGGGAGCGGGGTTCTTCTTTGTGCAGAAGAAGAACGGAGAATTACGTCCGTGCATTGATTATAGGGGTCTCAACGCTATCACCTGAAAAATAAATATCCTTTGCCGCTAATCTCTGAGCTCTTTGACAGGCTTCGGGGAGCAAGGGTATTTACTAAGTTAGACCTGCGGGGTGCGTATAACCTGATTCGCATCCGTGAGGGGGACGAATGGAAGACGGCTTTTAACACCAGGGATGGGCATTATGAATATCTGGTAATGCCCTTTGGGCTCTGTAACGCCCCAGCTGTCTTCCAAGACTTTGTGAATGACATCTTCCAGGATATGTTGACCACCTCGGTGGTAGTCTATCTGGATGACATTCTCATCTTTTCTCCAGATATGGCCTCCCACCGGAGAGATGTCTGCAAGGTCTTCGACCTCTTGCGAGCAAATTCCCTATATGCGAAGTTGGAGAAGTGCATGTTTGAGCAGGAGTCTCTACCTTTCCTGGGCTATATCATCTCCACCCAGGGATTGGCTATGGATCCTACCAAACTACAGGCTGTGATGGATTGGCAAGAACCCCACTCCCTTAAGGCGGTGCAGCGCTTTATGGGGTTCATTAACTACTATCGCCAATTCATTCCCCACTTCTCTACTTTGGTAGCTCCCTTGGTAGCCCTCACCAAGAAGGGAGCTAATCTCAAGTTGTGGTCAGAGGAGGTCACAAAGGCGTTCTCCTCCATCAAGTCGCATTTCGCCAGTGCTCCCATCTTACATCGCCCCGATGTCGATAAACCGTTTATCTTAGAGGTGGATGCCTCTTCTGTTGGTGCCGGAGCAGTCCTCTTTCAAAAGGATGCCCAGGGTCGGAAGCATCCCTGCTTCTTCTTTTCCAAGACCTTTACACCAGCAGAGAGGAATTATTCCATCGGGGACAGGGAGTTACTGGCTATGAAGTTGGCCTTCTCCGAGTGGAGACATCTTCTGGAGGGGTTCGCTTCCCCTTCCAAGTATTCACAGACCACAAGAACTTGGTGTATTTGCAGACAGCCCAGCGGCTAAATTCCCGTCAGGCCAGATGGTCCTTGTTTTCTCCCGGTTCCATTTCACCCTCCATTTCCTCTCCGGTGAGAAGAACATTCGCGCAGACGCTCTATCCCGCTCCGTGGTGTCCTCTGAGGAGGTGGAGGAGGAACCTCGGCTTATTGTCCCCACAGAAAGCCTAAGAACGGTGGCTCGGTTTTGCTTGAGTCTGTGCCTCCGGGCAAGACTTTTGTGCCCATCAATTTGCGACCGGAAGTACTCTCTTGGGCACATTCGTCCAGGGTGGGTGGACATTTTGGGACAAAAAGGACTTCTGAGTTGCTGGCGAGAACATACTGGTGGCCGCAGATGGCCCGTGACGTCAGGGAATACGTTCAGGCGTGCGTCTCCTGCGCCAAGAATAAGTCCCCTTGACAACGGCCAGCTGGGTTACTTTTCCCTTTACCGGTGGCAGACAGGCCTTGGGAGATGGTCGGGATGGATTTTGTGGTGGGCTTACCCAAGTCTCGGGGCTGCACCATCATCTGGGTGATAACCGACCACTTCTCCAAAATGGTGCACTTAGTGCCGTTACCACGGTTACCGTCTGCACGGGCCTTGGCAGCATTATTCATTAGGCATATTTTCCGCCTTCACGGTATGCCAGACAAAATTGTCAGTGATCGAGGTCCCCAGTTTGCATCTCGGTTCTGGAGAGAGCTGTGTCGTTTACTCAGCATTGAGTTGAATCTCTCCTCTGCATACCATCCCGAGACGAATGGGTTGGTAGAGAGGGCCAACCAGACCTTGGTCACATACTTGCGACATTTTGTCTCTGCCAGGCAGGATGACTGGGCATCTTTGCTACCGTGGGCTGAGTTCGCTCTAAATAATGCTGTGGCTGACTCCACCGGACAGACCCCATTCCTCCTGAACTACGGTTAGCATCCGCGGGTACCAGTGCCCATGCCCGTGTCTTCCGCCGATTCCAGGGTGGCAGACTGGGCTGTGGAGGCACGGTACATTTGGGACCGCACACAGGATGCCATTCAGGCCTCCAAAGAGAGGATGAGGTCTTCGGCCGATGCCCATCGGTGCCCCGCTCCTACATTTGCTCCGGGTGACCTAGTGTGACTTTCTGCCCGAAACATCAGGCTACGTGTAGAGTCCACCAAGTTGGCACCTCGCTTTTTGGGCCCCTTTAAAGTTCTTGAGCAGGTGAACCCGGTGGTTTACCGCCTAGCCCTTCCGCCTCGCCTTGGTATCACTGACACCTTTCACGTGTCCCTCCTGAAACCCATGGCCATTTCCCAGTTTTCCGAGTCATCTGCCGGGACGTCGGGTTCATCTACCGACGATCATGAGGTGAACGCCATTGTTGGGTACAAGGTGGTACGAGGCAAAAAATTTTATTTGGTGGATTGGAGGGGTTATGGGCCTGAGGATAGGTCCTGGGAGCCTGCCGAGCATGTTCACGCTCCGCAGCTCATCGCTGCCTTTGAGCGCAGCGAGGCCCAAAGAAGGGGGGGCCCTAGGAGGGGGGGTAATGTTAGGGTTCGAGTTCCCGCTGCTGCACAAGGGGAGTCTCGAACCAGCCCCGCTGCGGTCTCCCATTCATCTCCGGCCGCAGTGGAGCCTGCTTTGCAGAGACGTCGGTCCAAGCGTCTTGCCCACTCCAGTACTGTGCAGTGACTTGCTGCTGCCTTTCCTGGATCTGCTATTATAGCCAGTGCTGGAGCAGACGTCTTTGGGACAAAGTCCTGCGTTTTCCCTTCTGAGCATGCCCAGAGTGAGATCTCTCATCGGAGATCAGGGGTCACATGCTCAGGTACTGCAGCAGCTCCTATTGGTCTGCCAGGAAGGTCCTGTGACTACTGTTGTTCTGGAACAAGCTTCATTGGTCCTTGTTTCTGGCAGGTCCTGTAGCTGTTACTATAAAAGGGTAGCATGGCTGGGCCGCCATGCGCTAATATCAACCATTGTATGCTATGCGCCAGTGTGGTCATGTGTGTGTGTGGTTAGGGACCCGGCTGAAATAAGCCACTAGAATACCGACTTAATCGGTGAGGAGTTTGGTGTGCTAGCTGGTCAGGGTCGGCGTCCTAGATGCCCTAGATTACCGGCATAACCGGTGAGGAGTTTTGATTGCCGTATTCAGGGTCTGGCGTTCAGACGCCATAGATTGCGGGTGACTCCCGCGAGGACATTAGCACATGATCACGCTTTATGTACGCTTAGCACTTAACTGTGTACCTGAGAGCCTGACAGGACACAGCACTTTTTCTCAGTGGCCCTGTTATGTAACAGGGTTCGCTTTCAACGCTAGACAGCGCCCTAGCGTGTTTTCTTTGCGACTCAGTTGTGTTTAGTGAGTTCGCACACATCGCCATATAGCGCTGCGGCTCTCCTTCTAGCGGCTCTGTGGAGTAACAGAGTTTGCACTTATTGCCACAGCGCGTTACGGCGTTTATGTTGGCGACTCTGCGGGATAACAGAGTTTGCTTCTTACGCCATTTTACTAGCAGCAGGCTCCGCCTGCACGGTGGACCCCGGGCTGCGAACGCACCTCTCCACATCTTATATTTGGTGCGTTCCGCAGACCCTAACACCCATTATGTATTGGAGCATTCTAAATCGGGCAGATCAGACACTGGAGCAGCATTTATGGGGCCCATTATACCCTTGAACATTAATGGGGCCCATGTTATATGGAGCATTCTTTTGGCCCATAAGACACTGGAGCATCATCCATGGGGCCCATCATATACTGGAGTATTGTAAATGGGGGGCATCAGACACAGGAGCAGCATTTACGGGGCCCATTATACACTGGTACATTATTAATGGGGCCCATTATATATGGAGTATTCCTTTTCTCCATAAGACACTGCAGCATCATCCATGGGGCCCATTATGTATTGTAGCATTCTAAATGAGGCAGATCAGACACTGGAGCAGCATTTACGGGGCCCATTATACCCTTGAACATTAATAGGGCCCATGATATATGGAGCATAATTTTGGCCCATAAGACACTGGAGCATCATCCATGGGGCCCATCATATACTGGAGTATTGTAAATGGGGACATAAGACACAGGAGCAGCATTTACGGGGCCCATTATACACTGGAACATTAATGTTGCCCATGATATATGGAGCATTCTTTTGGCCCATAAGACACTGGAGCATCATCCATGGGGCCCATCATGTATTGGAGCATTCTAAATGGGGCAGATCAGACACTGTAGCAGCATTTACGGGGCACATTATACCCTTGAACATTAATGGGGCCCATGATATATGGAGCATTCTTTTGACCCATAAGACACTGGAGCATCATCCATGGGGCCCATCATGTATTGGAGCATTCTAAATCGGGCAGATCAGACACTGGAGCAGCATTTACGGGGCCCATTATACCCTTGAACATTAATGGGGCCCATGATATATAGAGCATTCTTTTGGCTCATAAGACACTGGAGCATCATCCATGGGGCCCATCATATACTGGTGAATCATATGGGGTTCATTATTTATGGGGCATCATATAGGGTATGGAAAATCATGTGGGGCACATATGGGACCAATTAAGTATGGATCAATATATGGGCCTTATTATTCTGTATGGCGCACTATGTGGTGGCCATAATACCGTATGGAGGAATATAGTGTCTGGTTTTTCAGCTATTGTAGATTTTAACATAGATATCAGTCATGTCATGTAAGAAGTGAAGTATTTGGCAATGTACTATACCTATATTTCTGTGCCATATCGGAGCATGATGAATTGTGGCATGTGTTAAAGGGGCCCACTGAGACTCTTTGGCATGGGGCACACGAAAATAGTAAGCCATCCCTACCCCCCCTCACAACTTTCGCCAAATAACCCCCAGTTTTCAGTGCGTAACTATTATTACAAAGTAAATTAAGGTTGCCAAGCTTAAGCAATAAGAATTGATGTTGTTGCCATTCAAATGGGCACTGAAGGTGTGTTTACTGTCCTCCACTCCCTACCGACTTTGCTTCCCCATTGACTTGCATTGGGTTTCGTGTTTCAGTCCCGACTTTTCCCGATAGTGGTGCTGGCAGTATTAGTTGATCTCCTTTCAGGGTTTATCATAGGGTTCTTCTCCTTGTCTCTTCATGCTAAACTCCAAGGGTTTCTCACAGAAGTGCTTACCTGATTCTTGACTAGGCAGCGGCCCCTTCAACAGACTTCAGCTGCCCGGTGACAGGGGGCCTGGATAAGGCTTTGCCAAAGTCTGCCTACTTTTTACTGGGAGCTGGGTGAAGAGTATCCCGGCCCTTTAGGGTTCGTCTAGTTGGGGTAGCTTGCGCCAATAGGTCTGTGGCTTTGCCTTTGCTGGTTTGGTGCCAGTTTTGCTGGGTTTCTCTGCAATAGCACATAACAGAATAAACAGAATAAACAGATATATTGAACCAGTTTTTATTGAACCAAAATAATTTCACACGCAAAATAGAAACCAAAATATGATCAGAAATTAAAAGTGCTTGACAATAGACTGTCGTCGATACGATTTTTCAGATTAGTCCCTATAAAACATCCAACAGTAATCTGCCATCATTTAGTCATTCCAAAAACCCTGGTAGCGGTGTTCCATTATTTTAATGTCCTGGTGAAACCACTCACCTTGTTCATCGCTTACATCCCCAAGATTTTGAGGGAAGAAATCTAATTGTGAACGCAAAAAGTGCATTTTAACATACATGCGACGTCCAAGACACTGATATGCATTTAGCAGTAACTCGACATCTTCAACATATTCTGGAGATTTTTGTTTTCCTATGAATTTTTCACAGGTCCACTTGAAGCTTTTGCAAGATCTCAATTCCTTATCATTTAGGGTTCCTTCAAACACATCATCTCTTACCTCTCTGATCTGAGGACCAACAAACACCCCTTCCTTCAGTTTTGCTGGTGAAATGATGGAGAATTTCTGTGAAATGTACTGGAACCCTTGTGAATTTGTCTTTGCCATGGCTTTCACAAAGTTTATCAATCCCAACTTTATAAGTAGTGGAGGAAGAAAGATTTTTTTGGAGCAACTAAAGGATTATGCAGAACATTGTCTCTACCTGGAGTATGGATGTTTCTCTGTCCCCAATCACGACAAACATAATGCTCTACTGTATTTCTACTGTCCCATAAATACAAGAAGCAACAATATTTAGTGAAACCTCCTTGCATTCCCACTAGCAGACCAATCACTTTCAAATCTCCACAGATATTCCATTGATGATGCTTATAATGTATAGCATCCAAAATGACAGATTTTCATAACTTTCCTTTAGATGACATGAATGAGCAATAGGGATTGATGGTTTCACATTTGCATTGTGAAGCAACACTGCTTTCAAACTTTCCTGGGATGAGTCAATAAACAATCGCCAATCTGTAACAAAATACTCTTGATGCAGTTCCTCAAAGAGGCCATTCACATTGTTATAGTACACCATTGGTCCATTAACTGTGAACAATTGTGTTAAATGTTACTTCTGTTTCGGTAATAACACACTTTGACATTATCCTGAAGAAGATTCTTCTGTTTCAATCAAGATGGAAGAAGCTCAGCTTTATCCTTTAACAATGAAAGGTCTCTGATGAGATCATTTAATTCATGTTAAGTAAAGCATTCTAGCTGCTCGGCTGCCCGATCAGGTACATACTCATCTTGACTTGAGGTCTCCATGTTTTCACCAGTAGATTCAGCTCCATAGTCTTCATGTTCTACTTCACTTTCATCCAATCCAAACAACGGTGGTACAGAAACTGGCAAGGTACCATCATGTGGTACTGGCCTAATCACAGATTCAAGTTCAAGGTAATTTATCTTATGTTTGTTCTTTGTAGAAAAGCCCTTCAGTTTGACAAAACAAAAGTAGCAGTCATCACTATGATTTTTGGGTTCTCTCCAAATCATGGGAACAGCAACTGGAATAGCCACTTTCCTCTTATTCAACCAGCCACGAAGACCATATGAACAACTTAAGCATATCACATGAGGGGCCCAGTTTTCATCTTGATCACCAAGTGGACACTTAAAGTACATCTGGTACATCATTTTAATATCATGAGTGATTGAATGTACTTGGCCTTTTGGTGTAAAAGAACCACACACATAGAAGAATCTGTTTGGATGATTGATATACTCTCGGGGCATTTTTCTACTTTAAATGAGATCAAACAATAGAGTAAGTACAGTTCAATGTGGTGACAAACTAAAAAAAAATGTGATGAGCCAAACGACTATATGTAGATTTTTCCCCAGAGACAAAAGAGGCAGCTTGCATTTAGAACTGATTTTACTGGAGGTAATCTGGTAGATAACTATATATAGTTGTGAGGTAAATGGGTCAGCCTATTCCTTATATTCCTTACAGATGAACATTTGCAGACAGGCAGTTTCTCAGTGTAATATTGTTGGAATATGTTTGGTGCAACAACTCCATTCCTGTCTATGAGTGTTTTGTTGCTAGATTTGTATGCTGTTTATAAAGTTACAAAAAAAACTCCCAGAGGCTCACCCAGAAAGAGCATGTGACTGTTTTTCCTGTTTTCCTGTGTCTGTGTATGAAAGAAGCAGCCTGCTGTAGATGATGCACAGATAGAGACACACAAATGATTTATTCCTGATCTATTAAGCTTATCATATTTTGTTCTTGTTTGTTCCTGAATAAAGAAGCTCTGTTGTCACACGCTTGTAGAGTATCCTGAATAATCCGCTGCCAACAGGTTCTGGACCCAGAGTGACACAGAACCCCAAAGTGACACAGCAACAGAAGTCTGGAGCAAAAGCAGCACAGAGTAACAGAGGAGATGTCCACTAGCAGCCATACTGTCAAGTTCTCAGTGCCGAGCCTCACTAACCAGAACTACCAGTCCTGGAAATTCAAGGTGAAAATGCTGCTCATAAGAGAAGGTAAATATACTCAGGAACAAGTGCCCCATCCATTACCAGATGGTTAGTTAGAGAAGGATCAGAAAGCACAAAGCACTATCTACCTCAGTGTAGATGATAATCAAATTGTGCATATATGCAAGTGTGCAACTGCAATGGAGATGTGGGATGAGTTACAGAAAGTGCATGAAAGATCAAATCTCAGCAATAAGCTTTATCTTATGAGAAAGCTGTATCAGTCTAAGCTAAGTGATGGACAGAATATGCAGGACTATATAAGAAACACCCTAAAGATTGGGGAGCGTCTCAGGGGTATTGGAGAAGAAATTAAAGATCTTCATGTTGCTGGACTTCTATTAAGTGTTCTTCCAGAGTGTTATGACACACTCGTGACTGCACTAGAAGCACGGCCAGATGGTGAGCTGACACTAGAGTATGTTAAAGGCAAACTTGTGGATGAATTCAAGAGAAAAATGCAGCATGTAAGCAGCAGTAATGATTCCAGAGTAGAAACAGCATTAAAGACACATGATTTCCCTAAATATAAGAGCAATCTAAGATAAACTTGTGAATGTTTTTTGTCTGTAAAAAGCCCGGCCAACTTAAAGCAGACTGCAGAATTTGGAAAGCAAGAATGAGTTAGCGTAAAAAGCAGAACAGTCATCAAAGGGTTAAAACAGCTATAGATGAAGAATCTGTATGTCCTGAAGCTGCATTTAATACCAGTACAAGCCCATGTGCAAAACATATATGGTGTATAGACTCTGGTGCAAGCAGCCATATAAAAATAACAAGAAGTTCTTCACTGACCTTAATCAAAGCAAGTCAGAAAAGGTCATCTTACCTAATGGTCACTATATGACTTCAGAAGAGTAGGAGATGGCTACCTCTGCTGTCCAGTTTCCTCAGCACAAAGCATAAAGATCCCAATAAAGGATGTTCTCTGCGCCAATTCTTTGGAATGCACTACCCAGGTTAATACGATTAATCCCCAATCCCCACAGTTTTAAGTGTGCCGTAAAAATGCATTTGTTCAGACTGGCCTACCGCCTCAACGCATTAACTATCCCTCTAAGGCTGGTTTCACACATCCGTTTTTCCCCTTGCGGCGCCCCCGGCATTTTCCCGCAGCGCCGCATCTGAAAATCTGATGCGGCGCATGCGGCTTTTTTCGCATTGACTGCATAGGCCGCATGGCGCCGCATTCAATGCGTTGCATGCGTTTTGTCCGATGCGGCGCAAATGTACATTGCGCGGCCCGACAAAACGCTGCATGCAACGTTTTTTTTTTTGCCGGATGGTTTTCATCTCTCCAAGCATCAAAACATCCGCAAAACCCGCATTTTGGGCCGGAAGTGTGAAAGCTTTTCACATGCGCGCTGCGGTAAATGCGGGGCGCCGTTAGGCCCGCGGATGTGTGAAAGAGCCTTAGCCCATTCAAAAAAATTTTTTACCATAATGAGGTACCTTGTATTATGTTCTCACCTGCTTTATTCATTTAATAGTCCTCTATGTCTGTACTGTTACATACATTGGCTGTTAGCTGGTTCATGCAGAATTACATGAACACCCAATTCTTAAACTATGGCTGGTCCGAACAATGAAAGCAATTGTTACCATCCACCTTTCGTGTCTCCCCTTTTTCCTCATAGATTGTAAGCTTGCCAGCAGGGCCCTCATTCCTCTTGGTATCTACTTTGATCTGTGTTTATTGTTATGCTGTAATGTCTATTGTCTGTACAAGTCCCCTCTATAATGTAAAGTGCTGCGGAATATGTTGGCGCTATAGAAATAAAATTATTATTATTATTATGTTCCCAGCCTTGAAAGCAATCTTCTGTCTGTAAAGAAGCTCACGCAAAAGGGGAATGCAGTTACTTTTAAAGATAACAGATGCATAAGAACTGTATCCATGTATGGTACAGACGTCTTGGGCACAGAGACCCAGAAGCAGTAAGGAAGCTAGCTCAACTTGCAAATGGTATTGAAATCAGCCAGTGTAGTCAAATGATAAGGTGCACTAGCTGATCTATTAAGCTTATCATATATTGTTCCTGTTTGTTCCTGAATAAAGAAGTTCTGTTGTCACACGCTTTAAGCGTATCCTGAATAATCCGCTGCCAACAGATATTGGCTGCTTTCAGGTTCTCTCTCTGTGGAGACCCTCACTCAGTTACACTTCAGTGGCTGAGCTGTTTTCTTCCCTCTGAGGTGACTTGCCCTCCCAGAAATGCAGTGAAAATCCTCTCACAATGGCGGCTGTCCGCTGCCTTCCCTTCTATCTCCCTGTGGCAGGCCTCAGATCCCTGTAGTAGTCTGTCTCCTGTCAGAGTCTCACATACCAGTCCTTGCTGCTATCACCATCCTTTTCTGACTGACTCAAATCTTACTGCCTCATAACAGATATAGGAAAGATGTGTATCTTCGTACCGTGTTAGCCAGTAGATAGAAAAATATTTAGACTTGAGAGTCCTCAGTGGTTGATACCTTTTAATGGCTAACTGAAAAGATGGTAACAAATTGCAAGCTTTCGAGACTACGCAGGTCTCTTCATCAGGCAAAGACTAAAACAAAAACTGAAGAATCACATATTTATACACAAGAGGACACAGGAATAATGCAATAGGTAAGACATGTGACGTGAAGCAGAACTGTCATTATGGCCGAGGGATGAACATAAATATGACTAGTTCATAGATAAGGAGTGAAAGTTTTATTACCCTCTGATTGGGGTCTGGTATTGTGTTGTGATGACCCTAAAAGGTCAGGGAAGCAGATTCCTTAATTGTTGTAGAAAGACAGAGCTTTATGTCTTTCTACAACAATTAAGGAATCTGCTTCCCTGACCTTTTAGGGTCATCACAACACAATACCAGACCCCAATCAGAGGGTAATAAAACTTTCACTCCTTATCTATGAACTAGTCATATTTATGTTCATCCCTCGGCCATAATGACAGTTCTGCTTCACGTCACATGTCTTACCTATTGCATTATTCCTGTGTCCTCTTGTGTATAAATATGTGATTCTTCAGTTTTTGTTTTAGTCTTTGCCTGATGAAGAGACCTGCGTAGTCTCGAAAGCTTGCAATTTGTTACCATCTTTTCAGTTAGCCATTAAAAGGTATCAACCACTGAGGACTCTCAAGTCTAAATATTTTTCTGCCTCATAACAGTTAGCTTCTCCCTATAACATGTGACTTTCCAAGAAGCAGTAATTGGTTGACTGCACTGTCAATACTCCTTCCCATAAAACTCACTGAAACCATTACTGATGTTGTCCCTGTAAGAAAATTCACAATTAAGTAAGACAAGCAAAGAAATGGGAATAACATGGAAAAAACCACATACATTGAAAATGCAGAAATAACGTAATAGCAAAAATACTTCTATCTCAGAAACTTTATGTGATAGATCAAAACTAAGCATATTTTTGGAATCCACACATCAAACTCCATAAAACAGACATTTTACCTTTGCTGATGATTTTTTGTGTTGACCAGTGTTATATTTCCAATTACACCGTTTTCTCTGGGAACGAAGGTGCTCGGGTTGGTCTTGCCCTTCTTATCCCCAGTCCTTAGTATTTTCATTATCCTCGAGTTCACCCATACTCTCATCAATAGTTGAATTTTTTAAGGCTACGGGGCTGATCTATGATGACTACTGCTCCCAGTTTCATGGTGGGAGATTGAGACTGGGTAGATGGATGCCGATCTTCGTAATACATAGCTTTCTGGCTTAATGATCATATTAATGATATTGCTACCATGACAGCTGTGTGACTTGATGAGAGAAAACAGGAGAGATGTGAGATATTGTCCCACTGGAGAAGTGCATCCCTACCCTCTGCTTGTCTTGAGGCTGTGGGAGAACCCATGCAGCTTTGTGGAGTTGGTACCTCTCGGAGTTAAGGCAGCAAATATGGCATCAACTAAAGCATCTGTGCGTTTCCTCGAGCCACCTGGTTTGTGAATGTCTGGAGCCGGCAGGAGACAAATGCGCCTAGCTGGGTTTGGGGATCCCCAGCTAGGCGCTCAGGTATCACTAGCAAAAAATTACTCTCTTACCTATTTTTGTCATGTTTAGCGGTAATAGTGTGGAGGGTTATGATTTTATTGTTTGCAGGGCTGAGAAGTTTTTTGAATGCCGTAGCCAAGGAGTTGGAGGTTCCTCTTATCTCCTTGGATGCATCTATAAGATTATTTTCTCTTGGCAATTCTCCCCTTGCCCGGAATATTGGGTATTGCAATGCTGAACCAGTGTCAAACACAACAGATTGTCTATACAAGAAAGAGGCATGCTTTTTTATTTTACAGGCTCTTCCTACTGCTGTGGTGTTAGGTCTCCCTTGGCTTCAGACCCATAAACCTATTATTGACTGGGAAAGGGGGATTTTGTTAAGTAGTCCTCCAACTGCCAATCCCTTTGTATTATCAAGCCTCCTAAGGTCCCATGGTATGTAGCAGAGTTCCCACACTGTTCGCCGAAAAAACCTCAAAGATATTACCTCCACATAGAACTTATGACTGTTCCACCCAGCTCAATGAGGGGGCAAAGTTTTCTAAGGGTAGAATTTTTAACCTGTTAGAACCCACGAGGCAAGCCATGAGAGAATGTATTTTGGAAAATTAGAAAATGGGTTTACCCATCCTTCTAAATCCAGGGCTCGAGTAGGGATCTTTTTTGTGGCCAAAAAGGAAGGAAGTTTGAGAATATGCATTGACTATCATGAGCTCAATAGCATAACTGTACATAGCCAGTACCCTCTTCCACTCATCCATGACCTCTTTAAACAACTGGTGGGAGCAAGTTGGTTTACCAAACTGGATCTCAGGGGGCTTATAATTTTGTTCGCCATTTGGTTCCTTTGGCTCAGTTGCCCAGTGTCCAGGACTTGGTAGATTTGTTTCTTGTTCAGGTGGTAAGATTACATGAGGTTCCCCTGAATATTGTCTTCGACGAATTGACTCAGGTTATCTTCAGATTCTGGGGGGCTTTCTGTAAGCTCTCAGAACTCTTATTTTCATGCTCGTACCATCCTCAAACTAATAGGCAAACTGAGCGAGCCAACCAGTGTTCTGACTCCTATCTAAAATGTTTTTGCTCCCATAGATAGCATGATTGGGTATCATACTTAGCCGTGGCAGAGTTCGCCCTAAACAATAGACACCACAAGGGCTTTGGAATGTCTCTTTTCTTCTGTAATCTAGGATTTCATCCTAGGTCTCCATGTTTTGAGGGAGGATATGATGTACGGTCTGTGCAAATATCCATTACCTCCTGAAGGTCTGGGGGAGGCCCATATCCATCTCAGGAAAGCAGGTGAGAGCATGGAGAAACAGGCCGATAGACACCTCAGCAAGGCTGAAAACTCAGAGTGGGGTATAGAGTTTGGTTGCCTAGTAAGAATCTCAAGATTTAGGTGCCATCTCCTAAGCTTGAACCAAGATTTATAGTATTGTGGACTCTTGTAGAATTCAGAACTCCGATCATTATTTGATTCATTATAAGTGGTACGGTCCTGAGGAAAAGTTCTGGGTCTCGAGAGGTAATATTCATGACAATTGTCTCATCGCTGAATTCCGTAATATGTTTCCGGACAAGGTGGGTGATGAAAGCCCGAGGTCTCTCCTAAGGAGGAGGGTACTATTAGAAATTGTGGTTCTGTGCTCCCACCTGGAATAAATCAGGTCTGGTGCTACGCTACTCAGGTCGCAAGCGCAGCAATTTTCCGCAGGCCCCAAGAGGCTATACTGTCAGCCTTCCCTAGTTATCAGGAAGAGGTCTGTTCACCTTGGAGGCAAAAGACAAAAAAACCTGACTGGCACATCCAGACTAATGTGAACTAGGTGCAAACCAAGGGGAGCTACCCCCATGTAAAACATACAAAAAAAGGCTGCACTCTATCATGCTAAAGCATGACAACATAGAATACATGAAATTTTGAATAGCAATATGGCTTTGGAGTATAAGGAAAAATTTGAGACGCTTAGTATAAACATTTGGCCAAATATTAAAAGCCCACCAACCATCGTCAAGGTGGTCTCAATTTTGGTGAGTTCCTGACCTAATGTGAACATACCTCTATTAGGCTGATATCTGAATTTCTGGGTGAAAGTGGCACCTCTGTCAGTAATGCCTGCATTCATGGGTAAGTAAGTAGGGACCTGCTGTAATTAAAATCACCACCTGGTGGGGGCGGAGTGCTCGGTCAGTAAGCTAACATTCAAAAGACAAAAAAACCTGACTGGCACATCCAGACTAATGTGAACTAGGTGCAAACCAAGGGGAGCTACCCCCATGTAAAACATACAAAAAAAGGCTGCACTCTATCATACTAAAGCATGACAACATAGAATACATGAAATTTTGAATAGCAATATGGCTTTGGAGTATAAGGAAAAATTTGAGACGCTTAGTATAAACATTTGGCCAAATATTAAAAGCCCACCAACCATCGTCAAGGTGGTCTCAATTCTGGTGAGTCCCTGACCTAATGTGAACATACCTCTATTAGGCTGATATCTGAATTTCTTGGTGAAAGTGGCACCTCTGTCAGTAATGCCTGCATTCATGGGTAAGTAAGTAGGGACCTGCTGTAATTAAAATCACCACCTGGTGGGGGCGGAGTGCTCGGTCAGTAAGCTAACATTCAAAAGACAAAAAAACCTGACTGGCACATCCAGACTAATGTGAACTAGGTGCAAACCAAGGGGAGCTACCCCCATGTAAAACATGCAAAAAAAGGCTGCACTCTATCATACTAAAGCATGACAACATAGAATACATGAAATTTTGAATAGCAATATGGCTTTGGAGTATAAGAAAAAATTTGAGACGCGTAGTATAAACATTTGGCCAAATATTAAAAGCCCACCAACCATCGTCAAGGTGGTCTCAATTCTGGTGAGTCCCTGACCTAATGTGAACATACCTCTATTAGGCTGATATCTGAATTTCTGTGTGAAAGTGGCACCTCTGTCAGTAATGCCTGCATTCATGGGTAAGTAAGTAGGGACCTGCTGTAATTAAAATCACCACCTGGTGGGGGCGGAGTGCTCGGTCAGTAAGCTAACATTCAAAAGACAAAAAAACCTGACTGGCACATCCAGACTAATGTGAACTAGGTGCAAACCAAGGGGAGCTACCCCCATGTAAAACATACAAAAAAAGGCTGCACTCTATCATACTAAAGCATGACAACATAGAATACATGAAATTTTGAATAGCAATATGGCTTTGGAGTATAAGGAAAAATTTGAGACGCTTAGTATAAACATTTGGCCAAATATTAAAAGCCCACCAACCATCGTCAAGGTGGTCTCAATTCTGGTGAGTCCCTGACCTAATGTGAACATACCTCTATTAGGCTGATATCTGAATTTCTGGGTGAAAGTGGCACCTCTGTCAGTAATGCCTGCATTCATTTGTAAGTAAGTAGGGACCTGCTGTAATTAAAATCACCACCTGGTGGGGGCGGAGTGCTCGGTCAGTAAGCTAACATTCAAAAGACAAAAAAACCTGACTGGCACATCCAGACTAATGTGAACTAGGTGCAAACCAAGGGGAGCTACCCCCATGTAAAACATACAAAAAAAGGCTGCACTCTATCATACTAAAGCATGACAACATAGAATACATGAAATTTTGAATAGCAATATGGCTTTGGAGTATAAGGAAAAATTTGAGACGCTTAGTATAAACATTTGGCCAAATATTAAAAGCCCACCAACCATCGTCAAAGTGGGCTCAATTCTGGTGAGTCCCTGACCTAATGTGAACATACCTCTATTAGGCTGATATCTGAATTTCTGGGTGAAAGTGGCACCTCTGTCAGTAATGCCTGCATTCATGGGTAAGTAAGTAGGGACCTGCTGTAATTAAAATCACCACCTGGTGGGGGCGGAGTGCTCGGTCAGTAAGCTAACATTCAAAAGACAAAAAAACCTGACTGGCACATCCAGACTAATGTGAACTAGGTGCAAACCAAGGGAGCTACCCCCATGTAAAACATACAAAAAAAAGCTGCACTCTATCATACTAAAGCATGACAACATAGAATACATGAAATTTTGAACAGCAATATGGCTTTGGAGTATAAGGAAAAATTTGAGACGCTTAGTATAAACATTTGGCCAAATATTAAAAGCCCACCAACCATCGTCAAGGTGGTCTCAATTCTGGTGAGTCCCTGACCTAATGTGAACATACCTCTATTAGGCTGATATCTGAATTTCTGGGTGAAAGTGGCACCTCTGTCAGTAATGCCTGCATTCATGGGTAAGTAAGTAGGGACCTGCTGTAATTAAAATCACCACCTGGTAGGGGCGGAGTGCTCGGTCAGTAAGCTAACATTCAAAAGACAAAAAAACCTGACTGGCACATCCAGACTAATGTGAACTAGGTGCAAACCAAGGGGAGCTACCCCCATGTAAAACATACAAAAAAAGGCTGCACTCTATCATACTAAAGCATGACAACATAGAATACATGAAAATTTGAGTAGCAATATGGCTTTGGAGTATAAGGAAAAATTTGAGACGCTTAGTATAAACATTTGGCCAAATATTAAAAGCCCACCAACCATCGTCAAGGTGGTCTCAATTCTGGTGAGTCCCTGACCTAATGTGAACATACCTCTATTAGGCTGATATCTGAATTTCTGGGTGAAAGTGGCACCTCTGTCAGTAATGCCTGCATTCATGGGTAAGTAAGTAGGGACCTGCTGTAATTAAAATCACCACCTGGTGGGGGCGGAGTGCTCGGTCAGTAAGCTAACATTCAAAAGACAAAAAAACCTGACTGGCACATCCAGACTAATGTGAACTAGGTGCAAACCAAGGGGAGCTACCCCATGTAAAACATACAAAAAAAATATACAAAAAAAGGCTGCACTCTATCATACTAAAGCATGACAACATAGAATACATGAAATTTTGAATAGCAATATGGCTTTGGAGTATAAGGAAAAATTTGAGACGCTTAGTATAAACATTTGGCCAAATATTAAAAGCCCACCAACCATCGTCAAGGTGGTCTCAATTCTGGT
The DNA here is from genome assembly GCA_033576555.1 of Oophaga sylvatica. NCBI lineage: Eukaryota > Metazoa > Chordata > Amphibia > Anura > Dendrobatidae > Oophaga > Oophaga sylvatica. Next base: position 120,999,859 of record JARQOD010000002.1, on the reverse strand, counting down.
GAGTCCCTGACCTAATGTGAACATACCTCTATTAGGCTGATATCTGAATTTCTGGGTGAAAGTGGCACCTCTGTCAGTAATGCCTCCATTCATGGGTAAGTAAGTAGGGACCTGCTGTAATTAAAATCACCACCTGGTGGGGGCGGAGTGCTCGGTCAGTAAGCTAACATTCAAAAGACAAAAAAACCTGACTGGCACATCCAGACTAATGTGAACTAGGTGCAAACCAAGGGGAGCTACCCCCATGTAAAACATACAAAAAAAGGCTGCACTCTATCATACTAAAGCATGACAACATAGAATACATGAAATTTTGAATAGCAATATGGCTTTGGAGTATAAGGAAAAATTTGAGACGCTTAGTATAAACATTTGGCCAAATATTAAAAGCCCACCAACCATCGTCAAGGTGGTCTCAATTCTGGTGAGTCCCTGACCTAATGTGAACATACCTCTATTAGGCTGATATCTGAATTTCTGGGTGAAAGTGGCACCTCTGTCAGTAATGCCTGCATTCATGGGTAAGTAAGTAGGGACCTGCTGTAATTAAAATCACCACCTGGTGGGGGCGGAGTGCTCGGTCAGTAAGCTAACATTCAAAAGACAAAAAAACCTGACTGGCACATCCAGACTAATGTGAACTAGGTGCAAACCAAGGGGAGCTACCCCCATGTAAAACATACAAAAAAAGGCTGCACTCTATCATACTAAAGCATGACAACATAGAATACATGAAATTTTGAATAGCAATATGGCTTTGGAGTATAAGGAAAAATTTGAGACGCTTAGTATAAACATTTGGCCAAATATTAAAAGCCCACCAACCATCGTCAAGGTGGTCTCAATTCTGGTGAGTCCCTGACCTAATGTGAACATACCTCTATTAGGCTGCTATCTGAATTTCTGGGTGAAAGTGGCACCTCTGTCAGTAATGCCTGCATTCATGGGTAAGTAAGTAGGGACCTGCTGTAATTAAAATCACCACCTGGTGGGGGCGGAGTGCTCGGTCAGTAAGCTAACATTCAAAAGACAAAAAAACCTGACTGGCACATCCAGACTAATGTGAACTAGGTGCAAACCAAGGGGAGCTACCCCCATGTAAAACATACAAAAAAAGGCTGCACTCTGAGCGCTCAGACTAGCGGTGGACACCGCGTCCAATGCAGAGACCTATCCTCACTACCGGACTCCTTGACAACAGGTTACTAGTGCAATAGAGGCATTGTCCTCTTCCTCATCTCACCCCCACCAATACAGGCTATATCCAGCCCTTTCTTTCTTCCCTATGTGGATCAACCCCCTTCCCAGTAGTATCTGTGACTGATGAAGGTCCATGATATAGGACCGAAACGTTTCGTGTTACTACTGTGAATAAAAATCTTTATTCTCACTATACTAAAGTTGAGTGCCGAGTTAATTTTCTATTAGATACGGTGTGGGAACCTACTCTGGCACCTTCTTGGTTGTGCACACGGTTATTTTTTCACATTAGGTCAGGGACTCACCAGAATTGAGACCACCTTGACGATGGTTGGTGGGCTTTTAATATTTGGCCAAATGTTTATACTAAGCGTCTCAAATTTTTCCTTATACTCCAAAGCCATATTGCTATTCAAAATTTCATGTATTCTATGTTGTCATGCTTCATCTTGGAGGCAAATCTACCAATCTTATGGAGCATCACGTTCTGGAGTAATAGGACCTTTAGGAACGCGGGACGCCGTATCTCCCATGGATTTCACTGCCCAGGGAACATGGAATGCTGTTATGTTTGGTACTAGACAGTGGTGGGATTGTGCCCATTCTGCAGTCAGGTTAGCAGAGAGTGGTTGTCTGGGTGTGATTGGGAGGTATCCAACACCTGACCATTTTCTTCAGCGTCAGGCGGGCTATTTAACCCTGTTACGAGCCCAGGTCGTTGCTGTTTATTTCAGTTCCTAAATGCTGTGGTAATGAGTGATGCTAGCAGTATTGGCTGCTCTTTTTTCAGGTTTCATCTTAGGGTTCTTCTCCTTGTCTCTTCGTGCTACACTCCCAGGTTTTCTTTCAGAAGTACCTCCCTGGTTCTTGACTAGGCACCGGCCGCATCCCCAGATGCCAACATCCCGGCAATAGCGGGACTTGGAAGGGCTCTGACAAAATCGAACCCCAATTTACTGGAAGCTGGATGAAGTGTATCCCAGCCCTTTAAAGCTCGTCTAGCTGGGGAAGCTTCTGCCAAGTGTGTCTGTGGATGCTCCTTTCCTGGTTTTGTGCCAGCCTTGCTGGGTCTCTCTGCATTAGCGCGTAACAGAAGTTGATCCCAAAAGACTAAATTTTTTACTCAACAGACTACCGTACAGATTTCCCCAAATCTAATGTCCAGTCCATGTGTTGCTTGGCTGAAGCAATTCTCTTCTTGTTAGAGGTCCTCAGTAGTTTCTTCTTTGCAGCAATTTGATCATAAAGGCTTACTTTCAGTCTCCTGTTATGTTTTGGTAGCTGAGGAGAGCAGGCAAAAACAACAATACACCAGAGAGGTTGGAATCTATTGGATTGCAGTACCCTGACTAACCACCACAACTAAAGGCAGCCGTGGAGCGTTCCTACGTTGGTCCTAGACGCCTCTTCACAGCCTGAGAGATTAACTACACCTAAAGATAGAAAGAGGAAAGCTATCTGCCCCGGAGCAGATCCCCAAAGAACATAGGAAGCCCCCAAACATGTAATGGCGGTTAGACAAGAGGAAATACAGACACAGACAGAAAATAGTATGAGCAAACGCTGGGGCCCAATCTGCCTAGACAGAAAAGGATAGAAAGGATACTACAATCCAAAAAAACCCTAAAAAATATCAACGCTACTGATTGCAAAAACACCTGAGATCACACGACCTCTACCACCTAAATAAGTTCTCTGGTGTAACAAAACTAAGCCGCAGCCACTGAAAAAACTGGAAAAGGCAAATGAACAAATAACAGTGGCTCTAGCGGAACTGAGAGGAGCCAAAGCCCCCCGGGGGGGCACCTGGCTAACCTCACAGAAATGCAGAGAAATATGCAAATGGTAAGCACAAAAACAAAAACAGAAAATATCTTATCTGAAAGCAGAAGAAGAGGCAAGACTCAGCAAGCTTCCAAGTGAACCAGGAACCACAGTTGAGACAAGAACAATTGATCACCGGCAACCATGATGGGAGGGAACCTCCCTTATATCAAGCCAGTCTGTGACTCCTGATTGCCAATCCTCATTGAATGGTTCAGTACTGTTTGTAACCACCAGAGGGAGCTTCTGCTCAGAATTCATTTCCAAAACATTCACAACAGTCTCCTCTGGTTATCTGAGGTCAAGATGCGTCTACTACTTGTCTGTACATCATTTATGAGGGCTGTTATCTGAAGTGCTGTCAATTCACAGTTTGGTAACGCTGATGAACTAATCCTCTACTGAAGAGCAATTGTTGGTTTTCCTTTCCTAATGCAGTCCTCATGAGAACCATTTTTATCCTCGCAATCGATGGTTTCCATAACTGCACTTGAGGTGAGGATACATTAATTTTTCAGATTGACTGACCTTGTCTTAAAGAAATGATTCACTGTTATTTCTCTTTACTGAGTTAAATGATTTTTGATATAGAACTTGTCATAGGTTTTTAGGCCTAGAAACAGTTGTGGAATACAGCTCAGGAGTGTATGGAGCTGTATACCAAACCTGCCTTTGCAAAAAAACACACCTGATGGCAACAAACATTTTCTAAAACCTTGTTGTGATTTCATAAATGAACTCTTCATGAGAAATGGGTATCAATGGAACCATTGCAGGTGACTACCTGATAAAGGTCCTTGAGAGAATGCTAAAGGGTTCTAAATCTGCCATCAAATTAAAAGGTGGGTACTTTGTGCAATTTAAGGTTCAGCACATTCTGATTTATGTGACAAACATTTCTTTCTTCTTGCTTCCATATGTGTTCCTATGTTGTTTTACTGCCTTTAGTCTGAATCTACAATGTACACATTGCAATATTTTCAGTACAACAGACAGGAGATGGCACACATTTACCACCGTGGCCATCATTTGTCAGGATAACAGCCAGGAGATCACGCAGATATCCAACTGCAGCCACCAATTTGTCAAGAACAGCACTCTGCTTCCTCTAATCATCAGGACAATTACACAATTGACTGACAATGGATGGATGAGACCACGGCTACTTTCTCTACTAGGCTAGTAATTGAGGAACTCAAAGTGAACCTATAGTATACACAAATCCAATTCAAACGCATGGAATACAGCTTATATATTTATATTTATTCCTGTATGGTCACTATCAAGCTCCCCAATAACCCAAGAAAACTAGTTGCCACTGTACAGTGGACCGAGGAAGTAGCTGTGGGCAAGGAATATGTCTTCCACATCCCAGGACCTTCGATGAGCCGGGTTGTTCTTCTTCGACAGCCTCTTCGCTTCTTCGTCTACGCCAGTAGAATCTCATGGTGGCCCAGTACGCAGTTCGCTTCCGGACCATTTCTTCGGAGTTATCCTCGAGTGACGAGGCCTTGGTGGCTATCTTCTGGGATGATTTGTCTGGGAAAAAAAACAACAAGCTGGCGGGTCGAGATACTTCTGCGACTCTGAATGATCTGATATTCCGCGCAACCCGGATCGATCTTCGGTTCCAAGAGCGTTCCTGGGAATCCAAGTGAGAGAAAAGACCTTATTGACTGGTTCCTAGTCTTCATAAACAGTCTGCTTCCCCATCCCCATCCTCTCTTCCTGAAGATATACAAGTTGATCAAGTGAGTTTGGCTAATCAGCGCCAGGAGGCGCACCGCTTGGAAGGGAGCTGTTTGTACTGCCAGGTAAAAAAAAGGGGGAGAAGCCAGCGCCGCACATGGTCAGCATGTAATATATAAAGTGCATATGCACATATTGGATTCTAACTGTATTAAAAATGAGACATTTGGCAAATAATTGATCAATTCTTTGAGCCACCCCGCCAGACAAGGCATTCTCATATGGGGCAGTCCTACTCTACGTTTTTTATATTCGCTGTGCCATTACGGCCTCCTGAATGTATAAAAGCAAGACTGCAAAAAATCAAAACAAAAGTACCTGAAGCATTGCTGTATCACTCCCATGGTGCCAGTAAGGCAAGCGCAGGTGAAAGCCGACCAGGTCCAGAGATGGACATTTCAGATCTGACTTCTGCACTGCCAGACCAGCAACCACAGATAAAGGGTGAAACAGGCCCAGATACAGGTGTAAAATCAAACAGAGCCCAGGCAGGGCAGGGCTGCTGTGTGTGTGCACAGCAGCCTAGGTCAATCACCAAAGAAACACAGATAGAACTGCGTGCATGACCCAGAGCGCACGGCAACATGTGGTGGTCAGCCACATACCAATATCAGGTAAAAAAAAGGGGGGAGAAGCCAGCGCCGCACATGGTCAGCATGTAATATATAAAGTGCATATGCACATATTGGATTCTAACTGTATTAAAAATGAGACATTTGGCAAATAATTGATCAATTCTTTGAGCCACCCCACCACGACAAGGCATTCTCATATGGGGCAGTCCTTTTTTTTGGTGATTGACCTAGGCTGCTGTGCACACACACAGCAGCCCTGCCCTGCCTGGGCTCTGCTTGATTTTACACCTGTATCTGGGCCTGTTTCACCCTTTATCTGTGGTTGCTGGTCTGGCAGTGCAGAAGTCAGATCTGAAATGATCTGAAATGTCCATCTCCGGACCTGGTCGGCTTTCACCTGCGCTTGCCTTACTGGCACCATGGGAGTGATACAGCAATGCTTCAGGTACTTTTGTTTTGATTTTTTGCAGTCTTGCTTTTATACATTCAGGAGGCCGTAATGGCACAGTGAATATAAAAAACGTAGAGTAGGACTGCCCCATATGAGAATGCCTTGTCGTGGCGGGGTGGCTCAAAGAATTGATCAATTATTTGCCAAATGTCTCATTTTTAATACAGTTAGAATCCAATATGTGCATATACACTTTATATATTGCATGCTGACCATGTGCGGCGCTGGCTTCTCCCCCTTTTTTTACTTGATGCTGTTTCTACTGCAGCAGTTCTGTGCATCGGATCCGCTTCTGTCCAAGAGGTCGGGAAACTCCAGAGCCTAGGGTCGGTAGGAGAGGCTTCCATGGATAATGATACATCTGATGATACATCTCTCTCCATCTCTGCAAATGACTGTCTCCGTGTCCTTCGGCACAGTTAAATTTTCGGAACTTTGTCACCTTGATTCTGGAGCTGCTGGAACTCTCATCCAGCAAGCAGTTGTGGACCGTTACCAGATTCCAGTCCAGTGTCTTCCAAATCCGTTGGGGGTTACTTCCGTGGATGGCAAATCCTTGATCGAGCCCGTTCAGTTCCAGACTGAACCAGTGGAACTTCGGGTAGGTCTAACGCATTTTGAAAGAATCTGTTTTTATGTTTTGCCTCTTTTGTCTCACCCCTTGCTTCTAGGTTTACCCTGGCTCCAAACGCATGAACCTGTCTTAAATTGGAGGACTGGAGAAATCCTGTGCTGGGGAGATTCCTGCTCCGATCAATGTATCACTCCCATCCAGCCTGCAGTTCAGGCAACCGCCCTACCCGGTTTATCATCCTTTTACTGGGCCTTTTCTGATGTCTTCTGGAAAAAGGAAGCAGAAAGATTACCTCCACACAGGTTGTATGACTGTTCCTTTTATCTGCTTCTTGGAATGTCTCCCCTTCGGGTTGAATCTATCCTCTTCTCATGCAGAGACCTAGGCCATGTCAGACTACATCCAGGAGAACCTGACCAGAGGATTTATCCAGAAATCTTCTTCTCCAGCGGAGACAGGATTCTTCTTGGTTAAGAAGAAGCAATGCACTGCAGAAAAGATGTGGATTCCAGTCCGCGCTGCCCAAATAATAGATTTCCAAGACATAGTAGCAGTAAAGAAGTGGTTTAATCTACTCGTTTCAGGGTGAATACCACCCCTTCTTCAGGAAAATACCACATATAGCTTGGTTAAGAAGAAGGACAGATATTTACGGCCCTGTATCGATTACAGGGGGTTAAACCAGATTATGGTAAAAAACAGATATCCATTACCACTTATTCAGAGCTGTTTGATTATCTCCGAGGGGCCATGATCTTCACCAAATTAGATCTCAGAGGGGTCTATAACCTGATTCGTATACGTCAAGGAGACAAATGGAAAACAGCCTTCAAGAATCAAGACTGACACTATGAATACCTGGCAATGCCATTTGGCCTCAGTAATGCACCCGCCGTCTTTCAGGAGTTTGTAAATGATATTTTTAGAGATCTCTATTCATGTGTTGTGGTCTATGTAGATGACAACTTGATTTACTCCGCAGACTTAGCCACTCATCAAAGGCATGTCCGCCAGGTCTTACAAAGGCTCAGAGAGAACAGATTGTATGCCAAGTTTGAGAAATGTGTCTTCTAGCAATCCTCCCTGCCTTTTCTGAGTTACATAGTCTCGTCCACAGGCCTAAAGATGGATTCGAAGAAGTTATCTGCTATCCTCAAGTGGCCTCGCCAGTCAGGGCTTAAAGCGATGCAACGGTTCCTGGGATTCGCCAACTATTACCGTCAATTTATTTCACACTTTCCTACTCGAGTGGCACCCATCTTGACTCTAACTCGGAAAGGCGTTAATCCCCATAATTGGACCCCAGAGGCGGAAGAGGCCTTTACTTCTTTGAAGGAAGCCTTCTCTTCCGCACCCGTTCTCCATCGACCGGACTATGATAAACAATTTTTTCTCGAGGTAGATGCTTCCTCCATAGGTGCTGGAGTGGTTCTCTCTCAAAAATCATCTAGCGGTCGTATGGTCTTGAGTGTTTTTTTCTGGAAGGTTTTTTCCACTACCGAAAAGAACTATTCCATTGGAAATTGGGAATTGTTGGCTAGCAAATTGGCCCTGCAAGAATGGTGACACCTCCTCGAGGGAGCAGTCCATCAGGTTGTCATATTCACCGATCATAAAAACCTTGCCTATCTCCAGTCTGCACCGAGGTTGAATCACCGTCAGGCGAGGTGGGCCTTGTTTTTTACTAGATTTAATTTTGTTCTTCATTTTCGTCCAGCTGACAAGAATGTCAAGACGATGCACTCTCCAGAGCTTTCCTGCCCCCCGACTTAGAGGAAGAACCTCAACATTTCATCGAGCCATCCAGGTTAGTGCCAGTAGCCTCTGTCAATCTCTCTCGGCTTCCCCCAGGAAAAAATCTTGTGCCCACGTCATACAGGAATCGTGTTCTTCAGTAAGGTCACTCTTCCAAGTTGGGCGGTCATGCCGGTCAGAAAAATAGTTTGCAACTTATCTCCCATTATTACTGGTGGCCTACCATGGACAGAGATATCCTGGAGTATGCTGCAGCCTGCCCTTCGTGTGCCCGTAACAAAACTGCAAAGCGCTTGCCACTTCCTATTCCTTCCACTCCCTGGCAGCACATCATGATAGACTTTATTACAGATCTTCCCATCTCTTCTGGCTGCTCCGCTGTCTTGGTTGTGGTAGATCGCTTTTCGAAGATGGCTCACTTCGTTCCTCTGTCTGGTCTTCCATCTGCTCCTGAGTTTGCTGACTACTTCATACAGCACATATTCCGTCTCCATGGGTTTCCTCTCCACATTGTTTCCGACAGGGGCGTCCAGTTCACCTCAAAGTTCTGGAGAGTGGTCTGTAAACTAATGAGGGTAGAACTGGACTTTTCTTCTGTTTACCATCCTCAATCCGATAGGCAAGTGGAGAGGACCAATCAAATCTTGTCCGGTTTCCTGCGTCACTTCGTCAATGAGCATCATGGTGACTGGGTCAAGTTACAGCACTGGGCAGTTTTCTTACAATAATCAAGTAAGTGAATCCTCTGGAAGGTCTCCCTTCCAAATTGTGTTTGGACTTCAGCCCGGAATCCCTCTTCCCATCTCTGGGCCTTCAGGTGTCCCTGCAGCTGACATCTTTGCAGAGGAATTCTCTAAAGTGTGGAGTGATACCAAGTCCGCCTTTGAAAAAGCTTCACAACGTATGAAGAGACATTCGGACAAAAGTCGCCTGGATGCTCCAATCTTTCGGCCCGGAGATAAGGTGTAGCCCTCCTCCAAGTACATCCATCTGAAGATGCCCTCCTACAAATTGGTTCCCAACTTCATTGGTCCCGTTGAAGTCTTGAAACGAATTACGCAGTCTCAATAAATTGAAATTGCCTGCTTCATTACGTGTGCCTAACTTTTCATGTTTCTCTCCTCAAACCAGTAGTCTTGAGCTCCTTCTTTAAGGACCCGGGTACCACTCCTGATCCCATCAGTGAGGAGGATGTCTTTAAAGTAGAAAATATTTTGGCCACAAAAGAATAAGGGGTAAGACCAATTTCTTAGTGGATTGGAAGGGCTTTGGTCCTGAGGAAAGATCATGGGAGCCTAAAGAGAACATCCAGGCTCCTCTCTAACTAGAGAGATTTTATGCTGGCTTGAAAAAGAGAGTGTGTAAAGAGGGGGATACTGTAACACCCGTGCCTGTACCTCCGCGGGGTCCCCGTCAGGGTTCCCACTCTCAGTCTGCTTCCAGCTGCTCTGCCTCTGGTCTCTCCCCTGATCCTGCTTCTTGGCGCATGGCCAGCCAATTTCCGGGTATGTTGCTGAGGTCGCGCGCGCGCTCCCGGTCTCTTAAAGGGAAAGCGCGCATTTTTCAAAAATGCTGTTAACCAATGGTGTCATAGTGTGTACTATTCCTGGCCCCTCTGCCATAGAGAGGGTGCCGGAGCAACAAGTGTTTCCTGTTGCTAGTTTCCGATTTAGTGTTCTAACGTGCCTGTGTTCTGTTGTGCTTTACCAGTGTCCTGCCAGTACTAAGCTAATACTGTTTGTCTTCTCAGACTATCAGCGGCTTGCTACTCCTTACCCGTGACTATACCAGTGCTGTCTGTGCAAGTTCCATTCTGCTCAGCCGTCCGTCACTCCGTTACCCAGGGTGACGTCAGTACTGCCTGTGCCAGCTCCATCCCGACCAGCAGCTTCCCGCCTGTCAAATTCATCGCTACCATTTATCCCTGTCTGTTCATCTGTTCCTCTGGGCAAGATTCCACGTATCTGGGGTCTAACTAAAGGTAGCACCTATGTCCCCTGTGCACTCCAATCTGAACCTGTTCGAGGGGTCTTACTACAGGTGTCTGGAGCTCGCATAGTCACGCCAAATTCCTTAATTGATGTAAAAAGACATAAATCCATGCAACACATTCATATCTGTCTTTTTACATCAATTAAGGAATTTGCTCCTAAGACCTTGTGGGGGCATCACAACATATTACAGACCCTAATTATAGGACAATAAAACTTTTAATCCTTATCTATGAACTGTTCCAATATTTATGGTCAGAACTGTCTATCACACTCCCATAATGATAGTTCTGCTTCACGTCACTTGTCTTATCTATTGCATTGTTTCAGTGCTGTGTTGTGCATAAATATGTGATTCTTCAGATTTTGTATTAGTCAATACCTGATGAAGAGACCTGAGTAGTCTCGAAAGCTTGCAATTTGTTACTATCTTTTCAGTTAGCCATTAAAAGGTATCAACCACTGAGGACTCTCAATTCTGAATATTTTTCAATACGAGGATGACACTTCCCTTCTTAATAGATGGTTTTACAGATTTTGACAATACATCTATGATAAATGTTATTAAGAAAAACCATTGTAGGAACAGGTGTGTACAAACTCTTGACCTGCACTGTAAGTGCAGATTAAAGTAGTAACTGACATGCTGATTTCTGCTCTGAGTCACTTAGGGTGCCATACATCTTAGGAATCTTAGGTATCTATCGGCCAAGCATTAATTTGGGTGATCCCTATCTCTGGCAAAATGAAGAAAAAAAAAATCCAGCTCCACGACAAAGTGAAAAAGTAGATCTTTATTCACTTGATATATCAAGCATAGAGGATAAAAGTATCAGCATAGATAGCAGCAAAAAAATGCGTTATCAACGCGTTTCTGATGTCGCAGCACCCTTTGTCATGACTTTTATCCTCTATGCTTGATATATCAAGTGAATAAAGATCTACTTTTTCACTTTGTCGTGGAGCTGGATTTTTTTTTTCTTCATTTTGCCATGTTATGCGTCTGACACAGCGGTTCCATGCTCCGATCCCTGGGATGTTATACTGGTGAGCTGGACTTTATTTTATCCCTATCTCTCCCAACTTCCTCATCATTTTACCAATGGACAGTATTTATGTGTTTTCTTTAGGATAAGTGGAAAAAGTCAATGACAGACTCTTCGAAAGAGCAAAAGTATTGGACAACTGAATTCAAACTGCCAGATCCTTCTTTTCACTGGCATCATCTGCTAGGACAAAATAAGGAGACCCCTAAACACATTAGATGAACCTTCGGACTTGCAGACATTGGTGACTTTAGGGGTGCCTTTATTTATCAACAAGGTGTAACTTTCATTAAATCACAGGATATCAAATGGCGTGCAGACTGAGTGCTGTAAGCTGAAGAGTCCCCAGTATTTATGAGCTGAAATTTGCAACAGACTGATTCATCTAAGAGCTTTCTATCTAAGACTTAGACTTTAATATGAAACTGTTTTTGGCAATATGACCGCTCACGCCTGGACTTGATGGACTAGTCAAAAAGAAGGGTTGTGTTTCAGACTTCCAATGGATATTGTGCATAAAGGAAACTGACAGTCATCTTATGATCATATAAAGGAGGACAGCGGATATTTTAAGTATTATGCATTTATTGAAAATTAAAGGTCACTCTAGGCTAATTGTTTTTTCCTGCCCTCTAAAACGTTCTTTCCTGTGGCTTTCAGGTTTGTGTATTTTTATTTTTTCAATATGATGATGCTGAAAAATAAAAACAAAAGAAAAAAAGTAAAATATCACCAACAATTCTTAACAATATTTTCTTTATTTAAACACTTGATTTATACAATACATTTTTTTCTGAGTTTCTTCTGGATTTTTAATCCAATGATGGACTTTACATTTTTATTGAAGTTGTTTAGTAACATTAATATTCTAAGAATGTGCTAATAATAAAAAAAAGGGAATAACAATACTTAAAATTCATGTCAAACTAGTCCCATCATTAAAATATTATATACAGATTATCCAGCAGAAGCACTAAAGACCACGCTCACGTCTACAGCAGATATTCCCTGAGGTCTAACCTTTTCTGACCTGTTGGAAAACTTTCCTACCACTTCATGCTTAGCGCGGACTTCCCGTTTCTTATCTGCTATGTAGCAGAGGCTCAGACTGGATTGTTGGGTGTAACTGAGCGTCGTGAGACTTAAATTGCTTAGTATCTCAGTAAATGACTTCCCCAGGGGGAGAAGTCTTTATCATTCAGCTCAGTTTTTAAGCTGAGCTGCTGCTTCCTATATTGAAGTGTCAGAGCTGCTTATACTCCTACAAGCAATATGATTATTTCTAAATACCTGCATATATGCCTCCTTTTACTAATGTTTAGGAGGTCTTTTATGATATAAAATATATTGGTATTTTTTTCTTAAAGAGTAACAGTTGTTTAAATTTTTATTTCATAAATCAATAGTACATGTAAAAGTAACCAACTTTATAATTCATCTTATCAGAGAAATCTTTTCTCTACCACAACTGATCATCACTTCTCAAGATTCTCAATTTACAAGTAAAATCTGTCTTAAGTGCATACAAACTTTCCCTTCTCTGCTATTAGAAGTGGAAAGGAAGAACAAAGACAAAAAAAATCTAAATAATAAAAATATTGGAGAAAGAGAAACCAATCACAAACTAAAATGTTTCTATACAAACGCACAAAGTATGGGCAACAAACAAGGAGAATTGGAACTACTAACACAGGAGAAGAAGTATGATGTCATTGGAATCACTGAAACTTGGTGGGACGATACACATGATGGAATACAAGGCTAGAAGGATACAACTTATTTGCAAGAAACAGACTTGATAAACGAGGAGGAGGTGTCGCATTGTATGTTAGAAAAGCGTATATCTGCACAGAGATTGAAGCTTCAGAGACTGGGAGTTCTGTGGAAACTGTTTGGGTAAGAATACAAGGACAGAACAATGGAAAGGACATCATTGTAGGCATTTACTACAGGCCGCCTATGCAAGCTGAAGATATGGATGAACTCTTTATGCATCAGATGGCCAAGTTCTCCAAAATATATGACATAGTGGTCATGGAAGATTTCAACTATCCAGACATTTGTTGGGAATCTCTCTCAGGCAAAACTAACAGGTCAAGCAAATTCTTATCCTCTCTTGCTGACAACTTTATCTTCCAAAAGGTAGGGGAAGAAAACAAGGGGATCTGCTACCTTGGATCTAATCATTTTAAACAGGGAGGAAATGATTGAGGAGGTAAGAGTATCTGGGACCCTAGGAGGTAGCGATCATGCTATTTTAGAATTTTGGATAACTAGAGGAGGAAGACCTGTGAAGACTCAGACATCAAGGTTAGATTTCAGAAAGGCAGATTTTAAGGGACTCAGAAAGAGAATTGGAGGGATCCAATGGCTGGATATACTTAAGGACAAAAATGTCCAGGAAGGATGGGAAATATAGAAGAATAAGAAGAATAGGAAGCATTTAAGGAAACCAAAATGGATGAACACAGAACTTAAACACATGCTAAAAAGGAAGAATGAAATGTTTATCAAATGGAAAGAGGGCATATCTAAAGAAGAATATAATGCTGTCTGCAGAACCTGCAGGGCAAGAATCAGATTATCTAAAGCTGACAATGAATTAAGGCTTGCAAAAGACGTCAAAAGCAATAAAAAAGGATTTTGGGGACATGTCAAAAGTAAAAGAAAAGTGAAAGATGCTATAGGATTTTTACAAGATGAAGATGATGAAATGGTAAGAAAGGATGTTAAGAAGGCCAAACTTTTAAATTCCTGTTTTGCATCTGTTTTTCTCAGAAAGGAAATGTAACATCAACTGATCTTCAATGTCCTATTAAAGAAATAGGAAAATCCAAAATATCTATAAACAGAAAGAAAGTAAGGAAACACTTAGCTAACCTAAATGAATTCAAATCTCCAGGTCCAGATGAATTACACCCCAGAGTACTGAAGTAGATAGAAGAAATTTTTGAACCACTCTCCATAATCTTTGAAAATATTTGGAAAACAGGAGAAGTCCCAGAAGACTGGAGAAGAGCAAATGTTGTTCCTATCTTCAAAAAGGGGAAGACGGTAGACCCAGGGAACTATAGGCCAGTGAGTCTGACCTCTATACCAGGAAAGATCTTTGAACAAATTATTAAACAACGTGTATGTAAGTACCTGGATAAGAATGAAGTGATTAACCAGAGTCAGCATGGGTTTGTAACTAATAAGTCATGTCAGACTAACTTAATTTCCTTCTATGACAGAATCACTGACTGGTTGGATCAGGGAAATGCTGTAGATATAGTATATCTTGACTTCAGCAAAGCATTTGACAAAGTATCTCACACAATCCTTATTAAAAAATGACTAAGTATGGAATGGACAAGGCAACTGTTAGGTGGATTCATAACTGGCTTAGTGATTGGACCCAAAGAGTGGTCGAAAATGGCTGCACATCCAGTTGGAAGAATGTCTCAAGTGGGGTACCACAGGGCTTTGTCCTGGGCCCTCTATTGTTCAACATCTTTATCAATGATTTAGATGAAGGAATTGAGGGTAAACTGATTAAATTTGCCGATGACACAAAGCTAGGAGGGGTAGCTAATACTAGAGAAGAGAGAGAGAGGATTTAAAAAGATATAAATAAATTGGAGCAGTGGGCAGCAACTAACAGAATGGTTTTTAACAGGGAAAAATGCAAAGTACTACATATGGGCAATAAAAATGAAAAAAGCATATACAGAATGGGAGGAATAGGGTTAAGCAACAGCACATGTGAAAAAGACTTGGGTATACTAATAGATCACAGACTGAACATGAGTCAACAGTGTGATGCAGCAGCAAAAAAGGCAACTACAATTCTGGGATGTATTAACAGAAGTATACAGTTTAGATCACGTGAAGTCATTATTGCCCTCTACTTCTCTTTGGTCAGACCTCATCTGGAATATTGTGTCCAGTTTTGGGCACCACATTTTAAAAAAGACATCAACAAACTGGAGCAAGTTCAGAGAAGAGCGACCAGAATGGTGACCGGTCTTGCAAACCATGTCCTATGAGGAACGTTTACAGGATTTGGGAATGTTTAGCTTGCAAAAAAGAAGAATGAGACTTAATAGCTGTATATAAATATCTAGAGGGCTGTCACATTGTAGAAGGAACATCTTTATTCTCATTTGCACGAGGAAAGACTAGAAGCAATGGGATGAAACTGAATGGGAATAGACACAGATTAGATATTAGAAAAAACTTTTTGACAGTTAGGGTGATCAATGAGTGGAACCAGCTGCCACGAGAGGTGGTGAGTTCTCCTTCAATGGAAGTCTTCAAACAGATGCTGGACAGATATCTGTCTGGGATGATTTAGTGAATGCTGCTTTGAGCAGGGGGTTGGACCAGATGACCCAGGAGGTCCCTTCCAACTCTACTATTCTATGATTCTATTCTATGATTCTATGTTCCTTATCCTAGGCCCCATCCTGATGTACAGTATATATCCCCATCCTAGTAATATGTCCCTTATCCTAGGCCCTATTATGGCAGTATGTCCTTTATCCTGGTATATGTCTCTTATCCTGGGCCCCATGCTGGTATATGTCGCTCATTTTGACGTTGTTCTTTAATGCACAGAAAACAAAACAAAACATTATATTCACCTTCACTTCACCTCTCCCACTGTATGGTGTCCTCTCTAGAAGCTGGAGGTGACTTCAGCGTGGAAGCGACAGAAGCGCATGATGTTACTGTCATGAGCCCTGTCACATGCATGCCGACGTCAGCTGCAGGCCTTTGATTGGCTGGCAGTTTATATTGCCAAGCACAGACCCGATAAATCTCTGCACCGCAATACACTTCAACATCCTCGGATGCTCATTCAGTTGATGACATCGGCGGGCCCCACACCCGCACGGGCCTGGTCACAGTCGCAACCTCTGTGACCACAATCATTACGCCCCTAGCAACAACCCTGAGGACATTTATCTGGCCCCAGGCTTTTTTCCATGATGATGCTAGTCTTAGCAGTCATGTTTCTAGGGCTGGCATTAAAGGGTATAATAATTTGATATTGCATTTTCTTTGCCCAATAATAACTAAGGCGCAATGGCAGCAACCATGCAATCTCTTTAACGTAATATTACCTTAACTATCTGAGACTTCTTACATGCCATTTGCTTGTTGAACAGAAATTAATTTAATGAGTTGCATTAAAGTAGAATAAAGGGTCTGGGTTTTTTTTCCAAAAAATACACCCTCTTGTTTATGAGCTGCCTGTGGTACTACAACTCAGCCACAAAGAGGTGAAATAAGTACCTTTAAGTCCAAATGCTTCTGCTGACCCTTCTCTTTAAAATGTTATTTCTACCATAGGATAGGAAATAACATGATTTGCAGCTCTCTCCTGAATGGAATGATGGAATGAAGGTGCATCTGCTCAGCTGTGAAAAGTGCTTCTTTTGTTTGACTTTTACCTCCATATATATAAAAAGTGGGGATTTTTCAAAATAGGATTCAAGATCTAAAAAAAATTCTAGTCTTCAAAGTGTAATATTATTATGCACATTCTGTTGAATGTGATGCTGGCATTGACGGGCTCCCTGACAACATGGACCCAGTTGTTGTAGCACCCTGTGTAACCTCGATTGTTACGCGCCTACATATCTGTTTCAGTTATTGTATCACTAAAAGTGGATTCGTCAATAGATTTTAAATTTTGCTCACTGTGGGAGTGCCGTAAAATGCGTGCACATAGCCTTCTCTTCTCTCTACTGAGGACTCTTGTTACACACCTACACCTCGGAGAGTACACACGCATCTGCCTGAGCTTTCTCTTCCAACAGTATTCACTCCAGGCAAGACAGCAGAGGGATTTGGAGGCATGCAAAATTAGGGAACTAAATGGTTCACTAAGGCGATTGTCCATTCCAAAGATGCAAAAACACCCTAATTAGCATATTTATTTAATAGGATTTTCATCACAATGCAGGGACAGATTACTAAATAAAAGGTGTATTTTTTAAATAAGCCAAGTCCGAGAAATTGGTGGATATGTTTAGAAACCTCAAACCCAAATTGCCCACTTTTTATTTGATTCCAAAAATTCATAAGGATGTTTCAGATCCCCCTGGAAGGCCAATAGTCTCAGGCAATGAAAGTCTCTGCGAGACTATTTGTGACATCATTGATTTTTTCTTAAAACCATTGGTACAAGAATTACCCTCGTATATACAAGATAGTACGGCTGCCTTGAATCATCTAAACCATATTCAGCTAAATGAGGACATGATGTTGGTCACAGCCGACGTTGAAGCCCTATATTCCTCTATAAGACACCAAGACGGGATTAGAGCTGTTCAATGGTTTTTAGAATCTAGCAGTATCCCAAAACCCATGGCTGAATTATTGATTCAATTGTTAGAATTTATTTTAAAACATAATGTGTTCACCTTTAACAAAAAAATCTTTCTACAATTGCAAGGGTCTGCGATGGGGGCTTCTTGTGCCCCCTCATACGCAAATTTATTTATGGGGTTTTGGGAGCGGGAAATCTTTCAAAGTGACAGTGTACAGGGAATAGATCGAATCCATAATTGGATTCGATTTATAGACAATATACTTTTCATCTGGGAAGGTCCGATTAATGTATTGGAAGACACAATGGAAGCTTTAAACAATAACCCTTATAATATTCATTTAACTTACAAGTTTGGTCGTAACATCGAATTTTTGGATGTTTTTGTTTCAGCTTCAGAGGATGGTCATTTGTCCACCACGGTTTTTCGCAAGAAAACAGCCTCAAATTCCTTGCTGCATGCCAGATCCTTTCACCCAAAAAAATTAATTCAGGGCATACCCATTGGGCAATTTTTACGAATCAGACGTATTTGCTCGGATAATACTCAATTTGAATCCCAATCTAGAGAGCTTATTCAACGTTTTGAGGAGCGAGGATATAGGAATAAGAGCATCCGAAGGGGATACAATAGAGCAAAGAGAACACCAAAAGAATCATTGTTGGTCAAATCACAGAGAACCAACTCCAATACTAACAAGGTGAGATTTATAACTCCTTTCCACAACCAGTGGGAGGAGTTTAGGGAAGTGATGAAAAAACACTGGAATGTTTTGCTTACGGATCCGATTCTAAGTAAAATTCTTGACCCTTTTCCGTCTCTAGTGGCAAGGCGAGCACCGACCATACGTGATAAATTGGTACGCAGCCATTTTGGTCCTGGAAGAAACAACATTGATGGTAGCCCTGGCTTTTTCCCCTGTGGCCTTTGCAAGGCATGTGCTAATCTGGTAAAGAGTGATAAATTTAAAAACCATGATGGTTCTAAAATCTTTGAGATATGTAAACACATCACATGCTCTTCTAGAGGGGTTATCTATCAGGCATCTTGTCTGTGTAACAAGATATACATTGGGTTGACAACCCAGGAATTGAAAATCCATACGCGGGAACATTGTCTAGATATCGAAAAAGCCAGGACTGCCACTGATGAAATGTCACTCAAGACACTTCCAAGACATTTTAGGAAGTTTCATAACTGCAAATCACATCTGTTAAAGATCAGGGGAATTGATATGCTCACTTTGGGTTTTAGAGGAGGAGATTTGAGTAGGGAATTGGCAAAACTCGAATGTAGATGGATCTTCAGATTGGGGTCATTAAATCCCCAGGGTCTCAATGAAAGTTCTGGGTTTGGAGCTTTTTTGTAGTAGGAAATGTTGTTATGTTTCTTTTGCCTCTCTTTTATATAGGTGGACATAAGGTGATTTTTAATTTAATTTATTTTAACCCTTTTTTGTACCTCTTTTTTGCACTTATTTGTTGTTTATTTGTCTTTATTTGTGAGTTCCCCTAGGGTCCTTTGGGCGATGTTGTGGTATGTTGAAACAACGGAGTGAGATGCTTTTCATGATCACACCAATATGGACATTTGTTCCCTGGAAGAGGAAAAGTAAGAAGAACATGGGGCAATTTTTATTTGCATACTTGGATGAAGAATGTGGCCATAATTTAAATATTGTATTTCTACCAGTATAATCGACTAGCTACATATGGATATATTTATATGAAGTTATTGTTTAATTCTGTGTATGTATTCCTCCAGATGTTTACATGCTTTAACAAGTGCTCGTAACTAACTATTCCTTGTTATAATAACATTGATATGATATTTAAGTGTTATATTTTAACCTTTCTGACTTTTTGTAACAAGAAATATCTTTGTGAAGAGCTTTAAAGATATTGTTACCATGTTTAAGCCTCATATCATGCTTACGTAGAATCGTTGCTATAGTAAAGGTCCACGTTTTCTATCACTGTTTTTGAGAGCAGTGCGCATGCGCTGGTTTGTGCGCGTCTAAGCATGACGAGCGCGGCCGCTTGTGTTGATGATGCCGGGTTCAGTCACATGACCTGTGATGGGAATTCCGGCCAATTCACTGAGGCCGCTCTGGAATGCGATTTTGTAAACAGACGATGCACCGACAGCGCATGCGCCAAAGAAACTCTCAGCTGATAGTGATAGTAAGATCCCAAGCCTTGGCCCGATTGGATGGCGCTCCTTTTTAAACTCACACACCCTCTGCCTTGTACACGCCCCCCGAAGAAGCTGGGCGAAACGTGCACGTCGGGGCAGAGGAACGGAAGCTCCTACTACTCGGTCTAACGCTGCTGGGATCCAGGTAATGACTTTCAATGACTCTCACATTATTTATGGGCTGTATTTAGCCGGTGTTGTTTAGATAGGTGATGGGGCTCTATATGACCCTGGTCTTCAGATATTCACTGACCAATGAGTGAGCTCAGATCGCATCTCTGAATGACTTGTTAGGGATATATTGTTAGCACCCAGTGGGCTTGTTATCTTGACTATGCACTTTTTTGTGTAAACTTTTTATGCAAGTTCGTTTGATTCGCTATAGACATTAGCTTGTCAGTAAAATCCATCACATTTCTTGTACTTTGCCTGAAGGAATTTTTTGAGAGCTATTGGGTCTTTACCATGCAGCATAATTGACTATTTAGGAAGCTTATACCGTCTCTCTTTTATCCTGCACTTTTTTGTAATACTAACTATTGAGAATTAATATGTCTTAAAGAATTTTTGATAAATAAAAACATATTTTCATTATATCGATTTATTTTGCTCCTTTTTATCTTGTTGTATCATGGACAGGGTATTTGGTGTTCATTAACATTTGTCTGGAGCAAATACTTCTGTAAAATAATAGGCTTTTTGAGGTTATCTATAATATAACGGTGGGAGCGTCACTCTGTCTGAAGCCTTTATAGACTGCGCAAGCGCGACACGCCTGCGCAGTCTGGCTCCAGACAGAGTGAGGCATCCAGAGCGGTGAGTACTCTGTATGGCGCCAGAGATTGCGGTATGCGTACTGGATGCATACCGCGATCTCCGGCGCCATACTCACATACTTACCTGACCGGGAGGAGCGTTGCCACGGCGCTTCTCTTCTCCCGGGGCAGGAGACCAGGAGTGCGCGTCGGATCGCGCATGCGCAATAGCGCTATCCGGCGCCATTTTGCGGAAGACACATTTACAGTGTGTCTTCAGCAATATGGCGCCGGACCGCGCGGTATGGGCATGTGCGTACTCCGGCGCCGCTCTCCTCCCCCGAAGTCCAGCAGAACGGAACAGCGCTGGAGCACAGGGATGAAAGGTGAGTATAAATGTTTGTTTTTTTTGGGGTATCTGTGCAGTTTAATAGCGGTGAGGGGGCCATGCACATCAGGATAGGGGGGGCGTGAGTTGAGCATGATGCATATCAGGATTGGGGGGGTGAGGGGACCATGCACATCAGGATTGGGGGGGTGAGGGGACCATGCACATCAGGGTTGGGGGTTGAGGGGACCATGCACATCAGGATTGGGGGGTGAGGGGGCCATGCACATCAGAATAGGGGGTTGAGGGGACCATGCACATCAGGGTTGGGGGGTGAGGGGACCATGTACATCAGGATTGGGGGGGTGAGGGGACCATGCACATCAGGATTGGGGGTTGAGGGGGCCATGCACATCAGGATAGGGGGTTGAGGGGACCATGCACATCAGGATTGGGGGGTGAGGAGGCCATGCACATCAGGATTGGGGGGTGAGGGGGCCATGCACATCAGGATAGGGGGGTGAGGGGACCATGCACATCAGGATTGGGGGGTGAGGGGACCATGCACATCAGGATTGGGGGATGAGGGGACCATGCACATCAGGATTGGGGGTGAGGGGACCATGCACATCAGGATTGGGGGGTGAGGGGACCATGCACATCAGGGTTGGGAGGTGAGAGGACCATGCACATCAGGATTGGGGGGGTGAGGGGACCATGCACATCAGGATTGGAGGGGTGAGGGGACCATGCACATCAGGATTGGGGGGTGAGGGGACCATGCACATCAGGATTGGGGGGTGAGGGGACCATGCACATCAGGATTAGGGGGTGAAAGGACCATGCACATCAGGATTGGGGGTGAGGGGACCATGCACATCAGGATTGGGGGGTGAGGGGACCATGCACATCAGGATTGGAGGGTGAGCGGACCATGCACATCAGGATTGGGGGTGAGGGGACCATTCATACCAGGATTGGGGGGTGAGGAGACCATTCAGGGCCGGCTCCAGGTTTTTATGGGCCCCGGGCGAAAGAGCCTCAGTGGGCCCCTTTAACACAGACCACGATTCATGATGCACAGATACGGCAGAGAAATATGGGTATAGTACTATGCCAAACACTTCTTTTCTTCCATTACATGACTGATATCTATTGTAAATTGTACAATAGCTCAAAAACCGCCAAATCCTCACAGCGCACAGTACAGACTGGACAGTACAGTCCTCCATACAATATTATGGGCACCACAGTCTCCCCCTCATCACCCATATAATACCCATGCAGGATGTCACCCCCCATATAATGCTCCATACAGAATACTGGACCCAAAATAATGCTCCATACAGAATACTGGACCCAAAATAATGCTCCATACAGGATACTGGTCCCCATATAATGCTCCATACAAAATATGGAGCTCTCCTCTGCGCTGTACTGCGTTCTGCACTGTTACGGCTCAGGAAAGGGCGCTGTGGAAAGACTCCCCATTATCATCATGATTGTCTCACCATCATCATCATTGCCTCCTTATCATCATCATTGCCTCCCCATCATCATCATGGCCTCCCCATTATCATCAATGCCTGCCCATCATCATCATCTCCTCCCCATCATCATCTTCTCCCCATCATCAATGCCTGCCCATTATCATCAATGCCTGCCCATTATCATCATCTTCTCCCCATCATCATCAATGCCTCCCCATTATCAGCAATGCCTGCCCATCATCATCTCCTCCCCATCATCATCAATGCCTGCCCATCATCATCTTCTCCCCATCATCAATGCCTGCCCATTATCATCAATGCCTGCCCATTATCATCATCTTCTCCCCATCATCATCATCAATGCCTCCCCATTATCAGCAATGCCTGCCCATCATCATCTTCTCCCCATCATCAATGCCTGCCCATTATCATCAATGCCTGCCCATTATCATCATCTTCTCCCCATCATCATCATCAATGCCTCCCCATTATCAGCAATGCCTGCCCATCATCACACACAGACAGCACACAAGCACTCTCTCACATACATACACACACACATACACACACACACAATACATACACACACAAAGCACCGCACTACATACACACAGAGACACACACACGTCTTACCTGTCCGGCGTCCCCGCGCTCTGTGCCACAGCCGGCCGCTGAATGATGACGTCATTCAGCGGCGCTGCTGTGAGAGGAAGCGCCGGCGCCCCCTGGAGCCCGGAGCTGCGGCAGCGGAGGCACGGGAGAGGTAAGTATTGTGCCAGCTGCTGCCGGGGCCCTGAGCAAGCGGGGGGGGGCCCAGTGGCGGCGCTGACACCGCTCTCCTCTGCTAACGGGCGCGGGGGTGCCAGACTGCGAGTGGGCCCCCCCGCCTGCTCAGGGCCCCGGCACTTGCCCGGGTGTGCCGGGTGCTGACGCCGGCCCTGGGACCATTCATACCAGAATTGGGGGTGACGGGACCATTCATACCAGAATTGGGGGGTGAGGGGACCATGCATTCCAGGATAGGGATGAGGGGTGCCATGCATACCAGAATAGGAGGGGGGAAGCACATACCAGAATGGGAGACTATGTACCTATAAAAATGCTTGCCACCCGGGCGTAGAACGGGTTCATCACTAGTACTAAATAAAAGGTGTATTTTTTAAATAAGCCAAGTCCGCTTCATCTATATGTGGTTAGTTTACAATGTGTTTTGTAGCTGGCAGACTCCCTTTAATACTGAGCACAGACATATATTTTTGTAATTATTGCAAAATCACACAGTTTCTTTTGAATATTTTACTCTTCTCTGCACTGTTTCATCTTTTACCTAAGAACAAGTTCATCCTTAAAAACAAAAGTTTTCAAACTACTTCTGACATTGCAACTCCCTGATAAATTGCTCAATTCAGCATGATAAACTAAGCAACTGATCTGACACTACTGTGAAAATGAAAATAACTCCAGGTTTCAGATGACATGTGCAAATTATTTTTGACAATTTGATCATTTCTTTAAATGGTTCAGGAGAGGATACCATTTTGCTATGTGGAATTTTTTAGGCAATTTTAAAGAATTTTGTATATAAATTAAATACAAAAAAGAGGTACAAATAAACTTACTCTTAAAGGGTATCCACTCCTTTGAAGACATTTTTAATGACTTATTGTATGTACTATTAAAAAAAATTGAAAAATCTTGGGAGTCCATAACAAAATAATTTTTATCTTGAACTTGTTAAAAACATGATTATAGTTCAAAGTTGATCACAGCAAAATTAGTGGTTTCGGAGGACCACATAGGAATCATATATGTAAGCTAAAATAAATACTAAGCACGTATATTATATTATATTATACTTGCTAAGTCTAGCACCCAAAGATTGTATACCTGTCACGATGTGGCACGACCCAATGGGGGGTCGGTCAGGGGATGGCGCAACACACACACAACAGATGAAAATGGGGAGAGGAAGGCCCTACTGATAGGGAAATGGGGGGTGGTCACCACCTGAGCTCAAACCTGAGCCTGTCCCTGCACTCCCCTAATGTCCTAAGTGGGTCCATATCCCCACCGCCGTCAGGAATCTCGTCCCTCGCTGTCATCTAGCACTGCCCTGGCTAGTGCACTGGCTGGCAAGGGGCGCTAGCCTCACCACTGCAGATAGTACCACACAGGGTGCTGTGATAAACATAAAAGGGACAAGGAATAAACACAACACTTAGCTTCCAGACACCGCTGCCAAGTTCCACACCGCAAATGACACAGAAACAGGACTCCAAACACCAGTAATAGCTGACGCCGGAGAGCTGCAACTGCACGGCTGGTCTCAATAGAGAAACTCTATCACTAACAGTCAGCTGATGCATCAGGTGGACCATTTAAAGGATGGTGTGAGTGGTCACCACCCACATCAGCTGACCCAGCAACTCTGCAGTTACAGCAGATTGCCAGCGGGGGAAAACTGATATTAAGCCTCTCTGGTCCAGAAAGGAAAAAAGCTATATTTAAAACAGAGTGGAACAGAGCTGCCACTAATCCAAAAATGGATCGTGACAATACCAACAGAAAGGAGGGTGGTCGAGGCTTGATAAGCATCCAAGCCACCATCACGGATTAAACAAGGAGTATCCAGGAATACATAAGAAAAATGGCACCAAAAGATGAGATGCTGAGGGAAAGCCTAAGGCAGCAACAACAACAGATCTGGAAGGAAGAACAGGAACATAAAGTGCCATGCCAAGACAAGCCTCTGCATGGGATGTATCATCGACAGATAATGGAGGTGGCTGACATGGAGAAATCCTATCAATGGCTGGAGAAAGAGAAACATAATCTCAAGCACAGACATCAAAGTTTTTTTTAGAATGTCATAATAATTGTCCCCACCTAGACAATTATAGGCGATGCCCTTATGGAGCTCCTATACTATCAATCAAACACCAAAAAGATTGGAGTAAAACACCATAGCAACATTAACCAGTATCAAAAATATGACTTTTATTTATCGTGGAATAGTATAAATATTAAAATACAAGAATCATACAGCAATTGATTAGAAACTCAAAGCAGTCAGAGTAGAAATGGGTACACTGCTAGATGTCAAAAAGAACTGCATACTGACACCATAGGTATGAAAAGGGGAACAATGTCTTAAACAGCTCAATGTTCACATGGATCACAATCCACAAGTAATGGCAAAATAAGTAGATATAAGTATGTGCTCCTATTCCCCATATCTAACATACCACCGATCCCATTACCCAAAGAATGTCACTAAAGTGAAATAATCCTATTGGGGGGTGAGATGGAAGTTATATATATATATACATATACATATATATGTAATATAATTACACATACAGACACATGCATACACAGAGCATATACGTACACACATGACGACTTACCAGTCTGTTTCCCCTACTTCAGTTTTTCTATACTCCCACAGGTTACTGGACCTGTGATGACATGACTATCACATGACAGTGATGTCACCAAAGGTCCTGAAGCACTCTCAGCATCAGAAACTATGCTAATAATGCAGTACTCCTATTATCAATAGTTTCTGCTGTAAACTCTGTGGGGCCCCTGAGGGTGTGAGTGCCCTGAGCAATTGCTAAATTTGCTACCTCCAATGCCGGCCCTGCCTATTACAATGCTGTGCTCGGCACATGCACATCTGGGTCTACAGCCAATGATGCACTGATGATGGGGGTATATATTTGTGCATTGAAAAATCTGTATAGATGCTAGATATACACATGTTGTTTGGAGTCTACAAGGCTGCAACTTTAATATTTTTTGGTACATGTTAAATATTTGATATAACTGTCTTTCTTTTGATGTTTGAAGGATTTATAAAGCACTGGAACATTATTACTATAATTACCTTCTTCTTCATATGAGAAAAACAGCCAATAGACAGGATCAGCAGGGATAAAAGGAAAAATTTCAATACCTTCATTATAGTGAATGCTGAACTAAAGTATACATGGCAAGAATAGGACAGTCGCACAAAGATGCGCAAACAATTGAGAAACCTCAAAAAACACGACCATAGAGTCCAAAAGTATATCCAAAAAGTGCATATTTTATTTACCATAATAATACAAGTATAAAAATCACGGACAAGTTAGAACAGAAATGGAGAGAACAGTGGAATGCAACCAGAACACGTCAGTGGTACGTCATAGAACTGACCCAAATAGCAGTCAATATCACAATATGCAATTACGTGGATGACAATATAGATATATAATATGTACTAGATGGTGGCCCGATTCTAACGCATCGGGTATTCTAGAATATGTATGTAGTTTACGTATAGAGGCTGCTGGGGTGTATATAGAGGCTGCTGCTGGGGTGTATATAGAGGTTGCTGGGGTGTATATAGAGGCTGTTGCAGCTGGGGTTTATATAGAGGCTGCTGCTGAGGTGTATATAGAGGCTGCTGGGGAATATATAGAGGCTACTGGGGTGTATATAGAGGCTGCTGGGGTGTATATAGAGGCTGCTGCTGCTGGGGTGTATATAAAGGTTGCTGGGCTGAATATAGAGGCTGCTGGGCTGTATATAGAGGCTGCTGGGGTGTGTATAGAGGCTGCTGCTGCTGGGGTGTATATAGAGGCTGCTGCTGCTGGGGTGTATATAGAGGATGCTGTGGTGTATATAGATGCTGCTGCTGGGGTGTATATAGAGGCTGCTGCTGGGGTGTTATATAGAGGCTGCTGCTGCAGGGGTGTATATAGAGGCTGCTACTGGGGTGTATATAGAGGCTGCTGCTGGGGTGTATATAGAGGCTGCTGCTGCAGGGATGTATATAGAGGCTGCTGCTGCTGCTGGGGTGTATATAGAGGCTGCTGGGGAATATATAGAGGCTGCTGGGGTGTACATAGAGGCTGCTGGGGTGTATATAGAGGCTGCTGCTGGGGTGTTTATAGAGGCTGCTGCTGCTGGGGTGTATATAGAGGCTGCTGTGGTGTATATAGAGGCTGCTGCTGGGGTGTATATAGAGGCTGCTGCTGCTGGGGTGTATATAGAGGCTGCTGGGGAATATATAGAGGCTGCTGGGGTGTATATAGAGGCTGCTGCTGGGGTGTATATAGAGGCTGCTGCTGGGGTATATAGAGGCTGCTGGGGTGTATATAGAGGCTGCTGTGGTGTATATAGAGGCTGCTGGGGTGTATATAGAGGCTGCTGTGGTGTATATAGAGGCTGCTGCTGCTGGGGTGTATATAGAGGCTGCTGTGGTGTATATAGAGGCTGCTGGGATGTATATAGAGGCTACTGGGGTGTATATAGAGGCTGCTGGGGTGTATATAGAGGCTGCTGTGGTGTATATAGAGGCTGCTGCTGCTGGGGTGTATATAGAGGCTGCTGGGGTGTATATAGAGGCTGCTGTGGTGTATATAGAGGCTGCTGCTGCTGGGGTGTATATAGAGGCTGCTGTGGTGTATATAGAGGCTGCTGCTGGGGTGTATATAGAGGCTGCTGCTGCTGGGGTGTATATAGAGGCTGCTGAGGAATATATAGAGGCTGCTGGGGTGTATATAGAGGCTGCTGCTGGGGTGTATATAGAGGCTGCTGCTGGGGTGTTTATAGAGGTTGCTGGGGTGTATATAGAGGCTGCTGGGCTGTATATAGAGGCTGCTGGGCCATATATAGAGGCTGCTGGGGTATATATAGAGGCTGCTGCTGCTGGGGTGTATATAGAGGCTGCTGTGGTGTATATAGAGGCTGCTGCTGGGTGTGTTATAGAGACTGCTGTGGTGTATATAGAGGCTGCTGCTGGGGTGTATATAGAGGCTGCTGCTGGGGTGTATATAGAGGCTGCTGCTGGGGTGTTTATAGAGGTTGCTGGGGTGTATATAGAGGCTGCTGGACTGTATATAGAGGCTGCTGGGCCATATATAGAGGCTGCTGGGGTATATATAGAGGCTGCTGCTGGGGTGTATATAGAGGCTGCTGCTGGGGTGTATATAGAGGCTGCTGTGGTGTATATAGAGGCTGCTGCTGGGGTGTATATAGAGGCTGCTGATGCTGGGGTGTGTATAGATGCTGCTGGGGTGTATATAGAGGCTGCTGGGGTGTATATAGAGGCTGCTGGGGTGTATATAGAGGCTGCTGCTGGGGTGTACGTGGAGGCTGCTGCTGGGGTATATGTGGAGGCTGCTGCTGGGGTATATAGAGGCTGCTGCTGGTGGGGTCTGCGTGGAGGCTGCGGGGGTGTATATAGAGGCTGCTGCTGCTGGGTGTATATAGAGGCTGCTGGGGTGTATATAGAAGCTGCTGGGGTGTATATAGAGGCTGCTGCTGGGGTCTACGTGGAGGCTGCTGCTGGGGTATATAGAGGCTGCTGCTGCTGGGGTATATAGAGGCTGCTGCTGGTGGGGTCTGCGTGGAGGCTGCTGCTGGGGTTTACGTGGAGGCCACCGGTCAGGGTACTTCCGCTGCGACCGGTGGTATGCAGCACGCATCAATTGCTGGCCCAACTAGAGAGCCGCTGGATTTGGACTTTGGATACGGTTCACCCTAAAGGTCTTAATGAGAATCTGAGTTTCGTTCCCTTTTTGTGATCACCAGTCTGTCTGTATCTGTGCTTCTCTTAATGCCTCCTTTGGACGTCATTTTGATTTTATATGTTTTTATCTCCATTTTTTAGGCATCACGGCTTTCCTGCCTTATTTCTCATTTTCTCCACAAGCATGGATGAAGAATTCACCCGCATGACCCGTCGTATAAAATGCTTCTGTATATATGCCATATATTTGTCTCCTGAATTTATACTTAGCTATTATATGATATTTATATATTTTTTATCATTTATTTTTATCTTTTTATTTTTCTTTTTCATTACTTTGTATTTGTTATTTGGCTGTATATGTTTTCCTTTTTCATTATTTCTATTGTATTATGTGCATTTTTTGTTATTTTTGTTAATTTTGTAGCTTTGGCACTATGTATTGAGATCTATTGGTGGCTCGGCTGCTGGCTCTGACGCATGCGTGCTGCATACCGCCCTGCTCCATGGTATGTCGGCGTCTCTAGATACCCTGGGTTGCCATGTCCTCCCTTGGTGTTTGACGCCGCTGCCATTCAGCATAGCCGTCACTGTGGTTACGGATGCGTCACTTCCGGTCTCGCGGTCGAGCTACTTCCGGTTTGATGGTATTTATGCCGGCATTCATTGCGCTTCCATATGCCCCCGATGAAGGATCATGTATCCGAAACGCGCGTCGGGCCTCCTGTCTGACCCGTCTGTTGTCCCATTCAGTCTGCCTACCACCAGGTAAACTATGGCCAGCCTGCTTAATTTGCTCTAATTTGTGGTAATTTGTGCCAGGTACCGTTGATTATTGTATACATGGCGCTTACTCAATACTGTATAACTTTGTTCGGCTATCTATTTCTGCCATCTATATGCCTATTCTAATATCGTATATAGCCATATATAGCCATATATTTATATAAGCTATTTAGCTGATTTCTGATTACCTGGCATTTATCCATTATTATGCGATTGTGCTTTATTATTCACTCTTGTAAGCAATAATACACCTTTTATGGCCATATATATGTATCTAATTTGTGTCCAGTTAATTATATGATATCTCTGGTAATCTTTAGAATTTTCTTTGGGGTTTTACTGGATACAATATACTATACTTACTGTTTCCTTGCGGTATATATATTACCGTATATACTTGTGTATAAGCCGACCCGTGTATAAGCCGACCCCCCTAATTTTGCCACAAAAAACTGGGAAAACTTATTGACTCGTGTATAAGCCGAGTGTATAAACTGCCCTCCTGCTCTGTGCTGCCCCCGTCCTGCTCCTTGCTCCCCCATCCAGCTCTGTGCCCCCATTCTCCTCTGTACTCCCCCCCTCCTGCTCCGTCCTCCGCTGTGCTCCCCCATTCCTTCTCCGTCCTCCTGTGCCCCCCCTCCTGCTCCGTGCTC
The DNA here is from genome assembly GCA_033576555.1 of Oophaga sylvatica. NCBI lineage: Eukaryota > Metazoa > Chordata > Amphibia > Anura > Dendrobatidae > Oophaga > Oophaga sylvatica. Next base: position 120,969,646 of record JARQOD010000002.1, on the reverse strand, counting down.
CTCTGTGCCCTCCATCCTCTCCCCCCGTCCTGCTCTGTGCTCATTGTCCTCCTCCATGCTTCCCCCGTCCTCCATTCTCCCCCCAGTCCTCCTCCATGCTTCCCCGTCCTGCTTCATGCTTCCCCCGTCCTCCTCTATGCTTCCCCCGTCCTCCGTTCTCCCCCCGTCCTCCTCCATGCTTCCCCCGTCCACCATTCTATCCCAGTCCAGCTCCGTGCTCCTTGTCCTCTCCTCCATCATACTCACCCCTCCCCGTGCCATCGCTGAGGGTCCCTGCAATCCTGCGTTCTCCCGTCTTCCTGCAGCTCTTCAGCACTGAGTGGTGATGTAATACCGCTCATTAAGGCCATGAATATGGAGGCCACGCCCATGGGAGTGGCGTCGCGTCCATATTAATACTTGTATTATTATGGTAAATAAAATTTGCACTTTTTGGATATACTTTTGGACTCTATGGTTGTGTTTTTTGAGGTTTCTCAATTGTTTGCGCTTCTTCTTCATATGCGTATATTATGTATATATTATTTACTACTCAGTGCATGGTTCTTATGTGTTTCTTCCAAAACAAAACCACTAATATTGCCATAATCTTCTTACTACAGTATAATCACATCTTTAATTAAAAATGAAAAATATTTTTTTTTATAGCTTATGAAATATATGACTGGGGATACACTTAAAACTCCATTCCAGTACTGAAAAAAAAAACGCTGGAGTCGTGCTTTAAGTTTGTGATTCAAAACTGTGTTGTAAAAGAAAGATACTATTTAACCAAGAATAAAACCCCCAGTGTAACAAACTAGTTTGACGTTTCTGGTAAATAACTAAACCTTTAGACATTTAATTTCTGATAACCTAAATTTTTTGTTGTAATAAAGATTAACCTTGTTTAAATTAAGTCTGAGTCTTCATCTTCTGAGCTGTTGCATCTGCAACCTGTTTACACTCTCATAACCTTTAACCCCTTAAGGACAAAGCCAAATCTGACCAGTGTCACTTTATGTGGTAATAACTCGTGAACACTTCAACGGATCCCACTGATTCTGGGACAGCTTTCTCGTCGTGACATGTAGTACTTCATGATAGTAGTAAAATTAGTTTGATATGATTTGCGTTTATTTGTGAAAATATAGAAAATGTAATGTCACAATTTTCAAACTTTTAACTCTTATGCCCTTAAACTAAAGAGTTATATAACAGAAAATAGTTAATAAATAGCATTTACCACATGTCTAATTTACATCAGCACATTTTTTGGAAGCTTAATTTCTTTTGTTAGTAAGTTAGAAGGGTTAAAAGTTGATCAACAATTTCTCATTTTTCAAACAAAGTTTACAAAACCATTGTTTTAGGGACCACCTCACATTTGAAGTGACTTTGGGGGGTCAATATGACAGAAAATACCCAAAAGTGACACCATTCTAAACACTGCACCCCTCAAAGTTTTCAAAACCACATTCAAGAAGTTTATTAACTCTTCAGGTACTTCACAGAAATTAATGCAATGTGGAAGGAAAAAATTAACATTTTACTTTTTTTCACAAAAACCCCTTAACGACTGCCGATAAGCCTTTTAATGTAGTTAAGGGTTTTTATTCCTCAGCGCTGATTTTTAACAGCTTCTATAAACAAAGTTATAGCGCCCCCAGCATCATAAAATCTCCAGGGTCTCAGCTAACATAATTCGGGTCGGTTTTTACCATCCCCAGTGTTACGTTTGCCTTATTCACCAATTAATGTTGATCGCAAAAAAAAAGTCAGATTTCCCATTAATTTCTCTTTCCTCTGTTATGAACTAGCATACCAGAGAAGAGAGTAATGGGGTCCCCCGAACCACCCGGTACCTCCGATAGGCTAACCAGAGAAATTATATTTGCAAGCTTTCAGGGCTCAAAAGGTCCCTTCCTCAGGCTATATTACAAGTGAATTACTGAGAAGAGATGGCAACATTTAAATAGGAATTACACAAGGACATGAGGTGATGCTTGCTAGAGATAGGCCAAGGAAATCAAATTAAGGTTTTTGTTATACATGCAGATGAGGTGGAAGTGCTCTACGAAAGATCTGAAGACCTTCTTGTGGAGGTTTGAACTGTGTCCATGTAATGAGTCATGAATCCAGGTGTGAAATTAAGTCCTATTGTTAGAGATTGAAACATATTTATAAACTTGAACTCCCAGATTTTTCTTTCTCTGTCACTATTAAACCTTTCAATATTAGGACTTTTAGATCTGCCATACTGTGTCCAGGTCTAGAGAAGTGTATTCCTACAGACATGTCCAGCTCATTTTTTATTGTCTATGCAGATTCATCCTTGTTTGTAGTTTCTGTTTTGTTTTCTCAATGTATGTCCCTGCATAGCACCTCGGGGAAACAAAACATGGAATTCAGGGTTCTGGTTCCGTATCCTCTGCTTTGTGGAGCTTGGCAGCAAAGGCTGGAGCTAAGTTTTGTTGCTCCTTTCCTTGTCTGTCTCGTGTTTGTCACTACCCCCTGTGTTGATACAATCTGCAGTGATGAGGCTAGCGTCCTTGCTGACCAGTGCACTAGCCAGGATTTAGTGAGGTGACAGCTAGGGACTAGGCACATAATGGAGGCGGGGGGAAGGACCCGCATAGGGTGTGAGGGGAGCTTAGAGATAGGCACAGGTGTTATGTTTAGGTAGCTGAGGAAAAAAAAAAAAAAAACGGCAATACACCAGAGAGGCTGGAACCTATTGGATTGCAGTAACCTGAACTAACCACACAACTAGAGGTAGCCGTGGAGCGTTCCTATGTTGATCCTAGACGCCTCGTCACAGCCTGAGAGATAACTACACCTAAAGGCAGAAAGATGAAAGCTATCTGCCCCGGAGCAGATCCCCAAAGAAAATAGGAAGCCCCCAAACATGTAATGGCGGTTAGACAAGAAGAAGCATGGACACAGACAGAAAATAGAATGAGCAAACACTGGGGCCCAATCTGTCTAGACAGAAAAGTACAGGAAAGAATTCTGACTGCAATCCAACAAAAAACCCTAAAAAATACCAACTCTTCTGATTGCAAAAACACCTGAGATCACACGATCTCCACCACCTAAATCAGATCTCTGGTGTAACAAAACCAAGCCGCAGCCACTGAAAAAACAGGAAAAAGCAAATGAACAAACAACAGTGGCTAGAGATAAACTGAGAGGAGCACAGGCCCCAGGAGGGGACCCGGCTGACATCCACAAAAGTGCAGAAAACTGCAAAAAGCAAGCACAAAAAGAAAAGCAGAACATATCTTATCTGAAAGCAGCAGATGCATGCAAGACTCCAGCAACTTCCAAATGAACCAGGAACCACAATTGAGACAAGAACAATGATCACCGGCGACCATCATGGGAGGGAACCTCCCTTATATCAGTCAAGTCAGTGAACCCAGATTGCCATTCCTTGCTATAAGGTTCAGTACTGTCTGTAACCACCAGAGGGAGCCTCTGCTCAGAAACCATCTCTAGCACATTCATAACACACAGGTTGTTGTTTAGGAGGTGCCCCATCCCTCGTTCCCTATTATGAGGGCCTTCCTGTCTCTTTTTTCATCCCATTGTTTGTGTGTGTTATGCTGTCCGCCGGACTTTCCCATCCTGAGGGTGACAATTTGTCTTTAACAAAACATTATTGATACTGTTATGTGCGAATTGCATGCATTTCTGCAGCGGAAATGCACAAAAAACTTTTTTCATGTAGATTTTCTGCTTCCATTGCAATCCTATGGGGAAAATCTCTACATAAAATTCAGCTTACTTGCAAGAGAAATTAACATGTTCTGGATTTGAAACACGCACAGCAGATCAGTTCACGCTGAACTAACAAAAAAGAACAGTAGGCATGAAATTCTTATAAATCCCATACACGTTGATGAAACCGTAAGACTCTGCATTTATAACTGTAGCCTGTCCTAATCACGCCTCAGCACAGGCCTATGTCTCAACTGACAAGAACTGTATCACACATACCTTAGTCGTGGGCCAAGAGCAAGGCTATCATATGTGAAGAAATATATTTCTTCCTCGCTGAGCACAAAGAGAGTTATCTCCAGCTTCATCCTCCTCAATGTTTATCTGTTTTCCAGTTTGGCACAGTCAGTCTATGCACTGACATAAACCTGTCAGAGAAGGAGGATGAAACTGGAGATTTCCACACTGAGCACAACGTAGGTTAAAACATATTTCTTCACATATGACAGCCATTTTCCTGTCCACCTACGAGGTATGTGTGATACCGCTGTTGTCAGTTGAGATACACATCTCAGGAGATGTACAGTGGTGTGAAAAAGTGTTTGCCCCCTTCCTGACTTTTTTATTTTATTATTATTATTATACATTTTTATAGCGCCATTTATTCCATGGCACTTTACATGTGGAAAGGGGCAAATATAGACAAGTACAATAAACGTGAGCAGTACAAGGCACACACAAGTACAGAAGGAGAGAGGACCCTGCCTGCAAGGGCTCACAGTCTACAGGGATGTGTGAGGATACACTAGGAGAGGGCAGAGCTGGTCGTGCGGTGGTTCAGTAGACTGAGGATCACTGCAGGTTGTAGGCTTGTCAGAAGAGGTGGGTCTTCAGGTTCTTTTTGAAAGTTTCCATGGTAGGTGCGAGTCTGATGTGTTGGGGTAGAGAGTTCCAGAGTATGGGGAGGCACAGTAGAAGTCTTGTATGCGGTTGTGGGAAGAAGAGACAAGAGGAGAGTAGAGGAGGAGATCTTGAGAGGATCGAAGGTTGCGTGTGGGTATGTACCGGGAGACCATGTCACAAATGTATGGAGGAGACAGGTTGTAGATAGCTTTGTATGTCATAGTTAGGGTTTTGAATTGGAGCCTCTGGACGATAGGAAGCCAGTGAAGGGCTTGGCAGAGAGGAGAGGCTGGGGAATAACGGGAAGACAGGTGGATTAGTCGGGCAGCAGAGTGCAGGATGGATTGGAGTGGTGCCAGAGTGCTAGAGGGGAGGCCAGAGAGTAGAAGGTTGCAGTAGTCGAGGCGGGAGATGATGAGGGCATGCACTAGTGTTTTTGTATTTTCCTGGTCAAGGAATGCACGGATCCAGGAAATATTTTTGAGTTTGAGACGGCAGGAGGAGGCAAGGGTTTGGACATGTGGCGTGAAAGAGAGGGCAGAGTCAAGGATCACTCCGAAACACCGAGCATGTGGGACTGGGGAAAGTGAGCAGCCATTGACATTGATGGATAGGTCTGGTGGGGGGGGTAGAGTGAGATGGGGAAAGATGATGAATTCTGTTTTGTCCATGTTCAGTTTTAGAAAGCGAGCAGAGAAAAAAGCGGAAATAGCAGACAGACATTGTGGGATTTTGGTCAGTAAGGAGGTGAGGTCTGGTCCAGATAGGTAGATCTACTGTCATCGGCGTAGAGATGATACTGCAAACCATGGGATTTTATGAGATGTCCCAGGCCGAGGGTATAGATGGAGAAGAGTAGGGGTCCTAGAACTGAGCCTTGAGGGACACCGACAGACAGGGGGTGAGGAGAGGAGGTGGTGTGGGAGAGGGAGACACTGAATGTTCGGTTTGTTAGATATGATGAGATCCAGGATAGGGCCAAGCCTGTGATGCCAAGAGATGAGAGAATCTGTAGCAGGAGGGAATGGTCCACAGTGTCGAAGGCAGAAATCAGGTCCAGGAGAAGGATGACAGAGTAGTGTCGCTTGCTCTTGGCGGTTAGTAGGTCGTTGGTGACTTTAGTTAGGGCAGTTTCAGTTGAGTGATGCAGTCGGAAGCCTGATTGTAAGCGATCAAAGAGGGAGCAGGAGGAAGGGTGGGAGGACAGTTCAAGATGGACATGCTGTTCCAGTAGTTTTGAAGCATAAGGGAGATGAGATATCGGGCGATAGCTAGACACAGAGGATGGGTCAAGGGAGGTCTTTCTGAGAATGGGTGTGATCGAGGCATGTTTGAAGGATGAGGGGAAGACACCATTTGTAAAGGAGAGGTTGAAGAGGTGTGTTAGAGTAAGGGTGAAGACTGTGGCGAGGCTAGGGATGAGGTGGGATGGGAGCGGGTTAAGCATGCAAGTGGTGAGGTGTGATCTTGATAGGAGGGTGGAGAGCTGATCTTCTGTCATGGTGGGGAAGTTGGTTTTGGAGGAACAGGGCTGAGCAGCTAAGAGGGGCAATGGGGGCTGTGGGCCAAAGCGTTCTCTGATGGTATCAATCTTCTGCTTAAAGAAAGAGGCAAAGTCTTCAGCAGAAATTAGAGGAGAAGGAGGAGGTGCTGGGGGACTGAATAAAGAATTGAAAGTGTTGAAGAGCTGTTTAGGGTTGTGAGAGAGGGAGGATATGAGAGATGAGAAGTACGTTTGTTTTGCGGCAGTGAGCGTGGACTTGAAGCTGGTGAGGGACTGCTTGTATGCAGTTAAGTGCTCGGCAGAGCGGGATTTTTTCCATCGCCGCTCAGCAACCCTGGAAGCCCGTCTCTGTTCTTTGGTGAGGCTGGTCAGACAGGGCTGCCTGTTGATTGTACAAGTTTTGCTATGTGTGAGGGGGATGGCTGAATCAAGTGTTGCTGCTATTGTAGTGTTATAAAAGGTGGCAGCAGAATCTGTGTCATGAAGTGAAGATATGTCTGTAAGAGGGAGGAGGAACTCAGAGAGCAATGGTAAATTGAGGTGTTTGAGATTTCTGCGGGGGTGAGTGAATTTGTGGAGTGGGGGTTGTGCACTGGAAGAGTAGAGGGAAGAGAATGTCAGTAGGTTGTGGTCAGACAGGGGCAGGGGTGAGTTAGGCTGCTTTCACACATCCGTTTTTTGACTTCAGGCACGATCCGGCGTGTTGCTAAAAAAACGGATCCGGTACCGGATGCGTTTTTTACCATTGACTTTCATTAGCGCCGGATCGTGCCTGATGTCATTGCGTTGTATCCATTTTTGTCCGGATCCGGCGGAAATGTACATTCCGGCGGCCGGACAAAACGGTGCATGTAACGTTTTTTTTGTTTACCAGAGCCGCCTGATAGTGCCTGAAGCGGCGCATCAGGCGGCCGGAAACAATAGAAGTCAATGGAACCGGATCAGACTTTTGTGCAATCCGTCAAAAGTTTGATCCGGATTCTGGAAATCAGGGACTACTACTACTACTACTACTACTACTACTACTACTACTACTGCTACATTTTCCAGTGTCTCCGGACATCCAAAACCCTCTTTTTCCGGGTTCAAAAGTTCAGGTCGAATCCAGCAAAAAAACGGATCCGTTGCATCAGTTTTTTTATTTCAGTGCTGGATCCGTCCCTTCAGGTGTTCGACGGATTATGCCTGACACAAAAAAACGGATGTGTGAAAGAGGCCTTAGTGAGATTAGTAAGGGAGCAGAGGCGGGTGAAGATAAGGTCCAGTGTGTGACCATCTTTGTGAGTGGCCGCAGAGGACCATTGAGTGAGGCCAAAGGAGGCAGTGAGCGATAAAAGTTTAGAGGCAGCTGGGGTGGAAGCATCAATGGGGATGTTGAAGTCATCCATGATTATAGTGGGGATGTCAGCAGAGAGGAAATGGAGTAGCCAGGTGGTAAAGTGGTCGAGAAAGGTGGAGATGGCTAGTTCTGGGGGGCGGTAGATGACAGCCAGCTGGAGGTTGGAGGGGGAGTAGATGCGGACAGAGTGCACCTCAAACGAGGGAATAGTAGCGGAGGGGGGTAGTGAAATTGGGGTAAAGGAGCATGTTTCAGACAGGAGCAAACCAACTCCTCCACGTTTGTTGCTGGGGCGGGTGGTGTGAGATAGGTGGAATCCACTGTATGAGAGTGCAGCTGGTGAGGCTGAGTCAGAGGGGGTGAGCCAGGTTTCGGTGATGCCAAGGAAGGAGAGTTTGTTGGTGATGAACAAGACATGGATAAATGACAGTTTAGTGCAGACAGAGCGTGCGTTCCATAGTGCTCCAGGTAGTGGGACCGGTGGAGTGGGGGCTGGGTGAATGGGTATAAGGTTATCATGGTTGCGAAAACGTGTAGAGGATCATGGCAGGGAGTTAGAAGTGAGTGTGGGGATGTATTGAGGAGGGCCAGGATTTGGGGATATGTCACCAGCAATGAGGAGTAACAGACAGAGCGTTAGAAGGTGGGAGCAGGATAAGACATGGTGTGGCCGTGTGTGTTTGGAGAAAAAGGATTGTACGTGGAGGAACAGTTCTGAGGAAAAGGTGAGATGGCTGGGGAGGATGGAGGGGGAAATGACTACTTCCTTACTAGGTGGGGGGATTACAGGGGATAGGAAGAAAGCAAGTAGTATATGGGTGAAAGTGAAAAGAAAAGGAAACATGGTAGTGGTTATATATTCTGTCAACTTACAGTAAAATTCCAGTTCAATTCTAGTCTAATTCAGAGAATAGTAATTAGAAATCTGTAATTTGAAAGATGGAATATGAAAGATGAATGGTCAGACATGTCTGGTTCAGACGTATGGCCCTGAATATATGTGCAGTTGAGAAGGATCAGCTGTGAGCGGGATTGTGGGCGTGATTACCCAGACCACATGGTCACAGTTAAGCAGAGGGAATGGGAATGGCTACTCAGGTATGCATGGAAGACACAAGCGGGAATGGATACATTGTGGAGAGAGAAAGATGGGTAAGTATTGAAATGCTAGAGAATATATGCACTTCATAGACATTCAAAAGCAGAGGAAAAGCTGGGTGGATGATAGAATGCCAGAGAGAGATTATATGCACTTCATAGACAGTCAAAAGCAGAGGAAAAGCTGGTTGGATGATAGCATACCAGAGAGAGATTATATGCACTTCATAGACAGTCAAAAGCAGAGGAAAAGCTGGGTGGATGACAGCATACCAGAGAGAGATTTTATGCACTTCATAGGCCTCATTCGCACATCCGGCGGGCGCCTAAACGGCGCCCCCGGCATTTAGCCGCAGCGCCGCATCTGGTATTTTGTATGAAAACCGGATGCACCGCATCCGGTTTTTTCGCCGCATCCGGTTCACGAATGCGGCAAAAAAACGCATCCGTCTCATCCGGTGTATCCGGTTTGGCATCCGTTGACGCCGTATGCGCCGGATCCGGTTTTTTAAGACCGCCCTTTTTGGGGTTCCAAATATGATTGGCTACTGTAATCCTATATATACACTGCTCCTACAACCCATCTTTGACAGGTTGTAGAGGAGCAAGTGCAGTTTTGAGAGAAGAGCAAGTAGCAAGTGATTGGCGAACATGGATGTCATTATCGGCAATTTAATTTCATACAATACCAGGGGAACCAATCCCCATCACAGAAAAAACATGAAATATAAAATGTACCAGGGTGCCAAAAATAAACATCAGCTCACACAGCATTGGTGACATATGTATTGTAAATTTTGGATTTTGGGGGGGGCATATTTACCGTCTGTTTTCCTGGCGCTCCATGGTGCGGATCCTGGCTGCGAGTCTCCGGTGGCTGAGTGTCCGGTGGCTGAGGCGTCGGTGGCTGAGGCATCGGTGGCTAGTCTCCGGTGGCTGAGTCTCCGGTGACTGCGTCTCCGGTGGCTGCGTCTCCGGTGGCTGCGTTGTTGGCTCTGTGGCTTCTGTGGATGTGTCTGATGTCCCACAAAATTTTTTTTTTATATGTTTGCTGAGGGGTGGTATCTGTCTGGTATCTGTTTGTTGTGGGCTGGTATATCAATTAAAAAACCGGATGCGGCTACCGGATGCGGCTCAAGCCGGATGCGGTGCAATCCGGCGTCCATAGACTTTCATTGTAAAAAAAAAAACGCACGCGCCGCATCCGGCGCATGCGGATTTTTCGCCGCAGACAAAAAACGTTACATGCAACGTTTTTTCCAGACACCGGACGGTGACCAGACACCGCATCCGGCACCAACCGGACGCGCCGCAGTGACATGCGGCGCCATCCAGCGCTAATGAAAGTCTATGGGAAAAAAACCACATGCGGTGCATACGGTTTTGTGATGCGGCGCTGCGGAAAAATGCCGGGGGCGCCGCAAGGAGAAAAACGGATGTGTGAAAGAGGCCATAGACAGTCAAAAGCAGAGGAAAAGCTGGGTGGATGATAGCATACCAGAGAGAGATTATATGCACTTCATAGACAGTCAAAAGCAGAGGAAAAGCTGGGGGATGATAGCATACCAGAGAGAGATTATATGCACTTCATAGACAGTCAAAAGCAGAGGAAAAGCTGGGTGGATAATAGCATACCTGTGGATAGAGAGTACAACTCGGTTAAGATACAGATGATGATGATAATACAGCAGTGATGAATGGCTAAATGCATCATGGAATTCTAGTCTAATTCAGTTATTAGAAATCTGTAATTTGAAAGACGTAATATGAAAGATGAATGGTCAGACACGTCTGGTCAGACGTATGGCCCTGACTTCTTATTCTTTTGCATGTTTGTCATATTTAAAGGTTTCAGATCACCAAACAAAATTAAATATTAGACAAAAATAACAATTTAAACACAAAATGCTGTTTATAAATGAAGGTCTTAACTATTAATGATAAAAGAAATCCAAATGTACAGGGCTCTGTGTGAAAAAGTGATTGCCCCCTTAACACATAAATTAACTGTGGTTTATCACATATTTGGGAAGCTAAGTTCAAATTCCCTAGCCACACCCAGGCCTGATTACTGCCATGTGTGTTCTCAATCAAGAAATCACTTAAATAGGACCTACCTGACAAAATGAAGCATATCAAAATTCCTCAAAAGTTAGACATCATGCCGCGATCCAAAGAAATTCTGTAACAAAAGAAAAACAAGTAATTGAGATCTATCAGTCTGGAAAAGGTTATAAAGCCATTTATAAAGCTTTGGACTCCACCAAACCACAGTGAGAGCCACGATCCTCAAAAATGGTGAAAACATGGAACAGTGGCAAACCTATCCTGGAGTTAGTGGCCAGTCAAAATTACTCCTAGCGTTCAGCAACAGCGTATCCAAGAGTTTGCAAAAGATCCTATAACAACATTCAAAGAACTGCAAGCTTAACTTGCCTCAGTTAAGGTCAGTGTTCATGACTCCACCATAAGAAAGAGACTGTGCAAAAATGGCATGCATGGCAGAGTTCCAAGATGAAAACCACTACTGAGCAATAAGAACATAAAGGCTCATCTCAGTTTTGCCAGAAAACATCTTGGTGATCCACAAGACTTTTGGGAGAATACTCTGTGGACTGAAGAGACAAAAAACTTCAACTTATTGGAAGGTCTATGTCCCATTATATTTGGCGTAGAAGTAACACAGCATTTTAGAAAAGGAACATCATGCCAACAGTAAGATATGGTGGTGGTTGTGTGATGGTCTGGGGCAGTTTTGTTGCTTCAGGACCTGGAACACTTTCTGTGATAAATGGAACTATGAATTTTGCTATCTACCAAAAAATCCTGAAGGAAAATGTCCAGCCATCTATTAGTGACCTCAAGCTGAAACGCACTTGGGTTATGCAACAGAACAATGATCCAAAACACACCAGCATGTCCACATCTGAATAGCTTAAGAAAAACAAACTTAAAGTGAACCTGTCACTAGGTTTGGCTGATACGAGCTATGGCCACCGCCTTTCAGTGCTTATCTACATCATTCTATAATGCTAAGATAAGCCAACAATCCAACCTGCAAGAGAAGAAAAATAAGTTTTATTATACTCACCCGGGGGACGATCCTGGACCAGCACCTCCCATCTCCTTGCAATGTCACCCTCCTGCATGCTTCATGGCTCATCAGCATCGCGCTCCTGCACAGGCGTTCTTATCTGCCTTGTTGAGGGCAGAGGAAAGTACTGCAGTGCGCAGGCGCTGGGAAAGGTCAAGACTCATTGCCAGTTATCACAAATGCTTGATTGCAGTTGTTGCTGCTAATGGTGGACCAACCAGTTATTGGTTTAGTGGGCAATCACTTTTTCACACAGGGCCCTGTAGATTTGGATTTCTTTTTCGAGACCTTCATTTGAAAACTGCATTTTGTGCTTATTTGTGTTAGGCCTCTTTCATACATCCGTTTTTTTGTGTCAGGCATAATCCGTCGAATACCTGAAGGGACCGATCCAGCGCTGAAATGAAAAAACTGATGCAACGGATCAGTTTTTTTTTTGCTGGATCCGACTTGAACTTTTGAACCCGGAAAAAGAAGTTTTGAATCCGGAAAATGCAGGTACGCATGTCCGGACCGAGTAGTAGTAGTAGCAGCAGCAGAAGCAGCAGCAGCAGTACTAGTAGTAGTCCCTGATTTCCAGAATCCGGATCAGTCTTTTCACGGATTGCACAAAAAGACTGGTCCGGTTCCATAGACTTCTATTATTTCCGGCCGCCTGATGCGCCGCTTCAGGCACTGTTAGGCGGCTCCGGAAAAAAACAAAAACTTGCAGTGACCGTTTTGTTCGGCCGCCAGAATGTACATTTCCACCGGATCCGGACAAAAACGGATGAAACGCAACAACATCAGGCGCGATCCAGCGCTAATGAAAGTCAATGCTAAAAAAACGCATCCGGTACCGGATCCGTTTTTTTAACAACACGCCGGATCGCGCCTGAAGTCAAAAGACGGATGTGTGAAAGAGGCCTTAGTTTTGCCTAAGGCCGGCGTCACACTGGCGACAGAATCGGACGACTGCAATACGATGAAATATCGTATTGCAGTCTGCCGTATGTTAATCTATGGAGCAGCTCCCAGTATCAGATTTTTTGTGGTCCGTTTAAACGTCCGTGTGCAATCGCAGCATGCTGCGATTGTCACCGATTGTGGGTCGACTATCGCGAATGCAAGTCTATGGGAGCGATGAAAAATCGGATTACAAACGGACCACACGTGTGACTTGCGATGAAATCGCATCGGTGTCCTTTAGAAAAGCCGGCAATTCATCCCCGGCTATACTGTAAAATCACACTGACAGCTTTAATAAAGAATAGAAAGAATAGATATATACACATAGAACACATATATATATATATTGCAGGAGAAGTCATTATTATGGGGGACTTCAACTACCCTGAAATACATTGGGGAACAGAAACCTGCAGTTCCAGCAAAGGTAATAAGTTTTTGGCAACTATGAGAGACAATTACCTTTCACAACTAGTTCAGGACCCAACAAGAGGGGAGGCACTGCTAGACCTAATATTATCCAACAGGCCAGACCGCATATCAAATATAAGGGTTGTGGGTCACTTGGGTAATAGTGATCACAAAATAATAAGCTTTCATGTATCCTTTAATAAGATGTGTAGTCGAGGGGTTACAAGGACACTAAACTTCAGGAAGGCAAATTTCCAACGGATGAGAGATGATCTTGGTGCAATAAATTGGGACGATATCCTGAGACATAAAAATACACAAAGAAAATGGGAGACGTTTATTAGTATCCTGAATAGGACCTGTGCACAGTATATACTCTATGGGAATAAACATGCTAGAATTAGGAGGAAACCACTATGGCTAAATAGAGCTGTAAGGGGCGCAATAAGGACAAAAAGAAAGCGTTTAGGGAATTAAAGCAAGTAGGTAGTGAAGAGGCATTAAATAAATACAGAAGACTGAATAAATTCTGTAAAAAGCAAATCAAGACAGCAAAGATTGAGGCAGAGAGACTCATTGCCAGAGAAAGTAAAAATAATCCCAAAATATTCTTTAACTACATAAATAGCAAGAAACTAAAAAATGATAGTGTTTGTCCCCTTAAAAATAGTCTGGGTGAAATGGTGGATGAGGATGAGGAAAAAGCCAATATGCTAAATGACTTTTTTTCAACTGTATTTACACAAGAAAATCCCATGACAGATAACATGATCAGAGATAAAAAAATTTCTCCATTAAATGTCACCTGCTTAACCCAGCAGGAAGTACGGCGGCGTCTAAAAATCACTAAAGTTGACAAATCCCCGGGCCCGGATGGGATACACCCCCGAGTACTGCAGGAATTAAGTACAGTTATAGATAGACCTTTATTTTTAATCTTTAAATATTCCATAATAACTGGGTCTGTACCACAGGACTGGCGTATAGCAAATGTGGTGCCAATATTCAAAAAGGGGGCAAAAACTGAACCTGGAAATTATAGGCCAGTGAGCTTAACATCTACTGTGGGTAAAATCCTGGAGGGTTTTTTAAGGGATACTATATTGGAGTATCTGAAGCTGAATAACCTCATGACACAGTATCAGCATGGGTTTACGAGGGACCGTTCTTGTCAGACTAATCTTATAAGCTTTTATGAAGGGGTAAGTTCAGGACTGGACCAAGGGAATGCAGTGGACGTGGTGTTCATGGACTTCTCAAAAGCTTTTGATACAGTGCCACACAAAAGGTTGATACATAAAATGAGAACAATGGGGATAGGGGAAAATATGTGTAAGTGGGTTAAGAACTGGCTCATGGATAGAAAACAAAGGGTGGTTATTAATGGAGCACACTCGGACTGGGTCACGGTTAGCAGTGGGGTACCACAGGGGTCAGTATTGGGGCCGCTTCTCTTTAACATATTTATTAATGACCTTGTAGGGGCATACAGAGTAGTATTTCAATATTTGCAGATGACACTAAACTCTGCAGGGTAATAAATACAGAGGAGGATAATTTTATATTACAGGAGGATTTATGTAAACTAGAAGCTTGGGCTGATAAATGGCAAATGAGCTTTAATGGGGATAAATGTAAGGTCATGCACTTGGATAGAACAAATAAGATGTATAATTATGTGCTTAATTGTAAAACACTGGGCAAAACTGTCACTGAAAAAGACCTGGGTGTATGGGTGGACGACAAGCTCACATTTAGTGGCCAATGTCAGGCAGCTGCTGCCAAGGCAAATAAAATAATGGGATGCATTAAAAGAGGCATAGATGCTCATGAGGAGAACATAATTTTACCTCTATACAAGTCACTGGTGCGACCACACTTAGAATACTGTGTGCAGTTCTGGTCTCCGGTGTATAAGAAAGACATAGCTGAACTGGAGCGGGTGCAGAGAAGAGCGACCAAGGTTATTAGAGAACTGGGGGGTCTGCAATACCAAGACAGGTTATTACACTTGGGGTTATTTAGTTTGGAAAAACGAAGGCTTAAGGGTGATCTTATTACAATGTATAAATATATGAGGGGACAGTACAAAGACCTTTCTAATGATCTTTTTACTCTTAGACCTGTGACGGGGACAAGGGGGCATCCTCTACGTCTGGAGGAAAGAAGGTTTAGCCATAATCACAGACGCAGATTCTTTACTGTAAGAGCAGTGAGACTATGGAAC
>JARQOD010000002.1:120868136-120954320 GCA_033576555.1 Oophaga sylvatica | reverse complement strand
ATTTTATTAACACTCATTCCTGCGACGCCATCGATCTCCTGTAAAAAAAGAAAAAAAACAAACCAACAGTATACCACCTGTCCGACGCAGTCCATAGTAACGACAGTCCCACACGATCCAGCTCTGCTACATCGCAATGACAGACAGAGCCTGTCATCGCAACGCAGCACAGCTGATTACCTGCTTCCCCGGCGGTGACGTCATCGGACTGACTGCTTTACGGCCGGGATTACCCAGCAGTCACTGCAGTTATCGCGAGAAACTGCATGTGACCGCCGGGGAAAGATGATGGCGGCCATGAAGCAGTCCAGCCCGTGACCGCCGGAGATCTTCTGCCAGGTAAGTGCCGCTGACTCCTGACAGACCCGACCGACGGACACTGACAGTGACAGTGACAATCCCGATTCCGGTATCCGATATTGACGAAAATATCGGTACTCGGAATCGAAAGCCCGATACAGCTAATATCGGCCGATACCCGATATTTGCAGTATCGTATCGCTCAACACTACCTGTTACCAACAATTGTCATGACCTTTATCTATAAGTGCTATTCAATAACTCTGCAATATAAAACAATTCTTACTTCACTTTAAGCATAACATACAAGTATAATAACATTTTTATTAATACACAATCAAAAGCTGTTTATCATTTGAGGTAGGTGGCAGATACTATCCCAGCCGGGGTATCTTCTAATGTCCTTGTACTTTGTGGAGGACCCGCTCAAAACCTCCAACGTTGGTCTTGGGTGGGCTGCAAGACATAACTGGTCTACCCCAAAGACCTCATCTTCGGCCACACCTAACGGGTTTTCTTCAGATCTGTAGTAGTGCAATGATGGGAACTTATTTTACTAAAAGGCGTTTCATTGATTCTACATAGCTTTCCTTCCTGGAGAAGATGCTTGTGGTTGTGGCTGTGACCCCTAAAGTTGTTGCAGCTATCGGCTTGCTAGCTGAGTCCTGTTGTACGCTCCACTAGTCTAGGGGCCGAGTCCCTTCTGCGACTTGAATTCTCCCAGCTGACGTCTGTCAGCCTGGAACAAGCCCCACGGGTAGCCTTCTGCTTAGCCGTGCCTCTGAGAAATTCCTTTTCCCTACAGGAAACCTTCTTTTCTGTCTTTCTATCTGTGAGCAGCTCCTCAGGACCTGGAGCCTGCTGCATGTTTCTATCTCTTCCCGCCTCCCCTACAGGAGGGCTGCCTATGCATGTCTGTTGTGAACGTGTTGGAGACTACTTCGGAGCTGAGGCTCCCTCTGGTGGTAGCTGAGGGTATTGAACCTATGTTGAACAGCAAAAGTCCACCACCTGCAATTGATGATTGGTTATCGGTTGGGACGGACTGGCCTGATATAAGTGAGCTGACCTTCCATGATCCTTGCCGGTGATCAATTGTTCTTCCTGGTCTAGGTTGTAATTCAGCTTGCTTTTCTGCTGTCTCCTGCTATCACTCGGATAAGTTACTTTCTGTTTTTTTTCTGTGGTTTGATTTTCCTTGTATTTGCTGCCTTGCTTTTTGAGTTCAGCCGGGTCCACTTTGGGGGCGTGTGCTGGTCTCTGTTCTCTTTTTGTATTTGCTTTTTTGCTCAGTTTTTGCAATTTTGTCCTGCTGGGTAGCTGCGTGTTCACACCAGAGATCTGATATAGGTGGTCGAGACTGTGTGGTCTCAGCATTTTTGGATTCAGAAGTGTTGGAGTTTTTCCTAGGGTTTTTCTGGGTTGCAGACAGTATTCTCTCCTGTGCTGTCCTATCTAGACAGTTTTGGGCCCCAGCGTTTGCTCATTCTATTTTATGTCTGTGTTCGTGTTTTCATCTTGTCTAACCGCCATTATATGTTTCGGGGCTTCCTATTCTTTTGGGGCTCTACTCCGGGGCAGTTAGCTTTCTCTTTCCATCTTCAGGGTAGCTAATCTCTCCGGCGTCTAGGGCACCAGAGGAACGTCCCATGGCTGCTTCTAGTTGTGCGGTTAGTTTAGGGGTCTGCAACCTATTAGTTCCAACCTCTTGGTTTGGCTGCCTTTGCGGTTTTTTGCTCCTGTCCTCCTCAGCTAGCAAAACATAACACATGTCCTTCCTCTTCTTCCCCTACAGGAAGACTCTTTCTTACATCCCTCTAACTCCTGCTCTGACCCACAAGCTCCACCCACCATCTGACACCCTTTGCTAGCTACAGGCATTCTAGAGGAACTGAGCTAGTGTGTGTGATGGATGTAGTGTTGTCAGAGCCAGGTTCAGTGTCTCCATCTTACCGGAAAGGTGGGATACCACATCTCTGGCTGAGATGCAGTACCTCTGTGGCGACTGACTCTCAGGGGCGCCACACCATTGTGCCGCCTTATGTGGTGGGCCGATGTGTCTCACTCTGCGGCTCCATTTTGCCGCCCCCCAGACTGGTAGTTGGACGTTCTCTGAGCTAGCTGTCAATGTGAAAGCTGGCTTACAGATGATGCCGTACGTTGGCTCCCAGTGAGCAATTATACCCGCGTCTTTTGCCCACAATTGTGATGAGTCTGTAGTCATTTTATGTGACTGCAGATTTCTGAATTCTCATGGTGTGCACTGCATGCTGTCAGAATTTTCTGGTACTAGCAATCTGTATACATGCAGTCACATGCCGACTAGACATGTGTGGCCTCACTCAATGAAAATGAATTGAGTGAGGCCGGATATGTCTGGTCAGAATGTGACCAGAAGTATATAAATCACGTACTTGTGCTAACATGACCGTCCATTCTTGCCCCTGGCAATGGAGAATCCTAAGTGTGCAGTGCAAGTGCATGCACTTGAGAATTCAGAAGCCTGCAGTCACAATAGAGTGACTGCAGACTTTCATCTCAAACCCGGACAAGCTTTTAATTGTAAGATGAAGCCCTGTAGCATTTCAATCCTAACAGCATGTAACTCCTGTCATGATTCAGCTCTGCTTGTTGATTCCAGTGGTCATCACATGGCCACTTCACTTATGTGCGATTTTCATACTTACTGTCACGTGACAATTAGATTTTTTTCCCGCTGCTATCAGCTTTGCACTCAACATTGAGAGAATTAGGTAGAGCAGCTAGTTGGCATGTGACTAAGTGTCACATTGAATTTCTGCTTTTTTTGGGGGGAGTGGGCTTGGGTGCGCTAAACTGAATTCTTCTCGGGTGTCGAAAAACCTAGATACACCTCTGAAGCAGCCTGGTAAAGTTATACATTGCTGGAATCAGGTCTTTGCACCCACTTCATGCTGCTATCAGATGGGCTAGCAAAAACTTGGTGACAGATTATCTTTAATTTGAAACTGAGTTTTCATTCAGCTTTTTGCTTCATGTACATTGCACATAGAGTAAAGATCCAGCTCTTCTATCTTTCTACAGCATATCCTTAAAAGCACAATGGAGGACATTATATAGTAGTACTGAGCCATGTTGCTGCGAATCCAGCATTGAGGGTGAGGTACAATGCTCACTAGCAGCTACAACACCATTTATATTTTTATCTCTTCCTTTGCTTTCCTTCTGCTGTACCTCTCTCCCCCATCTTCATAGACTTCTATGCAATTTAACATGTAACCTGATCTCTGTGTACAGATTACTGTAAATGGATTATATCCTCAGAGACAATGATCAGTGCTGGAGGACAGGGGGGATTTGAAGTGGCTGAAAAACTGAGAAAAATACATTTTTGTCTAATAAAATATACTGCAAAGTTTCTTATCTGCATTAAGGCTATTAATTTAATGAAAACGTTGTTACTCTTTACTATACAATTTTTTTTGTGACTCCCAATGTGTTTCAGATGTGCAGAGATAATGTGCACAGTGATTTTCAATTAGTCTTCTGGATTAATGTGTTAATGTTCATTTGTTGTAATTTTACATAGAAAAAAGAACTAAACCATCTAGCACAACATCCCGTATACATTTATCCTACTCCCCTGTCTGTGAACTGTTCCTACCTTAGTGCAAGTGGAAATTTAATTTAAAATCTAATGTGTGAACTTGGTTTACAACATGAAGACTTCTATCTTCTCTTTCTCATTTCTTTCTCCCTTAATTTTGTGCCTTGATCTTGCTGTTTCTTTTTCTCCTACTGTTGCGATTTGCACTCAGATGTGACCTGATTAATTATCTTCAGATGAAATATGAATTTTCTCTCATTCGGATGTGAGAATGTAAGGAGATGTGCAAAGTCTTCTCTTGGAATGGATTCTTATTTTTCTTATATTTTCTGTTATATGAACAGCTAACAAAAATAGAAAAATAATGTAAGTCTACGTGGTCGATGGCTGACTTTTCAGATGAAAGTTATTTGGACCATTCCTGGTATTTGTAATGTAATTGTATGTTGGCTTCAGCACCATCTAATATACATTCTAAACATTGTGACATTTTTGAACCATCAAACCTCACACGGAAACATCGAAGAGACATTAACTAGGTGATTGTTTAGCACCAATTTCTTTAACTTTACATATGGCCCCAAAATGATAAAAAAAGAAAAGTAACATACTCATTTATCCATTCCATAGCATTCTCCTGTCCTGCTCTTTTCTTCCCCTTCTCTTCTGGTGTGGTTGGCATTGGACAGGTGTGGTGACTGATTGGCTGCAGTGGTCACACACTGACCACACTGGAGGTGAAAAGATTTTCCTAGGATTAAGAGAAAAAGCAAAGTGCTATCTGAGCACAGTAGTCAGAATGATCCGTGATTGAGTTAGATGAGAAGTAAGGTACGTATAAGCTCACCTGATGGAGTTGTGCTATCCAGGCACAACTCTAAAGATATGAGAATCAAATATGTAGTTTCAGTTATGGACTGCAGCCAACCAGATGGAACTCCAGGGGAGTTTCAGCGTCAAGGAATTAAGGATAAAAAAATAGATAATTGCAATTCCACAACAGACAAAGTCCAAAATGATTGAATATGTAAAAAAAAATGTACAGTAAAAAGTATAGAGCAGATTTGCTCTAGCAACATGTATTTTAGTAAAACTAGATTTAATAATAATAATAATAATAATAATAATTATATCTTATATAGTGCTAACATATTCCGCAGCACTTTACAATTAGTAGTGAGGTAAATACACACAATGCATTTCAGCTACAACTAGCCTTCATCAAGTGTCTGAATTCAAATGTCACATACAGCCATCTTATGCTTACTCACATTCAAAGTGGGTGAAGTTTCTAAAATAACATATAAAATGATTCATCTATAGGAAAACATATTTACAATAATAGCTTTCTTTTTCAAAGTGTCATGATCTTGAAAGTTTTTTTGCATATAACAACCAATGTATACTGCAACAGATTATAAGTATATATACAGTACATGATGGGTTATGATGAACAAACCTGAACTGTAAAGTTTGGTGTCCTTACTGGACACCTAGTGTCCGATACTGAACTTCAAACCCCGACTTTTAACAGGATGTCCAGTTTTCTGTTCAGGTTCAGATGCATTGCCTAATAAAGTTTGTTGAAAGGCTGCAGCACAAGCTTTTAGGCAGTGGGCATGTCCAGAGCCATCACACCCATGCCAATTATTGTCATGGCTGTGATTGGCAGGCGCAGCTTGTGACCCAGCCTGTATAAATGCTGGATCACGAGTGCCGACGCCATTCAGCTCTAATTAGTGTAGAGACAGGATGCAGCTGGAGTGCGGACAGTGTTAGGTTGCTCACTCTGCAAAAAAGCCGCTGATTGTACTCTGCTCCTATATCTGTTGGAGTACTGTGACAAAAAGCCACTATGTGCACTCTGCAACATTATCTGTGGGAGTACTGTGCCCTTAAGCCTCTGTGTGTGCTCTGCTACCCCGCCTGTAGGAGTCCTGTTCCTGTCCTACTCTACAGCTGTGTCTGTATGAGTAGTATGCAAAAAAAAATTCTACTACTGTTTCCCATTTGTGGGCCGAAAAAAATATTTTAGTCTACCATTGTAGACTAAAATACGCATTTCCCCTCATTTCAGAGGTTCCTCAGGAGACTTACAGATGATTAAACTTGAATTTATTATGTATTTTCAGATTCCAGTTTTCATGCCATGATGTTTCAACCTGTCTTCTTTTTCTTTATATCTGTATTGTAATTATACTTCACTTGTGCAATTTTTGTTTTGGTTTTGGGATTTGTGCTGGGTATTAGAATTTTAATACACATCATGGCTAGATACCAGTCATGCAGAATATATAAGAGATTACAGTACAGTTATAGCGTCTTACAACTGATTTTCTTTCTTGAAAACTACTTTCTTGAAGACATGAAAACCAGCCATGATTCGCCTGCAGAGATTACAATAAAGACAAATTAATTTCTTTTTTGCCCCATCTATCTTCAACCTGCACAAAAATCTCATGCTGCTGATGAAAGGAGTAGGCGGGGACCCTCATGTACCTTCTCTCTCCTTAATGCTGTTCACCTGTGTCACATGGGGTACCCTGATGTTTTATTAATGTTTTGCTATTGTCTGCACTGTAATGTATTTGTCATATACTGTAATGTGATGTATTGTGCTTTAGCTTAGGGATAGATTAGTAAGTAGTGCAGGACCATAGGGGGATTAGAATAGAGGGGGAACAGTAGAGATAGAGTATAGAATAGATAGAAGAGTTAGTTAGATACAGGCAGAATAGTGGTTCAGCAGATGGGAGGGAGTCACAGAGCAGAGCAGCAGAGAGCAGGGGGTATAGGACCGATACTTCCTGGTTCTGTCAGATGCCCGGGCACCTTGGCCAAGGGCAGGACGTGTGAGCAGAGTATTACAGGCCATGGGGATAAAGCTGTTCCAGTAAAGGGCCTTGGGCTGAGAATCATGCATGTGGTCACCAGCTTATACAGAACCGTTCCTAGGAAGGATCCGAAGCTAGTGGTTGGGATTAGGAGGCAGCTGAGTTGACGAGCCCATCTGCCTGTAACTCGCAGCCGGACCAGGGAAACGGCAGGGAGCCGGTGGGCCTGGAGCACGAGTGGGACAGAGATTATCGAAGAAAACAGGTAGGACAAAGATTGTCCTGGTATATGGTTGAGCTTGACAGGAAAGGGAAGCTGATGCAGAAGATAGAGTCTGTCCAGATGACAGGGAAAGATAAGATGTCTCTGCATTTAACTTGCGCCGCTTGTGTGAAGAATGCAGATAACAAGATGTCTCTGTGTTTGACTTGTGCTGCCTATGTGATGAATGCGCTGCTGTCTAGTCAAGTTAAGCTGTTGGAAAAAGACCTCGCCTCTGAAGCGATTTGCGGAGCTGACATGGCAACAGCTGAGGGGAATCTGACAGAGCCTGGGAGTGTGCTGTGGTGCATGCTGCACATGCAGTACTGTACAAGGGACTTTATTTATGTTTTCATGTGCAAGGGGCCGGGGGACTCACTGACTGTGACCTAGTGGACTCGCCTACGACTACCACCCCGGGTCGCCTTGTTACATTTGGCGTAGTCAGCAGGATCAAATCGAGAAGCGCTGCATCTGTAGAGCTGGTGAAAAGATTCCCTGGACTTGTGCACTGGTGACTGAGTTGTGGTCCAAGATAGCGCCAAATACAGTCGAGAAGGAGATGGTCAGTGGCATGAAAATTGAGAGCGGCGCCGCCCTTTGTGGGCGTCCTGGAAAGAAATTGGCGCTAAAAGGAGGGAGACCAAATCCCCCTGTGATTAATGCCCTCCCAAAATGGGTGTGGGTGAAGAACAAGCTCCAGCCTTACCAGCAGACTGTGAGGGAATGGGTGGAGCAGTCAGAATAGACTCCGCCCATGAACAGGTGGAGCCCAGAAGAGCAAGACGGCATGTCCGGAAGAGTGACGCAATTACCCAGCAAGTTGCCTACAGAGTGCAGAGACACCATGGATACAGAGGAGTCGGCGCCGGAAGAAATGAAAGAGAAGCCGGAAGTCGTGGAGAGAGGTACCGTCGCGACCGTGACTCCAAGTTCTCACGGCCGCAGTGGAGGACAGTCACAGCCGACCGCAGCTCCAGTGAGTGAGAGGCTTGCACCCACCTCAGATACCACCCCGACTCCTGCCCTGTCTCCTTCCCTGGCCCTTGCTTCCTCCCACAACGTCTACCTGGATGAACCCCAGGATACCACGGTAGAAGAGGCCTGGTGGGTAGCAGGAGTGATTGAACAGAAGAAATGGCGGAGCTGCAGCGCCCCGGCAGAGGAACTATGTTTGGCCAGATGATGCCTGGCCCCTACGGAAAGACAGAGGGCACAGGCACCCTTAAAGAAATCAGTGGCCACAGTGAGGCCCTCTATTCCAGCCACAATGAGTGAGGGTGACCCCTTTAAGAAGAAAGTGTTGTGCCGGTTGCACGAAAATATGTGAGACTGTTCTGCATCTCTGGAAGGGCAGTGAGCCCTGGACAACACCAGGATTGATTGTCGTTGGTGACTCGAATGGTCAAGGATAAAAGACTTGTTTTTGCTTTCCCCCTTCCTCATCCAACTTTCATTTGCGCATCCACTGCTGGATTACGGGGCTGGAACCCTACAAGGTTTAATCACTATGGAATATGGGTGCGGCTGCTTTAAGAACTGAACTGTTTTTAACCTTGAACTTTACCCCTCTTTTAACCCTGGACGGTCCCCTGTTAAAAGCAGCCCACCACTGTATAGAAGCCCGTGGTCCACTAAAAGGAGAGAAAGGGAGAGATCTGTGCAGGAGGACCCGAGGAGCAAGCCGAGTCAGGACTGAATAGACTGCTGAGTTGGCCATGTATTGAAAGTGACTTCCTGTATTTGGCTACCTGGCGCAGGAAAGGACTGGCCCGTGGGCCTAAATTGTTGTTGTTATGTATGGGTCCCAGGAGCAAGAGGACCGGGGTCAGTTGAAGCCATATTAAAGGAACTTGAAATTTTTGTTCCAGGCCTCCAACCGAGTGGAGTAGAGGTCACAGTTGACCCAACCAAGGTTATCAGATAGAGACTGTATAAATTGTAAATATGTTTAAAAAAATGTTTCTAACAGTTTTACATTGACAGGTGCCGCCATGGTCGGGGACAACCATATTTTAGGAGGGAGGAGTGTGAGAAGGTGGCCGGGACCCTCATGTACCTTCTCTCTCCTTAGTGCTGTTCACCTGTGTCACATGCGGCATCCTGATGTTTTATTAATGTTTTGCTATTGTCTGCACTGTAATGTATTTGTCATATACTGTAATGTGATGTATTGTGCTTTATAGATTAGTAAGAAGTGCAGGACTATAACAGGATTAGAATAGAGGGGGCACAGTAGAGACAGAGTATAGAATAGATAGAAGTGTATATAGGCAGCATAGGGTTTAAGCAGATGGGAGGAGTCACAGAGCAGAGCAGCACACAGCAGGGGGTATAGGACAGATACTTCCTGGTCCTGTCAGATGCTCCGTACACGTTTCCCAAGCCCAAGGGCAGGACGTGTGAGCAGAGTATTACAGGCCATGGGGATAAAGCTGTTCCATTAAGGGGCCCCGGGCTGAGAATCGTGCAGGTGGTCACCAGCTTATACAGAACCGTTCCAAGGAAGGATCCGAAGCCAGCGGCTGGGATTAGGAGTCAGCTGAGTCGGTGAGCCCGTCGCACTGTAACTTGCAGCCGGATCAGGAAAATGGCAGGAAACCGGTGGGCCTGGAGCATGAGTGAGACAGAGAATATCCAAGGAAACAGGTGGGACATGGATTGTCCAGGGATATAGTTGAGCTTGCTAGGAAAGGGAAGCTGATGCAGAAGATAGAGTCTGTCCGGATGACAGAGAAAGATGTCTCTGTGTTTAACTTGCGCTGCTTGTGTGAAGGATGCAGATAAGAAGATGTCTCTGTGCTTGACTTGTGCTGCCTATGTGATGAATCCTTTGCTGTCTAGTCAAGTTAAGCTGCTGGAAAAAGCGATTTGCCAAGCTAACATGGCAACAGCTGAGGGGAATCTGACAGAGCCTGCAAGTTACTAATTACCATTACTAATGTCTCCCTTTTTTCACTGACCCAATTACAGGAAGCGACTGGCGGAAGGGAGAATAAATCTTAATTTTCTCCCTGTAGCGAACGCTTTTCCATTAAGAGGGCAAACCAGGCTTTAAACCCCATTTACCTGCAGATAAACCCTATATCTGCAGATAAATAGTGTTTCTCCAGGTGACAAGTCACCCTTAAAGGGACTGTCAGTACAGAATGATTGTTCAAACTAAGTCCTGCTGCTCGGTGCTTCACAGCGTGGCCAATCATGAAAATTCACCTTGTCACCTGTTTGTATTCCATCATTCTCCACCCCTCTAATTTAATTGACAGTTCTGGCTTCATAGAGTAGAGCCAGAAAAGGATGGAGATGGATGGAAATCAAGCAGGTGGGAAAGTGTATATAATGATTGGCCACCATGATAATCTGAGCTCATCTGCTTGGTTTGAACAGTCATTCTGTGCTCACAGAGAGCCTTTAAAGAGGGGTCCAAAATAATACAATGATTTCACTCTGACTCATAATATTGTATATAATGCACCCAGCATTATATATGAGAATATATCAGTTTAATAACGGCACGATTCTCCTCCAGAGCATGTCCATTGTGGGATATAAGCAGCGTGTTTCACACAGTGGACTCGCTAGTATAAAACTACCCTAAAGGTGGTATCCAGGGATTCTGTTACAGGGTATCTGTCACTGATTTCATGGTGTCCTAACTAAGGGTAACTAGTGACAGATCCCCCTAGCAAAATGCTGGGTCACTCAGTTGTACAAAAATCTTGTATTTGAAGCTCCAAACATAATGGTCAGTCCTGAATATTCATGAATTCCTGACTTTTTCCGCCCCCGCTGCTAATTCAGTTTTTTTAAAAAAAGCTATAAATCAGGGGCTGGGTGTAGAGAAAACTGGGAGCTCGGGAACATCCAAACTAATCATTTGTTGCTCCCAGAAACTTATTTTCCTAATGAGATATATTACAAATATGATTAACATCACTGTCCTTATATGATATAAAAAAAAAGTTTATGGTAGCTGTAGAGTGGACCCCTAGATTTAATTTCCCTGGTGGGTCCTAGGCACCCAGTCCGACCCTGGATACGATGATATATTCCAAAACCAAGATTTTTTAACACAGCATACAACGTGTTTCAACTCTTATGAGCCTTCTTCAGGTATTACATATAAGTTATTACTGCATTGTGCATTTTATATATAAAGTAAGTCAGTGTATATTATTTTTGGGTGGGTGCCATACCAGGGTTTATCCCTTCTCAGACACATCCATGGTGTGGTGAGTGTGTCTGAAAAGGGCTAAACTCTGGTATGGCACCCACCCAAAAATTATATACACTGACTTCCCTTATATATAAAATGCACAAAGCAGTAATAACTTATATGTAATACCTGAAGAAGGCTCATAATAATAATAATCTTTATACAGCGCTAACATATTCCGCAGTGCTTTACAGTTTGCACACATTATCATCGCTGTCCCCGATGGGGCTCACAATCTAAATTCCTTATCAGTATGTCTTTGGAATGTGGGAGGAAACCGGAGTACCCGGAGGAAACCCACGCAAACACG
Organism: Oophaga sylvatica; assembly: GCA_033576555.1. Lineage (NCBI taxonomy): Eukaryota > Metazoa > Chordata > Amphibia > Anura > Dendrobatidae > Oophaga > Oophaga sylvatica. The sequence goes on along the minus strand of JARQOD010000002.1, from coordinate 120,942,812 downwards.
GGGAGAACATACAAACTCCTTGCAGATGTTCTCCTTGGTGGGATTCGAACCCAGGACTCCAGCGCTGCAAGGCTATCCACTGAGTCACCGTGCTGCCTGTGTAGCATAAGAGTTGAAACGTGTTGTATGCTGTGTTAATAAAACTTGTTTTTGGAATATATCATTGTTTCCTACCTACTGTGTTGCGAGAGCGCATACTACCTGGAGAATAACTACATATGCGGCTTCCTATTGAAACACCCTGAGTGCTTTCACAAGTGCCCAGGATTGTGCTGCAAACCGTGAACAGGAGGAATGAACAACTGATCCACCCAGTGGAATTATAGACAAGCTTATAAAGACATCAAAAAGGTGAGTGCAAATAGCACTTGTTTAATATACCGTATATACTCATGTATAAGCCGACCCCCCTAATTTTGCCACAAAAAACTGGTAAAACTTATTGACTCGCGTATAAGCCTAGGGTGAAAAATTATTATGCCCCCATATGCTGCACAGATTATGCCCAATATGCTCCACAGATTATGCTCCTATATGCTCCAGATTATGCCCCCATATGCTCCATATTATGCCCCATATGTTCCACAGCTTATGCCCCCATATGCTCCATATTATGCCCCCATATGCTCCATATTATGCCTCCATATGCTCCATATTATGCCCCCATATGTTCCACAGCTTATGCCCCCATATGCTCCATATTATGCCCCATATATTCCACAGCTTATGCCCCCATATGCTCCATATTATGCCCCCATATGCTCCAGATTATGCCCCCATATGTTCCACAGCTTATGCCCCCATATGCTCCATATTATGCCCCCATATGTTCCAGATTATGCCCCATATGCTCCATATTATGCCCCCATATGCTCCAGATTATACCCCCATATGCTCCATATTATGCCCCCATATGCTCCATATTATGCCCCAGATTATGCCCCCATATGCTCCACAGTTTTATGCCCCCATATGCTCCAGATTATGCCCCATATGCTCCATATTATGCCCTCATATGCTCCAGATTATGCCCCCATATGTTCCACAGCTTATGCCCCCCATATGCTCCATATTATGCCCCCATATGCTCCAGATTATGCCCCCATATGTTCCACAACTTATGCCCCCATATGCTCCATATTATGCCCCATATGCTCCAGATTATGCCCCATATGTTCCACAGCTTATGCCCCCATATGCTCCATATTATGCCCCCATATGTTCCAGTTTATGCCCCCATATGCTCCATATTATGCCCCATATGCTGCTGCAAGAAAAAAAAAATGACATACTCACCTCTCGTCGTACTCACCGCTCGCTCAGGACCCCTGTTATGTTACGGTAGTTGAGGAGTGCAGGTAAAAAAGGCAATACACAGAGAAGTTGGAATCTATGAGATTGCAGTACCCTGACTAACCACCACAACTAGAGGCAGCCGTGGAGCGTTCCTACGTTGGTCCTAGACGCCTCGTCACAGCCTGAGAAACTAACTACACCTAAAGATAGAAAGAGGAAAGCTATCTGCCCCGGAGCAGATCCCCAAAGAACATAGGAAGCCCCCAAACATGTAATGGCGGTTAGACAAGATGAAATACTGACACAGACAGAAAATAGTATGAGCAAACGTTGGGGCCCAAACTACCTAAATAGAAAAGGATAGGAAGGGCACTTACTGCAATCCCAAAAAACCCTGAAAAGCACCAACTCTACTAATTTCAAAATCACCTGAGATCACACGACCTCTACCACCTAAATTAGTTCTCTGGTGTAACAAAATCAAAACAGCAGCCACTGAAAAAACTGGAAAAAGCAAAAGTACAAACATCAGTGGCTGAACTAAACTGAGAGGGCAAAAGCCCCCGGAGGGGACCCTGAAGGCCCCCACAGAAGTGCAGGACAAAATGCAAAAATCAAGCACAAAAACAAAAAGAAGAAAATGTCTTATCTGTTAGCAGGAGATGCAGACACGACACAGCAGGCTACAAAGGAAACAGAACTCAAGGATTGAGACCAGAACAATTGATCACCGGCAACCCTGATGGGAAGGCGACTCCCTTATATAAGACCAGTCAGTAACACCTGATTCCCACTCCTCACAATCTTCACTAGACAGTACAGTACCGCTTGTAACCACCAGAGGGAGCCACTGCTCAGAACTCATTTCAAGTCCATTCACAACAGTACCCCCCCCTTGAGGAGGGGTCACCGAACCCTCACTTGAGCAACCAGGTCGGTCAGGATGAGTTCTATGATACGCACGGATGAGTCTCCTAGCATGGATGTCCGAAGCAAACACCCAAGAATTGTCCTCCTGAACATAACCTCTCCACTTAACCAAATACTGGATTTTCCGTCTAGAAAAACGAGAATCCAATATTTTCTCAACCACATACTCCAGATTGCCCTCAACCAAAACAGGGTCAGGAGGCGCAGCCATAGGAACCACTGGCTCGACAAACCTCTTCAATAAGGACTTGTGGAACACGTTATGGATCTTAAATGTCCCTGGAAGAAGCAAACGAAAAGAAACAGGATTAAGAATCTCCATGATCTTATAAGGTCCAATGAACCTAGGCTTAAATTTAGGAGATGCCACTCTCATAGGAATATTTCTTGAGGACAACCAGACCAAGTCCCCCACTTTAAACGAGGACCATCAGTCCTATGCCGGTTAGCAAACCGCTGGGCCCTCTCCTGAGAGAGGGACAACCTCTCCACTACATGGTCCCAAATCTGTTGCATACGCTCCACAACAGAGTCAACACCTGGACAGACAGAATCCTCCGTCTGTCCTGAAGAAAATCGAGGGTGAAACCCAGAATTACAGAAAAATGGAGACATCAAAGTGGCAGAGCTAGCCCTATTATTAAGAGCAAACTCAGCCAAAGGCAAAAAAGAGACCCAGTCATCCTGATCAGCAGACACAAAGCATCTTAGATAAGTCTCCAATGTCTGGTTTGTTCTCTCAGTTTGACCATTGGTCTGAGGATGAAACGCCGAGTAGAAAGACAATTGAACACCAAGTTTAGAACAAAAGGTCCTCCAAAATCTGGAAACAAACTGGACTCCTCTGTCAGACACAATGTTCTCAGGAATGCCGTGTAAACGAACCACGTGCTGAAGGAACAAAGGCACCAATTCAGAGGAGGAAGGCAACTTAGGTAATGGCACAAGATGTATCATCTTGGAAAACCTATCACAAATCACCCAGATGACGGTCATTCTCTGAGAAACAGGGAGGTCGGAAATGAAATCCATAGAGATATGGGTCCATGGTCTCTTGGGCACAGGCAATGGCATCAACAAACCACTAGAGCGAGAGCAAGGCTTGGAGCGAGAGCAAGTCCCGCAGGACTGCACAAATTCCCTGACATCACGAGACAAGGTAGGCCACCAAAAGGACCGACTAACCAAGTCTCTGGTACCAAAAATTCCGGGATGCCCAGCCAACGCGGAACAATGAATCTCAGACATCACACTCTTTTTCCACTGGTCCGGGACAAACAATTTTCCAACAGGGCAGCGCTCGGGCCTATCCTCCTGACACCCCTCCAGAGCAAGTCTCAAATTGGGTGAGATGGCGGAAAGAACTACACCCTCTTTCAAAATAACAGAAGGATCAGATAACTCAGGAGAGTCCGCAAGGAAACTCCTCGAGAGGGCATCCGCCTTAACATTCTTAGTGCCAGGAAGAAAGGAAACCACAAAATTAAAACGTGTAAAAACAAGGCCCACCTGGCCTGTCTAGGATTGAGTCGCTTGGCAGATTCCAGATAAACCAGATTCTTATGGTCCGTAAGGACCACCACCTGATGTTTGGCTCCCTCCAGCCAATGTCTCCACTCTTCAAAAGCCCACTTCATGGCCAGTAACTCCAGATTACCCACGTCATAATTACGTTCAGTAGGAGAAAATTTTCGAGAGAAAAAGGCACAAGGGTTACTTTTAGAGGTCTCTGGATCTTTTTGGGACAAAACGGCACCTGCCCCAATTTCAGAGGCATCAACCTCCACCTGAAATGGCAGAGAAACATCAGGCTGCCGTAGAACAGGAGCAGAAGTGAATCTCTGCTTAAGTTCCTGAAATGCAGAGACTGCCTCAGGAGGCCAATTCACCACATCAGAACCCTTTCTGGTCAAATCAGTCAATGGTTTAACAATAACCGAGAAATTACCAATAAATTTACAATAAAAATTGGCAAAACCCAAAAATCTTTGAAGAGCCTTTAATGAAGTAGGTTGGACCCAATCACAGATGGCCTGAACCTTGACCGGGTCCATTTCAATAACAGATGGGGACAAAATGAATCCCAGAAATGAGATCCTCTGTACGCCAAAAAGACACTTTGATCCCTTCACATACAGAGCATTCTCTCTCAAAATCTGGAATACAGTTCGAACATGTTTCACATGAGAGTCCCAGTCATTAGAAAAAATCAAGATATCATCCAAATAAACAATCAGAAATTTATCCACAAAATCCCTGAAAATGTCATTCATGAAGGACTGGAAGACAGAAGGAGCATTAGTGAGCCCAAAGGGCATCACAAGGTACTCAAAATGCCCCTCAGGGGTATTGAATGCCGTCTTCCATTCATCCCCGTGCTTAATGCGAATAAGGTTATATGCCCCCCTGAGGTCAAGCTTGGTAAACCAAGTAGCTTTTTTCACCCTGGAAAACAGGTCAGAAATCAAAGGTAACGGGTATTGATATTTTACAGTAATATTGTTCAAAAGACGATAATCAATACACGGCCTTAATGAACCATCCTTTTTGGCCACAAAGAAAAAAAACGGCACCTAAGGGTGAAGAGGATGGTCTGATATGACCCTTCTCCAATGATTCCTTGATATAAGACCGCATAGTGTCATGTTCAGGTACAGACAAGTTAAAAAGGCGACCTTTAGGGAATTTACTACCAGGCACTAATTCAATAGCGCAGTCATAGCTCCTATGGGGAGGCAAGGATGCAGATTTACTTTCGCTAAACACAACAGAAAAATCAATCAAAAAGTCAGGAACATCCTGAGCCTGGGGGGAGGCAGAAAAAACAGGAGTGTTGGTATTAACACATTGGCAGCCCCAACTGGTTGCAGACACAGATTTCCAATCCAAAACAGGATTATGAGACTGCAACCAAGGAAAACCCAGTACAATAATGTCATGTAAATTATGTAACACCAAAAATTTACAATTCTCTTGGTGGTCCGGGTCAACCCACATTGTCACCTGGGTCGAAAACTGGGGTTTATTCTCCGCCAAAGGGGTAGAATCAATACCCAGCAAAGGAATAGACTTCTGCAGGGGTATCTTGGGCAAACCACAACGTTTGGCAAAATCAAAATCCATGAGGATTAGAGCTGCTCCTGAATCAACAAAAGCCTGAGCCGAAAATATGGACACGGAGCAAATTAAGGTAACAGTCAAAAGAAACCTAGTCTGAACACCACCCAAAACAACTGAGCGCGCAAAACGTCTTCTCCGCTTGGGGCAGATGGAAATAGCATGAGAAGCGTCTCCACAGTAGAAGCACAACCTATTACGCTTACGAAACTCCTGATGCTGAGCCCTAGAAGCCACTCCATCACACTGCATGGGCTCAGTGGCTGGCTTGCAAGGCATCACCACCTCTCGCATGTTTCTACGCTCAAGCAGACGTCTGTCAATTTGAATAGCCAATGCCATAGAGTCATTGAGCCCAGAGGGGACAGGAAATCCCACCTTAACGTCCTTTACAGTCTCTGCCAGACCCTTCTGAAAAAGAGCTGCCAGGGCATAGTCATTCCATTTAGTAAGGACTGCCCACTTTCGGAATTTCTGACAGTATAGCTCTGCAGCTTCCTGACCTTGTTTTAATGCCAACATGCTTCTCTCAGCTTGATCAGTAACATTGGGTTCATCATACAACAACCCCAGAGCCTGAAAAAACACATCAACATCAGTCAAGACAGGATCCCCAGGTGTCAGGGAAAAGGCCAAATCCTGAGGGTCGCCGCGCAACAGGGAGATGACAATTTGGACCTGCTGTGCAGTGTTCCCCGAGGACTTAGGCCTCAAGGCAAAAAACAACTTACAGTTATTTTTAAAATTCAAAAATTTAGAGCGATCTCCAAAAAACAACTCTGGAGTAGGAATCTTAGACTCTACAACAGGCATCCGAGTGAGATAGATTGCCATGCTCCGAATTTCAGCAGCAAGCTGCTCCACACGCTCGGACAATTGCTTGATTTCCATTGAAGAAAAAATTCCTCCTCAGCCCCCAGAGAAAAAGAGGGAAAAATGTATATATATAAAAAAAAAAATTTCTAACAACTCATTTTTTTTTTCTGACAAGTCTGACAAATTTTTTTTTAACTATTTTTCCCTTCTGTTGAGTACCATAGAATTTTCAGTAAGGCCGGTGATTCTGTAATGATTTGGTAACTGAGGAGGACAGGAGCAAAACAGCAAGGCAGCCGAACACCTGAGAGGTTGGGAACTAATGGGTTGCAGATCCCTAAACTAACCTCACAACTAGAAGCAGCCGTGGAGCGTACCTATGGTGATCCTAGACGCCTCGGCACAGCCGGAGAGCTAGCTACACCTAAAGATAGAAACAGGAAAGCTAACTGCCCCGGAGTAGAGCCCCAAAGAAATAGGCAGCCCCCAAACATATAATGGTGGTTAGACAAGACGAAACACAAACGCAGGCAGAAAATAGAGTGAGAAAACGCAGGGGCCAAACACTAACTAAATAGGACAGGAAAGAACAGAATACTTTCTACAACCCAGCAAAACTTCCAATACTTCTGATTACATAAATGCTGAGATCACACGATCTCGCCACCCACTAAATCAGATCTCAGAGTGAACAAGGCTAACCCGCAGCCACTCAAAAAGCAGGGAAAGAGCAATTGAACAAATAACAGTGGCTACAGAAAAAAGAGAGAAGCACAGGCCCCAGAAGGGGACCCAGCTAACCTCCACAAAGGTGCAGACAAAAATGGAAATAGCAAACACAATAGCAATAATCAGAAAATATCTTATCTGAAAGTAGCAGACGCAGGCAAGACACCAGCAGACTTCCAAATGAACCAGGAAACAACAATTGATCACCGGCGAGGATCATGGGAAGGCAGCTCCCTTATATCAGTCCAGTCAGTGACTCCTGATTGCCAGATATCGCTGCCAGCTGAGGAGGCCCAGTCATTCGATACAGCTTCAGTACCGACAGCAACCACCAGTGGGAGCCTCCGCTCAGAAAATGTCTCCAATACGTTCACAACAGGGATTACTATACCTCTGCCAATCTTTGTCTGTGTGGCCTCTCAGATTTTGTTGCAATGGCAATATACATTTATTCCTTGCTGTCACTATTATCGCACTTGTGTTGCACCTTGGTCCCTTATGTAGAGACTCTGCCATAATATTGTTGCCTATTTCGATATGATGTATTTAATAAAACAATGAAGTGATTTTACTTGAGGATATAGACTCCCTTTTTTGGATGTCTACTTAACAGTGACAATAAGTAACTTACACTGCTCACCGCACCCTGCCTGTGTGAGCAGGTTGCAAGATGCAGAAACGGTATGGAGGCAGAGCAAGGGTTAACTGTTATGATTTGGTAGCTGAGGAGGGCAGGAGCAAAAAACCGCAAAGACAGCCAAAAACCAGAGAGGATGAGATCTAATAGGTTGCAGACCCCTAAACTAGCCGCACAACTTGAAGCAACCGTGGGACATTCCTACAGTGCCCTAGACGCCTCGTCACAGCCGGAGAGATTAGCTATCCCTGAAGATGGAAATAGGAAAGATAACTGCCCCGGAGTAGAGCCCCAAAGGAATAGGAAGCCCCCAAACATATAATGGCGGTTAGACAAGATGAAAACACGAACGCAGACAGAAAATAGAATGAGCAAACGCTGGCGCCCAAAACTGTCTAGATAGGACAGCATAGGAGAGAATACTGTCTGCAACCCAGCAAAACCCTAGGAAAACCTCCAACACTTCTGATTAAAAAAATGCTGAGACCACACGGTCTCGACCACCTATATCAGATTTCTGGTGTGAACACGCAGCTACCCAGCAGTAAAAAAATCACAAGAACTGAGCAAATGAACAAATACAAAAAGAGAACAGAGACCAGCACAAGCCCCCAAAGGGGACCTGGCTGAACTCAAAAAGCAAGGCAGCAAAAACAAGGAAAATCAAACCACAGAAAAAAAAAACAGAAAGTAACTTATCTGAATGATAGCAGGAGACAGCAGAAAGCAAGCTGAATTCCAACCAAGACCAGGAAGTAACAATTGATCACCAGCGAGGATCATGGGAGGTCAGCTCACTTATATCAGGCCAGTCCGTCCCCCCTGATAACCATTCATCAATTGCAGGTGGTGGACTTTTGCTGTTCACACATAGGTTCAATACCCTCAGCAACCACCAGAGGGAGCCTCAGCTCCGAAGTCATCTCCAACACGTTCACAACAGTACCCCCCCTTGAGGAGGGGTCACCGAACCCTCACGTGCGCCACCAGGCCGATCAGGATGAGCTCGGTGATAGGCACGGACAAGTCTCTCAGCATGAATGTCAGAAGCAAACACCCAAGAATTGTCCTCCTGACCATAACCTTTCCAATTAAACAAGTACTGGAGTCTCCGTCTAACCAAACGAGAATCCAATATCTTCTCAACCTCGTACTCCAAATTAACCTCAACCAAAACAGGGTCAAGAAGTGCAGCCATAGGAACCACAGGCTCAACAAACCTCTTCAATAAAGATTTGTGGAATACGTTGTGAATCTTAAATGTCCCTGGAAGAAGCAAACGGGATTAAGAATCTTCATGATCTTATAAGGTCCAATAAACCTTGGCTTAAATTTTGGAGACGCAACCTTCATAGGGATATTTTTTGAGGACAACCAAACCAAGTCACCCACTTTAAACCGAGGACCATCACTCCTATGCCGGTTGGGAAACCGTTGGGCCTTCTCCTGAGAGAGAGATAACTTATCCACTACTTCATTCCAAATCTGCTGCATTCTCTCCACAATAGAGTCAACTACCCGGACAGACAGAAGCCTCCACCTGCCCTGAAGAAAATCGAGGATGAAACCCGAAATTGCAGAAAAAAGGAGACATCAAAGTGGCAGAACTAGCCCTATTATTCAAAGCAAACTCAGCCAAGGGCAAAAAAGAGACCCAGTCATCTTGATCAGCAGACACAAAACATCTCAAAAAAGTCTCCAAGGTCTGGTTTGTTCTCTCAGTTAGTCCATTGGTCTGAGGGTGGAACGCAGAGGAGAAAGACAGCTGAACTTCCAGTTTGAAACAAAATGTCCTCCAAAATCTGGAAACAAACTGGACTCCTCTGTCAGACAAAATGTTCTCTGGAATGCCGTGCAACCGAACCACCTGTTGAAAAAACAAGGGCACCAACTCAGAGGAGGATGTCAACTTAGGTAGTGGCACAAGATGTATCATCTTGGAAAACCTATCACAGATCACCCAGATAACAGTCATTCTCTGAGAGACAGGGAGGTCGGAAATAAAATCCATAGAGATATTGGTCCATGGCCTCTTGGGCACAGGCAATGGCATTAGCAAACCACTAGAGCGAGAGCAAGGTTTGGACCGAGAACAAGTCCCACAGGACTGCACAAAGTCCCTGACGTCACGAGACAAAGTGGGCCACCAAAAGGACCAGCTCACCAAATCTCTGGTACCAAAAATATCGGGATGGCCAGCCAATGTGGAGCGATGAATCTCAGACATCACATTGTTCCTCCAATGGTCTTGGACGAACAATTTCCCAACAGGGCAGCGTTCAGGTTTATCCTCCTGAAATTCCTCCACAGCCAGTCTCAAATTGGGCGAGATAGCGGAAAGAAACAAACCCTCCTTCAGAATAACAGCAGGCTCAGTTACCTCAGGAGAATCCAGGAAGAAACTCCTCGAGAGGGCATCCGCCTTAACATTCTTAGTGCCGGGAGAAAAGAGACCACAAAATTAAAACGTGTGAAAAACAAGGCCCACCTGGCCTGTCTAGGATTAAGACGCTGATTCAAACCAGGTTCTTATGGTCCGTGAGGACAATCACCTGATGTTTGGCTCCTTCCAGCCAATGTCTCCACTCTTCAAAAGCCCACTTCATAGCCAATAACTCCCGATTTCCCACATCATATTTATGCTCCGCTGGGGAAAATTTTGAGAGAAAAAGGCACAAGGGTTACTCTTAGAGGTCTCCAGATCCCTTTGGGAGAAAACGGCTCCTGCACCAATCTCAGAAGCATCAACCTCCACCTGAAATGATAGAGAAACATCAGGTTGCCGCAGAACAGGAGCAGAAGTGAATCTCCGCTTAAGCTCCTGAAATGCAGAAACTGCCTCAGGAGACCAATTCACTACATTAGAACCCTTCTTGGTCAAATCAGTCAGTGGTTTCATAATACCAGAGAAATTAGGTATAAATTTACGATAAAAATTAGCAAAACCCAAAAATCTCTGAAGAGCCTTCAATGTAGTGGGTTGAACCCAATCACAAATGGCCTGAACTTTGACCAGGTCCATTTCAATAACAGATGGAGACAAAATGAATCCCAGAAATGAAACCTTCTGTACGCCAAAAAGACATTTTGATCCCTTCACATACAATGCGTTTTCTCTCAAAATCGGGAATACAGTCCGAACATGTTCCAAATGAGAATCCCAGTCATTGGAAAAAATCAAGATATCGTCCAAATAAAAGATCAGAAATTTATCCACGAAATCCCGGAAAATATCGTTCATAAAGGATTGGAAGAGAGAAGGGGCATTAGTGAGTCCAAAAGGCATCACTAGGTACTCAAAATGCCCCTCTGGGGTATTACACGCCGTATTCCATTCATCACCGTGCTTGATGCGAATAAGATTATACGCCCCCCTGAGGTCAAGTTTGGTAAACCAACTAGCACCTTTCCCTCTGGAAAATAGGTCAGAAATCAAGGGTAACGGATATTGATATTTAACAGTGATGTTATTCAGGAGGCGATAGTCAATACACATCCTCAATGAGCCATCCTTCTTGGCCACAAAGAAAAAGCCGGCGCCCAAGGGTGAAGAGGATGGTCTGATATGACCCTCCTCTAAAGACTTTTTGATATAAGATCGCATAGCATCATGCTCAGGTACAGATAAATTAAAGAGCCGACCCTTGGGAAATTTACAACCGGGTACTAAGTCAATAGCGCACTCATAACTCCTATGAGGAGTAAGGATGCAGACTTACTCTCACTAAACACATCAGAAAAATCAGTCAAATAGTAGTCAGGGACATCTTGAGACTGGGTAGAGGCAGGAAAAACAGGAGTGTCAGCACGAACACATTGACAACCCCAACTGGTCACAGACACAGATTTCCAATCCAAAACAGGATTATGAGTCTGTAACCAAGGAAAACCCAGCACAATAATGTCATGTAAATTATGTAACACCAAAAATTTGCAATTCTCTTGGTGGTCCGGGTCAACCCGCATTATCACCTGGGTAGAAAACTGGGGTTTGTTCTCCGCCAAAGGGGTAGAATCAATGCCCAGCAAAGGAATAGACTTCCGCAAGGGTATCTGTTGTGAATGTATTGGAGATTACTTCGGAGCTGGAGCTCCCTTTGGTGGTTGCTGAGGGTATTGAACCTATGTGGAACACCAAGAGTCCTACACCTGCAGCTGACGAGTGGTTGTCAGTTGGTACTGACTGGCCTGATATAAGTGAGCTGACCTCCCATGATCCTCGCCGGTGATCAATTGATCTTCCTGGTCTAGATTGGAATTCAGCTTGCTTTTCTGCTGTCTCCTGCTTCCATTCAGATAAGTCTCTTTCAGTTTTTTTTACTGTGGTTTGAATTCTTTGTGTTTTGCTGCATTGCTTTTTGTCTCCAGCCGGGTCCCCTTTGGGGGGCTTTGGCTGGTCTCCGTTCGTTTTTTGTATTTGTTCATTTGCTCAGTTCTTGTGATATTTTACTGCTGTGTAGCTACGTGTCCACACCAGAGATCTGATATAGGTGGTCGAGACCGTGTGGTCTCTGTGTTTTTGGATTCAGAAGCGTTGGAGTTTTTCCTAGGGTTTTTCTGGGTTGCAGACAGTATTCTCTCCTGTGCTGTCCTATCTAGACAGTTTTGGGCCCCAGCGTTTGCTCAATCTATTTTCTGTCTGTGTTCGTATTTTCATCTTGTCTAACCGCCATTATATGTTTGGGGGCTTCCTACTCTTTTGGGATCTACTCTCCGGCTGTGACGAGGCGTCTAGAACACCGTAGGAACGTCCCACGTCTGCTTCTAGTTGTGCGGTTAGTTTAGGGGTCTGCAACCTATTAGTTTCCAACCTCTCTGGTGTTAAGCTGCCTATGCGTTTTTTTGCTCCTGACTCCTCAGCTACCAAAACATAACAGGTATCATGAGAAAACCACAACGTTTGGCAAAATCAAAATCCATCAGGTTTATAGCTGCTCCTGAATCAACAAAAGCCTGAGCCGAAAATTTGGACATGGAGCAAATCAAGGTAACAGTCAACAGAAATTTAGTCTGAACACTACCCAAAACAACTGAGTGCGCAAAACGTCTTCCCCGCTTGGTGCAGACGGAAATAGCATGAGAAGCGTCACCACAGTAGAAGCACAACTTATTACGCTTTCGAAACTCATGACGCTGTGCCTCAGAAGTAACTGCATCACACTGCAAGGGCTCAGGAGCTGGCTCGCAAGGCCTCACAATCTCGCTCATATTTCTACGCTCACGCAAACGTCTGTCAATTTGAATAGCTAATGACATAGAGTTATTAAGACCAGAGGGGACAGGGAATCCCACCATAATGTCCTTTACAGTCTCTGCCAGACCCTTCCGAAAAAGAGCTGCCTGTTATGTTTCGGTAGCTGAGGAGTGCAGGTAAAAAAGGCAATACACCAGAGCAGTTGGAATCTATGAGATTGCAGTACCCTGACTAACCACCACAACTAGAGGCAGCCGTGGAGCGTTCCTACGTTGGTCCTAGACGCCTCGTCACAGCCTGAGAAACTAACTACAACTAAAGATAGAAATAGGAAAGCTATCTGCCCCGGAGCAGAACCCCAAAGAACAAAGAAAGCCCCCAAACATGTAATGGCTGTTAGACAAGATGAAATACTGACACAGAAAGAAAATAGTATGAGCAAACGCTGGGGCCCAAACTAACTAAATAGAAAAGGATAGGAAGGGTACTTACTGCAATCCCAGAAAACCCTGAAAAGCACCAACTCTACTAATTTCAAAAACACCTGAGATCACACGACCTCTACCACCTAAATTAGTTCTCTGGTGTAACAAAATCAAAACAGCAGCCACTGAAAAAACTGGAAAAAGCAAAAGTACAAACATCAGTGGCTGAACTAAACTGAGAGGGCAAAAGCCCCGGAGGGGACCCTGAAGGCCCCCACAGAAGTGCAGGACAAAATGCAAAAATATAGCACAAAAACAAAAAGAAGAAAATGTCTTATCTGTTAGCAGGAGATGCAGACACGACACAGCAGGCTACAAGAGAAACAGGAATGAAGGATTCAGACCAGAACAATTGATCACCGGCAACCCTGATGGGAAGGTGACACCCTTATATAAGACCAGTCAGTAACACCTGATTCCCAGTCCTCACAATCTTCACTGGACAGACCAGCACCGCTTGTAACCACCAGAGGAAGCCTCTGCTCAGAACTCATCTCAAACCCATTCACAACAGCTGCCAGAGCATCATCATTCCATTTAGTAAGGACTGCCCACTTTCCGAATTTCTGACAATACAGCTCAGCGGCTTCTTGACCTTGATTCAATGCCAACAAGGTTTTCTCAGCTTGATCAGTAACATTAGGTTCATCGTACAACAACCCCAGAGCCTGAAAAAACACATCAACATCATTCAAAACAGGATCCCCAGGTGTCAGGGAAAAGGCCCAATCCTGAGGGTCGCCGCTCAACAGGGAGAAGACAATTTGAACCTGCTGCGTTGTGTTCCCTGAGGATTTAGGCTTCAAGGCAAAAAACAACTTACAGTTATTTTTAAAATTCAAAAATTTAGACCGATCCCCCAAAAATAAATCCGGCATAGGGATCCTGGGTTCCACAACAGGCAACCCAGCAAGATAGGTAGCAATACTCCGAACTTCAGCAGCAAGCTGCTCCACACGATCGGACAAATGTTTGACTTCCATTGGGGAAAAAAATTCCTCCTCAGCCCCCAGAGAAAAAAGAGGGAAAAAATGTAACAAACAAAAAGATATATATATATTACTGACAACTTTGACATCTTTTTTTTTTTTTACTATTTTTCCCTTCTGTTGAGTACCATAGAATTTCAGTATGGCCGGTGATTCTGTTATGATTTGGTAGCTGAGGAGGGCAGGAGCAAAAAACCGCAAAGACAGCCAAAAACCAGAGAGGATGAGATCTAATAGGTTGCAGACCCCTAAACTAACCGCACAACTCGAAGCAGCCGTGGGACGTTCCTACGGTGCCCTAGACGCCTCGTCACAGCCGGAGAGATTAGCTACCCCTGAAGATGGAAAGAAGAAAGCTAACTGCCCCGGAGTAGAGCCCCAAAGGAATAGGAAGCCCCCAAACATATAATGGCGGTTAGACAAGATGAAAACACGAACGCAGACAGAAAATAGAATGAGCAAACGCTGGCACCCAAAACTGTCTAGATAGGACAGCATAGGAAAGAATACTGTCTGCAACCCAGCAAAACCCTAGGAAAACCTCCAACACTTCTGATTAAAAAAATGCTGAGACCACACGGTCTCGACCACCTATATCAGATTTCTGGTGTGAACACGCAGCTACCCAGCAGTAAAAAAATCACAAGAACTGAGCAAATGAACAAATACAAAAAGAGAACAGAGACCAGCACAAGCCCCCAAAGGGGACCTGGCTGAACTCAAAAAGCAAGGCAGCAAAAACAAGGAAAATCAAACCACAGAAAAAAAAAACAGAAAGTAACTTATCTGAATGATAGCAGGAGACAGCAGAAAGCAAGCTGAATTCCAACCAAGACCAGGAAGTAACAATTGATCACCAGCGAGGATCATGGGAGGTCAGCTCACTTATATCAGGCCAGTCCGTCCCCCCTGATAACCATTCATCAATTGCAGGTGGTGGACTTTTGCTGTTCAACATAGGTTCAATACCCTCAGCAACCACCAGAGGGAGCCTCAGCTCCGAAGTCATCTCCAACACGTTCACAACAGTTAACGTGGGGATTTAATATAACAGGTATACTCCACGCAGGGAGAAAGGAAGAGGAAAAGTATATGGAACAAGGGACTGAAAACTTAGTGACAACAAGTGTAAATGGCGGGAACGAGGAGTTCAAGATTAGCAAACTTATCAGTCCGGTGACGTCAGAGTGTAGTCTCTGGGATGGAGGCGTGGGTGCCAAGGCCGTGGCACGTGGGGATACCGGCGTCGTACCAGTGAAGAAGGAGTCCTGGATCCTAGCGGCAGCGGTGATCCTCTGCGGTACAGTCGACGATCCTGAGGGTGCGTGAAGAAATGCAGGAACAGGAACAGTCTCTCTTTTTGTCAGACCTTAGTGCCAAAGGACGGGTGAGAACAGGTATGTCGAAGAACCACTCACTGCGTGTGGCCTGGTTTCCCCGTCTGTACGTGCGCGCGTCTGGGCCCTGTCTGGTGGTGATTCAGTCACGGTCAGCGATGTCAGCATGAACCGGATACATCTTTGTCGGCAGTCTCTGGCAACAGCCCGCAGACCCTTCAGGCTTGGGCCTACTCCGTTTGTACACTGTAGCGCAAGGGACCTGACACTGGCCTCCTGCACTCTGCACGTTCCCGCCACAACTGACTGAACTCCCGCGAGCTGCCACTCCTTTATTCTGGCCATGCCCCCTACCTCTGAGTTCAAGGGTCAGTCTAGGGACTTAAGCTTTCCCCCCTGCAACTTGGGTGACAGCTCCGACGGTTCAGGATCCGTCCTGGATTTAGCATGCCCAATCAGGTTGTCTTCCTTACACCTGTGCCCTGGCCAGCATGCCCTCACAGCATCCAATTGTATTCATGAGTTTAAGATGTGAATACAATTAAAAATTTGAGAGCCGCCCAGGAAAGTGATAGAGGAGCCCTAATCAGCTCCCTGTTTAATTGGGTACTCAAGCAGGCCGCAGGCTATGCAATTATTATGGCACCACCTGAGCCATCCCACTATTATACAGGATACAAGAAGAGACAAAAGCTATGGTTGATGGAGAACCAGGATTAGATGAGTACAAGCTTTTTTTTTGTAATTTTTCTTATACCATTTGGCATGGTATTCATACCACTACAGGGCATTTTGCCCCATTTTCTCCTTCCAGCCATACAGATATTCTTCTTTTTTTACTTCTCTCATTCTCTTTTTCTAGTATATATATATATATATATATATATATATATATTTTTTTTTTTTTATATATATATATATATATATATATATATATTGCTCATTACATTTTTTTCCATTTTTATTTTTTTTTATTATTTATTTATATTCATATTATTTCCACATTTTTTCAAATTTTTTCAATTTTTTTCATTCTTTATGTTTTACATACTACTATTTTCTCAACCTTCAGGCATGCTTATTGAAATTAACCTTCTCCTCATCTCAGCATTTCCTTTCCTTAGCAGTCGGGTAGGTACCCTACTCCTTTTTCCATTACCCATTTATCCTCACTTTGTGCACTTTATTATTGGTTCCTCTATACGAGGACAGTATTGTTTATTTGGTTTCTTTTATTTATTTCTTACTTATTTTTTGGGAAATATGTGACATATTCTGTGAGATATATACTTTACTTTTGTTTTTTTTGTTTTTTTCCCTATTGTAAACAGACTGACGAAGGTCCGAATAGGACCGAAACGTCTTTTGTTGCTGTAATGAGCATCATTCTATATGGGCTATGATGCCATACGGGGGTTGTGAGGGAGATTATAAATTATATGGGAATCTGTTGGGGACAATATGCTGTATATGGGACACTGTGGGGACATTATACTATGTATAAGGGCTATGGGGCATTATACATTGCCATGTGGGGACATTATACTGTGTATGGATGGCTCTGGCGGACCTTATACTGTATGGGGAGCTGTGGAGTCACCAATATTTTGGAGGCTATCATACTGTATATAGGAAACTGTGTGAACATCACACTGTAGTGTGATCTGTTGTGGCCATCATACTATATATACATATATATATATTATAATATATATATATATATAATATACACAGTACAGACCAAAAGTTTGGACACACCTTCTCATTCAATGATTTTTCTTTATTTTCAAGACTATGAAAATTGTAGAATCACACTGAAGGCATCAAAACTATGAATTAACACATGTGGAATTATACATTAAACTTAACAAAAAAAATGTGAAACAACTGAAAATATGTCTTATATTCTATGTTCTTCAAAGTAGCCACCTTTCGCTTTGATTACTGTTTTGCACGCCGAAAAGGTGAACGGATGGACTCTAAATGCCTGGTTCCCATTGTGAAGCAAGGAGGAGGTGGTGTGATGATGTAGAGGTGCTTTGCTGGTGACACTGTTGGGGATTTATTCAAAATTGAAGGCATACTAAACAAGCATGGCTACCACAGCATCTTGCAGCAGCATGCTATTCCATCCGGTTTGCGTTTAGTTGGACCATCATTTATTTTTCAACAGGACAATGACCCCAAACACACCGTCAGGCTGTGTAAGGGCTATTTGACCAAGAAGGAGAGTATTGGGGTGCTACGCCAGATGACCTGGCCTCCACAGTCACCAGACCTGAACCCAATCAAGATGGTTTGGGGTGAGCTGGACCGCTCACCACTTCAATTTTGAATAAATCCCCAACAGTGTCACCAGCAAAGCATCCCACACAATTACACCACCTCCTCCATGCTTCACGGTGGGAACTAGGCATGTAGAGTCCATCCGTTCACCTTTTCTGCGTGCAAAGCAGTAATCAAAGCAAAAGGTGGCTACTTTGAAGAACCTAGAATATAAGACATATTTTCAGTTGTTTCACACTTTTTTGTAAAGTGTAATGTATAATTACACATGTGTTAATTCATAGTTTTGATGCCTTCAGTGTGATTCTACAATTTTCATAGTCATGAAAATACAGAAAAATTTTTGAATGAGAAGGTGTGTCCAAACTTTTGGTCTGTACTGTATATGGGCTGTAGTGGACATCAAAATGTATATTGGGGCTGTGGTGGACATCATATTTTATGGGGGCTGTGGTGGACATCATACTGTGTATGGAGGCTATAGTGGACGCTATACTGTATGAAAAGCTGTGGTTGTAAGGGTGTGAAGCACAGGAAGAATCAGAAGGGGGTTACCTTCTCTGCTCTGTGTCCAGAACCATGCAGCTGTAGCAGGTTTCCCGGGGGGAGACTTTCAGACTGGGACAGGAAGCCAGAGAGTCTGAGGGCAGGAAAGCTGGGCGTGCAGAGCTCAGAGCAGTGTGTGCATCAGACAGAGCAGGTCCCAGCTGCACGCAGGAGAGGAGAGAGAACTCCCAGCCAAAGAGCTAAGACAGGAGGATGGGACATACTTACTGCTGTCTGTGAGTACTTGAATGCAGAGTCCCCAGTGATTAGAGTGATTAGAGCAAGACACCCTCCTGACCATGCAGAGACGGAGACCCGCGCGCATAGTCACAGTGGCCATGGTGACAGGTCAGAGCCCCTGATTCCGGCAGAAAGACTTGACAAAAGACTGAATAACGTTCCAGCAGAGAAGCTTAACAAAAGACTGAGCATTGTTCCGGCAGAGAGACTGTTAGTTTGGAAGACTCAGAGCAGGGGAGACCCAGTCTGTCACAATGTCCCCCTGCCTTCCACCTTAACCCTGGAGATCCCGGTTACCATCTAACAGAGACTACAGCGTTCACAGACGCTACAGAGACTACAAGTGCCGCTGCTGTCGGCGCCTACGTTGGAGAAGACGAACCTTCGAGCAAGATTTCTTCAGGCTGATAAGTTTCACAAATACCCGTTAATTACCGTTATTCTGCTTGACTGTTTGATTACTGGTTCTAGTCCATATATGCAGTTTAATACACTGTATAATATCAGTTTAGTCCCCTGTTATGTTTCGGTAACTGAGGAGAAATAGCAAAAATGGTAATACACCAGAGAGGCTGGAACCTATTGGATTGCAGTAACCTGAACTAACCACACAACTAGAGGTAGCCGTGGAGCGTTCCTACGTTGATCCTAGACGCCTCGTCTCAGCCTGAGAGATAACTACACCTAAAGGCAGAACGATGAAAGCTATCTGCCCCGGAGCAGATCCCCAAAGAAAATAGGAAGCCCCCAAACATGTAATGGCGGTTAGACAAGAAGAAAGCACGGACACAGACAGAAAATAGAATGAGCAAACGCTGGGGCCCAATCTGTCTAAACAGAAAAGTACAGGAAAGAATTCTGACTGCAATCCAACAAAAACCCTAAAAAATACCAACACTTATGATTGCCAAAAAACCTGAGATCACACGATCTCATCCACCTAAATCAGATCTCTGGTGTAACAAACGCTATTCAGCAAATAAAAAGTAACAAAGGAGCAAAGCAAAAGTGCAGACAAAAACGGAGCACAATTGCAGCGCCAGACCCCCAAAAGGGGACAGGCTGCAGTCCACTGCAAGCAGCAAACCAGCAATGAAAATAAAACAGAGGAAAAAAAAACAGCAAACACTTATCTGAAGGAGAGCAGGAACCTAGCAGTGCTTCAAACAAGACCAGAAGAACAATTGTTAACCGGCAAGGCTGCTGGGAATTCAGGCCACTTATATCCTACCATTCAGTGCCAGCTGAAGGCCATTCATTAATCAGTTCATTGCCCTCAGCAACCACTGGAGGGAGCCCCAGCTCAGAAGCCGCTTCAGCATATTCACAACAGTCCCACTATTTTCTCCCTGCGAGGAGAATCTTATCCTTGTAAATAAACCCCTTAACTGTTGATTTGACTGTTTCATGGTGACATTCCCAGCATCTGCACGTTATTACATGGTGACCATCATATTGTAGGGGAGGGCATCGGGAGGAGGGGGCACAGATTAGAGAGGTCAATGTGGTAAGCAATATGAGTGCATAATGTGAAGAGGAAGCACAGAGGGCAGCGTGAAATGTGGGCACAGTATGGAGAGGTGTTTGCATGATGGGGAAATTGTGTAAAGATATAGAGAGTGCGAGGAGAAACAGTGGATACAGGACAGCCATGATATTGGTTTTGGTTCATAAGGGCAGACAGTGGTGTCGCAGTTATAGCTCATAAGGCTGGACAGTTTGAAAGTCATAAAGTGTGGGGTCATATTTTGTGCAGGAAGCCCATTAAAGGGCAATTTACTCAAAAGCACAACATAGGGCTTTTTTGGGGCACATTGTGGACATATATTTTTATTCAGAAAGCATTATAATAACAGGCTTATTTTTAAGAGTGTCGGGATGTGCTGCAGAAGGCCACAGAAGAGGGAAGTGATGAGCTTTAGCTTTGAAAGGTCATCATTGACACCTGGACCAGATAGAGATGAAAGAGATGAGAAGGACTCCAATCAAAGAACATGACACCTGTAAGGTATCTGGATGTACAGTGAGGAGCAAAAGGGTAACAATGTTTTGAACTTTTGACTTCTAGGCTCACAATTCATTCCAGCTTCGAACATGTGACTACCATAATTTTATACACAATCATCTTGGCTATCTCATACATAAATTTGACTTGCAACTATTTAGCATATGATTAGGTATGCAGATTCTTGTCATGTCACTACATTGTTACTGTTTAACTCCTGGTGATGGAAAAATCTTTTTCTTTCTGTATACTACAAAATACAACCTGTTCTCACATTCCCTAATAGATCAGTGTGTTATTAGGTTGAATCAAGGAGCAGCCATGAAGAAGATTTCTCAAGAAAAGAGAAACGGCGTCATTCAGCTCATCGATAGACGTCTCTCAGCCAAGAAAATTGCCAAACTGCATCAAGTGAGTGACAAGACAGTTTGAAGAATTCGAAATTAAGTCCATCCATCCATTCAAAAGCCAAAAGGTGGACGTCCAGGGAAAGTCGGAATCAACAGGTCGACTCAAGGGCTATCAGTTCTGGCGCGAAAAACACTACAGTGGCGGTGGCTCATATGCTTCTCAATAGTAAGATCACAGATGTCCATGCAAACACCATGTGACACACATTGCACAAGTGTGGAATGGTGGCCCAAAAAAAGGTGAAGAAGCCTCAACTTCAATATCGTCATAAGAAACATCAGCTCGAGTTTGCAAAAAAAGTATGAACGAAAAGTGGACAGTGGAAAATTGGAAATTGGTGATTTGGAGCAGTGAGATGAAAGTCAACAGGCTAGGCTCTGGTGGATGCAAATGGGCCTTGAAGAAACAAGGCAAAAAGGGGCTATATCAAGAAATTGAAAGAATTGTCAACTTCGATTTAGGAAGCCTGATGAAATGGGGTTGTTTCACAGCCAAAGGCATTGGATTCTTGACCAGGATGGATGGTGGTCTCAATGCTGAGCTATATGTGAGTACCCAACAAGACGAGTTACTTCGTACGCTTGTGTACTATGGGTATGAAAAGAAAAAGTTAGTGGTCCAGCAGGGCAATGACCCGAAGCATATGTCGAGATTGGCGAAGAAATGGTTCAATGACAATAAAGTAGAGATGCTGGATTGGCTCCACAGTCCCCATACTTCAACCCAATCAAAAACTTGTGAGTAAAGTTGAAGAAAAAGCTGTATGCATACCCAAGTGAATCGACCAGTATGCACCAACTTTGGGAAAGTGTAGAAGAGACGTGAGATCAGATTTTGTTAAAACATGCTTGAATCTCATCGAGAGAATGCCCAGATTTCAGGCAGTGTTGAAAGCCAAAACTAGATTTACAAAATACTAACAAAATAATAAAAATACAAATTTAGATTTTTAGGAGCAAAACAGTAACAATGCAGTGACATGACAAGAATCTGTATACAGTGGGGAAAAAAGTACCTAGTCAGCCACCAATTGTGCAAGTTCTCCCACTTAAAAAAATGAGAGAGGCCAGTAATTGACATCATAGGTAGACCACAACTATGAGAGTCAAAATGAGAAAACAAATCCAGAAAATCACCTTGTCTGATTTGGCAAGATTTATTTTGCAAATTATGGTGGAAAATAAGTATTTGTCATTAACAAACGTTCATTTCAATATTTTGCTATATATCCTTTCTTGGCAATGACAGAGGTCAAACGTTTTCTGTAAGTCTTCACAAGGGTGCCACACACTGTTGGTGGTATGTTCGCCCATTCCTCCATGCATACAGTTAGGTCCATAAATATTTGGACAGAGACAACATTTATCTAATTTTGGTTCTAGACATTACCACAATGAATTTGAAACAAAACAAATCAGATGCAGTTGAAGTTCAGACTTTCAGCTTTCATTTGAGGGTATCCACATTAAAATTGGATGAAGGGTTTAGGAGTTTCAGCTCCTTAACATGTGCCACCCTGTTTTTAAAGGGACCAAAAGTAATTGGACAAATGACTCCAAGGCTATTTCATGGACAGGTGTGGGCAATCCCTTTGTTATGTAATTCTCAATTAAGCAGATGAAAGGGCCGGAGTTGATTTGAGGTGTGGTGTTTGCATTTGGAAGGTTTTGCTGTGAAGGAATTATGTGGTCACAGGAGCTCTCCATGCAGGTGAAACAAGCCATCCTTAAGCTGCAAGAACAGAAAAAAACCCATCCAAGAAATTGCTACAACATTAGAAGTGGCAAAATCTACAATTTGGTACATCCTGAGAAAGAAAGAAAGCACTGGTGAACTCATCAATCCAAAAAGACCTGGGAGCCCACGGAAGACAACAGTGGTGGATGATCGCCGCATACTTTTGGTGAAGAAGAACCTGTTCACAACATCAACTGAAGTCCAGAACACTCTCAGTGAAGTAGGTGTATCTGTCTCTAAGTCAACAGTAAAGAGAAGACTCCATGAAAGTAAATACAAAGGGTTCACATCTAGATGCAAACCATTCATCAATTCCAAAAATAGACAGGCCAGAGTTAAATTTGCTGAAAAACACCTCCAGAAGCCAGCTCAGTTCTGGAAAAGTATTCTATGGACAGATGAGACAAAGATCAACCTGTACCAGAATGATGGGAAGCCAAAAGTTTGGAGAAGAAAGGGAACGGCACATGATCCAAGGCACACCACATCCTCTGTAAAACATGGTGGAGGCAACGTGATGGCATGGCCATGCATGGCTTTCAATGGCACTGGGTCACTTGTGTTTATTGATGACATAACAGCAGACAAGAGTAGCCGGATGAATTCTGAAGTGTACCGGGATATACTTTTAGCCCAGATTCAGCCAAATGCTGCAAACTTGATTGGACGGCGCTTCATAGTACAGATGGATAATGACCCCAAGCATACAGCCAAAGCTACACAGGAGTTCATGAGTGCAAAAAAGTGGAACATTCTTCAATGGCCAAGTCAATCACCAGATCTTAACCCAATTGAGCATGCATTTCACTTGCTCAAATCCAGACTTAAGAGGGAAAGACCCACAAACAAGCAAGACCTGAAGGCTGCGGCTGTAAAGGCCTGGCAAAGCATTAAGAAGGAGGAAACCCAGCGTTTGGTGATGTCCATGGGTTCCAGACTTAAGACAGTGATTGCCTCCAAAGGATTCGCCACAAAATTTTGAAAATAAAATATTTTGTTTGGGTTATGTTTATTTGTCCAATTACTTTTGACCTCCTAAAATGTGGAGTGTTTGTAAAGAAATGTGTACAATTCCTACATTTTCTAACACATATTTTTGTTCAACCCTTCAAATTAAACGTTACAATCTGCACTTGAATTCTGTTGTAGAGGTTTCATTTCAAATCCAATGTGGTGGCATGCAGAGCCCAACTCGCGAAAATTGTGTCACTGTCCAAATATTTCTGGCCCTGACTGTATCTCCTCTAGAGCAGTGATGTTTTGGGCCTGTCGCTGGGAAACACGGATTTTCAAATCCCTCCAAAGGTTTTCTATGGGGTTGAGATCTGGAGACTGGCTAAGCCACTCTAAAACCTTCATATGCTTCTTACGAAACCACTCCTTCGTTGCCCTGGTGGTGTGCTTGGAATCATTATCATGCAGAAAGACTCATCATGGTTCATCTTCAATGCCCTTGCTGACGGAAGGAGGTTTGCACTCAAAATCTCACGATACATGGTCCCATTGATTCTTTGCAGAGATACAGCTCCAAAGCGTGATGTTGCCACCCCATGATTCACAGTAGGTATGGTGTTCATTGAATGCAACTCAGCATTCTGTCTCCTCCAAACACGACTAGTTTGGTTTCTGCCAAACATTTCTACTTTGGTTTCATCAGACCATATGACATTCTCCCAATACTCTTCTGGATAATCCAAATGCTCTCTAGCAAACTTCAGACGGGCCTAGACATGTACTAGCTTAAGCAGGGGGACACATCTGGCACTGCAGGATCTGAGTCCCTGGTGACGTAGTGTGTTACTGATGGTAGCCTTTGTTACGGTGGTCCCAGCTCTATGCAGGTCATTCACTAGGTCCTCCCGTGTGGTTCGGGGATTTTTGCTCACCGTTTGTCACGCTGTCTCTGCGTACAGGAGGTCAGGGGCCTAAGCTGACCCTAAGCTGGGGCCCTGACTAATCCCTCTACCTGGAGGTACTGTTAAAGGTACAGAGGTCCAGGCCGCCAGCGTAACCCCTACCTCCTGAGGATCCCTGAACCTCAGTGATCTAGTCCTGAGAAGGACCCCGATCACAACAACAGGGGACAGGATAATCTAAGCCAACACACAGTACTAGACGAACGAGACAGTACAAGGGGAAAACCAAAAACCTCCTTGCATACAAAAACTCACTCCACAACAACAGAGGGAACACCAACGGGTAAGGAGATAAATGATAAAGCGAGGAAGGGAAAAAAACACACCAAGTACACTTCACTCCAAACTCCAAAATACCACGAGCCGCTCTGTTTGTCTGCAAGGAATGCTTTCACCGACAAGTTCCCTAACAGACCGGCAGGTATTTGAAGGAGTCCCACTACTGCAGCATTGACTGCAGCTGGGCGAGGCTGGGCCTCATCTAGCACAGAGAGAGAGAATTAACTCCCTCACTGCCGAAAAACACAAAGCACCAAAAACTCAGCTGCGAGAAGTCAGGCTGTGTAATCGTGACGATCTTCGTGGCGACACACCCGTGACAGTACCCCCCCTTCTACGAGGGGCCTCCGGACCCTCAGGGCCAGGTTTATCCGGGTGAGTCGTGTGGAAGGCCCGAATTAATCGGTCTGAGTTAATATCCGACGCAGGAACCCACATCCTCTCCCCAGGACCATACCCCTTCCAATGAACCAGGTACTGAAGAGACCGGCGATTAAAGCGTGAATCGATGACTTTCGATACCTGAAACTCCAAGTTACCATTGACCACCACTGGAGGAGGAGGTAAAGGTGACGGTATCACCAGCGCCACATACCTCTTAAGCAACGATCTGTGGAACACGTTGTGAATTTTAAACGTAGGGGAAGGTCAAGACGGAATGCCACCGGATTAATTATAGAACTGATCCTGTACGGCCCGATGAACCTGGGACCCAGTTTCCAGGAGGGAACCTTAAGTTTTATATTCTTGGTAGACAACCATACCCGATCGTTCACACTTAGGTCCGGACCAGACACTCTCCTCCTATCAGCCATACGTTTGTATCGGTTCCCCATAGTATTCAGATTATTCAGCACCCCTCTCCATACTGAAGCGAGTGATGACAAAAATCGTTCCTCCTCAGGAACCCCCGAAGATCCCCCCCTACTGAAAGTACAAAACTGGGGGTGAAAACCATATGCCCCAAAAAACGGGGACTTACCAGTGGACTCGCTCCGCCTATTATTAAGAGAAAACTCCGCCAGAGGCAAGAAAGAAGCCCAGTCCTCCTGGTTCTCTGACACAAAACACCGAGATATGTCTCCAAGCTCTGGTTCAGACGTTCCGTCTGACCATTGGTCTGAGGATGAAAAGCCGATGAAAACGACAAATGCATCCCCCCGTGTACAAAATGCCTTCCAGAATTTGGACACAAACTGAGACCCCCGATCTGACACCACATCGGAGGGTACCCCGTGAAGCCTCACAATCTCCCCAATGAACACCTGCGCAGGAGTTTTAGCATTAGGAAGAGCAGGAAGAGCGATGAAATGTGCCATCTTGCTGAACCTGTCCACTACAACGAGTATGACTGTTTTACCCGAAGACGGCGGGAAGTCCGTAATAAAGTCCATAGACAGATGAGTCCAAGGACGCTCCGGGATCTTCAAAGGTAAGAGGGCCCCAGATGGACGGGTATGTGGGGTCTTAGAGCGCGCACAAACCCCGCAGGACGCGACAAAAGTTACCACCTCCCTATGTAAGTTAGGCCACCAAAACCGACGCGAGAGGAGATCCACAGTTGCTTTACTCCCTGGGTGTCCTGCCAAAGCTGAGTTATGGTGTGCCTCGATCACCTTTTGTCGCAACTGATCTGGAACAAACAGTCTCCCTGGAGGTCCAACAGGGGCGTCCCCCTGAGCCTCCAATACCTCCTCCTCAAGCTCAGAGCATACTGCCAACACCACCACCCCCTCCTGAAGGATAGGAACCGGGTCATCCGTATTCCCGGCCCCAGGGAAACTACGAGACAAGGCATCCGCCTTTACATTTTTTGACCCAGGACGATATGTGACAAAAAAATTAAACCTGGTAAAAAACAACGACCACTGTTATGTTTCGGTAGCTGAGGAGTGCAGGTAAAAAGGCAATACACCAGAGAAGTTGGAATCTATGAGATTGCAGTACCCTGACTAACCACCACAACTAGAGGCAGCCGTGGAGCGTTCCTACGTTGGTCCTAGACGCCTCGTCACAGCCTGAGAAACTAACTACACCTAAAGATAGAAAGAGGAAAGCTATCTGCCCCGGAGCAGATCCCCAAAAAACATAGAAAGCCCCCAAACATGTAATGGCGGTTAGACAAGATGAAATACTGACACAGACAGAAAATAGTATGAGCAAACGTTGGGGCCCAAACTACCTAAATAGAAAAGGATAGGAAGGGCACTTACTGCAATCCCAAAAAAACCCTGAAAAGCACCAACTCTACTAATTTCAAAATCACCTGAGATCACATGACCTCTACCACCTAAATTAGTTCTCTGGTGTAACAAAATCAAAACAGCAGCCACTGAAAAAACTGGAAAAAGCAAAAGTACAAACATCAGTGGCTGAACTAAACTGAGAGGGCAAAAGCCCCCGGAGGGGACCCTGAAGGCCCCCACAGAAGTGCAGGACAAAATGCAAAAATCAAGCACAAAAACAAAAAGAAGAAAATGTCTTATCTGTTAGCAGGAGATGCAGACACGACACAGCAGGCTACAAAGGAAACAGGACTCAAGGATTGAGACCAGAACAATTGATCACCGGCAACCCTGATGGGAAGGCGACTCCCTTATATAAGACCAGTCAGTAACACCTGATTCCCACTCCTCACAATCTTCACTGGACAGTCCAGTACCGCTTGTAACCACCAGAGGGAGCCTCTGCTCAGAACTCATTTCAAGTCCATTCACAACAGTACCCCCCCCTTGAGGAGGGGTCACCGAACCCTCACTTGAGCAACCAGGTCGGTCAGGATGAGTTCTATGATACGCACGGATGAGTCTCCTAGCATGGATGTCCGAAGCAAACACCCAAGAATTGTCTTCCTGACCATAACCTCTCCACTTAACCAAATACTGGAGTTTCCGTCTAGAAAAACGAGAATTCAATATTTTCTCAACCACAAACTCCATATTGCCCTCAACCAGAACAGGGTCAGGAGGCAAAGCAGTAGGATCCACTGGCTCAACAAACCTCTTCAACAAGGACTTGTGGAACACGTTATGGATCTTAAATGTCCCTGGAAGAAGCAAACGAAAAGAAACAGGATTAAGAATCTCCATGATCTTATAAGGTCCAATGAACCTAGGCTTAAATTTAGGAGATGCCACTCTCATAGGAATATTTCTTGAGGACAACCAGACCAAGTCCCCCACTTTAAACCGAGGACCATCAGTCCTATGCGGTTAGCAAACCGCTGGGCTCTCTTCTGAGAGAGGGACAACCTCTCCACTACCTGGTCCCAAATCTGTTGCATACGCTCCACAACAGAGTCAACACCTGGACAGACAGAAGCCTCCGTCTGTCCTGAAGAAAATCGAGGGTGAAACCCAGAATTACAGAAAAATGGAGACATCAAAGTGGCTGTAAGGTTCTATGTATATATTCCTGAAACTCAGTTTGTTCGTCAGCCATTTTACTTTCTGTCTTGCTGCAGCTATCTTGCCCTCAGTCAAAATGGAGTTTCCAGCTTGCATGTTCCCGCCCTGATTCTCTCCTTTGCTTCTTAAGCAGCCACAGCTGAGCAATCAGTGCTTCAGAATCTAGCCTGCAGTGAACCTGTGACTTGACTCCTGTAAGCCTTGGAACTTGTACTCCAGCTATTCCTACTGAGGAACTCTGAAGCACTTGTGGACTCTGAACCCTGCTCTTTGAAAGACCCACGTTTGCATGGACTTACGGTAACAGAGAAGAAGATCCTGAATCTGTATTGGAGAGTGATTGCTGAGCTTGGATTACTCTGGCCTGCTGTGTCTCCTGTTTCTGTGTCTGCAAACTGTGTGACTATTTCTGCCAACTTGTATGAAGTAATACAGGACTTTTCTATATCAAACCTGTGACTCCTGTGTTTTCATCGCACCCAAGCACAAGACGCTATATGAACTGTACTACATACATTACAAGATTCTGAAGCCAAAACGTTAGTGTCTGCTTGGTCTGGAAGGCTGTGTCTGCTGTACTGTGGATATCAGACGTCCGGTTGTACTTTCTGTGATGACAGTGGTTGTGACTTCTCACAACCATTCCAGGTGAGCAATTCCCTTAAGTTTTTTCTTTTTGCAGTGTTACCACAGGTAAACACTTGTTTTTTTTTTTTTTTTTCCCTTTCTTTTCTCTTTTTTGTCTGCTGTAACTCTGGATATCAGATGTCTGGTTGAAACCTTCTGTGATGATAGTGGTTGTGACTTCTCACAACCATTCCAGGTGAGCAGTTCCCTTAATTTTTTTTTCTCTCTGCAGTGTTGCCACAGGTGAACACTATTGTTTTTTTTCTCTCCTCTTCTTCCAGTAATCCTGTCTTAAAAGATCTGGAAAATGGAGGCCCGCATAAAGGAACTTTGCAGAGTGACTGATAATATCCTTGCAGATTTGCAGAATATAAAGACCCGTTTTACAAATCTACAGGACCTCAATAATCACAATTTGCAAGTGGTTGGACAGACTACCCAGGATTTGCGAGCCAGGATTGAGGTTCTAGAGGGGCGAGTCCAGGCTCCTGCCGTAGCCCCGAGTGCTGGGATTCCCAAGTTGCCCCCTTTTCGTTTTGGCGGTGAACGTGAGAAATTCAGGGGATTTATTAATCAATGCAATCTTTTTTTTCTGCACATGCTTCACAATTTCCCACTGAACGATCTAAGGTGCTTACTATAATTATGTTGCTTACCAACAAGGCTTTAATGTGGGCAAACCCTCTGATTGAGACTGAGGATGATTGTTTGAATCACCTTGATGATTTTATTTCAGCCATGGGGCAGGTGTTTGATGACCCCAATCGAGGTGCAACAGCTGAAGCAGCCATGTTAGCTTTGCGCCAAGGTAAGCACTCGGTAGCTGAATATGCCTTGGATTTCAGGAGATGGGCCCTTGATACCACCTGGGACAGTTCCGCCAAAAAATCTATTTTTCGAAAGGGGTTATCTCCACTGATTAAGGATGAACTTGCTCGTGCTGACCCTCCCACTGCGTTAGGTGACTTTATTAACTACTGCATCTGTATTGATACTCGTCTGACTGAACGCAGGCAAGAGAGATGGTTCGAAAGCAATCGTACTAACCTTTTCCTACCTTCCTCTCCAGCTAAGGAACCTTTGAGTAGGATTACACGGGAACCTGAACCTGAACCCATGCAGGTAGACTCTTTACAACGACGGGTTAGTGATGCACGCAAGGAACATCGTTTTAAGGAGAATCTATGTTTCTATTGTGGTAAGTCAGGGCACTTCATTATAAACTGCCCCAGCCGTTCTCGTAAGACTACTGCAGCACTCATTCATTGTGATGTTGCGAGAGGGGATCTGTCAGGTCCGAGCCTCAGGCTCCAGAGAGATCTGCAGCAACAGATCTTGATTTCTCGGACTTAAACTCCGTTACCTCTGAGGACGTTGACTGTGTAAACGCTGCCATTTTTCAAGTTTCCTCAGCGGTGTCCCAGCTGAGTTGTAAGAAAAACAATTCTCATTGCTTTCTTTCCATCAAACTCTGGGTTGACTCAGCTTGGGTGTCTAGCTCTGCTATGATCGACTCAGGGGCAAGTGGAAATTTTATGGATGTCTCCTTTGCTCTGAAACAGGGAATACGTTCAGTGAAGAAGGCTACTCCAGTACAGATGGAAACTGTGGATGGCTCCCTGCTGACCTCTGGACCAGTGGATCAGGAAACAGAGCCTTTGAGGGTTCTTATGGGTAAAGATCATCAAGAGAAACTGTCCTTTATGCTTATCTCTTCTCCCCACTTTCCCATTATTCTAGGGCTAACCATGGCTGCAGGCTCAGAATCCTACCATTAACTGGGAGACCAAGGAATTACACTTTCCAGAGAAACAGATGAGTCCAAAAGTTTCAGCTTGCTCTGTTCCTAAAGGAATCATGTCAGTCCCTGAACTACCAGCTGTATACCAGGACTATGTGGATTTATGTGACAAGAAGAACGCTGACCAGCTTTCTCCTCACCGTCCATATGATTGTCCAATTGAATTATTGCCTGGAGCAGAGATACCTTTTGGTAAGATCTACCCCCTGGCGGGGCCCGAGCTAAAGGCTTTAAAGGATTACATAGATGAAAATCTAGCCAAGGGCTTCATACGCCCCTCTTCATCTCCTGCAGGTGCACCCATCTTCTTTGTAAAGAAGAAAGATGGATCTCTGAGACCATGCGTAGACTATAGGGAACTCAATAAGGTTACTATTAGAAACCGTTATCCATTGCCTTTAATCTCTGAGTTATTGGAGAGAGTGCGACATGCCAAAATTTTTTCTAAACTAGATCTTCGTGGGGCCTATAACTTAGTCCGTATTAGACCTGGGGATGAATGGAAGACTGCATTCAGGTCACGCTATGGACACTTTGAATATCTAGTTATGCCTTTTGGTCTGAGTACCGCCCCAGCCACTTTCCAACACTTGGTGAATGACATCTTCAGGGATCTCCTAGATACATTCGTGGTAATTTATTTGGATGATATTCTAATTTTTTCTAACTCCACAGAGGAACATCATGGACATGTGAGAATGGTCTTGGAACGTCTAAGACAAAATCATCTTTACATCAAACTTGAAAAGTGTGAATTCCATAGGACCAAAATTCAATTTCTGGGGTATGTACTGTCTACACAAGGAATTAGTATGGATGGAAGCAAAACCCAAGCCATCAAGGATTGGCCAAGTCCTAGAAATGTGAAGGAGGTACAGCGCTTCATCGGGTTTGCCAACTTCTATAGACGTTTCATTAGAAATTTCTCTGAGGTAGTGTCACCTACCACTCAACTACCCGGAAAGAGTCTAGGTTTTCCTGGACTCCCCAAGCCCAGGAAGCATTTTCCCGTCTAAAAGATAAATTTACCACTGCACCTATCCTAGTACATCCCAACCCCGAGCTTGCCTTCATAATAGAGGTGGATGCTTCAGACTGTGCCGTTGGAGCTATACTCTCTCAGAGAACAGGTGAGAAGAATGTTTGCATCCCTGTGCCTTCTTTTCCCAGCAGTTGTCTTCGGCTGAGAGGAACTACGATGTGGGCAATAGAGAGTTGTTGGCCATTATTGCCGCCTTCAAAGAATGGAGACACCTTGTTCAGGGAGCTGCACAGCAAATAGTCGTCCTGACAGACCATCGTAACCTTGAGTTTATCAGGTCGGCTAAGTGCCTGACTCCTCGCCAGACTCGCTGGAATCTTTTCTTAAACCAATTTAATTTTATCATCTCTTATAGACCAGGATCGCGCAATGGAAAGGCTGATGCACTCTCTAGGATTTACTCAGCAGAGACACGTCCAATTACTCCTCCTAAGACTATTCTTCCTGACTCTAGATTCCTAGGAGTAATTCATAATCAAGACCTACTTAAGGACATCAAGGAAGCATACCATGCGGATTCCTTTTTGGCACAACCCCCAAGGGACGTAAGTCTTGTCTTTAAGAATGGTGTGTGGATTCAGGGACAACGTCTGTATATTCCTGAAACAGTCAGATTAAGAGTATTGCAACTCATTCACGATTCCAAGATAGCTGGGCATAGAGGAATTCTAAAGACACAGGAATTTCTTTCTCGTTTCTTTGGTGGCCCACTTGCAGGAAGGATGTTTTGAATTATGTCACTTCATGTGAGGTCTGTGCAAGATGCAAAACACCTCGCTCCTCACCAACTGGTCTGTTACAGCCTCTTCCCACCCCGTCCCGCCCGTGGGGATCCATTTCTATGGACTTCATTGTGGAGTTACCAACCTCTCAGGGAAGAACACCATTCTAGTGGTGGTTGACCGTCTAACAAAGGCAGCTCATTTTATCCCTTGTGTCGGCTTACCCACTGCAAAACAGACATCAGATTTGATGATTAAAGATGTGTTTCGCTTACATGGAGTACCGGATGAGGTTATTTCGGATCGAGGGGTGCAATTCACTTCTAGGTTTTGGCAAAATTTCTGTGCAGCATTGGACATTAAAGTAAACCTTTCTTCTGCTTTTCATCCCCAGACTAATGGACAGACCGAACGAACCAATCAAACCCTGGAGCAGTATCTCCGCTGCTTTATCTGCCACCTACAGATGATTGGGTGGATCTACTTCCATTAGCTGAGTTCTCGTATAACAACTCTCAGAGTGCCTCCACTAAACAGTCTCCTTTTTACTCTAATCTAGGTTATCATCCTAACATTCTACCACGATTTCCCATAGAAACGCCTTTACCAGCAGTGGCTGAAAGAATCACGTCTTTACAGAAGAATATGGATCTTCTAAAGGAAAATCTGGAACGGCTCAAGAAAGGTACAAGAAAGCAGCAGATAAATTTCGTAAACCTGCACCAGCTTTCAAGGTAGGAGACTTGGTCTGGCTGTCAACCAGAAATCTTAAGTTAAGGATTCCATCGTCTAAGTTGGGACATAAGTACATTGGACCCTATAAAATCAGTAAAATTATAAGTGCCGTTGCTTGTCGTCTTCAACTGCCCAGAACTATGAGAATCCACCCTGTCTTTCATGTATCCCTACTAAAGGCTGCGACACCCAATACGTTTCCTGGACGTTCCTCTCCTTGCCCTGACCCAGTGCTAGTCGATGGTCAGGAAGAATTTGTGGTGGAAAGGATTTTAGATTCCAGGTTGTATAGAAATCAGTTAAAATATCTGATTAAATGGCAGGGCTACCCAGTGGAGGACAACTCATGGGAACCGGTCAATAACGTTAATGCTCCTCGCTTGCTCCGTCAGTTTCATCAGAGGTACCCACACAAGCCTGGTCTGAGGTCATCCGGAGGTTGTCCTTAAGGGGGGAGTAATGTAAGGTTCTATGTATATATTCCTGAAACTCAGTTTGTTCGTCAGCCATTTTACTTTCTGTCTTGCTGCAGCTATCTTGCCCTCAGTCAAAATGGAGTTTCCAGCTTGCATGTTCCCGCCCTGATTCTCTCCTTTGCTTCTTAAGCAGCCACAGCTGAGCAATCAGTGCTTCAGAATCTAGCCTGCAGTGAACCTGTGACTTGACTCCTGTAAGCCTTGGACCTTGTACTCCAGCTATTCCTACTGAGGAACTCTGAAGCACTTGTGGACTCTGAACCCTGCTCTTTGAAAGACCCACGTTTGCATGGACTTACGGTAACAGAGAAGAAGATCCTGAATCTGTATTGGAGAGTGATTGCTGAGCTTGGATTACTCTGGCCTGCTGTGTCTCCTGTTTCTGTGTCTGCAAACTGTGTGACTATTTCTGCCAACTTGTATGAAGTAATACAGGACTTTTCTATATCAAACCTGTGACTCCTGTGTTTTCATCGCACCCAAGCACAAGACGCTATATGAACTGTACTACATACATTACAGTGGCAGAGCTAGCCCTATTATTAAGAGCAAACTCAGCCAAAGGCAAAAAAGAGACCCAGTCATCCTGATCAGCAGACACAAAGCATCTTAGATAAGTCTCCAATGTCTGGTTTGTTCTCTCAGTTTGACCATTGGTCTGAGGATGAAACGCCGAGGAGAAAGACAATTGAACACCAAGTTTAGAACAAAAGGTCCTCCAAAATCTGGAAACAAACTGGACTCCTCTGTCAGACACAATGTTCTCAGGAATGCCGTGTAAACGAACCACGTGCTGAAGGAACAAAGGCACCAATTCAGAGGAGGAAGCAACTTAGGTAATGGCACAAGATGTATCATCTTGGAAAACCTATCACAAATCGCCCAGATGACGGTCATTCTCTGAGAAACAGGGAGGTCGGAAATGAAATCCATAGAGATATGGGTCCATGGTCTCTTGGGCACAGGCAATGGCATCAACAAACCACTAGAGCGAGAGCAAGGCTTGGAGCGAGAGCAAGTCCCGCAGGACTGCACAAATTCCCTGACATCACGAGACAAGGTAGGCCACCAAAAGGACCGACTAACCAAGTCTCTGGTACCAAAAATTCCGGGATGCCGAGCCAACGCGGAACAATGAATCTCAGACATCACACTCTTTTTCCACTGGTCCGGGACAAACAATTTTCCAACAGGGCAGCGCTCGGGCCTATCCTCCTGACACCCCTCCAGAGCAAGTCTCAAATTGGGTGAGATGGCGGAAAGAACTACACCCTCTTTCAAAATAACAGAAGGATCAGATAACTCAGGAGAGTCCGCAAGGAAACTCCTCGAGAGGGCATCCGCCTTAACATTCTTAGTGCCAGGAAGAAAGGAAACCACAAAATTAAAACGTGTGAAAAACAAGGCCCACCTGGCCTGTCTAGGATTGAGTCGCTTGGCAGATTCCAGATAAACCAGATTCTTATGGTCCGTAAGGACCACCACCTGATGTTTGGCTCCCTCCAGGCAATGTCTCCACTCTTCAAAAGCCCACTTCATGGCCAGTAACTCCGATTACCCACGTCATAATTACGTTCAGTAGGAGAAAATTTTCGAGAGAAAAAGGCACAAGGGTTACTTTTAGAGGTCTCTGGATCTTTTTGGGACAAAACGGCACCTGCCCCAATTTCAGAGGCATCAACCTCCACCTGAAATGGCAGAGAAACATCAGGCTGCCGTAGAACAGGAGCAGAAGTGAATCTCTGCTTAAGTTCCTGAAACGCAGAGACTGCCTCAGGAGGCCAATTCACCACATCAGAACCCTTTTTGGTCAAATCAGTCAATGGTTTAACAATAACAGAGAAATTACCAATAAATTTAAGATAAAAATTGGCAAAACCCAAAATCTCTGAAGAGCCTTTAATGAAGTAGGTTGGACCCAATCACAGATGGCCTGAACCTTGACCGGGTCCATTTCAATAACAGATGGGGACAAAATGAATCCCAGAAATGAGATCCTCTGTACGCCAAAAAGACACTTGATCCCTTCACATACAGAGCATTCTCTCTCAAAATCTGGAATACAGTTCGAACATGTTTCACATGAGAGTCCCAGTCATTAGAAAAAATCAAGATATCATCCAAATAAACAATCAGAAATTTATCCACAAAATCCCTGAAAATGTCATTCATGAAGGACTGGAAGACAGAAGGAGCATTAGTGAGCCCAAAGGGCATCACAAGGTACTCAAAATGCCCCTCAGGGGTATTGAATGCCGTCTTCCATTCATCCCCGTGCTTAATGCGAATAAGGTTATATGCCCCCCTGAGGTCAAGCTTGGTAAACCAAGTAGCGTTTTTCACCCTGGAAAACAGGTCAGAAATCAAAGGTAACGGGTATTGATATTTTACAGTAATATTGTTCAAAAGACGATAATCAATACACGGCCTTAATGAACCATCCTTTTTGGCCACAAAGAAAAAACCGGCACCTAAGGGTGAAGAGGATGGTCTGATATGACCCTTCTCCAATGATTCCTTGATATAAGACCGCATAGCGTCATGTTCAGGTACAGACAAGTTAAAAAGGCGACCTTTAGGGAATTTACTACCAGGCACTAATTCAATAGCGCAGTCATAGCTCCTATGGGGAGGCTAGGATGCAGATTTACTTTCGCTAAACACATCAGAAAAATCAATCAAAAAGTCAGGAACATCCTGAGCCTGGGGGGAGGCAGAAAAAACAGGAGTGTTGGTATTAACACATTGGCAGCCCCAACTGGTTACAGACACAGATTTCCAATCCAAAACAGGATTATGAGACTGCAACCAAGGGAAGCCCAGTACGATAATATCATGCAGATTATACAGAACCAAAATTTACAGCACTCTGTTATGTTTCGGTAGCTGAGGAGTGCAGGCAAAAAAAGCAATACACCAGAGCAGTTGGAATCTATGAGATTGCAGTACCCTGACTAACCACCACAACTAGAGACAGCCGTGGAGCGTTCCTACGTTGGTCCTAGACGCCTCGTCACAGCCTGAGAAACTAACTACACCTAAAGATAGAAATAGGAAAGCTATCTGCCCCGGAGCAGAACCCCAAAGATAATAGAAAGCCCCCAAACATGTAATGGCGGTTAGACAAGAGGAAATATTGACACAGAAAGAAAATAGTATGAGCAAACGCTGGGGCCCAAACTATCTAAATAGAAAAGGATAGGAAGGGTACTTACTGCAATCTCAGAAAACCCTGAAAAACACCAACTCTACTAATTTCAAAATCACCTGAGATCACACGACCTCTACCACCTAAATTAGTTCTCTGGTATAACAAAATCAAAACAGCAGCCACTGAAAAAACTGGAAAAAGCAAAAGTACAAACATCAGTGGCTGAACTAAACTGAGAGGGCAAAAGCCCCCGGAGGGGACCCTGAAGGCCCCCACAGAAGTGCAGGACAAAATGCAAAAATATAGCAAAAACACAAAAGAAGAAAAGGTCTTATCTGATAGCAGGAGATGCAGACACGACACAGCAGGCTACAAGGGAAACTGGAATGAAGGATTCAGACCAGAACAATTGATCACCGGCAACCCTGATGGGAAAATGACTCCCTTATATAAGACCAGTCAGTAACACCTGATTCCCAGTCCTCACAATCTTCACTAGCACCGCTTGTAACCACCAGAGGGAGCCTCTGCTCAGAACTCATCTCAAACCCATTCACAACAGTACCCCCCCCCTTGAGGAGGGGCCACCGAACCCTCATTTGAGCAACCAGGTCGGTCGGGATGAGTTCTATGATACGCACGGATAAGTCTCCTAGCATGGATGTCCGAAGCAAACACCCAAGAATTGTCTTCCTGACCATAACCTCTCCATTTAACCAAATATTGGAGTTTCCGTCTAGAAAAACGAGAATCCAATATTTTCTCAACCACATACTCCAGATTGCCCTCAACCAAAACAGGGTCAGGAGGCACAGCAGCAGGAACCACTGGCTCAACAAACCTCTTCAACAAGGACTTGTGGAACACGTTATGGATCTTAAATGTCCCTGGAAGAAGCAAACGAAAAGAAAAGGATTAATAATCTCCATGATCTTATAAGGTCCAATGAACCTAGGCTTAAACTTAGGAGATGCCACTCTCATAGGAATATTCTTTGAGGACAACCAGACCAAGTCCCCCACTTTAAACCGAGGACCATCAGTCCTATGCCGGTTAGCAAACCGCTGGGCCTTCTCCTGAGAGAGGGACAACCTCTCCACTACCTGGTCCCAAATCTGTTGCATACGCTCCACAACAGAGTCAACACCTGGACAGACAGAAGCCTCCGTCTGTCCTGAAGAAAATCGAGGGTGAAACCCAGAATTACAGAAAAACGGAGACATCAAAGTGGCAGAGCTAGCCCTATTATTAAGAGCAAACTCAGCCAAAGGCAAAAAAGAGACCCAGTCATCCTGATCAGCAGACACAAAGCATCTTAGATAAGTCTCCAATTTCTGGTTTGTTCTCTCAGTTTGACCATTGGTCTGAGGATGAAATGCCGAGGAGAAAGACAATTGAACACCCAGTTTAGAACAAAAAGTCCTCCAAAATCTGGAAACAAACTGGACTCCTCTGTCAGACACAATGTTCTCAGGAATGCCGTGTAAACGAACCACGTGCTGAAGGAACAACAGCACCAATTCAGAGGAGGAAGGCAACTTAGGTAATGGCACAAGATGTATCATTTTGGAAAACCTATCACAAATTACCCAGATGGTGGTCATTCTCTGAGAAACAGGAAGATCGGAAATTAATCCATAGAGATATGGGTCCATGGTCTCTTGGGCACAGGCAATGGCATCAACAAACCACTAGAGCGAGAGCAAGGCTTGGAGCGAGAGCAAGTCCCGCAGGACTGCACAAATTCCCTGACATCACGAGACAAGGTAGGCCACCAAAAGGACCGACTAACCAAGTCTCTGGTACCAAAAA
This sequence comes from Oophaga sylvatica, assembly GCA_033576555.1. Lineage (NCBI taxonomy): Eukaryota > Metazoa > Chordata > Amphibia > Anura > Dendrobatidae > Oophaga > Oophaga sylvatica. The sequence continues at coordinate 120,904,089 of JARQOD010000002.1, read as the reverse complement.
TTCCGGGATGCCCAGCCAATGCGGAACAATGAATCTCAGACATCACACTCTTTTTCCATTGGTCCGGGACAAACAATTTTCCAACAGGGCAGCGCTCGGGCCTATCCTCCTGACACCCCTCCAGAGCAAGTCTCAAATTGGGCGAGATGGCGGAAAGAACTACACCCTCTTTCAAAATAACAGAAGGATCAGATAACTCAGGAGAGTCCGCAAGGAAACTCCTCGAGAGGGCATCCGCCTTAACATTCTTAGTGCCAGGAAGAAAGGAAACCACAAAATTAAAACGTGTGAAAAACAAGGCCCACCTGGCCTGTCTAGGATTGAGTCGCTTGGCAGATTCCAGATAGACCAGATTCTTATGGTCCGTAAGGACCACCACCTGATGTTTGGCTCCCTCCAGCCAATGTCTCCACTCTTCAAAAGCCCACTTCATGGCCAATAACTCCCGATTACCCACGTCATAATTACGTTCAGTAGGAGAAAATTTTCGAGAGAAAAAGGCACAAGGGTTACTTTTAGAGGTCTCTGGATCTTTTTGGGACAAAACGGCACCTGCCCCAATTTCAGAGGCATCAACCTCCACCTGAAATGGCAGAGAAACATCAGGCTGCCGTAGAACAGGAGCAGAAGTGAATCTCTGCTTAAGTTCCTGAAATGCAGAGACTGCCTCAGGAGGCCAATTCACCACATCAGAACTCTTTCTGGTCAAATCAGTTAATGGTTTAACAATAACAGAGAAATTACCAATAAATTTACGATAAAAATTGGCAAAACCCAAAAATCTCTGAAGAGCCTTTAATGAAGTAGGTTGGACCCAATCACAGATGGCCTGAACCTTGACCGGGTCCATTTCAATAACAGATGGGGACAAAATGAATCCCAGAAATGAGATCCTCTGTACGCCAAAAAGACACTTTGATCCCTTCACATACAGAGCATTCTCTCTCAAAATCTGGAATACAGTTCGAACATGTTTCACATGAGAGTCCCAGTCATTAGAAAAAATCAAGATATCATCCAAATAAACAATCAGAAATTTGTCCACAAAATCCCTGAAAATGTCATTCATGAAGGACTGGAAGACGGAAGGAGCATTAGTGAGCCCAAAGGGCATCACTAGGTACTCAAAATGCCCTTCAGGGGTATTGAATGCCGTCTTCCATTCATCCCCGTGCTTAATGCGAATAAGGTTATACGCCCCCCTGAGGTCAAGCTTGGTAAACCAAGTAGCGTTTTTCACCCCGGAAAACAGGTCAGAAATCAAGAGTAACGGGTATTGATATTTCACAGCAATATTGTTCAAGAGACGATAATCAATACACGGCCTTAATGAACCATCTTTTTTGGCCACAAAGAAAAAACCGGCACCTAAGGGTGAAGAGGATGGTCTGACACGACCCCTCTCCAATGATTCCTTGATATAAGACCGCATAGCGTCATGTTCAGGCACAGACAAGTTAAAAAGGCGACCCTTAGGGAATTTACTACCCGGCACTAACTCAATAGCGCAGTCATAGCTCCTATGGGGAGGCAAGGATGCAGATTCACCTTCGCTAAACACATCAGAAAAATCAAACAAAAAGTCAGGAACATCCTGAGCCTGGGGGGAGCAGAAAAAACAGGAGTGTTGGTATTAACACATTGGCAGCCCCAACTGGTTACAGACACAGATTTCCAATCCAAAACAGGATTATGAGACTGTAACCAAGGGAAACCCAGCACGATAATGTCATGCAGATTATATAGAACCAAAAATTTGCAGCACTCCTGGTGATCAGGTTCAACCCTCATGATCACCTGAGTAGAAAACTGGGGTCCATTCTCAGCCAAAGGGGTAGAATCGATCCCCAGTAGGGGAACAGACTTCTGTAGGGGTATCAAGGGAAACCCACAACGCCTAGCAAAATCACAATCCATCAGGTCAATAGCTGCTCCAGAATCAACGAAAGCCTGAGCAGAAAATGAGGACAGAGAGCACATCAGAGTGACAGCTAATAAAAACTTAGTCTGAACACTACCCAAGACAACTGAGCGTGCAAAACGTCTTCCCCGCTTAGGGCAGACTGAAATAGCATGAGAGGCATCACCACAGTAGAAACATAACCCATTGCGCTTTCGAAACTCATGACGCTGTGCCCCAGACACCACTCTATCACACTGCATGGGTTCAGAAGCTGGTTCACAAGGCAACACCATTCCACGCATACTTCTCCGCTCACGCAAACGTCTGTCAATTTGAATCGCTAATGACATAGAATCATTGAGACCAGAGGGGACAGGGAATCCCACCATAACATCCTTTACATTATCTGACAGACCCTTCCGGAAAAGGGCCGCCAAAGCGTCGTCATTCCATTTGGTCAGGACTGCCCACCTACGGAATCTCTGACAGTATAACTCAGCGTCATCAAGCCCCTGATTTAATGCCAACAAGGCTTTTTCAGCTTGATCAGTGACATTAGGCACATCGTACAATAACCCCAAAGCCTGAAAAAACGCATCAACATCACTCAAAACAGGATCCCCAGGTATCAGGGAAAAAGCCCAATCCTGAGGATCGCCGCGCAGGAGAGAGATGATAATTTGAACCTGCTGCGCTGCGTTTCCTGAGGACTTAGATTTTAAGGCAAAAAACAATTTACAATTATTTTTGAAATTCTGAAACTTAGCTCGATCCCCTAAAAACAAATCTGGCATGGGGATCCTAGGTTCCACAACAGGCAACCTAGCAAGGTATGCAGCAATACTCTGAACCTCAGTGGCAAGCTGATCCACATGGCCAGACAACTGTGCAAACTCCATTGGGAGAAAAGATCCTCCCCAGCAACCAGAGATACAGAGGGAAAAAAAAAAAAATGCAACAAACAGAAAAATATCTCTGACAACTCTGACAACCTTTTTTCTTTCACAATATTTTTTCCCTTCTGTGAGTACCATACAATTTTCAATTTTTATGCCGGTGATACTGTTATGTTTCGGTAGCTGAGGAGTGCAGGCAAAAAAAGCAATACACCAGAGCAGTTGGAATCTATGAGATTGCAGTACCCTGACTAACCACCACAACTAGAGGCAGCCGTGGAGCGTTCCTACGTTGGTCCTAGACGCCTCGTCACAGCCTGAGAAACTAACTACACCTAAAGATAGAAATAGGAAAGCTATCTGCCCCGGAGCAGAACCCCAAAGATAATAGAAAGCCCCCAAACATGTAATGGCGGTTAGACAAGAGGAAATACTGACACAGAAAGAAAATAGTATGAGCAAACGCTGGGCCCAAACTATCTAAATAGAAAAGGATAGGAAGGGTACTTACTGCAATCTCAGAAAACCCTGAAAAACACCAACTCTACTAATTTCAAAATCACCTGAGATCACACGACCTCTACCACCTAAATTAGTTCTCTGGTATAACAAAATCAAAACAGCAGCCACTGAAAAAACTGGAAAAAGCAAAAGTACAAACATCAGTGGCTGAACTAAACTGAGAGGGCAAAAGCCCCCGGAGGGGACCCTGAAGGCCCCCACAGAAGTGCAGGACAAAATGCAAAAATATAGCAAAAACACAAAAGAAGAAAAGGTCTTATCTGATAGCAGGAGATGCAGACACGACACAGCAGGCTACAAGGGAAACTGGAATGAAGGATTCAGACCAGAACAATTGATCACCGGCAACCCTGATGGGAAAATGACTCCCTTATATAAGACCAGTCAGTAACACCTGATTCCCAGTCCTCACAATCTTCACTAGCACCGCTTGTAACCACCAGAGGGAGCCTCTGCTCAGAACTCATCTCAAACCCATTCACAACAGCACTCCTGATGATCAGGTTCAACCCTCATTATCACCTGAGTAGAGAACTGAGGTTTATTCTCAGCCAAAGGGGTAGAATCGATCCCCAGTAGGGAATAGACTTCTGTAGGGGTATCATGGGAAACCCACAACGTTTAGCAAAATCATAATCCATCAGGTTAATAGCTGCTCCAGAATCAACGAAAGCCTGAGCAGAAAATGAGGACAGAGAGCATATCAGAGTGACAGTTAATAAAAACTTAGTCTGAACACTACCCAAGACAACTGAGCGTGCAAAACGTCTTCCCCGCTTAGGGCAGACTGAAATAGCATGAGAGGCATCACCACAGTAGAAACATAACCCATTGCGCTTTCGAAACTCATGATGCTGTGCCCCAGACACCACTCTATCACACTGCATGGGTTCAGAAGCAGTGTAATACTATTGTAGGAACTCGAGGATTCTGATAGCGTGGGGCAATGAACAATCAGAGACGGGTTTCTTTGAATGCAAATAATGTATTTGTGAAACAGCAAAACACCCAAAAACAATATTCAAACAACCCGTAGTGACATGCAATGAGTCCATATATATATACACAAGTCCAGTTATATGAATCCGGATATATAAGTCTTTGAACCTCTATAGCGAGGGTGGTAAAGTTCTTACGACGGAGTCCTCACACAAATGTGACCACAAGGTAAGTCTGATGCACAGATAACGTGGCTGGATTTACACACTGCTGGTGTGTGAAGAGTTAGATCCAGGTATGAAGAAAACACAGGGAGGTCCAGGAACAAGTTAATCTCAGTTGTGGCTTAATTCAGTGAAGTCCAACAACAAGTTCATATGTCAGTAAGGTTCCAGTAACAGTTCCAACAGCTCTCACCAGAGGTAATGCACAAAGGGTTAAACAGCAACAGTTCAGAAACACAGTTCTTATCAGATGGAGTGAACCAAGGGTTAAATTCCCAAGTCAACAGTTTAGTGATAACACAGTACTTTGTGCAACTTACATATGCAGAGAATGTCCAGAGCCATGGGTAGAAACTGCTGTGGCTGAGAAACACCTGAAGATAAGGCTATGCACTTTCCTGGTAAATACACAAAAGATCTGTGAGGAACAAAGCAGCTGGGTTGCAGGGAAACGGAAGCAGAATATTCCAGCAGTGAAACCAACACCTGAGCCAGGCTTTAAACAAACGAACAGGAAGTAGGGCACACAAAACAGCAAACTCCATTTTAACAAAGGGCAAAATCATTGACAAAGTTACCTAGAAAACCCGGAATACTGACATTACTCCCCCCCTAAAGACGGCCTCCGGACGGTCCTGGACCAGGCCTGTCCGGGTATCTCCGATGAAACTGAGCAATCTTCAGAGGCGCATTGATGTTACTTACTGGTTCCCAAGAATCATTTTCAGGAGAGTAACCTTGCCATCTAACTAGATACTGAAGCCGGTTTCTATGAAGTCTCGAATTAACAATATCCTGTACCACGAATTGTTCTTCGCCATCAACCAACACTGGTGGAGGGGGAGGTACGATACGTCCCTGAAACGTGTTAGGAGAGACTGGTTTTAATAAGGAAACATGAAATACTGGGTGTACCTTTAAAGTCCGTGGTAGCTTCAACCGACAGGCAACAGAGCTCACAATCCCAGTGATCTTGAATGGACCGATGAATTTCTGTCCCAGTTTCTGTGAAGGAACACCCAATTTTAGATTCTTGGTGGACAACCAAACTGAGTCTCCTACCTTATACATAGGTGCTGGTTTCCGGAATCTATCGGCCGACTTCTTGTAACGCTCCTGTGCTGTGGTCAGGGAGTCCTTCAAAACTTCAAGATTACGTTGCAACGCCGTCACTCTGTCTTCAACCGCTGGTACCGAAATCGTAACCGGAGACCTAGGCAAAATACTTGGATGATAACCCAGGTTGGCAAAAAAAGGCGTTACCTTCGTGGAACTGCTTTGGGAGTTGTTGTACGAAAATTCCGCTAGAGGAAGTAGCTTCAGCCAATCGTCCTGCAAATGACTGACGTAACAGCGTAGATATTGCTCCAAGGTTTGATTTGTCCGTTCGGTCTGCCCGTTGGTCTGAGGATGGTATGCAGAAGACAAGCAAACATTAATGTGGAGCGCAGAACAAAATCCTTTCCAAAATCTAGAGGTAAATTGTATTCCCCGGTCAGAAATGATGTCATCTGGTACCCCATGCAGCCGGAAAATGTTCTGGATAACTAGATCTACTGTCTCTGTAGCTGAGGGAAGACCAGCACACGGAATGAAATGAGCAGCTTTCGTTAAACGATCTACTACCACCAAAATAGTATTTTTACCACCAGAGGTGGGTAACTCCACAATAAAGTCCATCGAAATAGACCCCCAAGGGCGAGACGGTACAGGTAGCGGTTTAAGAAGACCAGTAGGTGAAACGCGAGGAACCTTGTACCGGGCACAAACTTCACAAGAGCGGACATAGTCATTCACATCCTTCAAGCAGGTAGGCCACCAAAAAAAACGAGTTAACAATTCCTGCGTCTTCTGTACCCCCCTATGACCAGCCAATTTAGAGTCGTGGACCAATTTGAGAACTCGAAGTCTTACAGCCTCTGGGACATAGATACATCGATCTCTAAGCCACACACCATTCCGAAGGACAAGATTCACATTGTCAGGTGGAGCTGCAAGAAATACGTCACCATCATAGGCCAGCTTGATCTCCTGCCACAAGTCCCGGTTCCAGAGCACTCCAACGAAATTGGCCTCCGACAAGATGGTCTTCGACGGGGTCCCAGGCACGGAATCCACGGTATGGATTCGGGATAATGCGTCAGCTTTCCCATTACGTGAACCTGGGCGGTACGAAATAATAAAATTAAACTGGTTCAAGAACAAACTCCACCTAGCTTGTCGAGGAGAAAGACACCTGGCAGACTTAAGGAATTCCAAATTGCGATGATCCGTGAGTACTACTACCTGCTGAGTTGCCCCCTGCAAATGGTGTCTCCATTCCTTAAAGGCAGAAATAATTGCCAAAAGTTCCTTATCTGCCACATCATAGTTTAAGTTCTGCAGAAGATAACCTACGAGAGAAGAAGGCACACGGGTGCAGCAAACCTTTGTCTCCGGTACGTTGTGAGAGGATAGCTCCCAATGCACAGTCAGACGCGTCCACCTCCACGATAAAAGGCTGTGCAGGATCCGGATGCATCAATATTGGAGCCGTGGTAAAACAACCCTTCAGGCGATCAAAGGCTTCCTGAGCTTGCGAAGACCATTCAAACTTCTTCCCCTTCTTGGTGAGGAGAGTGATGGGACGGACAATTTCTGAAAAATTTCGGATAAACCGTCTATAAAAGTTAGCAAAGCCAATGAATCGTTGTACCTCCTTAATGTTTCCTGGTACCGGCCAGTCCAAGATTGCCTGGATCTTGCTGGACTCCATATTCAATCCCTGAGGCGAGATAACATAGCCTAAAAATTGAATTTCAGAACAATGGAACTCACACTTTTCGAGTTTGATGTACAAATGATTATCTCTCAAACGTCTAAGTACGGTCTTGACATGTTCCTGATGTTCCTGTAAGGAGTCAGAAAAGATTAAGATGTCATCAAGGTAAATTACCACATATTGGTCCAATAAATCCCTGAAAATGTCGTTGGCTAAATGTTGAAAAGCAGCAGGAGCGTTACAGAGTCCGAATGGCATCACCAAATATTCAAAATGTCCATACCGGCATCTAAAAGCTGTCTTCCATTCGTCTCCGGGCCGTATACGGAGTAAATTATATGCCCCACGAAGATCTAATTTGGTAAATACTTTGGCCTGGCGAACTCTTTCCAACAATTCTGGAATTAGGGGCAACGGGTACCTGTTACGAATGGTTACCTTATTTAACTCCCGGTAGTCAATGCAGGGTCTTAGAGTACCATCCTTCTTCTTTACAAAGAATATTGGAGCTCCCGCTGGTGAAGAAGATGGTCGGATAAACCCCTTGGCTAAATTCTCATCTATATACTCTCGTAAAGATTTTAATTCCGGAGCCGCCAACGGGTAAACATGGCCGAAAGGAATCGCTGCTCCAGGAAGCAATTCTATGGGGCAGTCATACGGTCTATGTGGGGGAAGTTGATCTGCCTTCCTTTTATCACAAATGTCTGAGAATTCCTGATATATCAGAGGAGAGAGTAGGTACCTGTATCACCTCTTCCAAGTTCTGGGTAACTGGAGCCGCTACAGTTGGACTGATGGTAGAACTGCACTTCGGAGAAAGGTTATCTCCTTGGTTTCCCAATTGATGATTGGATTTTGTGACCGTAACCAGGGAATTCCTAAAATTACAGGAAAATGAGGAGAAGATATTAACATGAATGAAAGTGTTTCTTGATGGTCTGGTTCCATCTTACACTCCAGAGGCACTGTCTCCCGATCTACTGGTCCAGAAACTAATGGGGAACCATCCACCGTTTCCATAGTGATTGGTGAAGCTCTTAGTTGTGTCTTTATACCATGTTCCTTTGCAAAAGAAGAATCCATGAAATTCCCACCTGCTCCAGAGTCTATCATGGCAGAACTTGATATCCACTGTTCCTCCCACTGAATCTGTATAGGAAGAGAACAATGTGAATATTTCTCCCCTTGATCTTTAGGGGAAGTCGGCATCAGTATTGGGGGAAAAACCGCATCTAGATGTAGACTGGTTTCCGAAACTTCAGACTCAGCGTCTGTGTTATCATAATCCCCTACTACCGCCAACACCTTGTTTGGTCGCCTAGGACATTTAGGACAATTGATGAGGAAATGGTCCGATTGACCACAATAGAAACATAAGCGCTCACGGAGACGGTGTTCGCGGCGTTCATTATTCTCACGTCTCTGCAGTGAGTCCACCTGCATAGGCACCTCCTCAGCCTCTCGCGGGTTTTTGCCTGTGGTTTCCCTGGACGGAAGAGAGTAATTAGTAATGCGATTTACAGCGGCCCATTTTTCTTGTCTGCGTTCAGTTAAACGGATATCAATACGTACACAGTGCTGTATAAACAATTCAAACTCCTGTGGAGACTCTGACGAGCTAGCTCATCCTTGATTGCATTTGACAAACCTTTTCTAAAGATTGGTAATAAAGCATTGTTTTCCCACTGGGTGTCCACCACTAACCTTTTAAATTCAGTAACATATTCTATGACTGACCGTTTCCCCTGGCGTAAGGAAAGCAAGGCAGATTCAGCGGTAGCACGGCGGTTGGGATCGTCGAACATTTGCGCCATGGCTGCCAGAAAATTGTCCAAATTATTTAGACGGGTATCATGACTTTCAACCATAGGATTTGCCCAAGCCAGTGCACGTGATGTCAACAACATAATAATACATAGAACCTTAGATCTATCAGACCGGTAGTAGGAGGCATGTACATCAAAAAAATAATATACATTGATTAACAAACCCACGGAATTGACTTCGGTCACCACTAAAACGGAATGGAGGCAATTTGGGCATACTGGTGGATGAGGTAGGCTCAGTAGGTAAGGCCTCCAGGACTCCTAACCTAGAACGTAGATCTTGGAGAGCCTGACCAAACCCCTGTGCATTGTGGTTAACCCGAGACTCCAAGTCTCTAATCTGATTGAGTGCAGCCGCCACCTCCTGCTGCAAGGAGTTAACTATGGTGAACAATTTGTCTGCCCGTGTCTCCGTCATTGCCCCAGCAGAATCCTCTTTTTTAGGCTGGAATATCCTGTAATACTATTGTAGGAACTCGAGGATTCTGATAGCGTGGGGCAATGAACAATCAGAGACGGGTTTCTTTGAATGCAAATAATGTATTTGTGAAACAGCAAAACACCCAAAAACAATATTCAAACAACCCGTAGTGACATGCAATGAGTCCATATATATATACACAAGTCCAGTTATATGAATCCGGATATATAAGTCTTTGAACCTCTATAGCGAGGGTGGTAAAGTTCTTACGACGGAGTCCTCACACAAATGTGACCACAAGGTAAGTCTGATGCACAGATAACGTGGCTGGATTTACACACTGCTGGTGTGTGAAGAGTCAGATCCAGGTATGAAGAAAACACAGGGAGGTCCAGGAACAAGTTAATCTCAGTTGTGGCTTAATTCAGTGAAGTCCAACAACAAGTTCATATGTCAGTAAGGTTCCAGTAACAGTTCCAACAGCTCTCACCAGAGGTAATGCACAAAGGGTTAAACAGCAACAGTTCAGAAACACAGTTCTTATCAGATGGAGTGAACCAAGGGTTAAATTCCCAAGTCAACAGTTTAGTGATAACACAGTACTTTGTGCAACTTACATATGCAGAGAATGTCCAGAGCCATGGGTAGAAACTGCTGTGGCTGAGAAACACCTGAAGATAAGGCTATGCACTTTCCTGGTAAATACACAAAAGATCTGTGAGGAACAAAGCAGCTGGGTTGCAGGGAAACGGAAGCAGAATATTCCAGCAGTGAAACCAACACCTGAGCCAGGCTTTAAACAAACGAACAGGAAGTAGGGCACACAAAACAGCAAACTCCATTTTAACAAAGGGCAAAATCATTGACAAAGTTACCTAGAAAACCCGGAATACTGACAAGCAGGTTCACAAGGTAACACCATTCCACGCATACTTCTCCGCTCACGCAAACGTCTGTCAATTTGAATCGCTAATGACATAGAATCATTGAGACCAGAGGGACAGAGAATCCCACCATAACATCCTTTACATTATCTGACAGACCCTTCCGAAAAAGGGCCGCCAAAGCGTCGTCATTCCACTTGGTCAGGACTGCCCACCTACGGAATCTCTGACAGTATAACTCAGCGTCATCAAGACCCTGATTTAATGCCAACAAGGCTTTTTCAGCTTGATCAGTGACATTAGGCTCATCGTACAATAACCCCAAAGCCTGAAAAAATGCATCAACATCACTCAAAACAGGATCCCCAGGTGTCAGGGAAAAAGCCCAATCCTGAGGATCGCCGCGCAGGAGAGAGATGACAATTTGAACCTGCTGCGCTGCGTTCCCTGAGGACTTAGATTTTAAGGCAAAAAAACAATTTACAATTATTTTTGAAATTCTGAAACTTAGCTCGATCCCCTAAAAACAAATCTGGCATGGGAATCCTAGGTTCCACAACAGGCAACCTAGCAAGATAGGCAGCAATACTCCGAACCTCAGTGGCAAGCTGATCCACACGGCCAGACAACTGTGCAAACTCCATTGAGAGAAAAAAAAAAAATCCTCCCCAGCACCCAGAGATACAGAGGGAAAAAAAAATGCAACAAACAGAAAAATATCTCTGACAACTCTGACAACCTTTTTTCTTTCACAATATTTTTTCCCTTCTGTGAGTACCATACAATTTTCAATTTTTAGGCCGGTGATACTGTTATGTTACGGTAGCTGAGGAGTGCAGGTAAAAAAGGCAATACACTAGAGAAGTTGGAATCTATGAGATTGCAGTACCCTGACTAACCACCACAACTAGAGGCAGCCGTGGAGCGTTCCTACGTTGGTCCTAGACGCCTCGTCACAGCCTGAGAAACTAACTACACCTAAAGATAGAAAGAGGAAAGCTATCTGCCCCGGAGCAGATCCCCAAAGAACATAGGAAGCCCCCAAACATGTAATGGCGGTTAGACAAGATGAAATACTGACACAGACAGAAAATAGTATGAGCAAACGTTGGGCCCAAACTACCTAAATAGAAAAGGATAGGAAGGGCACTTACTGCAATCCCAAAAAAACCCTGAAAAGCACCAACTCTACTAATTTCAAAATCACCTGAGATCACACGACCTCTACCACCTAAATTAGTTCTCTGGTGTAACAAAATCAAAACAGCAGCCACTGAAAAAACTGGAAAAAGCAAAAGTACAAACATCAGTGGCTGAACTAAACTGAGAGAGCAAAAGCCCCCGGAGGGGACCCAGAAGGCCCCCACAGAAGTGCAGGACAAAATGCAAAAATCAAGCACAAAAACAAAAAGAAGAAAATGTCTTATCTGTTAGCAGGAGATGCAGACACGACACAGCAGGCTACAAAGGAAACAGAACTCAAGGATTGAGACCAGAACAATTGATCACCGGCAACCCTGATGGGAAGGCGACTCCCTTATATAAGACCAGTCAGTAACACCTGATTCCCACTCCTCACAATCTTCACTGGACAGTCCAGTACCGCTTGTAACCACCAGAGGGAGCCTCTGCTCAGAACTCATTTCAAGTCCATTCACAACAGACCCCGGCACCTGAGATATTTACCAGTCCTCTCTGCACCGCAGCGCTGCGTCCTCTTCCTGGTCCTCGGCAGTGAATGATCAGGCAGGGGGCGCGGCGCTCACTAATGACGTCATAAGCCCTCTGCTGATCATTCACAGCCAGAGGAGTCAGACGAGGACGCAGCCTGCAGCGCGGAACGGGACAGGTAAATATTGCTATACTCACCCCTCCGCCGGCGCGTCTCTGCAGCCTCTCCTCTTCTCCTGGCGCTCTCCGCAGCGCTTCCTTCCTACAGCGGTCACATGGTACCGCTCATTAAAGTCATGAATATGTGCATATTCATGACTTTAATGAGCGGTGCCATGTGACCGCTGCAGGAAGGAGCCGGAGATCATGGGAGAAGCAGGGGGGCTGCAGAGACCGCGCCGGCGGAGGGGTGAGTATAATCCGACACCCCCGCTCCCCCTCCCCCGCCGACCCCGTATATGACCCGCGTATAAGCCGAGAGGGGGACTTTCAGCCCTAAAAAATGGGCTGAAAATCTCGGCTTATACACAAGTATATACGGTACATTCGAATCTAGCTGCTGCACTTAGGGCCCCGTCTCACATAGCGAGATCGCTAGCGAGATCGCTGCTAAACAGCGATCTCAGCAGCGATCTCGCTATGTCTGACACGTACCAGCGATCAGGCCCCTGCTGTGAATCGCTGGTCGTGTCAGAAATGCCTGGACATTTTTTTGATCGTTGGTCTCCTGCTAGCCAGCATGCATCGCTGCGTGTGGCAGGCAGGAGACCAGCGATCAGCTGGTAACCAAGGTACACATCGGGTTTCCAGGCGCGGGGCTGTGCCTGGAAACACGACGTGTACGTTGGATACCAGAACGCTGCTGCAGGGGAGCTGGTAACCAAGGTACACATCGGGTTTTCAGGCACCGCGCAGAGCCTGGAAACCCGACGTGTACCTTGGTTACCAGCTCCCTACATCAGCGGGCTGATATACAACGTACACTGCGGGTAACTAGGCGACGTTACCCGCAGTGTCGCTGTCCTGATCGCTGCCTCAGCTGCCTGTTTGGCAGCTCAGCAGCGATCATGTAGCGACACACCAGCGATCCTGATCATTGTCTGGATCGCTGGTGTGTCGCTATGTGAGACGGGGCCCTTAGATCTGCGCTCTCTCCGCTTCTACTTTTTCCTATTTTATATTCAATTAAACACAACTGAAAGTGACAAATGTATTAAAGCATTTAATCCATTAAAGTATGCTGCAGTTCTATTGCCTCTGACATAGTGCAAACAGGTTGACACAAAGATCTCTACACATTTCAGAATCAGGTGGACTGCTGATAGCTATTGATTGCTTGGGTCAGTACGTGAAATTGACTTTAGCTGTCAATCTCCTATTGTAACAAGGCAGCAATAATAGAACAATCAAGCAGTAAGAAGACAAATCTCTTTGTGCTTGCAATACACAAGAGAGGAAAAATGAAATTTCCCTGATGTTCAACTTGGCACCAATCAAGTGAAGAAACATATACCTTAATGCTGAAAATACATAGTTGTGCGCAAATGTTTACATACCCCGGCAGAAATTTTGCTTCCTTGGTCAGAGAATATGAATGATAACACCAAAACTTTTTCTCCACTCATGGTTAGTGGTTGGGTGAAACCATTTATTGTCAAACTACTGTGTTTTCTCTTTTTAAATCAAAATGACAACCCAAAACAACTAAATGACCCTGATCAAAAGTTTACATACCCCATTTCTTAATATCGTGTATTTCCGCCTCTAACATCAAAGACAGCTTGAAGTCTTTTATGGTAGATGTGGATGAGGTTCTTATGATTGTAACTCACCTAGTCTAGCTCTTGCCAAGCAGTCATATGCTTCCTAGTACTGTAGTTACTCTTCTGGCTTTAACTCAGGGGCGGATGTACCACAAATGCAACGTGGCCCAGAAGTGGAGTGGGGCCTTGCAGGCTGGGTTCGTATGGTCCACAGCGGCAGACCACGCAGCTGTTATAGGGCCACTCAGTCAAGATTACTGTAGGTGGAGTTGCCATTGCAACAAGAGGGTTAATATGAAGTGTGATATGTTATGTTATGTGTTTGATAAAAGAATGTTGCATTTTATCTTTATGGTCAGTTTGTGTCTCAGTTCTTCTGGAGGCACTGCCTCAAGGACGTCCCAGGGAATGGGGGGAGGTCTGTCCACTAAGGGAACTATTACCAGCATAGGGAAATAGTTTGCATCACGCAAGGTAGTATAGAGTTAAAACAAGGGATTATCTCATTAGTTGAGAAGGGTTAGATTAATTTTTATAGTGGAAGCACTTTCTCATTTTGAGTCAGTGGAGTTAAGACTGGATGAGAGTGAGTGAGGAGTCTAGGAGAGTCAACTGTGTGAGGTGGTTCTGAAGAAGTGCTAGATAATAATGGTGCCAACAGGTTTTTAAGAAAGCGGATCCAGCAGAAGTGAGAGGGTTCTTTCAGAACAAGTCACCTAACAGTATGAAGACACATCTGGAGCTTCGTGTGGACGTCGGTGCAGTCTTGGGCCTAGGGCCTGGAAGAGGTATTGAGTGCTATATCTGTCCCCCTTGTGAGGAAGATGTTAGCCGGGTCACAGCGAAAGGGAAAGATGTTGGGCTTCAGGGAAACTATTATACCTTATTATGGTGTCACGCTTACGCCCTGACTGGAGGGCGCGAGCCAGGGGGTTGTGACCCCATTGTGCCACAAATCAGACTGCCCTGGAAGGGGCATGACTAAGACAGCTACATCAGTCTTCACTGGAGCCTCTGATGGTGAGGTCAGGCTTGTGCGGCAGGTAGCTGCCAGGTGCCACTCCAGGGTGGTGTCTGGCTGTGACTGCTGATCCCACTTGGGGAGACGGAACACTAGGACAGGTACGAGTAGCGGACAGGCTGGTGAGCACTGCGGGCACGGCTAGTACTCTGGCAGGGGGTCATGGCTGAGACACAGACAGGCAGGCTTGGCTGGGACATTGGCTGGCGGGCACGCCTGAGACACTGGAAGGCGGGCACGGCTAAGACACTGGCAGGCGGGCATGGCTGAGACAGGGACACGAGCAGGAAGGAATGGTGTATTGAAGGCAAAGACCTGTTAAACAGAAGATGCAGGTACTGGTACTGGCAGGAAGGAGTGGTGTATGAAGGAACAGGTTTAAATCTTTTCACACTGTATTATTATTATTATTTATTTATTTATATAGTGCCATTAATTCCATGGTGCTGTACATGAGAAGGGGTTACATACAAAGTTATAGATATCGTATACAGTAAATAAATTTATAATGACAGACTGGTACAGAGGGGAGAGGACCCTGTCCTTGCGGATTTACATTCTACGGTAGACGCAGGTACTGGTACTGTTAGGAAGGAGTGGTGTATGAAGGAACAGGTTTGAACCTGTACACACTGGAGGTGCAGGTGTGTGGCCCAGCTGCGCTTGGTACACATGTCTCCAGGAGAGTGCACAGATAAGGTAATTGTGAAGCCTGATATTCATTCACATCACACACTTCCAACACTGCCACCAGAGGGCAACTTAGACTATTTAAGTTAGTGTGACGTAGCAGTAGTGGTTCAGTCTTAGGGATTTTTCTAGTCAGAGCTCAGTCTGAGCTAGACATGGAATTGTAGAGAAGACTGATTACGGACAGAGCTCAGGTAGTTCATTTTGTACTGAAGTGGAGGCTTGTACGAGTGGAAAGGAATCACTCTAGCCTAGTCAGAGCTACATTTGAATCTGAAGCTGTTACTCAGAACAAGCTGCCTGTGTTCCCTAAGAACGTGGAAAGTGACTCTCAGAGCGAGCATGAAATCAGTTGACAGAGTTCCTGATAGCCACTCTGGACAGAGTCTTTGAAGGAAAGAAGGAAAGGGATTACAGCAGTTATAACAATGAGGCAACTGAGAACAGGTCAGTGAGCTTGGAAGAACAACTGACAACTACACCTACTGCTACCCGTGCTTATGTTAAGGGCAAGAGCAGGGCGACAGGCGAGTGGAGAAAGAAGGACAAGTGACCAAGGTGACAGATCATCTTCACTTAATTAACCGGACACGGGGTCCGAAGCATTGCTAGTACTTCACGGCTAGTAATAAGAAACACCGGAATCCTTGCTGGACTTCAAGTCACAGAAGGTAGCCCTAAGCGTTGATACGTAACTGGAGTCAGGGAGAACAAGGACTTTTAGCAAGTGCACTGCTTAGAGGACTTCGTTCTTTCCAACCTCTGATTATCAGAGACGGAGAAGGCTCTACCACAATGTCAGCCGGGCGTAACTGTTACAGTAGGAGTTAAACTTGACTTCATGCAAGTTAGGACTCACAGATATTCAAGAGAAAGGAGGCCTTAAACCTGCTCAGCAATCCCTGAATGTGCATTCTCCAACCTGACCAGCTTCCCGGGACATACCTGCCAACAACATCAGTAAAGGTATGGAAAGAGACTGAATTGTGTGTGACTGACTTATTATCTGCACCACCATAGACTTCAAGGGAAAAGTCTCGCCTGTGGGAGACTCACCATCTTGCTGCCCCATAACATCCCCTTAGAAGATCCATATTGCAGCGCTGGTCAAATTGATCAGAAACCACAGGTGGTGTCACAAACTAATCTTTATAATCCCCTGTAAATATCCCCCATTGCATGACCGCCCAGGGCCACGGACCGAGCTCTGCTGCCAGTGACATCCCCATAGACTTCCATGGGCTCGGTGCCGAGTGTCCCATAGCCCTGGTACCCACATTGTGTGCGCGTCATCTTTGGCGTCACGAACAGGATACGAAGCTTACAAATTGTGAGTCCTGTGTGCCTAAATGGACTGTTTTTGCGCAAAAAGACTGTGTGCAGCTTTTGTAATTTTTGGCGCCATTTTCCGCCATTTTACCGCCATATTCGTGCCCTGAGGCGCTGGTGAAGAAGGTGGGCGTGCATTCGTGGGCGTGTACCCCCCTGTGGCGCGAAAGTGATGGGCGCCCTCTCTAAATGCTACTATAATGTGAGAGCCTGCCCCACTGCTAAGGAGATCCGCCTCCTCTTCATTTTCTATGCCAAAAAGAGGAAGCGCAAATCCCGCCTCCACGGAAGAGACCAGATTGTTCCAGATGGAAAACACAGTCTGGCCTGGAGAGAGATGGCGGAAGGACAGGAGACGCTGTGTGGAGGAGCGGCGGCGCTCAGGCCCCGTTCCCCAGAAAAGCCACTGCCTGTGCCGGAGCCGTCCCCAGTTCGGGACACTAACCAAATCATGCTGGAGTTAGAGGAGGTGAATGCGGTGCTCAGGGACATGATCCAGCGCCGTGAAGAAATGGATGAGACAGAGAGAAGCTGGCGTGCCCGGAAACAGCGGCTGCTGTGGGACGCAATGCTCTCTCCCCCAGGAACGCAGCCAGTACCTGTGCTCCCTGTGCCACCACCGTCAGCAGCTGATGAGAAACCGGAGGCCGGCCCTGAAAGAGCTGATCCCGACTCCACCGATGATCCGGTCGGAGGGACGGAGGCTGAGGAGGCCCTGCCCGTTCCGGAGTACCAGCCAGGCCAGGAGGCCGCAGCAGAATGCAGTCCCCCGGTAGGGACGCCGGAGGGGAGTCAGCCGTCCGTGATGGAGGTCGACTGGGACGTGATGGAGTATCTGGACGATGTGACTTATGACATCCAGACCGATAACGAATGGGGACGCAGCGAGCAGGAGAAGCGACGTCAGCAGGAGGAGAGAGAGGTGCAGCAGTTCCGTCAGCGGTACCAGGAGGAGTTCCTCGCCGACAAGGAGAATGTCCGGAGGAATAAAGGTACGCTCCGGGAACCGCGGCGTCAGGGGTGTGTGAGCGATTTTAAACTCCGCAAGGGCTGGGGCTTCATCCACGAGCCAGGCCTATACCAAGGAGTCTTTGTCAGCCGCAGAGATGTAGAGTCCCATCTGCCCATTGGTCACCCGGGAAGAGATCTCGTGAACGGGGATATCGTCAGCTATACGCGGCACTGGGGACTTAAAGGGTGGTACGCCTTAAACGTCACCCGTGTCAGCGACCCCATCCCCGACGCCGGTAGTGTGCATCATGTCGCAGTGTCTCAGTCTCCATTACCAACAGCACCCAGCCATGCACCAGCATCGCAACCAGCGTCCTCTTCCGCACCAAGATCCTATCCAACCTCGTACCCTGCGACCCAACCTGCATCGCAACCCACGGTCGCTTCTGCATCGCAATCTGCGTCATATTCTGAGTCCTGCTCCAAATCGCAAAAGTCTGATGCGACTTCAATGGAGCCACTAAGCAAGCCTGCTTCTTGTACAGCATCTTATGCTGCAGCAGCGACCCCTATGGAGCTGAATCTATATTCTAGAGAGGCACCTGTTGAGCCCCTAGTGGATCACACAAGAACTGTAGCTACGCAAACCTTGATTGCAGGCCATGACTTGTTTGTTATGCGTTCAAAAGAGCACCGCGTCGTTCCAGCCCCAGGAGTGGAAGACGTCATTGAAATCTGCAAAGAAGAAGATCAGTAGGACCCAGACAGGGTTTACTGTACTTGTATAAAGTTGGAGAAGTTGAAGAGAATTTGCACTTTATTAATATTGTGATAAATGTTTAATAATGTTACTTGCTATATGTGATGATGTTTACATAGTTGCATAGAATACCCAGTTGGGTAATGTGGAATAGTTAAAAGAAGTAATTAGAAATGTGATTTTCTAAACTTGAAAAGGTTTTATCAAAGGACTGCGTGGCTGTGGACTGTGCCAGCCCAAAAACTTTCATTGTAAATAGTTCGCACTTCGGTGCCCCATCTTGGTTTTACATAAAGCCTTACTACCTCTGAAGAAAAACCCGTATGGTGTGGCCTAGAGTGAGGTCTGCAGCAATGAAGTCCTGCAGCCCACCCAGGACCCACGTGGGAGGTTTTTGGTGCGGGTCCTCCACAAGAATCTTGTCTTACATATTTATGTGAAAAAAAAAAAAAATGTTTTGATAATTTTCTATTGACCTATGTACAAATTGTAACGTTAAAGAGTCCTTACCTCCCGCAAGGGATGAGTTATATGTTAAATGTTGATGTTATATGCAAAACAAAAATATTTTTCTTTTCTATTTCAGCCCGGGAGTGCTGAGTTTAACTAGGGGGGGATGTGTGGCCCAGCTGCGCTTGGTACACATGTCTCCAGGAGAGTGCACAGATAAGGTAATTGTGAAGCCTGATATTCATTCACATCACACACTTCCAACACTGCCACCAGAGGGCAACTTAGACTATTTAAGTTAGTGTGACGTAGCAGTAGTGGTTCAGTCTTAGGGATTTTTCTAGTCAGAGCTCAGTCTGAGCTAGACATGGAATTGTAGAGAAGGCTGATTACGGACAGAGCTCAGGTAGTTCATTTTGTACTGAAGTGGAGGCTAGTACGAGTGGAAAGGAATCACTCTAGCCTAGTCAGAGCTACATTTGAATCTGAAGCTGTTACTCAGAACAAGCTGCCTGTGTTCCCTAAGAACGTGGAAAGTGACTCTCAGAGCGAGCATGAAATCAGTTGACAGAGTTCCTGATAGCCACTCTGGACAGAGTCTTTGAAGGAAAGAAGGAAAGGGATTACAGCAGTTATAACAACGAGGCAACTGAGAACAGGTCAGTGAGCTTGGAAGAACAACTGACAACTACACCTACTGCTACCCGTGCTTATGTTAAGGGCAAGAGCAGGGCGACAGGCGAGTGGAGAAAGAAGGACAAGTGACCAAGGTGACAGATCATCTTCACTTAATTAACCGGACACCGGGGTCCGAAGCATTGCTAGTACTTCACGGCTAGTAATAAGAAACACCGGAATCCTTGCTGGACTTCAAGTCACAGAAGGTAGCCCTAAGCGTTGATACGTAACTGGAGTCAGGGAGAACAAGGACTTTTAGCAAGTGCACTGCTTAGAGGACTTCGTTCTTTCCAACCTCTGATTATCAGAGACGGAGAAGGCTCTACCACAATGTCAGCCGGGCGTAGCTGTTACAGTAGGAGTTAAACTTGGCTTCATGCAAGTTAGGACTCACAGATATTCAAGAGAAAGGAGGCCTTAAACCTGCTCAGCAATCCCCTGAATGTGCATTCTCCAACCTGACCAGCTTCCCGGGACATACCTGCCAACAACATCAGTAAAGGTATGGAAAGAGACTGAATTGTGTGTGACTGACTTATTATCTGCACCACCATAGACTTCAAGGGAAAAGTCTCGCCTGTGGGAGACTCACCATCTTGCTGCCCCATAACATCCCCTTAGAAGATCCATATTGCAGCGCTGGTCAAATTGATCAGAAACCACAGGTGGTGTCACGAACTAATCTTTATAATCCCCTGTAAATATCCCCCATTGCATGACCGCCCAGGGCCACGGACCGAGCTCTGCTGCCAGTGACATCCCCATAGACTTCCATGGGCTCGGTGCCGAGTGTCCCAAAGCCCTGGTACCCACATGTGGTGCGCGTCACAGGTACTGGTACATGAAGGATGGAAATATAGATGGGAATGAAGGAACAGGTTTGGCCCTGTTCACATGGGAGAAAACCGCAAGGCTGCGGAGAGGAGCTGCAATTGGTAGCAAGAGGTTCAGCAGTAGCAGAAGCAGAACAAAGCAAAACCGCAGGAGTGTGGAGCAGAGGCAGAAAGTGGTTCAGCAGCAGCAGGAGCGGAGCAAAGCGGAACCACATGGTATGCGGAGAGGAGCTGCAGCAAGAGATTCTGCAGCAACAAGGGCAAAGCGGAACCGCAAGGTATGCGGAGAGGAGCTGCAGCAAGAGGTTCTGCAGCTACAAGAGCGAAGCAAAGCAGAACCACATGGTATGCGGAGAGGAGCTGCAGCAACAAGAGCAAAGCAAAGCGGAACTGCAAGGTATGCGGAGAGGAGCTGCAGCAAGAGGTTCTGCAGCAACAAGAGCGAAGCAAAGTGGAACCGCAAAGTATGCGGAGAGGAGCTGCAGCAAGAGGTTTTGCAGCAACAAGAGTGAAGCAAAGTGGAACCGCAAAGTATGCGGAGAGGAGCTGCAGCAAGAGGTTCTGCAGCAGCAGGAGTGAAGCAAAGCGGTACCGCAAGGTATGCGGAGAGGAGCTACAGCAAAAGGTTCTACAACAGCAGACAAGACAGAGGGAGTAAACACAAGGGTACACAGAGCTGGGAAGGAAAGGCCACAGACTGGGATAGAACAGACACAGTTATAGGACAGATTTAGACTAGGAAACGTACAAGGCAAGGCACAGAGACAGGGATAAGACAGACACAGGTATAGGACAGAGTACAGGCACGGAAAGGAACAAGACAAGGCACAGGAACAAAGACACAGACACCAGAATAATCAGCCTCCTGGAGGGCAGACATACAGGTACGAGGCAAAGCTAGGAACAAGGACACAAAGACTAGGATATACAGCCTCCTGGAGGGTAGACAGACAAGAACAAGGCAAAGCTAGGAAACGAGTCTCTAGAGAAGGCGAGACACAGGACAGGACCTGGCAACTCAGTAGCAAGACAATGAGTGAAGATGTTGCTTAGGCAAGTTCCACTGGGTGGAGCTGCCCTAAATTCTAGAGGCCTCTTGATGACTGGCCGGGAGCACATTAGGCAGGTGCACACTGATTCCATAAGAACCAGAGAGTGCCTGCGCCGCCCCCCTATGCACACAGCCATGAAGCATGCAGAGAGCAGGCAGGAAGCAAGAGGCAAAGAGCATGGAACTGGCAACAGACAGAAGTCACCACATGACCTGGAGCAGTGAGTAAGTTGGTGTGTGGGGGATGGGAGGCCATGCATCGATGCCAGCAGGATTGTTACAAATGGGCAGGTTGGGCAGACCAGAGTAAACTACTGATAGCACACAGAACAAAGGGAGCATCACCAAAAAGGGACTTTGTCTCAATATGTGTGCCACAACTGCTTATATCCACAAAGTACAGTAAAGCTGAACCTGTTGTACCAGACCCATGGTTTCCTGTCATATCTCTAGATAATCCGGTACCATGGACGGGGTGGTAACAAGGACTCCCAAACAACGAGTACAGAACGAACCCTACGGCATCTTACACACCTGTCTGACTCCTGTTTAGAAGAGTGGTTTCAGGGCAAAGAGAACTCAGTTTTGGCCAACAGCAAACTGGCCCTGTACCTCTTTCATTAAGAGCGGGAGTGAGAGGGGCCCAGTGTCAAGCAGCACTGGGCCTCCCTCACTCCCGCCTATAATCATGCAGGTACCCAGAGGCGGGGAAAGAGCGCTGCGCAAAGTTCAGAAATTGAAAAAGGAGGTGTGACGACACAGCATTTTATCTTAACTAACCAGACCTCTATTTTCACCAAGCTAGGAGTAATATACTGTTCACTTTCAAATTTATGTGTTTCTTTCTGGTTGGTCAAGAAAACACAGACTTTTTTTCATATAAGCCTGTGTGATTGACTTTTAAGTTGACATTTGATGTAACATATTGTGCTGTTATTCTGCAGTCCCTTGCCCTCCAGATTTTCTGATGGGACTTCAATACCCGCGCAACCACGGACTCCGGTATCCGATCCCTAGAACTCAGCCCTGTGGCGAGTTTAATCACAGCTCCACTCCCCAGGTTCTGCTCACTTCTCTCCTACTGACACCTGGTAAGGGGACCCCTCCTTGCTTCCAGGCATGACATTCCTCCCTGTGAGGGAGACAATGTCACTGTGGCAACCGGACTCCTGTGGTGCCACATTCCCCTTCAGTGAAATTCAGTACTCCCAGACTGAGGAAATTTAGACATATTAACAAGTGAACAATCATAACTGTTTACAAGATTTTAAAAATGAAAATTACAAAAACCATAGCTCAAAAATAGTCCTGGGGACGATTAGTCCATGCGTCATTGTCCATTGTTCATTCCTTGGTGTTGTCAAAGTCTGAAGGTAAAACCGTGTATGGCTCAGCCTCCCACTGGTCGTCTAGTTTGTGAACTCGTTTCTTCCTTTTGAGTACCTGTTCTGCAGGTGACAAGGGAACTGCAGAGGCGTGCTGATAATTTTTTTTCCTGCCTCTGTCTTTCTGGGACAAACTTTTCTCTACATATTCTTGCATCTTGTGATATTGTTGCTGCTGCTCTGTATCCCAGTCTGCATCTGGTGATGTCGTCTCCGGTGTTAAAACTCCTATGTCCAAGTCAGTGGGTAACTTGCCAGGTCTTGCCCTCATCTTGTAGGCGGGTGTACAGTAGGTGGAGTTCACCGGGATGTGGTTATATATGTCTCCCAAATAAGGTAACTTCTCTGGCCTCAGGCTATGCTCTTCCAGGGGCAGAGTCTTCAACAGGTCTATTACTACCTGGTTCATTTTCTCGCATAACCCGTTGGACTGGGGATGATACAGCGTGGTTCTTATTCTCTTGCAGCTGTACAGGTTACAAAACTTCTGGAACAATTCTGCTTCAAAGGCTAGGCCTTAGTACAGTAAGCACTCGTTCAGGGTAACCGTGTGGGTGACAAAAGTGTTGTTGAAATGTTTTGGCTGATGTCTTCGCCGTCTGATCCTTCACTGGAACTACTACCAGGAACCAGGAGTTGTGTTCTAGTATGGTGAGGGCGTAGGCATAGCCTGACCGGTTTGTGGCCAGCTTCATGTGGTCCAAGGCTACCAGCTCAAGTGGTTGGTGACTATGGGCTGTAGGGGAGCTTTCTGGCTATCAAGGTCTTTCTGTCTCAGGTTGCATGGACCATATTCTCGACACCATTTCTCCATTGCTTTTCTCATGCCAACCCAGTAGAATTGCTCACGTAGCAGGACTTCAAACTTCTTCCATCCGGAGTGTCCTGCTTCATCGTGGTACGCTTCAAAGACCATTGGCACATCCCACTTCGGGACTACCACCTGCCAGACCAGTTCGTGGGTACGGGAGTTGACGCTTCTCTGACACAGCTTCCCCTCATAGATGCCCTTCTGGACCAGGGTGTGAATCAGCTTGTGTCAGCAATTCCTTTACTAGACAAACTGCCGGATCGCTATCCTGCGTTTCTGCCCATCCATGGTGGGACAATGCGTTAACCGCTACCTCTTGCACGGCATAGTGCTTGTCCCTCACACAGTGGGAGCACTAGGTCGCACTGGGGTGGTGGAAGGCTGGTAACTCGATTTCTTCTAGTTCCTCAGGGTCTTCTCACTTATCCTGCAAGTTGGGCATCCTGGACAGCGCATCAGCATTAGCGTTTTTATGCCCCCCCCAGTATTTGATGGTAAACTCGTAGTTGGACAGCTGAGCCATCCATTGCTCCTCCAACGCACCTAGCTTCACCGTTTCAAGGAGGGTCAGCAGATTATTATCCGTATAAATGGTAAACTTCTCTGAAGCCAGGTAGTCTTTGAAGCGCTCTGTTACCGCCCAGACTATGGCGAGAAACTCCAGTTTAAAGGCACTATAGTTGTCAGGGTTCCTTTCCGTGGGACGAAGCTTCCTGCTGGTGTAGGCAATCACTCTCTCTCTGCCTTGCTGTACCTGGGACAGCACTGCTCCCAATCCCACATTGCTGGCGTCCGTATAGAGTATGAAGGGTTGGCCATAGTCGGGGTAGGCCAGGACTTCGTCTCCCGTGAGAGCCATCTTCAAACGAGTGAAGGATTCTTCTTCTCTTTTACTCCACTCGAACGGAGGACTCGGGTTCTTGGCCTTCTTGAACTGGCCTATTAAGAGGTCCTGCATGGGTGCCGCTATCTTTGTGAAGCCCTTTATGAATCTCCTGTAGTAACCTACCAGCCCAAGGAATTGCCGCACTTCCTTGATGGTGGAGGGTCTTGGCCATTCCTTGAGCACGGTGACTTTTTACAAGATCTGGTGCCACACCGTCGGCGCTTTCCACGTGACCTAGGTACTGCAGCTTGGGCTTCAACAGGTGGCACTTGGACGGCTTTGCTATCAGGATGAAACGGATAAGGCCTCGAACACCTCAGCCAGGTGCTCCAGGTGGTCTTCGTACGTCTTTGAGTAGACGATGACATCGTCCAGGTACAACAAAATGGTTTCGAAGTTTTTATGTCCTAGGCAGCATTCCATTAACCGCTGGAACGTTTCCTGTGCATTGCAGAGCCCGCATGGCATGCAGTTGAGCTTGGTGTCGTAAACGCTGTCTTATCTCTGTCTGCTTTTACCATGGGAACCTGCCAACACCCACTGGTGAGATCTAAAGTGGAGAAAATAGTTAACGGATCTCAGTGCAACTGATTCCTCAATGCTGGGTAACGGGTAAGCGTCCATATGTGTAATGCGGTTAATCTGCCTGTAGTCAACACACATCCTCATTGTACCATATTTCTTTCTAATGAGGACTAACAGGGCTGCCCAGGGGCTACAACTATCTCTGATTACCCCAGCCTCCTTCATCTCCCATAACATACCCTTGGCACATTGATAGTGAGCTGGGGGTACAGGTCCGTACCTCTCTTAATGGGTGGATGATCTCCGGTGGGGATATGCTGTTGGACCCCTTTTACCTGCCCAAAGTCTAGAGGGTGTTTGCTAAAGACCCGCTCATTCTCGAACCACCCGGTAAACCCCATGCTTTTGATGCGAAGTGGTGGAGTCAGTACTTATGTGTAGCTTCTGACACCAATCCTTAGCTGCCCTCAGAGCCATTGTCCTCCGCCTGGTCGGATTGAAGCAAGGGTTCCATGGCCTTTATTGCATTATTACTGGCAGTGAACAGCTTAGCAAGGGTGGCATACCGGGGTAAATGGACTTCTTTCTCCCCACAATTCAGGATGCGTATCGGTACCCTCCCTTTGCGGACATCGACTATCCCTCTGGCTGTCAGGATGGTGGGTCTACTATCAGGGTACACGGGTTCTACCAGGGCCTGGTAATCTTGATCCCTGAGGCCTATTGCTGCCCGACACCAATTCAACATTTCACTCCTAGGGGGTATTACAATGGGGACTGGATCACTCACTCTAACACTGCCGACTTTTCCACCAGACAGCTCTACCTGATGTCTCTGCATCAGGGCTCTGATTTCCTTTTGCAGGATATGCTGCTGACTGGAACTGGCGGTCTCGGCTACCTGTTGCAGCAAAACAATAATTTCTCCAAGACAATACTCTATTACATTTGCCTAGAGTAATCATAGGATGGCATTCTTGTTTGTCAATATCAACTATAA
Source organism: Oophaga sylvatica (assembly GCA_033576555.1). Taxonomy (NCBI): domain Eukaryota; kingdom Metazoa; phylum Chordata; class Amphibia; order Anura; family Dendrobatidae; genus Oophaga; species Oophaga sylvatica. The sequence goes on along the minus strand of JARQOD010000002.1, from coordinate 120,877,906 downwards.
TCAAACCTTTGAACTGCAATTCTACTCGGCCAACCTTGATGGTCACCTCCTTATACCCCACCTGAGTCATGGACTGACCATTGCTGGCAAAGATGTTAAAGTGTTTGAGCTGCGAGTAATGTCTTAATCAGCCCAATACCGTTTAAAAAGGATTTATGGCATTGTTGTCACCTGGGAGCCCGGTGTCCAATAAAGCATTCATGCCATCAAGCACGACGGGCAGGACCGGCTGTCCTCCCACGTACTTATCTCGCCAGCTTTGTGGGCTCAGTCGTCTTACTCCTGGGGGTTGGCCCTTTGCCGCAGGGTTGCTTGTTTAAATTACGGAATCTTGCGATGTGCTCAGCCTTGCTGCAGTGGTGACAGATAAGCCGTCTGTCGTGGTTGTAGCGATCGTTGTCTCTCCTTCTGGTCGGTGGGATTCTCTTCTGCCGTCGCCACGAGACGTCATCTGGACTGAAAGCCAGCTGGATCTTCTCCTTTGGGGACACTTGCATTGATTGCACGGTTTTGGTTAGTGCAGCCACATTTGGTCAGCTCCTGGACCTGGAGATGTAGGCCAGCAGATGAGTTTTTAATCTAGTGTCTGCACATCGGGCCCTTGATGTGTGTCGGGGAAAAGTATGCCGCCTCCTGGTGGTATGATAGCTGGGGCGCTGGGAGGGGTGCTGTGCCACTTGGGTTGGTTCTCGCAGCCCCCCAGATGGCCCGGGTCTTTAAATCGGGCGAAGTGCAGGTTAGGGTTTTGCAGGGCCATAATGCGCAGCTGTGTCCGGTGAGCGGTGGACAGGAGCCCCTCAGTAAACTGCTCGGTTAGCAACTTCCTTGTCTCGCACACTGTAGGGTCTACCTGTTTATGGCCTGCAGCACCTCTTGCAGGTTTAGGGCATAGTCCCGTACACTGTCCTGCACCTTTGATTGCACCCGTAGAATTTCATGTTAATCTCCACTGCTCTTTTGTCGGTGTCCGGCCAGGACTCACCTCCCTCTGGGCTGCACCGGTAGCTACCAATAAGGATGCTGACTTTTTGGCTCTCTGATAGGTGGTACACTTGAATAAATATGCAGTCTCTCCTTAAAGTCGCTCAGGGTGTGCGACTCTCTGTGTATGAGGTAGCCAGGCCGCCCCTGGATATATGGCATGGTAAAGGCATTAGGTGCGGGCTGCGCCCGCCTCTGAATCCTCTCCTAAATTGGGTATCTCCTTCCCTGCAGTGAACCTCGCTAGGCCTGGGTATCGTTCCTAATAACGGCTGTTTGCAGGCGGGATGGATTGAGCTCCAGGGGTTCCAAGTCGGGGCCCCCCTTTATGCATGGTGTGTGGCCAGTAATCGCGGCAAAATACTTTCATTAAAGTCTATGGTACAAGTACCCGGTAATACCGGGTTCCTGTTTGATCCCTGTTCATGACACGCCCACCGGGGGGCGTGAGGTACTCAGAACGGGTCCACAGTTCTTTGGGGAATCACGGGCCGTGACCCACTTCGTGGCACGGCGTGCCGTAAATGGGGTTATGTATAGGGGATTTATTGTGCGCCCTTTGGTGTTCGGCAACACATGGCCGATGACTAAATTAACCGCTGGGGCTGACGTGACGCAGCTGGGTTTTGGTTGTCCCACAAGTTGGCGGGGCCCGGCTACTGGTTTTCTTTTTTTTCAGGCTTCGTGACCTTTGGGGGCGGCTCAGGCTCAAGGGATCCTAAGGCCACAAGGACTTAGTTTTTCTTTTTTACTTGTGGTTGTAATAAGACCGGGGCACGTTAACGATCATGATGGAGGGCCGGGCCCGAAGTAATTTTTGGAAACACCTGGCCAGGTAGGTTGGAGCCCTTCCTTCTGCGCTGTCCCCCCCTTTTTTGTCGTTGCCTAACCTCACACTCGTGCTCTGTCTCTCTTTTTTTAAAAAAAAAAAACCATTGCCGCATACAGACCAAGCCTATCCAGGTGCCGCCCTTTGGTCGCCCAGCTCGGAAAGCTGCTGTGCCACCGGGTATTTAGATCGGGCCAGGAACCCCTCGTTGCTTCCAGGCATGACTTCCTCCCTGTGGGGGGCAATGTCACTGTGGCACCGACCCCCTGGGTGCCACACCCCCCTGACCCCTGGTCTCCACAAGGGGTGTGTCATGCAGGGAGAAAACCGCTGGCCAATGAACACTTTCCCCCACCAGATTGGTGAGAGCACTCACGGCTGGTAGCTCTGCCTTTCCATGGCACATCCCAATGGTAGTATTTACTGTAGTCAGGGCGGGGGCACGGTCTGCCACTACGAGGCGTATGGGGAAGACAGGACTTACAGTGTTCTTCTGTCCTTCCACTGTCCCATTCCCACGCATCTCCTCACGAGAAAAGGTAGGGGGATAGCTCACGCAAGGACAGCAAGCACAGGGAGCTGATACAGTCCTCACTATGGCCCCTCATCCTCCTCGTGTATGGTATGTGTGTATTAAAATGTGTATGTGTGGGCCCCTGCGCAAGGCACCTGTCTCCGGAAATGCCAAGAAAGTTTTGGGGAAGCCTGATATCATTCACTCACACCACTTCCAACACTGCCACAAGGCATTTCAGAATTAATAGTGTGACTGCAGAGATCAGATCTTGTGTGGGGGGAGGTTCAGTTCAGTCGAGTTCAGTAAGCCCAGGGGGCTCAAGTGATCATCCTCCCTTGAGTGAGATCCGTATTTAGTCTTGGAGGGAGAGGAATTAGACTGAGATCTGAAGGAGCTCCTGTAGCTCACCATATATTGAATGGGGCTAGTACGGGTGGAGATGAATCTTCCAGCCTTCAGACTCTCCTAAACCTTTACCTCACACAAGCTGCCTGTTTTCTTAAGGATGGGAAGGCGACTCCAGAGCGGCTTGAATCAGAGAAATTCCGATAGCCCTCGAAGGGGTCTAAGAAGGAAAGAAGAGGACAAAAAAACCTGACTGGGCCTTCCAGAATAATGTGAACTAGGTGCACCTGTTACATTGTCTGGAAGTGCCAGTCAGTTTTTTGTCTTTTGAATGTTAGCTTGCTGACCGAGCACTCCGCCCCCACCAGGTGGTGATTTTAATTACACCACCCCTACTTTACCCATAAATGAGGCATTACGAAAGAGGGCTATTCCCCAAAATTCAGATATCATAATAGAGGTAAGTTCAATTGGTTAGGGACTCAACGAATTGAGACCACCTTGACATGGTTTTGGGCTTTAAAATGTTTGGCCAAATTGTTATACTAAGCGTCTCAAATTTTTCCTTTATTCCAAAGCCTATTGCTATTTCAAAATTTCGTATTCTATGTTGCATGCTTTGTAGCTTGAGTGCAGCCTTTTTTTTGGATAAGAAGGAAAGGGGTCAAGATCCCGTCGGGTTGAGCCATGTTACTGCAAACATAGGGGAAGAAGGCGGTAGCGTAGTCAGAAGCAGGCCGAGGTCGTTCACGGAACGTGTTTTGTAGCAATGGATAGGGGATAAGTAGTCAGGGGCACCGGAGGTCGGTACACAGGAAAGGCAGTTCTAAAGAGGACGGCGTAATACCGGTGGCACCGGGGCGTACACGGAGAGCATGTTTGAGCAATGGACAGGCGGAGGCGTATCGAAGGCAGGGGCCAGGTCGTTTTTAAGGAGGCAGTGGTTTGTAGAATGGCAGGCGAGAGCGTAGCAGAAGGCAGGCCGAGGTCGGTTCACAGGAGAGCAGTGTTTGTAGCAATGGATCAGCAGGAAACGCTTGACTAAAGCTTGAGCCAATAATCTCGCAATGCACACCCACAGGCCGGTTTATTAGGGTGGTAATTGGCAATCAAGCCCAATCAAGAAGCACTGGTTAGCCAATCAGGAAGAACAGTCAAGGTATCTGGATTCAGCAAGGAATTTGCGCCGCAGAATAGCTTAATGGTAAGTTTGCTGGCCAGGGACAAGAGGTACTGGGTTCGACTCCTGACAGTATCCCCTCCTCCAGGATGGCCTCTGGAAATCTCAGGGCTGGCTTATCGGGACCTCTGTGAAAGCCTTGTCAGTTAGGGCATGGACGTTGTCCCTTGGTTCCCATGAATTTTCCTTGGTCCGAACCCTTCCACTCACCAATCCTGCAGTTTTCCTCTGAATTTTTCGGATCCAGAATCTTCCACAATGTATTTTCTTCCCACGGATCCTTTCGGTGGAGGAGGTGGTGAATTTTCCTGGAAACGGGTTTTTCACCGAAGGTTTTGACAAGGTATTGAAACACTGATGAACTTTAGATTGTTGGGAAGTTTAAACGAAAAGCAACCTGGTTAATTTTTGCAAAATTTGAAAAGGTCAATGAATTTTTCTCCCAATTTGGAGGATGGCCATGTGTCTTGGTTTTTAGTGGACAGCAAACTTTGTCTCCAACCTGAAAGCAGGGGGCACTCTCCATGTTTATCTGGCTTCCTTATATTCTTCCTGGCTGGCAATATCTTGATAATTCCTTCTGGGATTCCTGTAATTTTTGTAAGCCTGTCATTAACACAGGAATGGGAGTTTTCACTGCAGATTAGGGATAAAACGGAGGACTCCAAATTACAAAAAAGGGGTTTGAATGTAGCGCTATTATGGAGTTTTTTGTAGGCAAACTCTGCTTTGGTAAATGTCCCACCCAGTATCCTGAAATAGGAAATGAAGCAACGGAGGTATTGCTCCAAAGTCTGGTTCGTTCTCTCCGTCTGGCCATTGGATAGGTGGAAAGCGGTAGAAAGATTCACCGGACCCCAAGGTGACAAAACTTTTCCCAAAAAATTTTGATGTAAACCGAACGCCTTGCGACCCACGTGCAGGAATTCCATGTAACCTAATACCTCTTTGTCATCATTCTGCAGTTTTTTCAGCATAGGAAAATTCCTCATTTGGAATAAAGTGGGCCATTTTGTGAGTCGGTCCCAATGAAAGGATGCGGTCACGTTTGGAAGGGGGTATTCCACAATAAAATCCTGGAAATAGATCCCCAAGGCCGGATGGAATGGGAGGGTTGTAAGGTCCTAAGGAACGAACGTGGGGTCTTGTTTCGTGCCATGTTAAACAGGTTGAAACATATTTCCTCACGTCCTTTCTACAATTAGGCCCCAAAAAAAACGAAGTATAAGTCTTTTGTTTTTGCAACTCCAGGATGTCCTCCAGTTTAGAATCTGGACATTTGAGGGTTCAAGGGGAGAAATTCAGGACATTTATTTGGTTTTCTTTGCATCCAAAACCCCCTTTGAATGAAAGCGAGTCTTCCGAAGGATGTTAAGGAAAGAGTCCCCTTGAATCCTCTTTAATTTTTACCTATCCTCTAGAGTGCAATATCCCAAAAATTTTTGGGCCTAAATTTATCATCATTCTAGACCTTCCTGAGGTTCCGAACACATTCTGGACAGGGCGTCCCTTGCCATTTCGAACCAGGCCGGTAAGAATAAAATTGAATCTTGAGAAAAATAAGGCCCATCGTGCTTGTCTTGCAGACATTTTTTTGCTGACGGAGGAATTCAAGATTCTTGTGGTCCGTGAGAACGCACGGGAATTGGCACCTTCCAAAATGTCCCACCGGAGAAGGCAACTTAATGGCTAACAGTTCTTTATTACCAAGTCGTAGTTCTTTTCTGCGATGACATGGTGTGGGAAAGAAACGCACATGGGTGAAGTTCATCTTGCCCCAATCGTGAGACAGAATGGCTCCCCCTGCAGACCGAGGCCCACTTCACATAAAAGGCAATTCAGGATTTGGGTGTACAACAATGGGAGCAGACGTAAAAAGTTTTTCAACTTGTCAAAAGCCTCCTGTGCCTCCGGAGCCAGAAAAAATCTTTGGTCTTTTTTGTTTGGTGTAATTGGTAGGATCCTGAAAAGTTCTTTTAAATTTTCGGAAAAATTTGCAAATCCTTTGAAACCGGACGTCTTTTAAAATTTTTTTGGAACAGCCATCCATACAGCATTGATTTTGGCCGGGTCCATGCTCTACCTTCTGGGGATTTTATCCCAGAAATTGGAACTTTTGTTCAAAAACCCCAAATTTTCAAGTTTAAGTAGAGATGGTTCTCCCCTTTTTTGTTCCAAGACTAACTGGGCTTGCCTGCATGCTCTTCCAAGGGTCTGAAAATTAAAATGCATCGAATAAGCCACAACGAATTGGTCAAAAATCTCAAATACATCTTAATAAAATTTGAAAGGTGGTGGGCATTGCTAAGGCCAAAAAGGGCATAACAAGAGATTCAAAAGCCAATCTCTTCTGAAGGGGTCTTTCACTCATCTCGGGGGTCCGTATGGGTTGTAAGCCCTCAAGATCCAGCTTCGAAAGATTTTCGCGAACGGAGTCCTCAAATATTCAGGAACAAGGGTAGGTGGGAGCATTCTTGACGGAATTTCATCTCCTGTGTCAATACATGGCCGCAAGGAAGTCTTTCTTTCAACAAAGAACAGGGGTGCCCCACTGGAGATTGGAAGGTCGAATAAACCTTTCTAAATTTTCATCCAGGCTTTCTTAATACCTTAATCGTTCGGAAAGATTGTAAAATCCTCCAAATGGAATGGTTGCTCCTGGCACAATTCAATGGGACAGTCGTAAACGGGGAGGTAATTGATCTGCTTTTTCTTACTCAACATCAGAGAATTGAATGGGGTGGTATTTCTCTTCCTTCCCATGCGAAATCTCGAGATTGACTTGTTGGAGAACAGGGGGTTCCTTATGAAAATTTTATTCTTACAGTAGTCAGATGGAAAGGGATGGCCTTGAAGCCCAGTTGTGAAGGGTTTTTATGGACTGAAAACCGGGGATCCCAAGAATAACCGGAAAAAATTTCGGGATGAAAAAGGGGAAACTGACACTTCATGATGATCCGGGTCGATACAATCTCCCAGTTCGTTTTCCTCATGCGTGACAGGTCCAGAAGCAAAGGTGATCCATCCACAGTTTCCATTTCAATTGGTGGTGGATTTGGTCCTACTGGAAATATTTTATCCGTTAAATTTTAAGTCCATAAAAATTTCCTCCTGCTCCCAATCCAACAGGGAGAGCATTGATTTTTTGGGTGCCCATTACAACCTAAATTTGGGGATTACAAAATGAGAGAGTGGTAGTATTTTGTCTATTTTCTGGCGTTTCTGATGAGATTGGCGCAAGATGGAATCCGACTTGAAAAGTCCTAGCGGAGACCTGTTGTTGGTAAAGGCTAAGTCCTTTTGTTTGGACAGTTGAGGCATAGTGTCCAGGGTCCCCACAATAAAAAGGCAGGATGTTTGCAAGTCGCCTCCCTTTCCTGGCGAGAGTGGTCTTCATGACGCGATCTCATCGGTTGAACAACTTGCGCTTTTCTTGGTGGCTTGCTGAAAATAGAACCGGGCTATTCCCAAGGCTCGCAGTCCTCCTTTTCCCTTTTCAGTAAGCTTGGTAATCCGGATAATTTGAATAAAGTCCTCCAACGGCAGGGGTCTCAAACCCTGGCAACTCGTCTTTCACTGGTTCTGTAACCCTCTCGAAATTGACTTCTCGGGCCGCGGATTCCGTGGTGTGGCCCCCAGCGAGGAACCCGATGTAATCCGCAACAGAGCGCGTCCTTGGCCAAATTTTTGTAATTTGGTTTCTGCGTGGCCCGCGGTTTGGGTCTCAAAAACTGATTCATACTGCGGTGAAGGCTTCCAGGTCATTTAAGGAGGTCAATCTTTTCTACATAAGGTAAGCCCAAGCAAGAGCTTCTCCTAGGGATTTATCTGAAAAAAACTTCTTCCTCTCACTGGTAAAGGGAGCGGTTACTGGAAGATATGCGGCTTTGATTGAGGAACCCGGTACTGCTTGCGATCCCACTAACTTTGCAGGCAGCGGCGCCGCCTTTGATTCGGACCCTGAATTGCGCACTCCAGAAGTTTTTTTGTAAGTCAATTACTCTGTTGATCGCCGTGAAATAGTTTGTAACTTGGAATTTTCCTTGAGATAGTACAAAAACTTTGAAGCTCCGTAACTTGCCCGCTCAGGGTGTTCACGCGGACTCCATTTTGGCCGAGATTTTTGTAAAATCCCGCTGGGTTGGGCCGTGTTACTGCAAAACTAGGGGGAAGCAGAGGCAGGAGCGTAGAAAGGCAGGCCGAGGTCGGTTCACGAGAGCAGTGTTTGGAATGGATCAGCGGATAACGAGTAGGTGGCAGCCCCGGGGGTCGGTACACAGGAAGGCGCGGTAACGAGGACAGGCAGATAACGAGTCAGGTGGCAGGGAGGTCGGTACACAGGAGAGCAGTGTTTGTAGCAATGGATCGGCGGAGAGCTATCAGAGGCAGGCCGAGGTCGGTTCACAGGAGGGGTTTTTAGCAATGGATCACGGAGAGCGTATCAGAAGGAGGCCGAGGTCGGTTCACGGGGAAACAGTGTTTGACAATATCGCAGGAAACGCTTGACAAGGCTTGGAGCTCAATAATCCGCAATGACACCCACAGGGCCAGGTTTATATAGGGTGTTAATTGGCAATCAGGGCCCAATCAAGAGAGCACTGGTGTACCAATCAGGAAGAAAGTCAAGGGTATTGGATTCAGCAAGGAACTTTGCAGCCACAGAATAGCTCAAGGTAGGAGCTGCTTGGCCAGTGGACAGAGGTACGGGTTCGATCCTGACAGAAGGACGGAACACAGCAGTACAACACAGTTGCTGAGGAAGGTCGCGAGCGGGGGAAGGGGGAAACTGAAATTTTTTACCATTGCTACTCGTGCTTTGTTTTAAAGGGGAGAGCAGGGGGAAAAAAGGGAAAGAGAGAAGTAATGATTAGGGGGCAGATCACCTTTTCTTTTTAAACCACACCGGGGCCGAAGCGTTGCTAGGCTTCACCCCCGTAAAAGAAACACCGAGGGCCACTGGGGTTCAGGCACAGGAGGCGCCCAATGTGTCGATACGTAACTGAGTCAGGGGGAAAGGAGTCTAGCGGGACGCGCAAAAAAAACTTAGTTTTACCCCCCAAAAAGGGGCACCACTATGTCGCCGGGGTAGTTCATTTAAAAGTTTTAATTGACTTCATGCAAGTTTGTACTCACATCAATAAGGGGAAAGAGGCCTTAAACCCCCCAGCAAAATCCCAATGTGCATTTTTTCCCAAACCCGCCCCCCCCCGGGACTACCGCAACAACACACAAATAAAGGGGGGAAAAAAACGGGATTGTGTGTGACTGACTTCTTATCTCACCCTTCATCACCCCCATAACTTGGGGGACCCCCACCTGTGGGGGGGTTAACCCAGCTGCCCCAAAAAACCCCCCCGAGATCTACCCTGCAGCGCTGGTCAACAGACAAAACCACAGGTGGTCACGAAAAAAAACACCCCCCTGTAAAATTCCCCCTTTTTGAGCGCCCGGGCTTAAGGACCAGCCGTGCATGACATCCCCCCCAAACTTCCTGGGGGCGGTGCCGAGTACCCCCCAACCCGGTACCCACACCACCGGGTTGTGCCTCACTTTGTAATAAAGTGTGTGTATCTGTGTTGATGCATCATGTACATTTTTGAGTACGGGTGTATTCTATTTTCTGTGTATCTGTGTTATTTGGGATGGTATTGTGGATACCTTAATTTTAAGCAGATAATATTTTCTCTGATTTTCCCAAATTACCATATGAATTTTTAGTCATTGTAATTTTCCGTCAAATAATATTAAGTACAATTGAAAGGTTTTTGTACAAACTGCCATGAAACAAAATTTTTAAAAAAAAAAAACTCAAACTGCACCAAAAAAACTGTTCCAAATTATTTCACAGCAATTTTCAACCTTTCTTTTAAAAAAAGAAAAAAAATGGGGATTTTTTTAAATTATAAGCATTTTCAGGA
>JARQOD010000002.1:120838040-120868036 GCA_033576555.1 Oophaga sylvatica | reverse complement strand
GCAAACCTCGACCCCCAGGACACTGAACTCCAACTATGCCAGGTACTGGTTAATGGGTACCCTATGGAGGCTCTCCTGGACTCAGGGAGCCTCGTGACTCTGGTACATGGGTCACTGGTGGCAGGAGACAACCCCAGCGGACGGCAGGTCAGGGTTGTATGTATCCATGGGGACCTCCGAGAGTATCCAACTGCGGAGGTAGTTTTATCCACGCCATGTGGAGACATAAAACATGTGGTGGGAGTGGTAAAAAAATCTTCCCTATGGGTCTGTGTTGGGAAGAGACTTGCCCCTGTTCTGGACTCTGTGGAAAAACAAAATCCATTCTCCCTTGGTAAAATGTATTACAGATGCTGTACCCGACGAACCTGCCGTAGGGGTGTCCCATATAGGGATAGAGTGTGACCCCGATAGGTTTCCCTTAGAGGTGCTGGCAGGAGAGGTGGAGGAGACCGCATCGATTCCCGAGCTGGGAGTGTCCAGGGCCACGTTTGGGACAGCTCAGCTACAAGATCCCACCCTGACTCAGGCCGGGAAAGGGTGCTAGAGGTAAACGGCGTAGGCCAACAGCCCAATGCAGATACGGTATTTCCACGCATGGTAGTCAGTGGTGAGTTGCTTTATAGGGTAGATAAAATCAGGGACGAGGTTGTGGAACAGTTGGTAGCACCTCAGTCGTATCGTAGGGTGATTCTAGATTTGGCACACTCACACTTGCTGGGGGCCACTTAGGGGAAAAAAAACTCTAGAACGTATCTTGCAGCGGTTCTTTTGGCCGGGAGTTTACGCGGAGGTCAAAAGGTACTGCGAATCCTGCCCCGAATGTCAGTTGACCTCACCCACTGCAAGTTTCCGTAGTCCATTGGTACCCCTGCCAATAATAGAGGTACCTTTTGAACGGATTGCAATGGATTTGGTAGGGCCCATTGTAAAATCCGCCCGTGGCCACCAACACATACTGGTGGTCGTTGACTATGCCACCCGATACCCGGAGGCTATACCACTACGCCACACCTCGGCAAAACTTATTGCCCGAGAACTGTTTGCCATGTCCTGTCGCCTGGGACTACCTAAGGAGATCCTGACGGATCAGGGGACCCCCTTTATGTCCAAGGTGACAAGAGAACTGTGCAAACTGCTAAAAATTAAACAATTGCGCACCTCGGTGTACCACCCTCAAACCGACGGGTTAGTAGAACGGTTCAATAGAACCCTCAAGTCCATGTTAAAAAAGGTGATTTCTAAGGATGGAAGGGATTGGGACATGTTGCTACCCTATTTGATGTTCGTCGTCCGTGAGGTACCCCAGGCTTCCACAGGGTTCTCTCCCTTTGAGTTATTGTACGGCAGACACCCTAGGGTCTGTTGGACGTAGCCAAAGAGACATGGGAACAAGAGCCGACTCCACATAAGAGTATAATTGAACACGTGGCTAGTATGCAGGACCGGATCGCGGCGGTCATGCCCATCGTGGAAGAACATCTGTTAGATGCCCAGGCAACCCAGAGGCGCACATATAATAAAAGAGCCAGAGTCAGGTCTTTTAACAAGGGCGATCGGGTATTAGTACTGGTACCCACAGCCGAGAGTAAGCTCATGGCCAAGTGGGAAGGGCCATATGAGATTCGAGAAAAGGTGGGGGAGGTAAATTACCGGGTGTATCAGCCCGGAAGGAGGAAACCTGAGCAGATTTACCATATAAACCTGCTAAAGCCTTGGAAAGATCGAGAGTGTTTAGTTACAGACATCACCCCGGGCATATCACTAGAGAGTTCTATACCTTCAGCCAGGGAAGCATCCAAGGGGGAGGTCAGAATAAGTGATGCCCTCACTAAACAGCAGCGACGGGAGGCTCGCTCACTGGTGCAAAACAATACCGACGTGTTCTCAGAGCTACCAGGTAGGACTACGGTTATCCAACATGACATTGTCACCGAACCTGGGGTAAGGGTGCGAATAAGACCGTACCGGGTGCCTGAAGCCCAGAGGCAAGCCATTTCGGCTGAGGTAAAACAAATGCTTCAGTTAGGCGTCATAGAGGAATCACGGAGTGAGTGGGCTAGCCCCATTGTACTGATTCCAAAGCCAGACGGATCATTACGCTTCTGTAATGATTTCCGAAAATTGAATGAAGTGTCAAAGTTCGACCTTTATCCAATGCCCCGGGTGGACGAGCTGATTGAGAGACTGGGGCAGGCCCAGTACTTTACCACGCTCGATCTCACCAAGGGTTATTGGCAGGTACCTCTCACAGATTCGGCGAAGGCAAAGACCGCCTTCGTAACTCCGGAGGGTCTATTTCACTATGTGGTCTTACCTTTTGGGTTACATGGGGCCCCGGCTACATTTCAGAGATTGATGGACATAGTGCTCAAGCCTCATCAGGAATACGCGTCCGCGTATCTAGATGATATCATCATATTTAGCACCAACTTGCAAACGCATCTAACACACGTACAAGCGGTGCTGGATTCTCTCAGAGCCGCGGGGTTAACGGCAAACCCAAAAAAATGTGCGATAGGGCTGGAGGAAGCTCATATTTGGGGTATGTGATAGGCCGAGGAGCTATCAAGCCCCAAATCAGTAAAATTGAGGCCATAAAAAACTGGCCTAAACCATCGAGTACAAAACAGGTGAGGGAGTTCCTTGGCATCCTTGGGTATTACCGCCGGTTTATACCTAATTTTGCCGGGCGAACGGCGGCCCTAACCAATCTCTTGAAAGGAAAGAAAACGGTAATGGTTCGGTGGAACCCTCAGGCAGAAGAAGCCTTTCAGTCCATGAAGTTGGCCCTGTTGGACAGCCGGTCCTCATCAGCCCCAACTTCAATGAAACCTTCATTGTACAGACAGATGCCTCGGAGGTAGGACTAGGGGCGGTGTTGTCACAAAAAGTGAATGGTGAAGAGCACCCGGTCACCTACTTGAGTAGAAAACTTGTCCCGGCAGAGAAAAACTATAGCGTAGTAGAGAAGGAGTGTTTGGCTATTAAGTGGGCCTTGGAATCACTACGTTATTATTTACTCGGGCGTCAGTTCCGCTTGGTGACGGACCACTCACCCTTGGTATGGATGAGGAATGCAAAGGAGAGGAATGCGCGAGTCACCAGGTGGTTCCTGTCACTGAAAAATTTCAGTTTCTCTGTAGAACATCGCCCTGGGAAGTTGCAAGCAAACGCGGATGCCCTGTCTGGGGCACCCTGTATGGTGGCAAATGTTCAACCCCACAAGTTTGAACAGAGGGGGGGGATATGTGAGGCAGTGACCGGGATCGTTTACGAGGGACGTTATATTTCCCCCAGAATGTGTACAGAGTAGGGTTGAGCATTCCGATACTGCAAATATCGGGTATCGGCCGATATTGGCTGTATCGGAATTCCGATTCCGAGTTCCGATATTTTCGTCATATCGATACCGGAATCGGGATTGTCACTGTCACTGTCAGTGTCCGTCGGTCGGGTCTGTCAGGAGTCAGCGGCACTTACCTGGCAGAAAATCTCCGGCGGTCACGTCCTGGACTGCTTGATGGCCGCAATCTTCTTTCCCCGGCGGTCACATGCAGTTTCTCGCGATAACTGCAGTGACTGCTGGGTAATCCCGGCGTAAAGCAGTCAGTCCGATGACGTCACCGCCGGGGAAGCAGGTAATCAGCTGTGCTGCGTTGCAATGACAGGCTCTGCCTGTCATTGCGATGTAGCAGAGTTGGATCGTCGTGGGACTGTCGTTATGGACTGCGTCGGACAGGTGGTATACTGTTGGTTTGTTTTTCTCCTTTTTTTACAGGAGATCGATGGCGTCGCAGGAATGAGAGAGTAATAAAATTAATGAAAACTGTGTTGTCTCTTTTATTTCATTAAAATACTTTTTTCTTGCTGTGTTTTTTTTTTACACATTTAATAACTTTGGGATTAATAATGGATCGGTGTCTTATTGACACCTCTCCATTATTAACCGGGCTTATTGTCACCGTGCAATCAACGGTGACATTAACCCCTTATTACCCCGCTTGCCACCGCTACAGGGCAAGTGGGAAGAGCCGGGTAAAGTGCCACAATTGGCACATCTTTTGATGCGCCAAATGTGGGGCTGCTGTAGCCTGGTATTATCAGGCTGTTGAGGGCCAAAATCCATGGGCCTTGACAGTCTTTTAATACCAGGCCGCAGCAGTCTGCATTTTACTTGGCTGGTTAACAAAAATAGGGGGACCCCTACGCCGTTTTTTTTTCGAGGGGATCCCCTATTTTTGTTAATCAGCCAAGATATGCAGACTGCTGTGGCCTGGTATTATCAGGCTGGCAAGGTCCATGGATCTTGGCTCCTTAACAGCCTGAAAATCCAGGCCTCAGCGGTCTGCTTCATCTGGCTGGTTAACAAAAATAGGGGGGACCCCCACGCCAATTTTTTTCGAGGGGATCCCCTATTTTTGTTAATCTGCCAAGATATGCAGACTGCTGTGGCCTGGTATTATCAGGCTGGCAAGGTCCATGGATCTTGGCTCCTTAACAGCCTGAAAATCCAGGCCTCAGCGGTCTGCTTCATCTGGCTGGTTAACAAAAATAGGGGGGACCCCACGCCAATTTTTTTCGAGGGGATCCCCTATTTTTGTTAATCAGCCAAGATATGCAGACTGCTGTGGCCTAGTATTATCAGACTGGCAAGGTCCATGGATCTTGGCTCCTTAACAGCCTGAAAATCCAGGCCTCAGCGGTCTGCTTCATCTGGCTGGTTAACAAAAATAGGGAGGACCCCACGCCATTTTTTTTTCGAAGGGAACCCCTATTTTTGTTAATCAGTTCCCTCTGACGTCACTGATTGTGTCCCTGGCTGACCTGAAGTGAAAGTGGAAAGCAATCAATTAAGCTTTCCACTTAAGGGCCCGTCTCACATAGCGATATCGCTACCGAGATCGCTGCTGAGTCACTAGTTTTGTGACGCAGCAGCGAGCTCACCAGTGATATCGCTATGTGTGACATTCAGCGACGATCAGCCCACCTGCCGGGTATCGCTGATTGTCGCTGAAATGTCAGGACCTTTTTTTGATCGCTGGTTTCCCGCTGACAGGCACACATCGCTGCGTGTGACAGGCGGGAGACCAGCGATCCGCTGGTAACCAAGGTACACAGCGGGTTTCCAGGCGCGGGGCTGTGCCTAGAAACCCGCTGTGTACCTTGGATACCAGCGCCCTGATGCAGGGAGCTGGTATACAAGGTACACAGCGGGTTTCTAGGCACAGCCCCGCGCCTGGAAACCCGCTGTGTACCTTGGTTACCAGCGGATCGCTGGTCTCCCGCCTGTCACACGCAGCGATGCGTGCCTGTCAGCGGGAGACCAGCGATCAAAAAAAGGTCCTGACATTTCTGCGACGATCAGCGATACCCGGCAGGGGGGCTGATCGTCGCTGAATGTCACACACAGCGATATCGCTGGTGAGCTCGCTGCTGCGTCACAAAACTAGTGACTCAGCAGTGATCTCGGTAGCGATATCGCTATGTGAGACGGGCCCTTAAGCGATGTTACCCGCAGTGTCGCTGTCCCAGATCGCTGCCTGAGCTGCCTGTTTGGCAGCTCAGCAGCGATCATGTAGCGATACACCAGCGATCCTGACAAGTGCATATCGTTGTCGGGATCGCTGGTGTATCGTTATGTGACACCCAGCCTTTACTCTCCTGTCAGGCAGGAGAGGAACTCATTCATTTGGGGTTTACTGTGAGGCTGCAGCATTAGCTGCGGTCCCTGCAGTAAACATTAACCCTTTCTGAAGGATTACACCGTGGGACCTGACTGTGCATGGGATAGGTAAGAATAATTTTGCTTTTTTATTTTATTTTTATTACAGGAAATGGTTTTTGCAGTAAAATAAAAGATGGTCAAAAACATGTGTCTTTATTTCATTAAAATGATTTTTAATTAAAGTGTGTGTGTTTTATTTTTATTTCATGCAATAGGATTAATAATTGATAGTTGTCTAATTGACAGCTCTCAATTATTAACCTGGCTTAAGGTCACCTTTCAATAGCAAGGTGGCTTTAACCCCATATTAACCCATTCGCCACCGCTACAGGGCAATGGGAATAGACGGGCAAAGTGCCAGAAAGGGTGAATCTAATTATAGATTTGTCTTTCCTGGGGTGTCTGGGGGCAGATGTTAGTAGCCGGGGGGGGGCAAAAATAATGGTCCCTCTCTGGGCTATTATTATCTGCCCCCACTCACTGGCTTTGTCTGTCTGGTTGCGAAAATAGGGCGGGAGCCCACGCATTTTTTTTCAGCAATTTTACACCTCATATATATATATATACATGTCATTGAATTTGTGACACATATATATATATATTTATATTTGTAGTTCATACACTTCTACATAGTATAATAGCCGCTAATTCAATTGCCGGCTTTTGTGAAAATGCAGAACCCGACATGAAATGACACTTGGTGTACATAGGGTTAACCATGTCTTTTCATGTCCTTTGCTATCTAATTTGCACAAACAATTAAATCAGTCTATGTGTGCAAAATTTCACACCTGTAGGGGTTAATTAAAGGTGTAAATTCGTAGCAAAAAAGTCCGTTTTTTTTACAACGAATTTACACCTTTAATTAACCCCTACAGGTGTGAAATTTTGCACACATAGACTGATTTAATTGTTTGTGCAAATCAGATAGCAAACGACATGAAAAGACATGGTTAACCCTATGTACACCAAGTGTCATTTCATGTCGGGTGCTTCTGTCTTTTCACTGGAGCCGGCTTTACCCGGCAATTAAATCAGAGGATATTTTACTATGTAGAAGTGTATAAACTATACATATATGTATATATATATGTCACAATGACATGTATATATATATATATATGTATTCTATGTGTGTATATTTAGTGTTTACAAGGAAAGAATGGGGTTTTTTTAGTTGCGATATTTTGTTCCCATAGACTTACATGGGACTTCCGGTATCGGTATCGGGTATCGCCGATATTTTAGTGATATCGGCGATACCATTCCGATTCCGATACTTTAGGATATCGGAAAGTATCGCTCAACTCTAGTACAGAGACCTATTAAAGCCATTGGAGTGCATTGCAGTCACACACACAGCTGCAGCTGCAATGCAGGAATGAAGGTGAGCAATGACCTAGTCAGACTACCTGGCTAAGGCAGATTAAGTAAAATCCGGCAGGGCCTTCATTTCTTGGAGGAGGTCACAGGAGGCAGTGGGGCGGCCTCCTCCCTCCAACCCGGGTTTTCCAGTGGCTTTTGCCACAGGTCTTTAAAACTCCTGCACTAAGGATTAGTGTTGTTCTATGTTGGGACCCTGCAAGGAGCATAGCAGGAAAGCTCCACAGGACTGTGTGTAGCTGAACCCAGGCCTGGGACGGCTCTGCACCAGTCAGGCTCTGTTCGGCCCGGCGCGGCCGTTGTCCCCGGCAACCAGTGTTTATGGACTGATGTTAACCCGGCTGCGTACCGGAGGACTTTTCCTGTTTTACCCGTGAGTTGCTGAATAAAAGCTGTTTACTTTGGACTTGCTTGGGTCACTGCCTCAGTTACTGCACGGTGTGAATACCGCCGTCTTACAATATATATATATATATATCTGTATGTGGATAAGCACAAGCGTACAGATTATTACCTTTATTAAATGCCATGCACAATAACGTTTCCATTCAGCTAATTCGGAAATTCAGTCCTCGGTGCCTCTCGGGGCGCTCCGCACATTGGATGATCAGAGCTTTGTACCTTTAGGGGTCATTTATTTGTGTAGGAACATTGGGAAACGCTGGCTGATATTACACCAAACGACGTTCCTTTTTTAACTTCTGCCTCTTTTTTCATCTCTCCAGCTTTTGGAAATGCCAAAACCATTCGAAATGATAACTCCTCCAGATTTGTAAGTTCTTCTGAGGATTCCTGCCTATCGACTTGCACACACATACTGAGATGTTCACGTTATATTTTCATATAACATAAATATTTACAAATAGAGATATTTCGCTACAATGAAAACTGAGGATTAATTATATCATCCAACATTCTGTGTCGGATACTGGTGAAATCCTTATGTCCACTCAGTGATGGATGTGTGATAGTAAGAATTAAATGAAGAAGGAAGATTGCCAATGCTAATAAGCAAGAAAGGACATTGTTATAGTTCACCTACATTATTGGACTACACTTTCTAAAAAACTATACAATTGGCACAACATGACTTATTTTCATCTTTACAGGGGAAATACATGGATATTGAATTTGACTTTAAGGGTGACCCAGTGGGAGGTGTGATTAGCAATTGTAAGTATCTATTATGCTCACTTATATAGTGCCATCATAATTCACAGCATGTTACATACATTATCATTGCTGTCCCCATACCCTTGTGTCTTTGGAGTGTCCGAAGAAACTCATGCAAACACGGGGAGAACATACAAACTCCTTGCAGATGTTGTTCTTGGTTGGATTCGAACCCAGAACCCCAGTGTTGCAAAGCCACAGTGCTAACCACTGAGCCACCATACTGCCCTTTAATCCGTCCATCCTTCCGTCCATCCTTCCGTCCATCCATCCTTCCATCCTTCCATCCATCCTTCCATCCATCCATCCTTCCATCCATCCATCCATCCTTCCATCCATCCATCCATCCTTCCATCCATCCTTCCATCCATCCATCCTTCCATCCTTCCATCCTTCCATCCATCCTTCCATCCATCCATCCATCCATCCATCCATCCATCCATCCATCCTTCCCCATCCATCCATCATCCATCCATTCTTCCATTCATCCATCCATCCATCTTCCATCCATCCATCCATCCTTCCATCCTTCCATCCATCCTTCCATCCATCCATCCACCCATCCATCCTGGTCTTCAAAGCAGTTAAAGGGTTATTCCCATCTGATAAACTGTATCATGTCGCTGGGTTATGCTATCACTTTATCATTGGTAGGGTGAGATCTCTGGGATCATGAATGGGGTTTACAGAGGTCAGACCCCCACCAATAAAGTTTTCAGCTTATACTTTCACATCACCGCTACAGGCAATCACTGAGCTCAACGGCTCAGCCCCTCAACCCAGTGATTGGCATCAGCGTTGATGTGCATTGTAATCGCGATGTCACCGCTGCTGCCAGTTAACAGAGACCAAAGCAGGTGTTTGAGCTCTTTTTATTATTTTAACCCAGGGTGGGCCATATAGTAAAAATATTATGACAGGAAAACCCCTTTAAGCTTTACTCTGAAACATAAAATAAACCCAATGTCAAATATAGAAAGCGTGAAGTGCGTGCTTGAGCCTGGCGGTAGCATCTTGGGTATAGTCGTATGTCTGCCCGGCTGTGGCTTCACGTGTACAAGTGTTGCTTTCCTGTTCTCATCTCAGATAGTTTTCTCAGATGGTGCAGAGCAGGAAATCTCAGATGTCCTGCTCAATGTATATCTGTAATTCATCACTGTTAAGGCAATGGATGAGACAGGGAGAGAGGAAGGTTCCCTAGGAGGATGGCTACTATTGTATCCTATTTTAAACCAGTACTTTAATTTTTCTACTGAAACATCAATTATGGGATTTTCCACCCCTTATTTTTTGCTTAAAAAACTATGCTGCAGACTATAAAGCATTAAAAAATTAGTGTATCCAGTTGACTGATCCTCACTGCTCCTTTTATAATGCTGTCTGGGTCCCCGCCGGTCGCTGCGGTTCCTCGTTCCACCTGGACAGTCAAGTGAGTGACCAAAGCAATAAATAACTGGCCACAAGGCAACCAGGAGACTATTTTCTGTGCATCCCGTTTCTGTTATGCAGGCATGTGACTGCTGCAGCCAATCGTTGGCCAAAGTGGTGGAAAGAAACAAAAAATTGATTAGCTGCTCCCAACACAATGAGGCAAGTGTGAACAGATGCAAGCTGCTTGAGTGTATTATGTGCAAACCAAAGAATACAACAGGAGACAGTATGCACTAACATGTATATAAATACTGAATATTTAAAATTTAAAGGAAACCTGGTCAGTCACTTCATGCTGCCCAAACCACAGGCAACATGAATTAGTGCTTCATTGTTTCAGAGAAATTATAGTATGAAGAGCCAGGTGGTGAGGACTATAAGGAGAGATGAGATCAATCTATCGCCAGATATGGCTGGTTTCTCCACGCACCAATCCAGTTGATTGACAGGTCTCTCCATATGTACACATATGGTCTTCAAATTGTGTTTTTTCTAAAACGCTGGTTCCCTTTAAACTGCATTATTGCCATATACAAAATACTTATAAACGTAAAGTAAATAGTGCACATATTGGCCTATTCATGTGTGCGGATGTGTGGCCCAGCTGCGCAAGGCACACATATTTCCTGGAAAATGCACAAAAAGGTAACTGTAAAGCCTGATATTCATTCACGCACACTTCTCAGCATTGCCACTAGAGGCATATTAGACTATTTAAGTAGTGTGACATAGCAAAGTTAGTGAGTCAAGCTCTGGGTGGCTCAGGAGTGAGTCATCCCATCCAGAGATCAGTCTGGACTTGGAGGGAGAGGAAGAGGAGTACAGACTAGTTCCTGGCAGAGCCAAAGAAGTTCATGTTTGAAGTGGAGGCTAGTACGGGTGAAGTGAATCATCCTAGCCTAGTCAGAGCTACCCCTTAACCTGCTACTCAGAACAAGCTGCCTGTGTTCCTTAAGAAAGTGGAAAGTGACTCTCAGAGCTACAGCGTAAATACAGTCTGACGAAGCGTCCTGTGAGCTGCTCTGGACAGAGTTCTGTGAAGGAAAGAAGGAAAGGGACTACAGCAGTTATACCAACGAGCCAACTGAGAACAGGTCAGTGAGCACTGAAGGAAAGCTGACCTTGACATCATTGCTACACGTGCTTATGCTAAGGGCGAGAGCAGGGCGAAGGGCGAGTGGAGAAGTAAGAGTGACTAAGGTGACAGATCACCCTCACTCAGTTTAACCGGACACCGGGGTCCGAAGCATACTTCACGTCTAGTGATAAGAAAACCGGAGGCCTTGCTGGACTTCAAGTCGCAGAAGGTAGCCCTAAGTGCCGATACGTAACCGGAGTCAGGGAGAACAGGAGTCTGGCTTGGCCAGCCACAATAGACTTAGTTCTTTCAACATCTGATAATCAGAGACATAGAAGGCTCCACCACAATGTTGGCCGGGCGCAGTTATTGCTATTGAAAGTGTTGCACTTGACTTTATGCAAGTTTGTACTCACACACATTACAAGGAGAAAGGGGCCTCTAACCTGCTCAACAGTTTTCCTGAATGTGCATTCTCTACCCCGACCAGCTTCCCGGGACCTGCTTGAAACATCTACAAGTAAAGGTATGGAAAGAGATTGCATCGTGTGTGACTGAATTCTTATCTGCACCCTGCATCACCACCATAGACTTTGAGGGACCAGTCCCACCTGTGGGGGACTTAACACCTAGCTGCCATAACATCCCCTCAGAGATCTACCCTGCAGCGCTGGTCAATCAGATCAGAAACCACAGGTGGCGTCACGAACTACTATAACTACAATCCCCTGTAAATATTCCCCCATTGCATGACCGCCAGGGCCACGGACCGAGCTCTGCTGCCAGTGACATTCCCCATAGACTTCCATGGGCTCAGTTCCGAGTACCCCATAGCCCTGGTACCACCAATGTGGTGCGCGTCATCTTTGGCGTCACGAACAGGATAAGAAGCTTACAATTTGTGAGTCCTGTGTGCCTGAATTGGACTGTTTTGTGCAAAAAGACTGTGTAGCGTTTTTTGTGATTTTTGGTGCCATTTTCCGCCATTTTGCCGCCATATTCGCGCCCTGAGGCGCTGGTGAAGAAGGTGGGCGTGCATTCGTGGGCGTACCCCCCCTGTGGCGCGAAAGTTATGGCCGCCCTCTCAAAATGCTACTATAATGTGAGATACTACCCCACTGCAAGGGAGATCCGCCTCCTCTTCATCTTCTATGCAAAAAAGAGGAAGCGCAAATCCCGCCTCCACGGAAGAGACCAGATTGTTCCTGATGGAAAACACAGTCTGGCCTGGAGGGAGATGGCGGAAGGACAGGAGCAGCTATGTGGAGGAGCGGCGGCGCGCAGGCCCTGTTCCCCAGAAAAGCTACAGCCTGTGCCGGAGCCGTCCCCAGTACGGGACTCTCAACAAACCATGCTGGAGTTAAAGGAGGAAAATGCGGCGCTCAGAAGATTGATCCAGCGCCATGCAGACATGGAGGAAACCGAGAGACGCTGGCGTACCCAGACACAGTGGCTGCTGTGGGACGCAGTGCTCTCTCCTACAGGAACAACGCCATTACCTGACCTTCCTCTGTCACCACTGGAGAAAGCTGAAGGAAAACCGGAGGCCGGCCCCGAAAGAGCTGTACCTGACCCCACCGATGGAGCGGTGGAAGAGAAGGAGGCTGAGGAGGCCCTGCCTGTTCCGGAGTGCCAGCCAGGCCAGGAGGCTGCAGCAGATTACAGTTCCCCGGTAGGAACACCGGAGGGGTCCCAGCCATCTCTGCCAGAAATCGATTGGGAGCAAATGGAGTATCTGGATGACATCACCTATGCTGCAAAAGTGGAAAACGAGCAGCGACGCAGTGATCAGGAGAAGCGACGGCAGCGGGAGGAGAGAGAAGCGCAGCAGATCCGTCAGCGGTACCATGAGGAGTTCCTCGCCGACAAGGAGAGTGTCCGCAGGAATAAAGGTACGCTCCGGGAACCGCGGCGTTAGGGGTGCATCACCGGATTCAAACTCCATAAGGGCTGGGGCTTCATCCACGAGCCGGGCCTGTATCAGGAGATCTTGGTGAGTCGCAGGGATGTAGAGTCCCACCTGCCCATCGGACACACGGGAAGGGATCTCATTAACGGGGACATCGTTAGCTACACACATCACTGGGGTTTAAAAGGATGGTATGACCTAAACGTTTCTATTGTCAGCGACTCCGTCCCCGACGCCGGTAACGTACACCATGCCACAGCGTCCCAATCCCAGGCTCCCACAGTGCTAGGCCGTGCACCAGCATCGCCCCCTGCATACACTTCTGTACCCAGATCTTGCTCTGCATCGCAACCTGTGATTACTTCAGCATCGCCCCCTGCGTACACTTCTGCATCACAATCTGCGACCATTTCTGCATCGCAACCTGAATTGTATACTGCGGCACGTTTTACAACGCAACCTGCGTTCTACTCTGAGGATGTACCCGTTGGTTTCCTGGAGGATCAACCAAAAGATGTCGCTACACAAACGTATATTGCAGGACACGATCTTCTTGTGATGGGTTCCCGAGGGCATCGTATACTTCTGGCCCCAGGGATGGAAAAAGTAATTGTTGTAAGCAAGAAAGATGAAAAACAGTAGGACCCAGACAGGGGTTTACTGCACCTGAACATGTA
The DNA here is from genome assembly GCA_033576555.1 of Oophaga sylvatica. Classification (NCBI taxonomy): domain Eukaryota; kingdom Metazoa; phylum Chordata; class Amphibia; order Anura; family Dendrobatidae; genus Oophaga; species Oophaga sylvatica. Next base: position 120,854,657 of record JARQOD010000002.1, on the reverse strand, counting down.
TAAAGTTGAAGAAGTTTATTTGAAGAACAATTTGCACTTTATTGAAATGTTTAATAATGTTTTGCTTATTTAAAGTAGAATACCCGGCTGGGTAAAGAGTTAAAGTGAAGTATAGAAATGTAAAGAGTTAAAGTATTAATGTGATTTCTCTTGACATGTGAAAAGTGTTTTATCATGCAAAGGACTGCGTGGCTGTGGACTTTGCCAGCCCAAAAACTTTATTGTAAATAGTTCGCACTTCGGTGCCCCATCTTGGTTTTACACAAAGCCATATCTACCTCTGAAGAAAAACCCGTATGGTGTGGCCTAGAGTGAGGTCTGCAGCAATGAAGTCCTGCAGCCCACCCAGGACCCACGTGGGAGGTTTTTGGTGCGGGTCCTCCACAAGAATCTTGTCTTATACTGTATGTATTTATTGAAAAGTATTTTGATAATTTTCTACTGATCTATGTACAAATTGTTACGTTAAAGAGTCCTTACCTCCCGCAAGGGATGAGTTATTATGTTGATGTTATATGCAAAACAAAAATGTTTTTCTTTTCTATTTCAGCCCGGGAGTGCTGAGTTTAACTAGGGGGGGGATGTGTGGCCCAGCTGCGCAAGGCACACATATTTCCTGGAAAATGCACAAGAAGGTAACTGTAAAGCCTGATATTCATTCACGCACACTTCTCAGCATTGCCACTAGAGGCATATTAGACTATTTAAGTAGTGTGACGTAGCAAAGTTAGTGAGTCAAGCTCTGGGTGGCTCAGGAGTGAGTCATCCCATCCAGAGATCAGTCTGGACTTGGAGGGAGAGGAAGAGGAGTACAGACTAGTTCCTGGCAGAGCCAAAAAAGTTCATGTTTGAAGTAGAGGCTAGTACGGGTGAAGTGAATCATCCTAGCCTAGTCAGAGCTACCCCTTAACCTGCTACTCAGAACAAGCTGCCTGTGTTCCTTAAGAAAGTGGAAAGTGACTCTCAGAGCTACAGCGTAAATACAGTCTGACGAAGCGTCCTGTGAGCTGCTCTGGACAGAGTTCTGTGAAGGAAAGAAGGAAAGGGACTACAGCAGTTATACCAACGAGCCAACTGAGAACAGGTCAGTGAGCACTGAAGGAAAGCTGACCTTGACATCATTGCTACACGTGCTTATGCTAAGGGCGAGAGCAGGGCGAAGGGCGAGTGGAGAAGTAAGAGTGACTAAGGTGACAGATCACCCTCACTCAGTTTAACCGGACACCGGGGTCCGAAGCATACTTCACATCTAGTGATAAGAAAACCGGAGGCCTTGCTGGACTTCAAGTCGCAGAAGGTAGCCCTAAGTGCCGATACGTAACCGGAGTCAGGGAGAACAGGAGTCTGGCTTGGCCAGCCACAATAGACTTAGTTCTTTCAACATCTGATAATCAGAGACATAGAAGGCTCCACCACAATGTTGGCCGGGCGCAGTTATTGCTATTGAAAGAGTTGCACTTGACTTTATGCAAGTTTGTACTCACACACATTACAAGGAGAAAGGAGGCCTCTAACCTGCTCAACAGTTTTCCTGAATGTGCATTCTCCACCCCGACCAGCTTCCCGGGACCTGCTTGAAACATCTACAAGTAAAGGTATGGAAAGAGATTGCATCGTGTGTGACTGAATTCTTATCTGCACCCTGCATCACCACCATAGACTTTGAGGGACCAGTCCCACCTGTGGGGGACTTAACACCTAGCTGCCATAACATCCCCTCAGAGATCTACCCTGCAGCGCTGGTCAATCAGATCAGAAACCACAGGTGGCGTCACGAACTACTATAACTACAATCCCCTGTAAATATCCCCCCATTGCATGACCGCCAGGGCCACGGACCGAGCTCTGCTGCCAGTGACATTCCCCATAGACTTCCATGGGCTCGGTTCCGAGTACCCCATAGCCCTGGTACCACCAATGTGGTGCGCGTCACTCACCAGCCACGACAAGGCGACCTTTCTCTGATGGAAACCTAATTATTTTTATCAGACATGCTTCTCACAGGCCAAAAGTGTACTAATTTAAAGATAGATTAGGATCCAATGCTAATTAAAAAGCATTAGGCTAGTTTCACATTTGCTGATGGAGGTGCTACGGAGTGCTGCGTACATCCTCCATGAAGCTCCGCGCACCGCCGCACCTCCTCCGGTCAGCTCCACCTATGTCTGCATGCGTTCTGCATGCGGTCTGAGTACCTATATTTAACATGGGTACACAGGGCCATGCGGACGCATGCGGATGCCTCCACATGCATCATTTTGACTGCGGCGACCTGCGCTGAACGCAACATGTTGCATTTTGTTGCGGTCGCCGCACCGTCAAAACGACGCATGTGGAGGCATCCGCATGGCCCTGCGTACCCATGTTTAATATAGGTACTCAGGCAGCATGCAGACATAGGTGGAGCTGACTGGAGGAGGTGCGGCGGTGCGCAGAGCTTCACGGAGGAAGTACGCAGCCCTCCACAGCACCTCCATCCGCAAGTGTGAAACCAGCCTTAGAGCTTGTTCACACAACCATGTTTTCGGTCTGAGTACTGTCTGTAGAAAAAAAACACACATCAATTGGAACAATGTGAATCAGCATGTGAAAAAATCATAGCATGCGCTAGTTTCTTCCGTCCATCAGATGAGACTCGGCCATTCAAGCCTATGGGATCGGATGGCGTATGGAGCCGCAATACAGCATGAAATTTTTCCAGATACATTGAAATTCTGTAACATAGGGAACTGTAAATGGTCCTGTAACCGAGAAATAGCTGCTGTAAAAAAATAGATTGTGTACGAACGGCACACGGATAACAAGTGAGAAAAAAAATTCAGAGTTTTCTGGATGAAACTCTGAATGATTTTTTATACGCTTGTGTGAACCTGCTCTTAGGCTGATAGGAGCGAACTAAGAAGGCCAAAGTGGTGAGGCTGCACCCAATGAGGTCACTTGTACATTCACGTCACAAGAGCAACCACAGACCGGCCGGGGGACCCAGCAGTATAGCCTTGGGGTTCATTACAGTGTGAAGGCTGTATTTTTTTATAGCCTGCTGCATTATTTTTTTTTATCATGGATGGAAAACCCTGTTAATTATTTTTTTGCCGAGTTATCAATAAGATTACTCAAAATGAGAAAATAAAATCCTCTACTATAGATCTATATAAACAAAGCAGCGAACAGAACATGCCAAGGATATGATAGAAAGCCATGGTTTTACTGTAGCTTGGACTGATTGTCAGATCATTGTACACATTTCTCTTCTGCATTGTGTAGATCTCCTGGAGAAGTCACGAGTGGTGAAACATGTCAAAGCGGAACGAAACTTCCATATATTCTACCAATTGCTGTCTGGGGGAGGCGCTGACTTACTAGGTGAGGATGCAATCCCATCAATATATATAGTTCTTCTTTTTAGCCTTAATTTGGACAAATATATATATTGTATTTTCTAATTTTCTTTGCTCAGGACAACTCAAGTTGGCTCCAGACTGTGCCAAGTATGTCTACCTGAACAAGAACGCAAGTAGCTTAACTGGCATGAATGATGCTGAGAACTTCAGGACTGTTAAGGTACTTGTGTTACAACTTCTATGTTTGGCAGAGTCATCTAACGATGGATTATTGTAAGAGGGTGAAGACTGAGGAGCCTGTGCTGCATCATGTGTCCTCGTTTCTCATTCCTTCCTCGATTTTTCAATTATTTCCTTCTTTGTTTATATACTTAACCTGCCACGCAGAATTTATACTTACCTGTCTGAAAAGGCCTCAATACTGATGCACTGACAGAGTGCAGCGGACTCAAGTAAAATGGCGACTACACATCCATTGTACTTTTGTGCACTGGTGTACCACACGGCCAATCCCTGTTTTAAGGCTGGCTGTTTAATTTGGTATTAATGCACCTGTGTAGTCACCATTTTACTTGAGTCTGCTGCACTCTGTCAGTGCATCAGTATTGAGGCCTTTTCAGACAGGTAAGCATCTCTGCCTGTTTTTGGTGGTGTTTTCTTGAATTTTGGATTTTTTTAATCCGCTTTTTGTGGTTTTGATCATGCAGAATTTATAGTATTAATTGAAAATATTAAGCTCATAGCAGTCTTAATTAAGGGGAGTATGATGCAGCAGATTCCTTAAAGAGGTTCTTCACTACTAGCACAACCACTTCTTAAACTAAATGTTAGGCCCCAATAAAATAAACAAACCTATACTCACTTCCCATACCGGCTCTGTTCAAGTGGTGTTGGCACTCGCGATCCCGAGGCTGTGATGCGGTGACACGAGATGCCCACCACCCAGTCTGCATTGGCATCACTGTTCCTGCCTTCGTACAAACTGAACATGAAGCGGAAGTCCAGGCTACAGACTTACCCCTCTTCATGTTCATTTTGACAGGAGGCGAGGACGGTGATGTCAGCGCTATTTGGACACCGGGCTTCACTTGTCACCACATCACAGCCTCGGGATCGCAAGTGCCAACACCGCTTGAACAGAGCTGGTACGGGAAGTGAGTATAGGTTTGTTTATTTTATGGAGGCCAAACATTTAGTTTAAAAAGGGGTTGTGCTAGTAGTGGAGAACCCTTTTAAGAGGCATACGCCACTCAATGAATTTGGCACATCTTCTCAGTAGCGTGCGCCTTTCCAGAAATATACTGGAGTAGCATTTCTGAAGTAATAAATGTGGGAACTTTTGCGGAATTTGACAGGCGGACATAGCCACACACCATCCCACCCAGCTCTACCTCAGCTCTGCCCATTTTGGAGAAGATGCTTCAACCTTGTGTGAAATTACCAAAAGTAACAAAATATTTTAGCATCTCCATGTTGCGCAAATTTTTTTTTCAAATTTTTAAGTGCTATTTCTGGGAATTGTAGTCGTTGCCCTCCATATAACTCGCCTGCGCATTGCAATCTGCGGGCAAAGCATACTGCGCGTGCGCAATTCAAGATTGCAATGTGCAGGCGCGTTATATGGAGGGCAACAACTACAATTCCCAGAAATAATGGAGACAGCGGCGAACAACATGTTAAGGCAAGTACCCAAAACACCACCCATCTGACCTGACTGCCACCATTTAAATATCCCGCCAATTTAGGGTGACAGATTCCCTTTAAAAAACTGCCTGAAAAAAATTGCTTCAATAACACTAATAAAACAACCTGCTATTCATATGTTCAGTCTTTTGAATGTTTTTTTCTTCTTCAGGTTTGATAAACACCTGGATGTAAAATAGAAAGTGAATATCACTCTTAGGCCACAATCAAATGTTCAGTATTTGGTCAGTATTTTATCTCAGTGTTTCTCCATGTGGAGAGTGAAATGCCAAGCCTGGCATGCCAATGTGAGGAGTGAAACAGAGGAAAAGTATAATAGAAACATATCACCACTTCTGTATTTATCACCCACTCCTGGTTTTGTCTTACAGATACTAATGTAAAATACTGACCAAATACTGAATATGTGAACGTGGCCTTATACCACATGTGTTCATTTGCCAGTACTGCAAAGCCTATCATGTCATGATGCAAAGCGACCATTTCATATCTAGAATAGACATGACACAACTTTTTTGTTTAAACGCCAGTCCACCATTTGTGTATATTGTGTGAGAAAGATTAGAACCAAATCATCATCATGAAGTACTAAGACTAATCACCTTTGTGTTCTTTACAGGATGCCATGAAAATTATTGGATTTTCAGATTCTGAGGTGATTTCAGTTCTGCAAATTGTTGCAGTTGTTCTGAAGCTGGGAAATATTGAGATAAAGGGACAGTTTCAGGCCAATGGAATGGCCTCATGCTACATCCCAGATGCAAAGGGTAAGATCAGTCAAGAATGTTCACTATAGTATATATAGTAGTATACACACATGGTCAAAATTTTTGGTACCCCTCATTTAGTAACAGAAAAACTCACAATGGTGACAGAAATAGCTTGAATCTGAAAAAAGTAATAAATCAAAAACCTACGAAAATGAACAAATGAAAGTCAGACATTGTCTTTCAACCATGCTTCTACAGAATTTTTAAAAAATAAAACTCATGAAATAGGCCTGCACAGAAATGATGGTACCCCTGAAAATAATGTGCCAAAAGAGACATGTTAAATCAAGGTGTGTCCACTAATTAGCATCACAGGTGTCTATAATCTTGGAATCAGTGAGTGGGCCTGTATTGAGGGCTACAGATACTCACTGTGTTGTTTGGTGACATGGTGTGTATCACACTCAACATGGATCAGAGGAAGCGAAGGAGTTGTCTCAGGAGATTAGAAAGAAAATTATAGACAAATGTAGACAAACGTGTTAAAGGAAAAAGTTATAAGGCCATCTCCAAGCAGCTTGATGTTCCTGTGACTACAGTTGCACATATTATTCAGAAATTTAAGCTCCGTGGAACTGTAGCCAACCTCCCTGATCTTGACCGCAGGAGGAAAATTGATGACAAATCAAAGAGACGGATAATAGGAATGGTAAGAAAAGAGCCCAGAAAAACCTCTAAATAGATTAAAGGTTAACTTCAAGCTCAAGGAACATCAGTGTCAGATTGCACCATCCATCATTGTATGAGCCAAAGTGGACTTCATGGGAGACGACCAAGAAGGACACCATTGTTGAAAAAAATCATAAAAATGCCAGACAGGAATTTGCCAAACTACATGGTGACAAGCCACAAAGTTTTTGGGAGAATGTCCTATAGACAGATGAGACAAAAATGGAACTTTTTGGCAAGGCACATCAGCTTTATGTTCACAGATGGAAAAATGAAGCAAATCAAGAAAAGAACACTGTTCCTACTGTGAAACATGGAGGAGGCTCTGTTATGTTCTGGGGCTGCTTTGCTGCATCTGGCACAGGCTGTCCAGAATCTGTGCAGGGGACAATGAAATCTCAATACTATCAAGGGATTCTAGAGAGAAATGTGCTGCCAGTGTCAGAAAGCTTGGTCTCAGTCGCAGGTCATGGGTCTTGCAACAGGATAATGACCCAAAACACACAGCTAAAACACCCAAGAATGGCTGAGAGGAAAACATTGGACTATTCTGAAGTGGCCTTCTATGAGCCCTGACCTAAATCCAATTGAGCATCTTTGGAAAGAGCTGGAACATGCCGTCTGGAAAAGGCAACCTTCAAACACGAGACAACTGGAGCAGTTTGCTCTTGAGGAGTGGGCCAAAATACCCGTCGAGAGGTGCAGGAGTCTCATTGACAGTTACAGGAATCGTTTGATTGCAGTGATTTCCTCAAAAGGTTATGCAACAAAATATTAAGTTAAGGGTATCATCATTTCTGTCCAGGCCTATTTCATGAGTTTTATTTTTTAAAAATTCTGTGGAAGCATGGGTGAAAAGCAATGTCTGACTTTAATTTGTTCATTTTCATAGATTTTTGTTTTATTATTAGTTTTGTCAGATTCCAGTTATTTCTGTCACCATTGTGGGTTTTTCTGTCATTATACGAGGAGTACCAACAATTTTGACCACGTGTGTATATAGTGTAGCCGTACGGTATAAGTATTGTTACAGAGGACCTATCACACACCGAGTTTGCCAAAATGACTAGATTTATAATACAGAAAGAGAGGTTGATGTGTCAGTGTAGAGAGGAGCAGGAAAAAAAATAACAATGTTAAATTCAGTATAACAGCTGCATTTACAACACGCAAAATAAACTTCTATATTTATGGAACGTGACAGATCCTCTTTAAGTGATTGTTGTTAAGCAGTTAATCAGTTTTCTTTCACTGAGAGGGGAGTTACCAGTGTGAGATGTAGATCAGAACAGACTGTCGGTAACTACATGGCTCACACTAGTAACTCTACCTTTTATTTAAAATAAGCTTTGGAAGCCAATTCTCAGGGAGATCTATGTCCGGCCCATAGATCTTAACAGCTCATCTAAGCATTAAGAAAAACCTTAATTTCTCTGGAATAAGACATCAGATTGCAGATATAAAAGTATCATTTTATTCAGCTTCCTATGACTCACATGCTCATATAGACGGCTTAGGAGGGTTGATCCTACTGAAAGATTCCCTTTACAGAAAGATTTCATCACCTTGGGTAAATCCAGCTTCATTGCATGAGTTTTTTTCTATACAATACAGCAGTTGTGTAATCCCCAAAGGCTCTGCCATCTCTGACAGCCTTGTTGCTGATTTGTCTGAGAATTTCCTTCCCATGTCTTAATGAACCATCCGTTTAAAACACCGAAAATGTTATATGTTTGTTCATTGTGATAAGCTAATACTTTTATCTAGTTTTATTTTTTTTAACTATTTTATGATAAACAAAATATAATATATTGTGTGAATAGAGTCCCCTAGAGGTATTTTTTTTTAGAAATCTTAGAACAGTCAAATACTACTTCATTTGATTATATAAATATGTGTCTGTGTTATGCTCTTACTTCACATTCCAGATATGAGGGAGATCTGCTCACTGATTGGTCTTGATACTACTACACTGGAAAATGCATTTAGTGTCCGCACTGTAGAAGCTAAACTAGAGAAAGTGGTGACAGCACTGAATGTAGCGCAGGTGAGTAAAAAATCTAATGAAAAAAGTTACAAGCAATATATGTTATTAGACATAATGATAGCTAGATAGACGGATAGATAGATAAATAATAATATAGATAGATAGATAGATAGATAGATAGATAGATAGATAGATAGATAGTGTAGGGATCATACTCACTCAGGTGCTGCATGAGGAACACAGGAGGCGCGTTTCTTTAAAAAAAAGTCCGCGCGGGTTTATTTGCTCCATAAACCCCTAAGCAACAACATAGGGTTCACGGCCTTTAGAGCAGGCAAAACAACACAAATGTCCTTAGCCAGGTTCTGCTCCCCCAGGCCTGTGGGCACACATGCTGGGCAATGTCCAGCATGCAGGCTCGGTCTGGAGCCCCACACACAGGAAGGCTTCTTCCTTTCTGCACACAGACCATGTTACAACAGCCTCCATTAAATAGGCTGTAACCACACCCAGAAGTGAGGTATGTGGGTAGCCAGACCCACCCATCTCTCATAGCTACCCGCAACCCGGACACTGGTGCACCAAACAAACCTCTCAGTGCTTATGTGCACTAAAGAAGATACTCCGGGTTACATAACAGGGAGCAGCAATCCCTGTGACACACACCTCCCATTGATCACGTGGCCATTTGCCTCCATACAATAGGTAGATAAATAGATAAAAAAAATGGAACAGCACAACACTATTAGCGGGTGCCCGGGCCTCCCCAGCAATTCATCCAATACTTGCCAATAGTGCATAAAAGAGAAAAAGGAAGGCAGCACTCCATATGCATTTCAAATGAAAAAGTGGATTTTATTCAGACCTACATGACGTGGCACATCACATGCAAAAAAGTGGACTTTATTTAGCCCAGATGGTAACATTTTGGTTCCCAGAACCTTTTTCATGTCTTGAAAAAGGTTCTGTGAACCGAAGCGTTGCCATCACAGAATACAAGCCCCCAGCTGTCTGCTTTAGCTTGGTCGATTGTCAGAAATGGGGGGACCGCACGCCGTTTTTTAAAATTATTTATTTAAATAATTAAAAAATATGGCATGGAGACCCCTCTGTTCTTGAAAACCAGGCTTGCTAACGCTGACAGCTGAGGGTTGCAGCCTGCAGCTGTCAGTTTTGCCTCGCTGGCTATCAAAAATACAGAGGAACTCCATGTCATTAAAATATTTATTTACTTATAGCGAAGGCAGTGGCTGATGAGTACTCCCATCAGCCACCGCCTACTCTCACTGTTAACAGTTGAATACAACTCTCAACATTGTCCCCCTCTAGTGCTGACCACAGCTAGACAGTGATGTGAGCTGTCTTCTTCAGCACCCGACGCCGGGTACAGCGTAAACAGTACCGCCAAATCCCAGGAGCCAATACTATGTCATTCGTGTGTCATCAGTGTGCATGTGTGTGGGAATTTTTGCGGCCAGTGCTGCTACCGGAAACACTGACATCTGAAAGAGCCCTTAGTGAACTCGACAATTTACCAAACTTTGGACGACTTTTGCTGATTTTTAGGAAAAAAGCTTGGGAATCTGAACACGAACCTGAATGTGCAACTTTTGTGCCGAATTTGTAATTGGTGAACATTTTCTGAACAAGTTCGCTTATTTGTAGACATCATATTTTAGTAGGCAGACAATAATGAACTATTGTATTATCCTTGTCCATCGTCTATCTACTGTATTGTGTAAGGATAATCTATTTTTTTTTACATCTATTATGTTATTCTGCTTTGCTTTCTCTGATGTTTCTCTTACATTTGCTTTCATTGTTTAGGCAACTTACGCAAAAGATGCCTTGGCAAAGAATATGTACGACCGACTGTTCAGCTGGCTGGTGCAAAGGATTAATGAAAGTATAAAGGTTAGTCTCAAGGCTTCTCTGCTAAAATGTGACACAAGCAATTACATCCATGATCCTTTATAGAATTTATAGTATCCCATTTCTATATTTTGTTGAACTATTGGTCCATATTCACTCAATAGTTTATATCAAGGTTCATTTACTCATGAATCTATCATTGCTTCTAGGCTACATATTAAGACATTTTAAAGGAACCCGTCAGTTTGGAAATTCTATGCTGTCTGTGGTCAGCATGATACGGAGAAGCTGAGCAGAATAATATATACCGTATTTTTCACACTTTAAGACACACCGACCATAAGATGCACTTAGGTTTTAGAGGAGGAAATTAGAAAAAAAATTGAGATAAAAAAATCGGTCAATTCTGTACTTAATATCCCCTTTCCTGGCATGTATGGCCCCCTCATTCCCATCCTGGTATGCATGGCCCTCTCATCCCTATCCTGGTACACATAACCCCCTCATCCCTGCCTTGGTATGCATAGCCCCCTCATCCCTACCCTGGTATGCATAGCCCCCTCATCCCTACCCTGGTATGCATGGCCCCTCTTATCCCTACCCTGGTAAGCATGGCCCCTCTTATCCCTACCCGGGTATACATGGCCCCCTCATCCCTACCTTGGTATGCATAGCCCCTCTCGTCCCCATCCTGGTGTGCATGGCCCCCTCATCCCTACCCTGGTATGCATGGTCCCTCTTATCCCTACCCTGGTATACATGGCCCCCTCATCCCTACCTTGGTATGCATAGCCCCTCTCATCCCCATCCTGGTGTGCATGGCCCCCTCATCCCTACCCTGGTATGCATGGCCCCTCTCATCCCTACCCTGGTATGCATGGCCCCTCTCATCCCCATCCTGGTGTGCATCCCTATCCTGGCATATGGTCGTAATCAGTGATTGTCAGCTAGCCCTGTATGCACGCTTATACAGAGTTGTCAATCAGTGATTAGGACCACCCCCTTGACTACAAGCCCATAATAAGCAGGGATTTAGATAAATAAAACACAAGGGATATTAAGCTTTTTCCCACATACCTATATATCATTCTGCTCAGCTTCTCCTTTTCGGTAACATGCTGCAGGCAGATCAGAAGTTCCTTTTAAAGCGGTTCTCAATTGCTATTTTCCCTCTTGAAAAATATAACAGCCTGTACTCAATTGTGATGACATTGCAGCCCAGGGCTCACATGACGTTATTATAGCAAATGAGCCCTGCAGGCAATCAGCGGCTGCTATACTCTCACTTCCTTTGGACGTAACTGACATTTGGAGGAAGTCAGGGAGCAGCACATGATCTCACTTCTTCTGGATATCAGTTATGTCCAAAAGAAGTGAGAGTGAATTATCCGCTGATTGTATGCAGAGCTCATGTGGTATAATAATGTCATGTAAGCACTGGGGACACTGTCTTTGGAAAAGCACCAACATCGGAGGTGAGTACAGCCGCTATTTATGTAACATGGGGGAATATAGCAATTGAGAACGGCTTGTTCAAGTTGAGGGTAACAGAATTTTGACTTTTACAGTGACATTAGAGACAGGTTTATAGCATAACACATGTATGCATGATGCTTGCAGCGTATACCCTAACTGTAGGTCACAGCTAAAAATTTACAGTCACCTTATACAATCTTTGCACGTAAATGTCAATCCATATTGTAATATGATGTATTCAACATATTCATCAAAGGCCATATTCATATTCTGCACATAGGACATCATAGGACTAGTGGTAGTCATATATTGAGTCACTACTAAATTTTATACAGTAAAGATGCATATCTTTGTACCGTGTTAGCCAGTAGATAGAAAAATATTCAGAATTGAAAGTCTTGAAAAGATGGTAACAAATTGCAAGCTTTCAAGACTACTCAGGTCTCTTCATCAGGCATTGACTAATACAAAATCTGAAGAATCACATATTTATACACAACACAGCACAGAAACAATGCATTAGGTAAGACAAGTGATGTGAAGCAGAACTATCATTATGGGAGAGTGATAAACAGTTATGGCCATAAATATTGGAACAGTTCATAGATAAGGAGTGAAAGTTTTATTGTCCTGGTAATGTGCTGTGATGCCCCCACAAGGTCTTAGGAGCAAATTCGTTAATTGATGTAAAAAGACATACCGTAAATCCATGCGACACATTCATTCCTGCTCTGAGTGTGTCAAAGGTCGTCATAAGTTTATACTTCTAGACTCTTCTGTCTCTCTGAGATGTGAAGTTACCTTTCAATACCAGTAATTTCATGTCCATGATGCTGTGATCAGGCATTCAAAAATGTTTGGCCACAGGTAGATCCTTTTTTTTTTTCTCTTATTGTGTGGCGATGAGAATTCATCCTTGTTCTCAGTTTTTGCCCTGTCTCCCCCACATACAGAACCCCAGTTGGACATTTAGTACATATAATGAGGTACACCACATTAGATGTGATGCAGCTGAAAGTACCTCGGATCTTGTAGTCCTGATGGGAGTTGGGGATCTTTATCTTGTCCGTGGTCATTATAAATGGACAGGTTTTACATTTTTTTCTGGTTGCAAGGAAAGGTTCCTGCAGCTGTTGGGGAGGACAGGGAGCTTCTGACAATGATGCTTCTTAGATTTGGGGGCTGCCTAAAACACAGTAGTGGGGGGTCTGGAAATATGGATTGTAATCGGGCATCTTTTTTTAGTAAAGGTTGTAATTTCCATGCAGCTCCCCTTATCACTTCCAGATTTGGATTGTAGGTGACAGTTAGAGGCACCCGCTTATTTTCTTCTTTAGCTTTGTAATGTAGGAGATGATTCCTTGATATTCTGGTGGCTCTTGTAATTTGGTTTTGAATTGTTCTTGGATGGCAGCCCTGATTCAAAAAGGTCTTTTTGAGGCGACCAAGGTGTTCATCTCTATCCATCTCTAGCTATCGTGAGGCATTTGCATGACACGATTTGTATGCTACATTATTCCTCTTCCAGGTGTCTGAGTTCCAGGGAAAGAAGGTGATGGGAGTGCTGGATATTTATGGATTTGAAGTCTTAGAGGTAAGTTTGATTTCAAATTTGGTAACATCTTACTAATTATGGTGGCTAAACCTTAAGACCTGAGTTCAGGTGAGTTACCATCAAAAGTGGCCACTACCTGATTGGCTATTTCTGACTGTCTCATAGTGAATGAATAGAGTAGAGTATGCACACCTCTACAATAGCCAGTCTGTTCCTCCATTACTGAGAAATCAGTGTTTCAATTGGTATGCAAATGAGGCTGAAGAACGTTGATGTTTTTGTCAGCTGGCTGGATATGCAGAACAAAATCAAAACGGCCAAAAAATAACGACCACTTTGCCAGGCGCGGGTTGAGTCTTTGCTATTGGCTGGGGACGTCTTAGCAGTGCGTGCGCTAGCCTTTTAAGAGACCGAGAGTGTGCGTGCGCCCTAAGCACACTTCCAGGAGACCTGCGTGCCGTGCGCAGGTCCAGTGAGGAAGCAGACGCCGAGGGAGTGCAAACTGGTAAGTGAACACGCCAGCATCCCTGCAGGAGGGAGGAAGGGGACACTCTGCAGGGGTGCCGGAGCTGCGCTAATACTTCAGTTCTAGCATAGTCCTTCAATCTCATTTGTATATCAATTAAAAAGCTGATTTCTCAGTAATGGAAGAATGGTCTGGCCATGTAAATGTATTGCTGGACTTGTGCATATAAATAGTTGGGGGTGAGGTTTCCTTTAAGATAAACCTTTCCGTCATTATGTATGGATGTGTTTACAGCAAAAATGATTCTTTAGCTGTAATTAATATTATTTATTTTTATTTTCAACAGGAAAATAGCTTTGAGCAATTTATTATTAATTACTGTAATGAAAAACTGCAGCAGATCTTCATTCACATGACTCTGAAAGAAGAGCAGGAAGAATACGCTAGAGAGGTAAAATGTTTGTCTTTCTGCTCACGTTCTTTATTTTACTCCTTTGCTGACGATAAACTTGTGATTCTTATTGTAGGAGCATGTCTGGAGCATGGAGGGAAGTCCAAATGTCCATTTTTTTCTCATGTACGAGAAAAACAGACCGATTCTTTTAATCAGACTTTGATCAGAGTGAGGTCGGTCATCAGTTTTTCTCATACATGGAGAAAAAAAAAAGTTTCTCCACCTTATCATTTCTGCTACTCAGTGAAAATTGTACCGCACTTAGATATCATATACTTGCATTGCCGATTTTGATTCGACCCTGAATGTCCGCCTCTAGTACGCGTATATGCTGAAAAATGATGGACGACAGAGCGCACGTTCACTCTGCCAGCACAATTATAGTCTATGGCCTCTTTGGAGCATATGCGAATCCTGATTTGCAGGGGGTTCGGGAGTAAGCCCGACATTACCAATGAAATGGGGTGCTAGAATGCAGTTTAAAATCACCATTAGGCCGGTGTCACACTTGCAAATGCAATGTGAGAAACTTACCTTAATACCGCACTGCCGCCGGCTGTGGTTCAAACCGGAGTGTTCAGCTGCATAGAAATACATGCAGCCGCACACTCCTGTCCTGAGTGCCGGCGACAGTGCCAGGTATTGAGGCGAGAGATTTGCAGTTGCAAGTGTGACACCGGTGCCTTATACTGAAAATACGAAGACATATAGGACCAATGTTAGCTTTGAAAGCTAGCAACATTCTATTTCATTGGTTTTTCGAAACATCAATTTTTCTGTGGTTTACCACAATTTTGGTAGGAAGATCAAACTATAGTATGATAAGATACCAGCGACTCTTGTAAATCCTTTACAACGAAAGATTTTCATGCGCTTTACCACCTCTTATACAAAGAAGACTGAGGAGAAACACAGACACAAATATAAATCTATATATCTTTATTGATCAGATAAATAAAAAACAAAATAATTAATTAAAAACAGGGAAAAGGATCACAGACATAAATGACATAGAAAAAATATAGAGAGAGTGAAGAGTGGCTATGACACTATGGCTATGAGAAGAAATACCCGGACTGTGCACTCAAAGATACAGTAAGAATAGCCAACTGGAAATATACATTCCAGAAGTTAAGCCATTCAACATGAAATGCATATACCCATCTGTATGGAAACACACCCTAAGCATGTTTCACTAAGGCTTCGTCTGGGTCCCATTTTTAATTCATTATTCTGCTTTTTTATTAATTTCATCAATAAAGATATATACAAATATCTGAAGGTTTGTCACAGTGTAGAGGGATCATCCTTACTCTCATTTGTGTATGGAAACATGAGAAGTAATGGAATGAAACTGAAAGGGAGAAGATTCAGATTAGATAATAGAGAAAACTTTTTGACAGCGAGGGTGATCAATGAGTGGAACAGTCTGCCACGAGAGGTGGTGAGTTCTCCTTCAGAGGAAGTCTTCAAAGGCTGGACAGATATATGTCAGAGATGGTTAAAGTGCATGCTGAATTGAGCAGGGGGTTGGACCAGATGACCCTGAAGGTCCCTTCCAACTCTAACGTTCTATGATTCTATATATATACAGTATATATATATATATATATATATATATACTTACCTTGTAATGTCTTCACATCCTGTTCCATCCAGATGTGTCCGGATCCCAGAATTCAAGCAGCGGAAGTTCACCGACTGCCATATTGGGGCACCCAAGTTTATTTTACCAAACAGATAAGACTAGGATTCCATGATGACTTTTGGTTATGCGGGGGTCATGGAATAAAAATGGAGTATTGCATAACATAACTGTATGTGGGGAAAGTCTCTGGTGACTTGCACTGTAGGAAAGAATTCCAACCTTGTGACTTTATGGAAAAACTGGATTCACACAGTTGGTCACAAATATGATGGTTTGCAATATGGTCTACAGTGTTTGGATGGGGAGGGGGTTCTTCAGAAGAGGAAATCATCATTCAATATTTGGTCAGAATTTTACCTCAGTATTTGTAAGCCAAAACCAGGAGCAGAGCAATCAGAGGAAAAGTATAATGTGTGTGTGTAGCCCATTCACTATCTCCATCCCTCATTCCCTCAAGATGGCTGGACCATCATTGTAAATGCACCATTATATATACACACCTGTACTTTGTATCTCCCCCACCTCATTGCAGATTGTAAGCTCTCACGAGCAGGGTCGTCTTATTTTGCTTTAATTATTGTATTGTTAACGTTGTTACTTATGACTAGTGTTGAGCGATACTGCCCGATATCCAGAAATATCGGATCGGATTGGATCGGCCCGATACTCAAAAAA
>JARQOD010000002.1:120797087-120837940 GCA_033576555.1 Oophaga sylvatica | reverse complement strand
CCAGGACGGTACGGACAGTCTGGCAGACATTGTACAGGCATTTGATAAGCACTGTGACCCCAAGAAGAATGAGACAGTGGAAAGATTTAAGTTTTTCACCAGAAATCAGGAGATGGGAGAGAATATAGACGCATATGTGACTGAACTGAAAAGACTGGCAGCAACATGCAGCTTTGGAGAGATCAGAGATTCTCTTATCAGAGATAGAATAGTGTGCGGCATCAGAGAGACACAGCTAAGAGAGAGACTGCTGAGAGAGGAGCAGTTAACCCTAGAGAAATGCATGCAAATAAGCAGAGCTGCAGAGCTAACAAGAGACAGCCTGAGGATGATGGCAGACACCACTGAGGAGCCAGTACATGCAGTAACCATGAGAGGAAAAGCAGAGCACCAAGCGAGAACAGTCCAATGCAGATACTGTGGCAGAAGACATGAGAAGACAAAGAGAAGTGTCCAGCATATGGACAAAGCAGCAGGACCTGTGGTAAGATTAATCATTTTGCAGCTCTCTGCAGACTTAAGCCCTTTAAAAAGCACAGAGAAATTCACAGTGTGACACAGGACAATCACAGTGACAGTGCAGAAGATATAACATGGATACAGCTACAGTCTGCAACAGAGAATGTCAATACAGTCAGACAGCCAGAACCTAAAGATACAAGACAACTGTTTGCAACTCTTTTATTAAATGACAAACCCATTAGATTTCAGTTGGACTGTGGAGCAAGTTGCAATGTCATACCAGAGGATCTACTAAATGAACAGGTGTGCATTGAACCTACTGATAAGGTACTTATGATGTACAACAAAACGATACTGAAACCTCTTGGGACATGCAAACTGAAGGTTAGTAACCCATGCAACAGAAAGAGTTATAGAGCCCAATTTACAGTGCTGCAGGGTGGTGACCACATACCGTTACTAGGTATAAAAGCAGTTCAGGCAATGGACTTAATAAAGTACAATTCCATAACATTATGTCTGTGGAAGTCAAACAGAGTATGAAGGATATCCCAAAAGCAGACAGCAATCTAGATTTACAGATTATAAAAACACAGTATGCGGATGTATTTGAGGGTGATGGATGTTTTGATGGAAAACACAAACTGGAAATTGATAACACAGTACAACCTACCAGATTACCGACAAGAAAAGTGCCTGTAGCGCTACTTCAGCCATTGAAAGAAGAACTACAGGATTTAGAAAAGCGAGGCATGATAGAAGTCGTCCATCAGAGCACAGACTGGATAAGTAGTTTGGTCATAGTGCAGAAACCATCAGGAAAACTAAGAATTTGTATCGATCCCAAACCACTCAACAAAGCTCTCAAAAGGAATCACTATCCGATGCCTACAATAGAGGATGTGCTACCAGATTTATCAAAGGCAAAAATATTTTCAGTTTGTGACGTAAAAAATGGATTTTGGCATGTGGAACTGGATGAAGAATCCAGTTTATTGACAACATTTTCTTCTCCATTTGGTCGCCGTAAATGGCTGAGAATGCCCATGGGACTGACACCAGCTCCAGAAATATTTCAGCAGAAGTTGATGCAAGCTTTGGAAGGACTCCCAGGGTAAAGATGATAGCAGATGATATATTAATAGTGGGAGAAGGTGACGATATGCAATCTGCAATAAAGAATCACGATACAAGGATGCTACGATTTTTAGATAGGTGTAGAGAAAAAAGGATAAAGTTGAACTTGGAAAAGTTGAAACTGAAAATGACGGAAGTGCCATATATAGGACATCTTCTTACCTCAAATGGAGTGAAAGTGGATCCAGAAAAGGTGAAGGCGATACAAGAGATGCCTACCCCAACAGATGTGTGTGGAGTACAACGATTTTTGGGCATGGTGAATTATCTGTCCAAGTTTTGCAAGAATTTATCAGACATGTGTGAGCCAATGAGACAGCTAACTCACAAAGATGTGTTGTGGGAATGGACAGAAGCACAGGAGACGGCTTTCCAATCCGTAAAGACAGCCATTGCAGACACAGCAACCTTAAAATATTTTGATCCACAGTTAGAGGTGGTAGTCCAATGTGATGCGTCAGAAAAAGGCCTAGGTGCCACATTAATGCAAGAGCGGCAACCAATCACATTTGCAAGCAAAGCGCTAACACCGACCGAGCAGGGATATGCCCAAATCGAAAAGGAGTTACTAGCTGTGGTGTTTGGAATGGAAAGGTTTCATCAGTACACATACGGTCGACAGGTAACAGTACAGTCAGATCACAAACCGTTGGAGAGCATTACAAAAAAACCACTACTAAATGCACCAAAGAGACTGCAGCGCATGCTTCTGCGACTTCAAAAATATGATTATGAAATTGGATATTGTCCAGGAAAAGACTTGTTGATTGCAGATACTCTAAGCAGAGCGTACTTACCCAACTCAGAGGATAAAGGACAAGAAATGGACAACATCAATATGTGTGATTATCTTGCAGTATCTAAAGATAAACTGAAACAAATACAGACCTTCACAGAAAAAGATAAAACACTACAGATATTAAAAACTGTGATCCTGCAGGGCTGGCCAAAATATAAGCAGCATGCTCCAAAGGAAGTTGCTCCATTCTTCCATATACGAGATGAACTGTCAGTACACCAAGGAATCATCATAAAGGGAGAAAGGGCATTGATACCGGAGACTCTGAGAAGAGACATACTACAAAAATTACACTCGTCCCACTTGGGCATTGAAGGATGTTTGCGGCGAGCAAGAGAATCAGTTTATTGGCCGGGTATGAATGATCACATAAAAAGTTACATAGCACAATGTGAGATATGTGCGTCCGGCGGGGATAAACAACCGAAAGAGCCATTGCAACCGCATGCCGTTCCAAATAGACCATGGTCAAAAATAGGAATAGATTTGTTCACATTGGAGGAAAGAGAATACCTGGTTACTGTGGACTATTTTTCTAATTTTTGGGAAGTGGACTATTTGAAGGATACAAGAGCAAGAACAGTTATTAAAAAACTCAAGGCTCATTTTGCCAGATATGGGATTCCAGAGATTGTTTTTACTGATAATGCCGCTCAATTTAGGTCAGAAGAGTTCAAGGAGTTCAGCAAGTTATGGGAATTTGAACACAATACATCATCTCCTGGATATCCTCAAAGCAATGGCAAAGCGGAATCAGCGGTGAAAACAGCAAAGAAGTTGATTAAGAGAGCGAAACAGGCAGGGACAGATGTATATCTATCTATACTGGACCACAGAAACACACCTTCCCAAGGTCTAGACAGCAGCCCAGCACAGAGGCTTCTGAGTAAACGGACAAGGACACTCATACCAACAGCTAGTCGTCTTCTGAAGCCAAATCTGGTGAGGGGAATGAGGTCAAAACTAAAGAAAAATCAGGATAGACAAGCGTTCTATTATAATCAGTCGGCAAAAGATCTACCAGAACTGAGACAAAATGACAACATCAGGATGCAGCCGAGAAAATATGACAAACAATGGAGAAAAGCAAAGGTGCTCCAGAAACTAGGACCTAGATCCTACGAGATTGTGACAGAGGAGGGAAGAAAACTAAGGAGAAATCGGAGACATCTGAGGAAAACGCAAGAAGGATCTGATACATGGTCATATGAACAGTATCCTCATATCCAAGATGAGGAAACAGCAAGTTTAAGCAGAGAGGCTACAGGGATGGCCCAGGTTCAGTGTGGAGATTCCGGTCGGAGACAGGCAATACCAGATGCGGTAACGCCCGAATCGAGAGAACCACCGAATAGTGGCAGTAACGCATCGTATGTTACTAGATCGGGCAGAATGATCACAAAGCCAGCACACCTCAAGGACTATATATACAACCAAGTATTTTAAAGTATCTTAAACATAACTGGCAAGCATCATGCTATTATGTCACCAATATCTTGAATATTGAAATGTTCACATGTATGTTAGTTATATTAGCTTAGTTATTTCTTCAGTTAAAAGACAAAGGATGTAGCAATATGTTATATGCTGAGCCGCCTCTAGGGGTCTCACTACCTGGATGTATTCAGAGGATAGAGAGGAGGGACTCGTTGGTAAGAGCATGAGACAGGAAGCATTCATGTAATGTGGCTGAGAGAACGTGCACACAATAAAAGTAACCCGTTACCACAATCGTGTCAGAGGCATAAACAAGAAACAGAACAGTGCCCCTTCCCACCTATTTATCTCCCCCCCTCTCTGGCTCTATAAAGCCTGAGCTGTCAATGAAAGAAGAGGGGGCTGAAGAGCGAAAATAAGTAGTTGGGAAAGTGCACTTAAATGTTTGGTCATGTCAGGGGTGCACTGAATGCCTGTGCTTGGTTTGCACAGTCATCCTGTCCTGACAGATCCCTTTTATAGGCAAGTGTAATCTTATACCACAGTGAGCTGACAGTCTCCCAAGTGAATGGTGACTTTAGGGGGCAGGGGAGGAGGATAAGAGGTGGATTATAAATGGAGAAAGAAGAATATTTCTCTGATAAAGATAAATGATTTCTTGCGTCATGTGCTGGCTGTAACCCGTGAGCAGTCCCTCGTCAGCTGCAGCCTTCACTGTTTCATCAAAGCTGATGTCCTCCCTGAAAGCGTATTAATGATCTGTAGCCAAAGAAAGGTCAGTGATTGGCTGCAGCCAGCAGGTGACATGACAAGACAAGTCATTTTCTGGGAACAGCGACAACGACATTGCTGGAATGGCGGTACTGCAGGAGGGGGTATCCACTTTAAATTGGGTCCTGAATAAGTTAAGCTTGGGTTATCCAGTAGTGGAAAACCCGTTTAATAAATAATGGCTACCATTTAATTAAATTTACCAGTTTTTCCAGCGCCGCTCTCCCCGGTTATTAGGATACATTGGTCCCTGTCACGATCCCGCAAAGACTGATAGGCATCATCTGCCACTGCAAAGCTAAAAGACAAAGAATCACAGGGTACATAGTAGTCACTTCACTATCTGTTATGGGATGAGTGATCTGAACTAATTAAAAGCATACAGCAGCCTGAAGAGCATACAGCAGCCTGAAGAGCATACAGCAGCCTGTAGAGCATACAGCTGCCTGAAAAGCATACAGCAGCCTGAAGAGCATACAGCAGCCTGAAAAGCATACAGCAGCCTGAAGAGCATACAGCAGCCTGAACAGCATACAGCAGCCTGAACAGCATACAGCAGCCTGAAAAGCATACAGCAGCCTGAAGAGCATACAGCAGCCTGAAGAGCATACAGCAGCCTGAAAAGCATACAGCAGCCTGAAGAGCATACAGCAGCCTGAAAAGCATACAGCAGCCTGACGAGGATTCAGCAGCCTGAAGAGCATACAGCAGCCTGAAGAGCATACAGCAGCCTGAAAAGCATACAGCAGCCTGACGAGCATTCAGCAGCCTGAAGAGCATACAGCAGCCTGAAAAGCATACAGCAGCCTGAAGAGCATACAGCAGCCTGAAAAGCATACAGCAGCCTGAAGAGCATACAGCAGCCTGAAAAGCATACAGCAGCCTGAAAAGCATACAGCAGCCTGAAGAGCATACAGCAGCCTGAAAAACATACAGCAGCCTGAAGAGCATCTTATGTGCAGTCTGACGTTTGGTGAGCTGACCATTTATGGACAGTCCTACTAGTGATTGGCAGCTATCTTTGCATGCACAGACACAGGGGAAGACTGTCAATCATCAAGTAGGACTGCCCACTTGACTCATATACATACAAACAGCAGAGATTTAATTGGATAAAATGTAAGTTTTAAAGAAACTTCTCCCACAGAAATGTCCATCATTCTGCTCAGCTCCTGCTCCATAACATCCTGCCTGCAGATCAGATACTGTTTTCAACACGACAGGTTCCCTTTACCGATCATAAAATCATTTCTGACATTTTAAGAGATTGTACATGTGTTTGCCATTTGTTAACCATATTGTATTAGCATTCCCATATACATTATTATTACATATAGGTTTCTGATGCGAGTGCGTATATAATGTGGGGGTATTATTCCGGACTCATGAGCATGTAACAGATACATGATTTTGCATGTATTACTACATAACCCTAGGATATGCCATATACTGTATATCTAAGAAGGGAATGGCCTTTTCATACAAGTAGTATTTAGAATGGAGCTTTCTCACCATGAGTGATATTTCCTTACTACTGTAGCCTAGGAGTGGACGCAGAAGAGGACCCCTGTACGGGGACAATATATGGGCCCTTTACAGTTCAATAGCTCATCATAATGCACAATTCCACTGCTTTGGAGAGAGTAGTGGCCCCCTTAGATCTTAGGCCTCTGTGCAGCTGACCAGGTAGCACCAATGGTATGTCCGCCCCAGCTCTAGCCCATGTAGAAAATCAATGATACGTTTCATTGTGATAGCCCTAAATGTTATCGCAGCCTTCTAATTAATGAATAATTTTTCCTTTGTCTTTGCTACATGATTGCCATGTGGATATATACAGTCATGGTCAAAAGTTTTGAGAATGACACAAATATTAATTTTTACAAAGTCTACTGCTTCACTTTTTCTAATGGCAATTTGCATATACTCCAGAATGTTATAAAGAGTGATCAGCTTAACAGCAATTACTTGCAAAGTCAATATTTGGCTAGAAAATGAACTTTATCCCCCAAAACACATTTCAACATCATTGCAGCCCTGCCTTAAAAGGACCAGCTAACCTCTTTTCAGTGATTGCTCCATTAACACAGGTGTGGGTGTTGATGAGGACATGGCTGGAGATCAATCTGTCATGATTAAGTAAGAATGACACCACTGGACACTTCAAAAGGAGGCTGGTGCTTGGCATCATTGTTTCTCTTCTGTTAACCATGGTTATCTCTAAAGAAACACGTGCAGTCATCATTACAATGCACAAAAATGGCCTAACAGGGAAGAGTATCGCAGCTAGAAAGATTGCACCTCAGTCAACAATCTATCGCATCATCAAGAACTTCAAGGAGAGAGGTTCCATTGTTGCCAAAAAGGCTCCAGGGCGCCCAAGAAAGACCAGCAAGCGCCAGGACCGTCTCTTAAAAGTGTTTCAACTGCGGGATCGGGCTACCAGCAGTGCAGAGCTTGCTCAGGAATGGCAGCAGGCAGGTGTGAGTGCATCTGCACGCACTGTGAGGCGGAGACTCTTGGAGCAAGGACCTGGTCTCAAGGAGGGCAGCAAAGAAGCCACTTCTCTCCAGAAAAAACATCATGGACAGACTGATATTCTGCAAAAGGTACAGGCAGTGGACTGCTGAGGACTGGGGTAAAGTTATTTTCTCTGATGAATCCCCTTTTCGATTGTTTGGGACAACAGGAAAACGCCTCATTCGGAGAAGACAAGGTGAGCGCTACCACCAGTCTTGTCTCATGCCAACTGTTAAGCATCCTGAAACCATTCATGTGTGGGGTTGCTTCTCAGCCAAGGGAATCAGCTCTCTCACAGTCTTGCCTAAAAACACAGCCATGAATAAAGAATGGTACCAGAATGTCCTCCAAGAGCAACTTCTCCCAACCCTCCAAGGCAGTTTGGGGATCAACAATGCCTTTTCCAGCATGATGGAGCACCTTGCCATAAAGCAAAGGTGATAACTAAATGGCTCAGGGAACAAAACATAGAGATTTTGGGTCCATGGCCTGGAAACTGCCCAGATCTTAATCCCATTGAGAACTTGTGGTCAATCATCAAGAGACGGGTGGACAAACAAAAACCTAAAAATTCTGACAAAATGAAAGCATTGATTGTGCAAGAATGGACTGCTATCAGTCAGGATTTGGTCCAGAAGTTGATTGAGAGCATGCCAGGGAGAATTGCAGAGGTCCTGAAGAAGAAGGGTCAACACTGCAAATATTGACTTGCTGCATTAACTCATTCTAACTGTCAATATAAGCTTTTGTTACTCATATGTTTGCAATTATTATATTTCTGTCTGTGATAAAAACATCTGTCAAACACACATAAAAACCAGAGGGCAGCAGATCATGTGAAAATATAATATTTGTGTCATTCTCAAAACTTTTGGCCATGACTGTATAGCACAAATGAAGGGACCCAAGAGGCCGGCAACGGTATATTTACTATACCAGTGGTGTGATTGTACTACACGTACTATAGATGTGCACACCTCTATCTGACTGCTGTATCTACGAATCTACAGTATCTATCTACATATCTATCTATGTATGTATCTACTACAATATCTATCTATGTATAGTATCTATCTACAATACTTATCTATGTATAGTATCTATCTACAATATCTATCTATGTATATATCTATCCACAATATTTATCTATATATAGTATCTATCTACAATATTTATCTATGTACAGTATCTATCTACAATATCTATCTATATATAGTATCTATCTACAATATTTATCTATATATAGTATCTATCTACAATATTTATCTATGTACAGTATCTATCTACAATATCTATCTATATATAGTATCTATCTACAGTATTTATCTATATATAGTATCTATCTACAGTATTTATCTATATATAGTATCTATCTACAGTATGTATCTATGTACAGTATCTATCTACAATATTTATCTATATATAGTATCTATCTACAGTATTTATCTATGCATAGTATCTATCTACAGTATTTATCTATGCATAGTATCTATCTACAATATTTATCTATATATAGTATATATCTACAGTATGTATCTATGTATAGTATCTATCTACAATATTTATCTATGTATAGTATCTATCTACAATATTTATCTATGTATAGTATCTATCTACAGTATGTATCTATGTATAGTATCTATCTACAATATGTATCTATGTATAGTATCTATCTACAATATTTATCTATATATAATATCTATCTACAGTATGTATCTATGTATAGTATCTGCAGTCATGGCCAAAAGTTTTGAGAATGACACAAATATTAATTTTTACAAAGTCTACTGCTTCACTTTTTCTAATGGCAATTTGCATATACTCCAGAATGTTATAAAGAGTGATCAGCTTAACAGCAATTACTTGCAAAGTCAATATTTGGCTAGAAAATGAACTTTAACCCCCAAAACACATTTCAACATCATTGCAGCCTTGCCTTAAAAGGACCAGCTAACCTCTTTTCAGTGATTGCTCCATTAACACAGGTGTGGGTGTTGATGAGGACATGGCTGGAGATCAATCTGTCATGATTAAGTAAGAATGACACCACTGTACACTTTAAAAGGAGGCTGGTGCTTGGCATCATTGTTTCTCTTCTGTTAACCATGGTTATCTCTAAAGAAACACGTGCAGTCATCATTGCAATGCACAAAAATGGCCTAACAGGGAAGAGTATTGCAGCTAGAAAGATTGCACCTCAGTCAACAATCTATCGCATCATCAAGAACTTCAAGGAGAGAGGTTCCATTGTTGCCAAAAAGGCTTCAGGGCGCCCAAGAAAGACCAGCAAGCGCCAGGACCGTCTCTTAAAAGTGTTTCAGCTGCTGGATCGGGCTACCAGCAGTGCAGAGCTTGCTCAGGAATGGCAGCAGGCAGGTGTGAGTGCATCTGCACGCACTGTGAGGCGGAGACTCTTGGAGCAAGGCCTGGTCTTAAGGAGGGCAGCAAAGAAGCCACTTCTCTCCAGAAAAAACATCATGGACAGACTGATATTCTGCAAAAGGTACAGGCAGTGGACTGCTGAGGACTGGGGTAAAGTTATTTTCTCTGATGAATCCCCTTTTCGATTGTTTGGGACATCAAGAAAACGCCTCATTCGGAGAAAACAAGTGAGCGCTACCACCAGTCTTGTCTCATGCCAACTGTTAAGCATCCTGAAACCATTCATGTGTGGGGTTGCTTCTCAGCCAAGGGAATCGTCTCTCTCACAGTCTTGCCTAAAAACACAGCCATGAATAAAGAATGGTACCAGAATGTCCTCCAAGAGCAACTTCTCCCAACCCTCCAAGAGCAGTTTGGCGATCAACAATGCCTTTTCCAGCATGATGGAGCACCTTGCCATAAAGCAAAGGTGATAACTAAATGGCTCAGGGAACAAAACATAGAGATTTTGGGTCCATGGCCTGGAAACTCCCCAGATCTTAATCCCATTGAGAACTTGTGGTCAATCATCAAGAGACGGGTGGACAAACAAAAACCTAAAAATTCTGACAAAATGAAAGCATTGATTGTGCAAGAATGGACTGCTATCAGTCAGGATTTGGTCCAGAAGTTGATTGAGAGCATGCCAGGGAGAATTGCAGAGGTCCTGAAGAAGAAGGGTCAACACTATGTTGAGCGATACGATACCGCAAGTATGGTATCGGCCGATATTAGCTCTATCGACTTTCGATACTTATTCCGATATTTTCGTCTTATCGGATACCGGAATCGGATTTGTCACTGTCACTGTCAGTGTCCGTCGGTCGGGTCTGTCAGGAGTCAGCGGCACTTACCTGGCAGAAGATCTCCGGCAGTCACGGGCTGGACTGCTTGATGGCCGCCATCATCTTTCCCGGCGGTCACATGCAGTTTCTCGCGATAACTGCAGTGACTGCTGGGTAATCCCGGCCGTAAAGCAGTCAGTCCGATGACGTCACCGCCGGGGAAGCAGGTAATCAGCTGTGCTGCTTCGGATGACAGGCTCGCCTGTCATTGCGATGTAGCAGAGCTGGATCGTCGTGGGACCCTCGTTACTATGGACTGCGTCGGACAGGTGGTATACTGTTGGTTTGTTTTTTTCTTTTTTTACAGGAGATCGATGGTGTCGCAGGAATGAGAGTATAATAAAAGAAATGAAAACTGTGTTGTCTCTTTTATTTCATTAAAATACTTTTTTCTTGCTGTGTCTTTTTTTTTATACATTTAAAAACTTTGGGATTAATAATGGATCGGTGTCTTATTGACACCTCTCCATTATTAACCGGGCTTATTCTCACCGTGCAATCAACGGTGACATTAACCCCTTATTACCCCACTTGCCACCGCTACAGGGCAGTGGGAAGAGCCGGGTAAAAATGCCACAATTGGCACATCTTTTGATGCGCCAAATGTGGGCTGCTGTAGCCTGGTATTATCAGGCTGTTGAGGGCCAAAATCCATGGGCCTTGACAGTCTTTTAATACCAGGCCGCAGCAGTCTGCATTTACTTGGCTGGTTAACAAAAATAGGGGGACCCCTACGCCGTTTTTTTTTCGAGGGGATCCCCTATTTTTGTTAACCAGCCAAGCTAAGCAGACTGCTGTGGCCTGGTATTATCAGGCTGGCAAGCAGGGTCGGACTGAGGCACCGGGACACGGAGAAACCTACGGTGGGCCCCAGCTCCTGCGTGGTGGGCCCTGATTTGAAAGGATAGGTCGCGGGGCAGAGGAGGCGGTGGCCCCGGGGCCCGCGCTCTGAGGGGCCCACCCGGAGCTACGATACAGTTACATTCTGCGGCAGAGCAGGGAGAATCGCTCTCCCTGCTCTGCCGCCCGGAAGCTATGGGGCCTGAACAGGCGTTGGGGAGGCCCGGTGCCAGCAGTGGGCCCCCCACCCGTCATCGGAGGGTCAGCTGTATCGGCATCCAGCCGATAAAGCTGAACGCATGGAGAGAGAAGGAGCGAGCGCTCCTTCTCTCCCATAATCCCCCTCTCAGCGTATTACAGCGGGCGCAATAACATCACCTGCCGGCGCCCGCTGTCAGACGCTGAGAGGGAGAACAGTGAGCAGCACAGGAGCCGGGAGGTGAGTTTTTTTTTTTTTTTTTTTTTAATGGGGGTGCAGTCGAGTCCTGGCTGGAGAAGTCGTCATGTCGGTGTGGGCCAGATGGAAAAGACATGAAAAGTGAACAATTCCATTAGAAAGAACATCAGCGGTAAGTCATTATCTGTACCTGTGCTGTAATCTATATGTTCTGTAGGACTGGTATTATTTAACACAGACCATATGGCGGTAATATCAATATTGGTCTTTTTATATATAGATTATTTTGGCCAACAGCGCGGTCATTTGCTGAGGTTCTCTGATGATGGGCCCACTCAGAAGTTTTGCCCCCACTAAACCAAAACCCTAACTACGCCTATGGCTCTCTCTCTAGTCTTTCTTTCTCGCTCTCTGTTCTTTCCTTCTCGCTCTCTGTCTTTTTTCTCTCTGTTCTTTCTTTCTCTCTTTTCTTTCTTTCCTCTCTTCTTTCTCTGTTTGTTCTTTCTCTCTCGCTGCTCTTTCTTTCTTTTCCTCAGTACCAGCCACTGTGCCCTCATTACCAGTCAGTGTGATCAGCAGTGCTAAATGGTTACGCTTGGGGCGAGGATATGGATGTGATTAGCTGTGAAATGGGTGTTGTCGGGGCGTGGCCTAAAATTTTCAGCGGCGCGCAACACGCGCCGCAGCCTTTAATCCTCTTTCCTGTCTTCCAAATTTGGGAGGTATGCTGTATG
Source organism: Oophaga sylvatica (assembly GCA_033576555.1). Classification (NCBI taxonomy): domain Eukaryota; kingdom Metazoa; phylum Chordata; class Amphibia; order Anura; family Dendrobatidae; genus Oophaga; species Oophaga sylvatica. The sequence goes on along the minus strand of JARQOD010000002.1, from coordinate 120,825,577 downwards.
ACCTCCCTACAACTTCTGGCCATGCTCCTGATGAGCGCGACGGATGGTCTCGTGAGGGATCTCCTCCCACACCTGGACTAAAGCATCCACCAACTCCTGGACAGTCTGTGGTGCAACGTGGCATGGCCTAAAATTTTCTGCAGCATGCACAGCGTGCCACAGCCTTTGTCCCTCTTTCCCTTATTCAAAGGTTGGGAAGTATGATGTTGGGCCGCAAGAATATATTTTCTCTGGTGGGCCCAAGGTACTCCAGTCCGACGCTGCTGGCAAGGTCCATGTATGTTGGCTCCTTAACAGCCTTAAATACCATGCCTCAGCAGCAGGGGCGTACATATAAATCATGGGGCCCCATAGCAAAAGTCTGAATGTTCCCCACCCCCCCAAAAAAAAAAACCCAGAGGCATTTGTAAATGTAAAGTGCCAGCACAGTGAGGGAAGTTGAGTCGCACAGAGACAGGGGTTTTGGGGGTACTCGGCACCGATCACGTCGACTTCTATGGGGGATGTCACGAGTAGCACAGCTCGGTCCGTGACCTGGGCGATCACTGGAATGTGGGATATTTCCAGGGGATGATAGAATGTTCGTGTAGTTTGTCGTGACGCCACCTGTAGTACCTGGTCAGGGTGTCCAGCGCTGCTGTGCAGGTCCTCTGGAAGGGATGGTGTAGTGCAGGTAGGTGAAAAGTCTTCTACAGGTAACACGCTATCCTTCCAGGGCAGATAGATGTGAGATAGAGCAATGGTGCAAAGTGATGTAGCAGAGTGGACTATGCGACGTAGTAAGAAAGCAGGAAACACTTCAAGTTAAACGTTGCATAATAAAATTTTTAATAATAACATTACAAAAGTGCAAATGGCTTATATTATGTGACATGTTTTGTTACTGTTCATACCCTTGATATGTGTTATACATGTGTGTTAATAAATACATATTCAACAAAAGTGCAAATAGCATTAGTGCCGAAGTTCGTGGAGACTTCTTAGGACTACCCCCACCGGGGTAACTTCACAGTGTCCTTTACTTGTGCTTGTGGAGGACCCGCTCCAAACCTCCAACTGTGGTCTTGGGTGGGCTGCAAGACTTTCCTTGAGCAGACCTCACTTTCGGCCACACCAAACGGGTTTTTAGTTTCTGAGGTAGTTGAAAATAGTGCACAGTAAAGTTTTTTGTAAAACCAAGATGGAGCACCGAAGTGCCAACTATTTACAGAAAAGTTTGTGAGCCAGTACAGTTCATGGCTTCAAAGTTCAACATTTTCATTACAGTGAAACACCATTACCCAACCTGGGTATATTAAGGCAACAATAAACTTGTTCTTCTGAACATTCACCCGTCCGGGTACATCAAACCATTACCCAACCTGGGTATATTAAGGCAACAATAAACTTCTTTTTATGAACATTCACCCGTCCGGGTACATCAATAATTTAACTATTTACATACAGAGACCCTGTCCGGGTTATTTAGACTTCTTTGGCTGGCCTCTTCCAGGTACCACCTGGTACTCTTCTGGAGCTTGCCAAACATCCGTGACAGGAGGGTCCACCCAGACCTGATGACGTCGTGTGGCCTGTACAGTGACGTCGTGACCCGCTATCTGGGTCTGTGTGGCCACCTCTTTCATCTCCCTCCGGGTCTGGACCCCTATGTCCCGGACTGAACGAACCCCAGGGGGCCTAACAGGCGCCGGGTACGGGCCAGCTATCATTATCATGTCCATAGCTGGGGCTGCTGAGGAGACCACTGAGGGAGGCTGGGGAGATTTACGGCGTGGGGTGGGCACTTGTGCAGAGGCCTGGTTGGGGGAGGCTGAAGGCTCGTAGGGTCTGTCAGTTTCCTGACACTCTGGGGAGTAGGGGTCGCACCTGGTAACATTTAGGGCGTACCATCCATTGTAACCCCAGTGTCGGGTGTAAGTCACCAAGTCTCCTGGCAACAGGTCCCTCCCCGGGTGTCCTTCTGGGAGGTGAGCCTCCACGTCCCGCCGGGTTACAAAAACTTCTAAATAAAGTCCAGGCTCCTGGATGAAGCCCCAACCACCTTTTAACTTAAAGTTCCGTACTGCACCCTTACGCCGCGGCTCCCTCAGCGTACTTTTATCCTTTCTCATACGTGCCTTCTCTGCCAGGTCCTTGTCCAGGTGACGTTGCCGAAGCTTTTGGGATTCTCGCTGCTCCCTTTGTCGCTCTGCTTCCCGCTCCCGACGTCTCCACTCTTCCTCCTGACGCCGGTTGTAATTCTCCTCCACCAGCATCTCCATGTCTCCACCATCAAACGCCAGCTTACGATGTCCGGTTTGCGGCAGCTCTCCTGCGCCCGCCATCCTGGGCGGAGCTCACGCTGTGGACAGAATGCGTCGGGCTCCGGAACGGGAGTGAGCTGGTCGGGGCCTCCTCCAGAGACAGGGTAGGCTCTTGCCTCAGCGACTGGCCAGATAGGGACGGGGTGTGGTGCGGTTTTCTCCCCAGGACGGGGCAGGATAGCGGTGATTGAGGGCTGGTGCGGCGGCTTTTCTGCACTGGAACGGGTGCCTCCACTGTGATACTGGCAACCGGTTCAGATTGCAAGGGCTGGGATGCCCGCACGGCCTCCTGTACTGGAACGGGTGCCTCCACTGAGATACTGGCAACCGGTTCAGATTGCAAGGGCTGGGATGCCCGCACGGCCTCCTGTACTGGAACGGGTGCCTCCACTGAGATACTGGCAACCGGTTCAGATTACAAGGGCTGGGATGCCCGCACGGCCTCCTGTACTGGAACGGGTGCCTCCACTGAGATACTGGCAACCGGTTCAGATTGCAAGGGCTGGGATGCCCGCACGGCCTCCTGTACTGGAACGGGTGCCTCCACTGAGATACTGGCAACCGGTTCAGATTGCAAGGGCTGGGATGCCCGCACGGCCTCCTCTACTGGAACGGGTGCCTCACCTTCCGGTACAGACACTTCAGGGGTAAGAGGGATTGGGCCGCTCCAATTGTAGTTTTAGGGCCCGCCAGCTCGCTTCCATCCTGGCGACCTCCTCCCGGTGCCGGGCCAGGTCTCTCAGGGTATCCTCCACTTCTTCCAGCGTAGGAGGGTTTCCAGGCCGGGTGCCAAACGGTGGCTCCGTGGCGATCGGGTCGCTTCCGTGGGTGGAGAGCTCTGACTCCTCCATCCCTTCCCACTTCTGCTCACGTCCATTCGCCATCTCAGCAAAGTCACATGTGTCATTAGCATCAGGAGAGGCGACATCTTTTGTAGGGAGGCGGGACCTTCGCGTTCGTTTACGCCCACTGAGGAGGATGAGGAGGCGGAACTCCAGAGCTGTGGGGCACGATCTTACATTGCAGTAACATTTAGAGTGTGCGGACATCGTTTTCGCGCCACGGAGTGAGTGTACGCCCACGAGAGCACGCCCTTATTCTTCACCTGTGCCTCGTGGCGCAGATATGACGGAAAAATGGCAAATACAGTCTATGATGATTTTTGCAATTCTCAAGCAAAAAAACAGTTCAATTAAGGCACACAGGACTCGCTTATAGCGAGATTCTGAATCCTGTTCGCTGGGTGCGATGCAACATCTCTGTGGCGACTGGACCCTCGGGTGCTTCTGTCTTTTCACAAATGCCGGCTTTACCCGGCAATTGAATCAGAGGCTATTTTACTATGTAGAAGTGAATAAACTATAAATATATGTATATATATATATGTCACAATGACATGTTTTTATATATATATATATATATATATATATATATATATATATGTATTCTAAGTGTGTATATTTTGTGTTTACAAGGAAAGAAAGTGTTTTTTTAGTTGCGATATTTTGTTCCCATAGACTTACATGGGACTTCCGGTATCGGAATCGGATATCGCCGATATTTAGTGATATCGGCGATACCATTTCGATCCGATATTTTTAGATATCGAGCAGTATCGCTCAACATAGTCAACACTGCAAATATTGACTTGCTGCATTAACTCATTCTAACTGTCAATATAAGCTTTGTTACTCATATGTTTGCAATTATTATATTTCTGTCTGTGATAAAAACATCTGTCAAACACACATAAAAACCAGAGGGCGCAGATCATGTGAAAACATAATATTTGTGTCATTCTCAAAACTTTTGGCCATGACTGTATCTACAGTATGTATCTATGTATAGTATCTACAGTGCCGGCAAAAAAAATCTTTACAAGTTCAATGAAACCACAAAATCTTTATATTCAAGTGGATTCAAGTGTTTTATTGTGGATATTTTATTACAATTGGTATTTTGTCATGTCACCCTTACATTTTATCACCATCTGCATTCGTTTAGGCATGGATTCAGCAAAGCTGGCTAAGTATGTGGAGTCCATGTTTACCCACAGTGTCTTCTGCACCTCCTTTAGATTGTTGATGTTGCTGGGTCGTGTCTCTTGAACCTTGTTTTTCATTAAATTCCAGGCATTTTCTATGGGGTTAAGGTCAGGGGAATTATATTATCTCACCCATTGTGTACACTTTTAAAAAGTGAAATTATGATGTGGATTTTATATGTAAAGTTTTTTTTTGCTGCACAAGTGTAAAGATTTTTTTTGCCGGCACTGTATCTACAATATGTATCTATGTAAAGTATCTATTTACAATTTTTAGCTATGTATAGTATCTACTGTATCTACAATACTTATCTATGTATAGTATCTAGAATATTTATCTACTTATAGTATTTATTTACAATATTATCTACGGTATTTCTAGTATGTATTTACAATATTCATCCATGTCACTACATTGTATATATCTATAGTATTTATTCCTACATTATTTTTAGGACTGGTCTGCCAATGAAATCTGAGTGTAGTAGGGTCATTTGCTAAGGATAGGCTGCCTGAAATCCCTTGGGTCATCATTAAACATGTTCATAGGAATCAGTCCGTATGTGATTATTTTATGCCCTACAAATTGCCCCAGAACTGAAAGCACAGAAAGAGCCAAGAGGATTCTGCATAATAATCCACATATGTGTATAAAATGTGATTAGTTTAAAGGGATTATCTGGGTTTATTTTTTTTTACACTGTGTCAAACAACTAACAGGCAAGTAATTGCTAACTACCTGAATTTTGTGTAAGGCGCCAATCTCTATCGGCACAGAGCCGTCATAGAGCGTTCCTGCCAGCGATTCAGTGGTTTCCGCTGAAATTTCATTGACAGAGTGGCGGCTTCTCTTCTGCTTGGCTCTGTTAGAGTCATGGTTTGCGGAGTTTGTGGGAAAAGGTAGGTTAAGGGTTAATTTGGATGGCCTCACTCTGGGATTCTGGGAGGCTTCTTATAGCCTCATTGTGGGGCCATTCCTTGTCGCTTATACTTTGACCCTTGGCCGAGTGTGTGTGACCCTGTGCTTTCTGCTTGTGATTCTTTATGCTTGCTTGGTTTTGACTTGGTTCTGTTCCCGTTACGAGTTCTGCCTGCTCCTCCTGTACTGCATTGCTATCTCGTGTATGACTCCTGGTCTTCGTCCTGACAATTCTCTGCTTACCCCTCCTGTACTGCCCTGCTATCTCCGTGTAAAACTCCTGGCTTATGTTCTGACTATTCTCTGCTCGCCCCTCCTGTACCGCGCCGTCCTCTCTGTGTATGACCCCCATTTGTCCGACCTGAGTTTCCCTCTTCACTAATCCAGGGTCCCTGTAGCATCATGCATTCACCTCCAGCAGCAGGACGCTAAGCCCCACCCCCTGTGGTCACATGATCGCAGGTCCTTTGCTTTCTGCTACCTTCAGCGTCTCCTCTCACCACGCTGCTCAGGTCCCGTCTGCCTGAGCCTCCCCTGGGGCATCTGACCCCGGGCCCTTCCGCAGTGTGGGTGAGTCATCCTGCTCAGCCGTGGCAGTTCGCCAGCGCTGACAGGGTCGTTACAGTTAGGCATCCGTCTCTCCACTGCCTAACTACAGGCAGCTGGCTGTCAATCAGCATGACGTCAGCAGTCACACCCCATCGACAGAGCAGCCCAGAGGAAAAAGAGCTGCTTGTTGACATGGAGCAGCTGAATCGCTGGCAGGAGCGGTCTGTGATCACTCTGTTAGCAACTACATACCTGTTAGTTTTTAGGCTATTGAGAAAAAAAAAGTCCTGGACAACCCCTTTAACCTATATGGATTTGCCTTTGTATTTGAATTAAGTATGATTTTTCTATAGGGAAGTTAAATAAAAACATAAATAACGTTTGTAATATCTAGATCATCAATGGACATTATGCAGACCATTAGTCCACTTTTGCATATCTTTCACCTTGCCCTTTGAGATCTGTGCTTACACCTGCATTTTTTTTTTACTTTACTTCTCCTTTGGGTGAATGCCTTTACAGTGGTATGTGATTTTCATACATAAACGCAGTAGCTATTGATTGATGGAAGTTTCCAAATCAATACAAAGGTTCCCTTTATTACACCTACATGTGTGGCTTCAGCTGGTACAGATTGCAGTTTCGGTATTCTTCCACTTTCTCAGGTGTGTAAATGGAAAGTTGCTTGTAGGGGTTCACTGATATGACGACATTTCCTATGTAAGTCTGGAATGTAGAAGAGGGCATGTGAGACAGATACAGAAAACAGGATAAATCCTGTAAAAGTTTACTGGTTTATTGGATGAAACAGGACTAGTTTTTGAGTAGTGCCATAGTCTTATATGGAGGAGTGAAGGGTGTGGAATAGGTGGACGTGCTACCTGACATATAACAACTATACAGTCTGCTGCATGAATGGGATAATTATAAAGAATGGCCTCTTTTTCTTTACATAACACTTTCCATAAAGGGTAGGAACAATGTTCAGCATGAGATGAACTCTGATGGTGCCACAAACCTGGCTACAGATTATAATAATCTACGCTAAGATAATGCCATCAGGCAGCTGCTGCAGAACTCTTGGCTGCTATTTGATTCTGTCTGTCTCCCATTTCCCCAACTTCTCAAAACACATCCTTAATAGATGGGATGTGACTGAAAAGAGATGCAAATGTTGGCAATCTGGTAGCCTTTGGCATTTAGCTAACATTTATTGGGTATGAAAAAGTCGAATGTCACCACGAAACCATAGCTCAGACCTATACACTACCATGCCCAGCCTCAATTGTTCACAAAGTATGATAGCTCCATATGGATGGTTCCTAAGTCTGCGCTCTAGTGGACACAGAGCTATCAGCTGCCCAGAAGCATTTGAAAAACATTAACCCATATATTATCACATGTACATTAATACAAAGGGAGCATTTATACTGCGCGATTATGAGGAACAAGTATTCTTAGAAAGGTTAATTCCCAGATAATCAGGCAGTGTAAACATACCGACAATCACCTAATGAGCAAAAATTTTTGTTCACTGGTTGAAATAATTTTTTGGCAAGCTTAAAAATTATCATTTACGGCAGCAAATCATATTATGTAAACACGACCTGTGCTGGGGAGAATAATAGCCCATGCGCCCTGAGCAATCTATTACAGATCTATTACAGATCGTTCTGTGCACACGGGAACTACAGCCTAATAAACGACCGACAATCAGCAAACATGTAGCCGAACCCCCTGATTGTTTAGTGCCACAGGTCATGTTGTCTAAAAGAAGCACTTAGTGTCTTTATAATCACTTATATTTTATGCAACAAAACAAAATTGGACCTAATAATGCTGCTACTAGTGTCGGACTGGTCCACAGGGAAAGAGGTAAATCCCCTGGTGGGTCCCTGTGCAGAAGAGGGCTCCCCTCTCCCATTTTTGAGCAGTAGCTGGCCCAATACATGTGATTCATAATGGCAGCATCTCGTCATTCATTGAACAAACTACTCAGTTTACTATTATATCAATTTGGGAATGAGGGTAATGTAATATTTACATGTAGTTGAACATTGGGCGCCTGGATTCAATGTTACTGGTGGGCCCTTGGCATCCCAGTCCTACACTGGCTGCTACTCTTCACTATCACATACAGATATGCATATGGCAATTCTACAACAATAGTGAAGGTATAAAAGTGACGATACAAAGTAAGAATGGTTGAAAAATACATACGACAAGCAAAGTCAACCATGATAGAGGAGGGTGAAACAGATGAATAATAAACACTCCATTTCTTATCACAAAAAAATCTAATCTAATAAATGAAAGTCAAAAATGCAAAAAGATGAAGAATTATTGGTATGCATCTTATCACACGGCAATATGATGGCTTCATTACTACTACTACATGCCATCTTCCACTTATCCTATCCTTGCTCATGCTATTCCCTTATCATCTTCTATCTTATCTTAGTAAGCAGAACCTGGTGCAAGGTCACATTTGTAAGTATATACAAAAATACCCCATAATGGCATACAAATAGTGCCACAAATAGAGAGCATGAGCCCATGTAGTAAAAACAACAAACTACACCCGCTCCAAAGCAACATGTACACCAGGAGGAGAAGAAGCAAATAGGTGACAAAAAATAGAATTATTTTCAATATATTTTATTTAGAAAAGTACAAAAAAGTCAAAAAGACAATAACGTGCAAGAAAATGGTAACAATGACTCAGAGCAGAAAACACCAAAGGCTCCACAGGGCAACCACTCCCCTCACAAAAGTCCCCATTCCATGTGGTGATAATAGAGGAACCATCATGTCTTAAGATTACCAGTGTATTATAAAGACATGAGTGGGATAGGTAAGTGTCCTAAAAAGAATCGTCGCCAGTGCGGTGACCAATACACTTCCTTGAGGAAGTGTGCTCTGGGGCACACGAAACACGCGTCGGGGGTCCACACTGCCTGTCCAGGACATTCTTCACCCCTCTGGATCTTACACATTGGTAAGCGTCCTTCTTCTCACTCATGGGTTCTTTATGAACCCTTATATAGGTATTGGTCACCGCACTGGCGACGATTCTTTTTAGGACACTTACCTATCCCACTCATGGCTTTATAATACACTGGTAATCTTAAGACATGATGGTTCCTCTATTATCACCACATGGTCTGGGGACTTTTGTGAGGGGAGTGGTTGCCCTGTGGAGCCTTTGGTGTTTTCTGCTCTGAGTCATTGTTACCATTTTCTTGCACGTTATTGTCTTTTTGACTTTTTTGTACTTTTCTAAATAAAATATATTGAAAATAATTCTATTTTTGTCACCTATTTGCTTCTTCTCCTCCTGGTGTACACATTTGTAAGTAGTAGGTTTAGCCTCTGTCTTCCCCGGCTCATGTCGTACAGTCACATCCACTCCTATGTGTTATGCTTGTTTTACTTGTATTTTCTTGGAAACAGACAGCAAATTTAACTGGAGTACATACCGTAAATAATGCAGATTTTCTATAAAATGAAAGAATACGTCAGCACACTTAAGTACAATTTATTGATCTACTTCAATTACTACTCTGACCAAGTACAATACAAAAAAAAACATTAAATTGTATTTTTTATATTTTGCTTAGAATTCGTGTGCACCCACAACTGATTGTGATCTACTCCAGCCCACAAAATTCATGTAAAGAATATAGAATAGTATAGTAATAATTGTAGTAATAGTAATATAAAAAAGTACTAATAAAAGTAATATTGACCTACATACAATGCATATATACAGAATGGGATGAGTGTGCTTGGACTTACATAGATCTCATCGTGATTGAAACGTTCCTTTAGGTTCTGGAGAAGGGAATCCTCAGAGAGAGACTCAAGAAGAATCATGTCCCCTACTCCAACCATGCCGTCCAGGAAGGATTTTGAATCGAAAGCCATCTTTCAGGTCAAGGCTTGGGATCTGCATGAATAATGGAAATATCTTATGTTATAAATTGCCTTGTGTAAAATTGGCCAATACATATGTTTTACTAGACATTTTTAAATCGAGATGGTCAATTAAATCTGAAGAAATGTTCCAGGTTCATATATATAGTAATTGAAAAGAGTTGGTCATGATTAGGGTAGGTTTTTTTTTTAACTAGGGGCATATCTGATATGAGCTTTGAGGATGCCCAATTCAAATTGACAGAAGTAAGATTTTTGGCATACGGTACGCCACAGCTCGTCATGAATCAGACAAGTCGTGGCTTCACACCCCCGTCCCGCCCATTTTGACCCAGCTGGCCAAAACTGAAGTGAAAAAGTCAAAAGACACAATATTTTTCCTCAACACAGATTGTGAAAACCATGAAAGTAATTTGATAATTTATCCAAATCAAGTAGAGGAGAAAATTCTGGAATCAACAGAATAAATTCCTTGGAATAAAATACTTGGATGTTCCTCTTCATATTTATATGACGACCTAAATTCTGTAACACATGAACTTCACTAACATTAAATAATATTCTACATTGAGTAGGTTCCAACTTACTTGAAGACCGTTTGTCAGAGGAGTTTTGTAGTGGACCAATTTTCACATTTTTAATTTTCAAACTTCCACTATATATACGGTACTGAGATCCAGACTGGCATTGACTTAATGCCTTTCATAAAGAAACATTTTACCACTCTTTGTTCTCGTGGTAAGATATATTATCATAATGAAAAGTGACATTATCACCAAGCCTATTTTCTATCGAAGGATCAGCCCCTGATGAAGCGACCGCGAAACGCTCATCGGGCGCAAACACATAAGGCGATGTGGTTTGTTTGTTCCAGTCTTAATTTGTTTACTGTTTTATATCTTTTGTTCCTGTGTGGTCTTATATGTGTGGATGCAACAGGACTGGGTCACCCATTATATGCTTATGAGCGAGACTTAAAGGGAATCTGTCACCCTAAATTGGCGGGATATTTAAATGATGGCAGTCAGGTCAGATGGGCTGTGTTTTGGGTACTTGCCTTAACATGTTGTTCGCCGCTGTCTCCATTATTTCTGGGAATTGTAGTCGTTGCCCTCCATATAACGCGCCTGCACATTGCAATCTTGAATTGCGCACGCGCAGTATGCTTTGCCCGCAGATTGCAATGCGCAGGCGCGTTATATGGAGGGAAACGACTACAATTCCCAGAAATAATGGAGACAGCAGCGAACAACATGTTAAGGCAAGTACCCAAAACACCGCCCATCTGACCTGACTGCCATCATTTAAATATCCCGCCAATTTAGAGTGACAGATTCCCTTTAATCATTTCTGCCATAGAATGCAGCATATTATATGTAGCACTCCTTTTGCAATTTGCAGCCACTTTTTTCAGACTTTCAGACTTACTTTCTATATCCTCTTGGACTTTATTGGATATTTGTATATAGTGTTTTATTATTAGATTAATAAGTCAACGTGTTTTCTATTAATTACTAATTTATGCACTAAATTGTATATCTACCTCTGCCATGGGTGACATTGCAATATTGTAGAAAATAATCTATCTTTAGAGGATTCAACCTTCCCTTACTCTACTTACGGTTTTTGTCTATGGAACTATGTATATAACTTGTCGTATTTTGGAGCCATTTTTTTAGATATATCTTGATTTATAGGATTAATGCAAACATAACAACTCATTTCTTGATTGGTATTTGTATGACAATGTCTCCAAGCACAAATATATACACTGCTCAAAACATAAAGGGAACACTTAAACAACACAATGTAACTGCACTTCTGTGAAATCAACCTGTTTAGTTATGAAGCAACACTGATTGTGAATCAATTTCTCCTGCTGTTGTGCAAAAGGAAAAGAGAACAAGTAGAAATGATAGGCAATTAGCCATACAACCCCCATAAAGGAGTGGTTCTGCAGGGGGTGACCACAGACTATTTCTCTGTTCTCATCCTTTTTGGCTGTTGTTTTGGTCACTTTTGGATTTTGTTATTGCTCTCACCCCTAGAGGTACTGTACAGTAGCATGAGGCAGTGTCTACAACCCACAGAAGTTGCTCAGATAGTGCAGCTCATAAAGGATGGCACATCAATGAGAGCTGTGACAAGAAGTGTAGCTGTGTCTGTCAGCACAGTGTCCAGAACATGGAGCAGATACCAGGAGAGAGGCCAGTATACCAGGAAACATGGAGGGGGCCGTAGGAGGGCAATAACCCAGCAGCAGGACCGCTACCTCCTTCTTTGTACAAGGAGTAACAGGAGGAGCAGTGCCAGAGCCCTACAATAAGGACATCCAGCAGGCCACTAACATCTATGTGTCTATTCAAACTGTCAGAAATAATCTCCATGAGGGTGGTATAAGGGCTCGACTTCCACAAGTGGGTGTTGCGCTCACAGCACAACAACGCGCAAGGCAATTGGCAGATTCAACATTGGCACCCTGTGCTCTTCACGGATGAGAGCAGGTTCACACTGGAGTCTGGAGATGCCGTGAGAACATTCTGTTGCCTGCAACATCCTCCAGCATGACCAGTTTGGCAGTGGATCAGTAATAGTGTGGGGTGGCCCTCCATGTGCTCGCCAGAGGTACCCTAACTGCCATTAAGTACTGGGATGAGTCCCTCAGACCCATTGTGAGACCATATGCTGGTGCAGTTGGCCCTGGGTTCCTTCTAATGCATGAGAATGCTATGCCTCACGTGACTGAAGTGTGTCAGCTGTTCCTGCATGATGAAGACATTGATGCTATGGACTGGTCAGCTCGTTCCCCAGACCAGAGTCCGATCGAGCACATCTGGGACATCATGTCTCGCTCCATCTACCAACTCTAATTGCACCACAGACTGTCCGTCCAGGAGTTGACTGGTGCTATAATCCATGTCTGGGAGGAGATCCCTCAGGAGAACATCCACTACCTCATCAGGACCATGCCCAGGCATTGTAGGGAGGTCATACAGGCATGTGGAGGTCACACACACTACTGAGCATCATTTCCTTGTCTTCGGCATTTCCACTGAAGTTGGATCAGCCTGTAACTTGATTTTCCACTTTAATTTTGAGCATCATTCCAAATACAGACCTCTATGGGATATTAATTTTGATTTTAATTGATAATTTTTATGCTTAATTGTTCTCAACGCATTCCACTTGTAATGAATAAAGCTTTTCAACTGAAAATGTAATTCAGTGATATCTAGGATGTGATATTTTAGTGTCCCCTTTATTGTTTTGAGCAGTGTATATACATATAGAGAGAGAAAGAGAGAGAGAGAGAGAGAGAGAGAAAAGAAAGAGAGAGGGAGAAAGAGTGAGAGAAACAAGAATAAGAAATTAGGGTGCAGTGCAAAGCCTCTCTGATACGTACCACCATACCATCTAGTAAAAAAAAAGACTGTAGGCACCACACTAAAAGAATGTACAAAAGTTTATTTATTGTTTATTTATAAGCCCACTGTAGCGATGTTTCAGTTCCAATATGTGAACCTTTTTCATGCTTGCAAACTCATATCATAAATGCGAGCACCGTCGTCATCTCCTTGGCCGCTGCTGATCGATCACTGAATGTCACTCTCATCCACGCTGCATGATGGCTTCTCTTTCGCTCAATATAACCTTGTTTTCCTCTTTAGGTGTAAGTACGGGTTAGGTTTGGCTATATGTAAATCCCATATAATTTAGCCGGTTTAGTAAATTTCTGTTACAAATATTGACTCCTGTGTCCAAACATTAATTGTACATTTGTTTTGCTATGCATTTTCCATATTCGAGGTGTGTTCCTTGGAGTTTTCTATCCTGCCTCTTTGACATCGTTCTTGATCTGCTACATAGATTTCTCTAATATCTTTCCATTTTCTTTGAACCAAGTTTTACAAAATTATGACTGACAACAACGAGAAACTTCCACCACAGTCAATGATGAATTTCCATTGTGAAGGAGTTTTATTATCCTTTTTATTGTCTCATTTGACAACTCCCTTGTTGAGCCATGTCTTAATTCAATTAGCCAAGTCCAAAACTTGTAACTTTTTTCAACTGCAAATCAAAGGGGCTTTCCACTAGTTGACAATACCTTATTAATAAGCCCAGGTAGATTTAAAAAAAATCATACCTCCCGGACCAGCACCACTCATGGCTGCGTCCCCCACATTGTCTCTTCAGCAGTCACGTGACACCCCTGCAGGAGGGTCACTCTAGGAGACTGGAGCTGACTACAGAGGAGCAGCGCCAGCTCGGGAGTTGTGTATACATTTCTTTATTATTTTTAATTTAGACTTAAAACCCATAGTTAGCCAAATTTATGTCATAAAAAAATGATGCATCTATAGGTCTAACTATGGAAAATGCTAATGTGCTCCATTTTTTTAGCCTTTTGGTACCTAGCAGATTTATAGTACTGCTCCATCACATTAGAATTGTAGTCAGTTTCTCTAACTCATCTGCATGTCCCCTTGGTAAAGATGGTGAAAATTAGTACTAAGTAAAAGGGCCCATCTTTGGAACAGAAGCATATTGTGAATTTACTGTAGGAAAAAAAAAACAAAATACCCAGGGGAGCAGCAAGAATAAAACTAGATGGGCATTTCCTGAAGGAAATACATGGTGCTTGAAGAGCGCTGCCAGCTTTACAGCAGTGTATCAGGTGTCAACTGTAAGAAAGTAAAGTTAGAATATGAATGTTGTGTATAGCGATGGCACAACCTGGGATGGGTTGTATATGGCCCCTTGGTAGCCACTTTGGCCCCTTGGAAGCCATTTTGGCATGCAAGAATCCTTGGTAGCCACTTTGGTGCACACAGCCACTCAGTAGCCACTTTGGTCACTTGGTAGCCACTTTGGCACATTCGGCACCTCAGTAGCCACTTTGGCTGATTGGTAGCCACTTTGGCACATTCGGCACCTCAGCAGCCACTTTGGCACCTTGGTAGTCACTTTGGCCACTTGGTAGCCATTTTGGCTACTTGGTAGCCACTTTGGCACATTCGGCAACTCGGTAGCTACTTCAGTCACTTGGTAGCCACTTTGGCACAGTCGGTACCTCAGTAGCCACTTTGGCCACTTGGTAGCCATTTTGGCACATTCGGTACCTCAGTAGCCACTTTGGCCACTTGGAAGCCACTTTGGCACATTCAGCACCTCAGTAGCCACTTTGGCCACTTGCTAGCCACTTTGGCCACTTGGTAGCCACTTTGGCACATTCGGCACCTCAGTAGCCACTTTGGCCACTTGGTAGCCACTTTGGCACATTCGGCCCCTCGGTAGCCTCTTTGGCTACTTGGTAGCCACTTTGGCACATTCAATACCTTGGTAGCCACTTTGGCCACTTGGTAGCCACTTTGGCACATTCTGCACCACGGTAGCCACTTTGGCACATTCTGCACCTCCGGTAGCCTCTTTGGCCACTTGGTAGCCACTTTAGCACATTTGGCACCTTGGAAGCCACTTTGGTCTCTTGGTAGCCACTTTGACACATTCGGCACCTTGGTAGCCACTTTGGCCACTTGGTAGCCACTTTGGCACATTCGGCACCTCTGTAGCCACTTTGGCTACTTGGTAGCCACTTTGGCACATTCGGTACCTTGGTAGCCACTTTGGCCACTTGGTAGCCACTTTGGCACATTCTGCACCGCGGTAGCCACTTTGGCCACTTGGTAGCCACTTTGGCACATTCGGCACCTCAGTAGCCACTTTGGCCACTTGGTAGCCACTTTGGCACATTCGGCCCCTCGGTAGCCACTTTGGCCACATGGTAGCCACTTTGGCACATTCGGCATCTCGGTAGCCAATTTGGCCACTTGGTAGCCACTTTGGCAATTCGGCACCTCGTAGCCACTTTGGCACTTGGTAGACCACTTTGGCACATTCGGCACCTCGGTAGCCACTTTGGCCACTTGGTAGCCACTTTGGACATTTGGCACCTTGTAGCCACTTTGGCACTTGGTAGCCACTTTGTCACTTGGTAGCCTCTTTGGCACATTCAGCACCTCGGTAGCCACTTTGGTCACTTGTAGCCACTTGGCAAATTCGGCATCTCGGTAGCACCACTCTGTGCTACTTGGAGCCACTTTGCACATCGGCACCTCGGTAGCTACTTTGGCAATTCCGGCACCTCGGTAGCCACTTTGGCTACTTGGTAGCCACTTTGGCACATTGGCACCTCGGTAGCTGCCACTTGTGCACTTGCACTATATGCCCTTGGCCACTTGGTGCCACTTTGCACATTCGCACCTGGTAGCCACTTTGGCCACTTGGTAGCCACTTTGGCACATTCGGCCCTCGTAGCCACTTTGGCATTGGTAGCCACTTTGGCACATTCGTACACCTCTGGTAGCCACTTTGGACCACTTGGTAGCCACTTTGGCACATTCGGCACCTCGTAGCCACTTTGGCCACTTGTAGCCACTTGGCACATTCAACCTCTGTAGCCACTTTGGCCACTTGGTAGCCACTTTGGCACATTCGCACTTCGGTAGCCACTTTGGCCACTTGGTAGCCACTTTGGCACATTCGGCACCTCGGTAGCCACTTTGGCCACTTGGTAGCCACTTTGGCACATTCGGCCTCTCTGGTAGCCACTTTGGCCACTTGGTAGCCACTTTGCCACTTGTAGCCACTTTGGCACATTCTGCACCTCGGTAGCCACTTTGGCCATCATGGTAGCCACTTTGGCCACTTGTAGCCACTTTGCACATTCGCACCTCGGAAGCCACTTTGGCCACTTGGTAGCCACTTTGCACATTCGGCACCTGGTAGCCACTTTGGCCACTTGGTAGCCACTTTGGCACATTCGCACCTCTGTAGCCACTTTGGCACTTGGTAGCCACTTTGGCACATTCGGCACCTCTGTGCCACTTTGGCTACTTGGTAGCCACTTTGGCACATTCGACACTTGTAGCCACTTTGGCCACTTGGTAGCCACTTTGGCACATTGGCACCTCTGTAGCCACTTTGGCCACTTGGTAGCCACTTTGGCACATTCGGTACCCTTGGTAGCCACTTTGGCCACTTGGTAGCCACTTTGGCACATTCTGCACTCGGTAGCCACTTTGGCCACTTGGTAGCCACTTTGGCACATTCGGCACCTCGTAGCCACTTTGCCAACTTGGTAGCCACTTGGCACATTCGGCACCTCGGTAGCCACTTTGGCCACTTGTAGCCACTTTGGAACATTTGGCACCTTAGTAGCCACTTTGGCCACTTGGTAGCCACTTTGTCCACTTGGTAGCCTCTTTGCACATTCAGCACCTCGGTAGCCACTTTGGTCACTTGGTAGCCACTTTGGCAAATTCGGCATCTCGGTAGCCACTTTGTCTACTTGGTAGCCACTTTGGCACATTCGGCACCTCGGTAGCTACTTTGGCATATCCGGCACCTCAGTAGCCACTTTGGCTACTTGGTAGCCACTTTGGCACATTTGGCACCTCGGTAGCCACTTTGGCATATTCGGCACCTCTATAGCCACATTGGCCACTTGGTAGCCACTTTGGCACATTCTGCACCACGGTAGCCACTTTGGCCACTTGGTAGCCACTTTGGCACATTCGGCCCCTCGTAGCCACTTTGGCCACTTGGTAGCCACTTTGGCACATTCGTCACCTCGGTAGCCACTTTGACCACTTGGTAGCCACTTTGGCACATTCGGCACCTCGGTAGCCACTTTGGCCACTTGGTAGCCACTTTGGCACATTCAACACCTCTGTAGCCACTTTGGCCACTTGGTAGCCACTTTGGCACATTCAGCACTTCGGTAGCCACTTTGGCCACTTGGTAGCCACTTTGGCACATTCGGCACCTCGTAGCCACTTTGGCCACTTGGTAGCCACTTTGGCACATTCGGCCTCTCGGTAGCCACTTTGGCCACTTGGTAGCCACTTTGACCACTTAGTAGCCTCTTTGGCACATTCTGCACCTCGGTAGCCACTTTGGCCACATGGTAGCCACTTTGGCCACTTCGTAGCCACTTTGGCACATTCAGCACCTCGGTAGCCACTTGGCCACTTGGTAGCCACTTTGGCACATTCGGCACCCTGGTAGCCACTTTGGCCACTTGGTAGCCACTTTGGCACATTCGACACCTCTGTAGCCACTTTGGCCACTTGGTAGCCACTTGGCACATTCGGCACCTCTGTAGCCACTTTGGCTACTTGGTAGCCACTTTGGCACATTCGACACCTTTGTAGCCACTTTGGCCACTTGGTAGCCACTTTGGCACATTCTGGCACACCTCTGTAGCCACTTTGGCTACTTGGTAGCCACTTTGGCACATTCGGTACCTTGGTAGCCACTTTGGCCACTTGGTAGCCACTTTGGCACATTCTGCACCACGGTAGCCACTTTGGCCACTTGGTAGCCACTTTGGCACATTCGGCACCTCAGTAGCCACTTTGACCACTTGGTAGCCACTCTGGCACATTCGGCACCTCGGTAGCCACTTTGGCCACTTGGTAGCCACTTTGGAACATTTGACACCTTAGTAGCCACTTTGGCCACTTGGTAGCCACTTTGTCCACTTGGTAGCCTCTTTGTCACATTCAGCACCTCGGTAGCCACTTTGGTCACTTGGTAGCCACTTTGGCAAATTCGGCACCTCGGTAGCCACTTTGTCTACTTGGTAGCCACTTTGGCACATTCGGCACCTCGGTAGCCACTTTGGCATATCCGGCACCTCGGTAGCCACTTTGGCTACTTGGTAGCCACTTTGGCACATTTGGCACCTCGGTAGCCACTTTGGCATATTCGGCACCTCTATAGCCACATTGGCCACTTGGTAGCCACTTTGGCACATTCTGCACCACGGTAGCCACTTTGGCCACTTGGTAGCCATTTGGCACATTCGGCCCCTCGGTAGCCACTTTGGCCACTTGGTAGCCACTTTGGCACATTCGTCACCTTGGTAGCCACTTTGGCCACTTGGTAGCCACTTTGGCACATTCGGCACCTCGGTAGCCACTTTGGCCACTTGGTAGCCACTTTGGCACATTCGACACCTCTGTAGCCACTTTGGCCACTTGGTAGCCACTTTGGCACATTCAGCACTTCGGTAGCCACTTTGGCCACTTGGTAGCCACTTTGGCACATTCAACACCTCTGTAGCCACTTTGGCCACTTGGTAGCCACTTTGGCACATTCGGCCTCTCGGTAGCCACTTTGGCCACTTGGTAGCCACTTTGACCACTTAGTAGCCTCTTTGGCACATTCTGCACCTCGGTAGCCACTTTGGCCACATGGTAGCCACTTTGGCCACTTTGTAGCCACTTTGGCACATTCAGCACCTCGGTAGCCACTTTGGCCACTTGGTAGCCACTTTGGCACATTCGGCACCCTGGTAGTCACTTTGGCCACTTGGTAGCCACTTTGGCACATTCGACACCTCTGTAGCCACTTTGGCCACTTGGTAGCCACTTGGCAATTCGGCACCTCTGTAGCCACTTTGGCTACTCGGTAGCCACTTTGGCACATTCGACACCTCTGTAGCCACTTTGGCCACTTGGTAGCCACTTTGGCACATTCGGCACCTCTGTAGCCACTTTGGCTTCTTGGTAGCCACTTTGGCACATTCGGTACCTTGGTAGCCACTTTGGCAACTTGGTAGCCACTTTGGCACATTCTGCACCACGGTAGCCACTTTGGCCACTTGGTAGCCACTTTGGCACATTCGGCACCTCAGTAGCCACTTTGGCCTCTTGGTAGCCACTTTGGCACATTCGGCCCCTCGGTAGCCACTTTGGCCACATGGTAGCCACTTTGGCACATTCGGCATCTCGGTAGCCAATTTGGCCACTTGGTAGCCACTTTGGCATATTCGGCACCTCGGTAGCCACTTTGGCAACTTGGTAGCCACTTTGGCACATTCGGCACCTCGGTAGCCACTTTGGCCACTTGGTAGCCACTTTGGAACATTTGGCACCTTAGTAGCCACTTTGGCCACCACTTGGTAGCCTCTTTGGCACATTCAGCACCTCGGTAGCCACTTTGGTCACTTGGTAGCCACTTTGGCAAATTCGGCACCTCGGTAGCCACTTTGTCTACTTGGTAGCCACTTTGGCACATTCGGCACCTCGGTAGCCACTTTGGCATATCCGGCACCTCGGTAGCCACTTTGGCTACTTGATAGCCACTTTGGCACATTTGGCACCTCGGTAGCCACTTTGGCATATTCGGCACCTCTATAGCCACATTGGCCACTTGGTAGCCACTTTGGCACATTCTGCACCACGGTAGCCACTTTGGCCACTTGGTAGCCACTTTGGCACATTCGGCCCCTCGGTAGCCACTTTGGCCACTTGGTAGCCACTTTGGCACATTCAACACCTCTGTAGCCACTTTGGCCACTTGGTAGCCACTTTGGCACATTCGGCCTCTCGGTAGCCACTTTGGCCACTTGGTAGCCACTTTGACCACTTAGTAGCCTCTTTGGCACATTCTGCACCTCGGTAGCCACTTTGGCCACATGGTAGCCACTTTGGGCACTTTCGTAGCCACTTTGGCACATTCAGCACCTCGGTAGCCACTTTGGCCACTTGGTAGCCACTTTGGCACATTCGGCACCCTGGTAGCCACTTTGGCCACTTGGTAGCCACTTTGGCACATTCGACACCTCTGTAGCCACTTTGGCCACTTGGTAGCCACTTGGCACATTCTGCCTCTCGGTAGCCACTTTGGCCACTTGGTAGCCACTTGGCACATTCGACACCTCTGTACCACTTTGGCCACTTGGTAGCCACTTTGGCACATTTGGCCTCTCGGTAGCCACTTTGGCCACTTGGTAGCCACTTTGGCCACTTAGTAGCCTCTTTGCCACATTCGGCACCTCGGTAGCCACTTTGGCCACTTGCTTGCCACTTTGGCCACTTGCTAGCCACTTTGAAACATTCAGCACCTTGGTAGCCACTTTGGCAACTTGGTAGCCACTTTGGCACATTCAGCACCTCGGTACCACTTTGGCCACTTGGTAGCCACTTTGGCACATTCGGCACCTCGGTAGCCACTTTGGCCACTTGGTAGCCACTTTAGCCATGTTGACACATGCTGTCACTTTGCCTCAGGGGCCAATTTGGTGCTCTGGGTCCCTCAGGGGCCACTTTGGCACACTGGGCTTCTAAAGCCACTTTGGCGTCCATGGGGCTTTTCAGAAGCCATTGGCGCGCTGCCTGTGGCCCCGTGTGCTGCCTGGGGCCCCTGTGTGCTGCCTGGGGCCCTGTGCTGCGCCTTTAAGACCTTGAATCAGCGATCTGTCAGCTTCTATTAGCTGATTCGGGTCATGTGTGGATGCTGCATTTGCATAGCTGCCATCTTTGTAAGGTCACTGCACCTGCGCTGTGGCTTCAATCCATGTCAGTTGGGGGTCATGGAAAGGTCGCCATTAATTCCTATGGGAAAATTTTCGCTTAAAATGCTATTTTTTATAAAAACTAAAAATCGGATCGACTCCAAAAATACATAGCACACCTGTCCCCACCGAGGGCTTCGAAACGCCGCCTGAACGGGGTCTCTGCGCCGAGCGGTTCGGGCCGCATTAATTGCAGAAAACGCGGAGAAGAAGAAGAAGAAGAGAAGAAACTAGATGTGTATTTCCTGAAGGAACTACAGATTGTGCTTTGAATTGGTGCCGGTAGTGTTGAGCGAACATGCTCGGACATGCTCCGTTAACCCTTGAGCATCGGGGTGCTCGGACATGCTCGGAACTCTGCAGAACACCTCATGTATTCGGGCAGGAAGCTCGGATGCCTGCCCAGCAAGTTTGGCGCCTGTTTTACAGCCAATAAACTTGCTGGAATGGCATAGCATCATAGTAATGCTGTAGCCATCTTTCTAGCAACCGGGTTATTTATAGCTGGTGTGGTAGTTGGTCCTTACAAACGCCTCACAGCTATATTATTGATTTATATGGGAGCCCATTGATTACAATGGGGCCATTAATTCCTATGGCAATTTATTTTTACGCCATTTTTTTACGCACGTTTTGAGGTGGCAAAAAAAATTTTCTACCAAAATGTCCTCAGGGGGTTAACAGTCGGAGGAAAAATATCATTTTTCGATTTTAAAAAATTCCAAGCCCGAGACGTACATTTAAGTTCAAAATCAATGCATTCCAATGGGAAGATTTTTTTTTCAAACGTAAAGGGTTAAAAAGCAAAAAATCTGATCGACTCCAAAAATACTTAGCACACCTGTCACGGCAGCTAGCTTCAAAACCTTGTTTGAACGGAGTCTGTACAACGAGCGGTTCGGGCTGTATTAATTGCGCAAATCTGGAGAAGAAGAAGAACACGGAAAAAGAATAATGTGAATAACAATATAGTGCTTTTTCCCAAGCACAATAAATATAAGAAATCGGATTACAATATGTTGCTTGAACCTAGAGGTTCAAGCACCATAATAAGAGCAAATATTGTACATTTTTGACTTGATGACAAAGCCTCTATACCTCTGCAGAAACACAGCTGGAATGCTGTCTACTGTCAGCTACCACTAGAGGGAGTCTAGGCAGATATAACACCTTAGAAGATTGTATACAACATTGTATCCAACAGCTTTAATGTTCCCTTTACTGGTCGCTGTTGATCGGCTTTAAATATTACATATTCACTATGTCTGTTGTAGTACAGCAGGGTTAGTGCAGTGTGACAGATAGGCAGGGACCACAGGAAAGTTCACAGCAAACGTGTTTAATGTTCAAACAACTCACACAGTGCACAGCACACGGTATCCTCCGGATCACAGCCAGGGCGTCACAACAGTCCATACATGAGACCGGTTGCCAAGGGTGACTGCACCACCGTATCACGCTGCAGGGTGCCAGGCGTTCGCTGCTCTTAGCTCTGTGTTACCTCACACAGCTGGATGCTGCAGAGCCACCTGCTCTGCTACTTACAAATGAACACTGACACACCCAAACCGTATGATGCAGGGTTTTTAACTGGAATCTGTAGCCATGGGCCACTTGTAAGACCCGGCTTGGAGGAAGCAGACAGCACCACTACAATCCTGTAGTCTGCTTCAAAAATAAAAGCCCTTACTGGGTTTTCCTGAACATTGCCTTGGCCAAATAGCTTGACCAGGTCCACACTTACTTTTACTTTGCCTTGTGACTCACAGGCGTCCTGCTGTGAATACAAGGCAGTCCAGTGGGTTTAATAGGACTCCGTTCGCATCCTGTGATACATATCGACCCTCGCAAATGATCCCCCTCACTGCCTCACACTATACAAAGGATTAAAGGGAATCTGTCAGTGGAGTCATCCCTGCTAAGCCGTCTATATGGGCATGTAGGTCATGGGATGCTGAATAAAATGATACCTTGATATATGCAATCCGATGTATTATTCCAAAGAAATTCACGTTTTTCTTACTATGTAAATGAGCTGTTAAAATCTCTAGGCCGGACACTGATCTCCCTGAGAATCTGCCTCCAGAGCTTATTTTAAGTGAAAGGGGACATTACCAGTGTGAGACATGTAATGGCTGACAGATTGCTCTCCTAATCTCACTGCAGAGATGTGTATGATTATAACTAACACAGTGAAGCAGAGCTGAGCTTTATCTAATTACAAACATCTCTGCAATTGTAGCTCTACTCTTATAGTCTAGTCAGCTCTGCTGTACTGCCCTTCCCCCGCAATGGCTGCCTGTGAAATGGAAGCTGAAGTACTGTAAGAGGATACCGGCAGCTGCAGAGGTGTTTGTAATGAGCAAAATTCAGCTCTGCTGTAATGTTTTAGTTATAATCACACACAGCTCTACATTGACATCATAAGGGCAGACTGTCAGTCCTTACATGTCTCACACTGGTAACTCCCCTTATGAAATAAGCTCTAGAGGCAGAATCTCATGCAGATCAGTGTCCTGCCATAGTCCTGAACAGCTCATTTACTTATAAGGAAAAACGTGTATTTTTCTTTAATAAGACATTGGATTGCAGATATCAAAGTATCATTTTATTCAATATCCTATGACCTATATGTCCATATAGACTGAGTCCTACTAACAGATTCCCGCAGAAATGTTTGGATTTAAAACTGAGCTGATGATAGAAGATATAGATTCCCTCTTAGTCCCGTAAATTTTAATATTATTGCACAGGTTTTTATTTTGATCTTACCATATGTATAGTCTGGAAAGTAGGGTTTTTATTCAAATGCTGAGAGTAATTTCTTTTTATAACCCACAATTCACAGGCAGTAACAGTTTATGGTTGGCACATAGCAACAAGACATTTTATTACGAAGCTCTGTACATGCAGAGAATTGCACCGACACTGCAAATGTGAACTCTGCTCTGTAATAAGGGCAATAAAATACAATGATCATTACTTCTTAGAGGGTTTCACTCAGCTCAGAATAAAACCTAGAACCTCGATGGATGTGATGACACTGTTTTTTCATTTTATAATGCTTTACCAGCATATTTTTTAGAATCACATATTTAAAATAATTCTACCAAATTTAATATATCTTGCTTCTATGTTTTATTACATTATTAGTCCTTAAAGTTATTGACCCAGAGACTATGGTATCCTTGTGTGAGAATGCCATAACCGTACTTACTTCCCTTTTCCAATCTTAATCAAATTTGATGCCATCTGCACACATAATCAAGCCATTAAAGGGGTCGTCCAGGCTCGATTCGAAATTCTGCAGGCACTCCCCAATATTCCTCATGTGAGCAGGTGTCCTGTGACTGCACGTATGTGTTTTGCGGAATTAAGAGAATCCGGATGAGACTAATTGCGGGAATCATGACATTGTGCGCACAGCATGCTGTCACTATTCGGAAGTCTGCAGTCATTATGAAAACATTATTCCCATCTTCTAGTTTCAGGAGCACACCACTCCCTGGACTCATGACTTCCTGGTTTTGGGGGGGGCGCCCTTGCTTGAGTGACAGTTTGGGCCTGTAGCATCGCTGCTCCACATTTCAGGTCTAGGGTGCCAACCTCTGCTGTACAGTATGAGCAAGAGCGAGAGACGAAGTAAGGAATCATTTTTCCCCCCTAGGCTTTTTATTGTAATTGTTGTTTTTCTCTTTTTTTTTTGCATATTTTTATATTATATAATTAAAAGTTATATTTTAATTAATTGTATAAGTAGCACAATTTGAGGAGATTTTTTTCTTGATCTTGTGAACCCCAATACCACAATAAACTGTGAGGTTTTTTTAGATAGACTGCGGATCTGCATCTGGTGTGCCCATCTTTGGTCATTCTGGACATGTTTTCTTCTATAATATGAATGTACACACCACTATTTCTGGAAATTGCACAATTATATCCAGTCAGGTCCATTTACCATATAGCTCATACAAATGACATCCGGAATAACAACATCAATACACTGGAGAGGAAGGATGTGGATCCAGGATACAAAGCACTGAATGAATTGTCATAGGCACACTCCTAGCATGGAACAAATAAAGCCATGCGGAAACCTCATGAGTTAACGTGGTAAACATCCTGACATGAAGAAAAGCTCCTCAGCTCTGCTACATAATATTTCTGTCTGCGCCAACAGTCACTGACCTGGGAGTTTCCAGTCATTGCATAACTACAATTCCCAGCAAGCCCGAATGGCCACTTCCGAAAATCAAATATATCTATACAAGCAAAACTCTTCCACCAGCAATTTGTAAATTTGGGCCCAGATTCATCAGGGTGTTTTCAGGCATAAAACTGCTTGAAACGTGTAAAAATTTGTGAATAACTTTTGGCATTTTTACAACAGTTCCAGCCAGCTCCACTACAGGGGGCGAGGCTTGGGTGAGACGGTAGTAGTAGTGAAGCCCACTAGTGATCAGTGAATGTGCTAGGATAACGTCTTATCAGAGTATACACGGGTGTTATTCGAGTATCTTGGGCTTGCTCGTATATTATGTTCGAGTCCCTGCAGCTGCACGATTTGTGGCTGTTAGACAGCCTGAAAACATGCGGGGATTGACTAACAAACAGGAAATCCCTGCTTGTGTGGTGTCTGTCTAACAGCCGGAAACTGTGAAGCTGCAGGGACTCGAACATAATATATGAGCAAGCCCAGATACTCGTATAGCATCCAACCATGCTCGGATAAGACGTTATCACCACCCATCAAATTTATCAGAATTTGTGGAAGAAATATACACCGGCCCTTGGAGTAATATTTTTGGTGGAGACATATGCCAGTTACAAGATGCACCAAATTCATCGAGAAGTCAGCGCATCTTACTCCAGCATACATTTCATTAAGGTGGTGTACAAAGCGCCAGACTTAATGAATCGGGGGCCTTCATTTTTATGTCCCTGTACAGTTTAGTCATGCTTCATTCCTAATGGGCAGATAGTATACTGTACTTTTGTACCATAAGATATTAAAGAAATTAATAATTAAGGAATCATTTTAAAATTCCCAGCATCTGTATCTATGCATGGTGATATTACAGGACAGCACATGAGCAGTACATTATTATTATACTTTGCTTACATAGAGCCATCATATTCCACAGCGCTTTACAGACATTATCATCTCTGTCCCATTGGATCTCACAATCTAAGTTCCCTATCAGTATGTCTTGGTTGTGGGAGGAAACTGGAGTATTCGGAGGAAACCCACACCATCACAGGGAGAACATATAGACTCCTTGCAGATGTTGTCCTTGGTGGGATTTGAACCCAGGACCCCAGCGCTGCAAAGCAACAATGCTAACCACTGAGCATAGGCATTAAAGTGGCCTCATGTAGAGCGGGGACACCATCGTGAATCCTTGAGGTTGGCAGGGCCTATACATGTCACTATTGACCCTAAGAGCATACGCTCTGCAGTGACCCTATAAGCCTAGAAATTCGAAAATCTTTTAGTTCAGCAATATCGTGTATGGATAATATGTCCCTCTGCAGCTTGTTACAAAGCCAAAACTTCCATATAACCCATACTTATTTGTGGAGTCTTCTGTGATTAAAGGTGATTATTTGGATCCACATATTGTGCCTGTGATAAACCTGCTAGAGTTGACATGTGGACATACAGACAGAGCTGTCGTTGGCCTCACGATGACCCTGAAGGTCCCTTCCAACTACAACATTCTATGATTCTAGGTCGAGCAATGAAAACCTATAAAGGTTATAAAAAGTAGCAAAGTAACTACTATATTAGTCCCTTGACATGTAATTAATGCCACTAATGAGATGGCCTAATCCTCGGATATAAGTGCCTTTTATTCCGTTTTCCATCTATAGCAAAGGAAAGACTAGCGACCCATTGTAAGTTCGGGTTTCTATTACATCTCTGACAAATACTTTCCAGCAAGAAATATTAAGAGCCTTTACAGGTAATAGAGCAAATGGTCCTAAATAACCATTGAAATACAATTTAGGGCCACACTTATGTTCAGCAAGCGTCTGATGAGATTATGATATTTCTGACTGGAGCACGGAAAGGCTTCATTTATCTGCTCCGTACTTAATAACTGAATGTGCATTCGATACATAGCACTAGGGCTGGAAAGAATACATTGATGAATTACCATCTGGGCCTCTAAGTGCCGTACTCTACAGATCTCTCCACTGATACGTGAACATTGTTGTATTACCTGTGATACATAATGCTTTCATCTCATTTAGAATCTATTAATACAAACCACACTGGTATGGCCAGACGATGAGCACAAGATCAGTCAGGGTTAATGGTTATATTACTGGAAGACTTGCATTGATTGGCATCAGAAGGTTGCCGAATGGCCCAGGCTGTAGATGCAGAGGTAGCAGTCGAAAGAAACCTCGGCCGCATAACACACTGGTATAATTGGCACATGGTGGTTCGGGAACAATAAAAAGGGTTTTATATTTGGGCAGATGCAATTCAAATTATACTTCCGAGAACGAGTAAAAAAACTATCTGCATGAACTGACCAATTTTGACGGGATTTCAGTGTTCGCGACAGAACGGAGAACATATTCTTTAGCACTTTTCCTTGTTGATAGAAACACCATAAAATTGTAAAATTATGGAACCTGACACCCCAAGTCAAAAAGATTCATAAGAATTTGTCAGAGTCTCTACAAATTTTTCATAAAGAGAAGAGAAAGGAGGCCACTAAGTCCACTTAGGTTGTGTTCATTATTGTAGCCTAGCTCTAATCACTTGTTGTGTGCCTGTCATTTACGGATGTCTTTTCAGAATAGATGGTCTTATCTGTATATGTCCATGAACAATAACATTATTTCTAGTCACCATATGAATTATATGCTTCATGTTTCACCAGTTTTCCCTCTGCAGGCTCTATATCTTATTTTCAGTTGTTTCTGAGCTAGTGGGTGGAGAAAATGATGCTGTGAATCTAGCACTGGTGTGAAATAAACACTTAAAGCAATAACATGAGTCTGTGCTTTGTCACACTGATCCGCTCTTCTTCTCCCTCATTCCTTCTCCATAGATTTCAATAGAAATCTGTAATCCAATCCCTCAGGGATCTGACAATCCCTGTTGCTTTGACCAACATGGATTTTAGCTTTTTTTACAGGACAAATGATGAATTTTGGAGGCAGAACAGAGGCGAGGCGAAGTGTCTCATAGGTGGAGAAATAAGCATATTTGTCTGATTAGGTACAAGCTCCTGATATCTGATATAACCTAAGAACAAAAGTGGACTCATTTCTAAAAAAAAAGTGGCAGATCTTTACTCCATATCCTAGACAATACATTTAAGAGTAAAAGCCAAAGTGGCAGTGTGACCAGGG
>JARQOD010000002.1:120505350-120796987 GCA_033576555.1 Oophaga sylvatica | reverse complement strand
AAAGCCGACAAGGTACAGGAGGACCTGCAGGACCTTGCGTGACGTCACGGTCATGTGTGAGCACACGTGACTAGGCTACAAAGCGCATCTAGGACCCAAAATCCTACGCGTTTCGGAATCGCTGATTCCTTCGTCAGCGATGGTCCTGTATCTGTATTGTGCGCTTAACACAAGGTGACTGCTTCATCATTTATTGCAGGCAGATGATTCTATTTCACTATTCTGGCCATTGGGCACTTCTATAGCTTACGTAGGGTGGCCACTTTATAATTTATTAAAGGCAAATAGTTCAATTTCACTATTCAAGCCATTAGGCATCAGGGTATTCATTTCAAAACTTAACTTACTCTCTTCACGAGACATTTGGTGAATAAAGTTACCTCTTCTCCAGCTCTTAATAACTATTTTGATGCCAGTGACTTTAGTGTCTCTGATTGAACCACCATGGTGTTTTAAAGTGTTGAGATAAAGGATGACCCATGAATTTGTTACTAATGTTGCGCAAATGTTCCCTGATCCTCACACTCATGGGGCGTATAGTGCGCCCTATGTATAGTTTACCACAGGGGCACGTAATTCCATAGATAACCCCTTGGGTAGTGCACGTAACAAAATCCTTAATGTGGGTTTCTATTCGTTGATAGGTTATCATAAATTGTTTCTTAGTGCCCAATTTTCTACATGGTAAACATTTCTTACATGGGAAAAAGCCAGAAGAAAGATGTTGCGAGTGTATGGAACCGAGAGATGGCGTACGGAAACCGTGGGGCCACTATATTACCTAAATTGTTAGCCTTTCTTTAGATAAATCTAGGCCGTTCTGGTAAATTTTCACCAATAACTTTGTCCTCTCTTAGGATGCCCCAATGTTTGTAAACAATCTTTTTCAAAATCTTGTTGTTATCATTATGTTGGGTGATGATAGGGACCTCATCATTTAATGAAAAATTATTATTCTTATGTCTCTCTTTGATCGGAGAAGTGAATCCCTTGTCAATTTCCCTACTAGTTCCTTGGTTTGTAGTAGCAAATCCCTTTGCACCGCAAGTTAGTGCACAACTGGAAGTTACATTGGACATTCTTGTTATCGAGCCTCTTGAGAGTTACCAGCCTTACAGCATAAGGACCTTTCCATCTTCTGACTACAAGGGAAATTATCTCCTCATTCCCGACATCTACTTACTAAGGTAATTTGGTTCCAGTACATGTTTTTATGGTCTTTGAGCGCATATTATTTATATGTTTTAATACTAGAAATGGGTGTGCCTCTGTTGTGCAATACAGAAAACAAGAAGTGTTCTACCTAATACCTCTGTATGGAGTTTTAAGAACAAGTAAACAAGAGTTTATTTTATTAACCATGTCTGGGTCGCTCCTCAAGACAACAAAAGGTCCCAACCTGCTCCAAAATATGGCTGTAAGCAAACTGAGAGGAGCAGCAAAATCAGCGTACTCATGTGCAATTAACCAGGTACATTTATATAAGATGTTTAGGAATGCAGGAATAACAATTCGACAGTCTTGTCCCTTACAGGTTTTCTTACAGAGAATAATTTTTGAGTAAAAAAAAAAAAAAAAAATAAGCTAGAAAATCCCTTTAAAGAAGCACTGCCATGAATATTTTTTTAATTAAATCTGTGTATATGTGTATAAGTGTAATAACATGTCACCTGCAGCCGCTTTCTCCGGGATCCATTGCTGTTCTTCTTCCTCTTCACTTTCCTCTTCTCAGTGATGCCACCGCTCTTCAGACTATTCGGCGCATTCTATGATCTAACTGTGAGGCGGAGGTCTCTATTGCAATGGGAGTCTATGGAGCCTTGTTCTGACGTTCCATAGACTTACATTGTGGTTAAAAAGGGGATATGAGGGCATCACCAAATAATCAGGGATCAATCTAGAGCATAGTAAAGTAATGACCAAAAAAGAAAAATAAATATGCATACGCTTCGGGATAACCTGAAGATTCTATATTTATTAGTGTAGGATGCATGACAACAAAATGGAGCAATGCACACAAAATTATTAAAAGCAATTAAAAAGGCCTAAGGTCCAAAACGATATACAGAAAGATACAAACTACAAAATACAAGGCTAGATACAAACACACTCCACAAGTGACATTATACATGGGTCACAAAAACCCTAATGTGCAAATGCGGCAGGAAAAAAAAAAACAGTATAACAAAGTGCAAATTTGTATTAAGTCTAATACTAAGAAACACAATTGTATATAATATGCATAAAAAGCCAAAAATGTGTGTTGCTAGGAGTGTGCCCAAAACAATAGCCTTATACAAACAAATTAAAAATAAAAACAATCACATGTGTGATAATAAATTACCGTAAAAAGAGTTATAACGGAGACCGGGAGACATGGAACAGCGTCCGGAACTGGTCATAGCGCAGGCGTGAATGTCAGAATATCATTGCGCTCTGGGCAACGGGTGCAAAGCATTTAGTGCGCATGCGCTGGAAAACTAAAGTCAGTGAATAAATTAAGTGATGTCAATATCAGAGTCCAGATCATGGCCATGCGTGAATGTCAGAATATCAGTGCACTCAATGAACATAGTGCAAGATGTCAATGAATAAATTATATGACGTCAGTACTTAGCGCTTAATTAGGAAGCCCAGAGAGACTGAGCTATCCACCCAAAAGGTAACGCATGTGTCGAGGAACAGCAGAGTCAAGTAAAGTGAAACAAAGACAGCGGATAGTAATAGATGCTTAATGAGCCAGTCAGACTCCATTTAGGACTCACACTAAACACCCCATGCATGATATACAACTATATACATAATATACAAACATATGCACCAGTTTAGTAAATAGGTAGTACATGACATAAGCGCTCAATTTTGTTACAAAAATGGTCACTGATGCCTGATAAATTAATCAGACACCATATATGATGTAATGTACTAAACGCATACAATGCAAAAGTGCAATATGCATGTGCCAATTCAGTAACATGAAAGGTGACACCAACACTCGCAATTGGTTGAATAAAATTGAGGAATGTCAGATTAACGTTCACAACTACGGTAATCAAGACAACGTCAGGTAAGTATATTGAGTACCGTATATTAAGGCATGACTCTGCCTAGAGATCGAAGAGAAAGAACTTCAATGCTCACATTAGACAAACATCAATGTCGATCAAATGGCACTATGAGAGTACAGTGCACGTCAAACAATGCAAAACATCAAATCGGCAATGTCAGTAAAAGAACTGCATAGTGACAGTATACATGTTAAGTTGGAAGAAATGAAATGAAAGACACATGTGGACGCAAAATCAGAAAAATAAAAATAAAATATGCATGCATTAGTCCAGTGATGGAAGTGGTTGGATAAAATAGCATCAGCATTTAGACTAAGACGGCGCATGGTCAAAAAAAACCCCAGAAACTGAAGGATCAATGTACATCTTATGAAACAGGTAAGTCCTATATAAGGGCGAATTGGTGGAAGAATAGACATGTGCACAGTAAATATCATATAGTGCAAAAAGGTCCTACAAGTTTGTGGGAGAAAAAAGAATGTGATGATTCAACACATGAAGAGCCCTTCTTGAAAAGTAGATATGAGGAGGACAAAATAAACACAAGATCAGATATACGAGCAAGTCTTCCAGGTCCTGAAGCAACAAAACAACTCCTGACCATTACACTAGCACACACCATATTTTACTGTTGGTATGATGTTCCTTTTCTGAAATTTTGTGCTACTTCTACGCCAGATGCAATGGGAAATACACCTCCAAAAAGTTCAACTTTTGTCTCGTCAGTCCAGTATTCTCCCAAAAGTATTGGGGATCATCAAGATGTTTTATCGCAAAACTGAGATGAACCTTTATGTTCTTGTTGCTCAGCAGTGGTTTTCATTTTAGAACGTTTTTGTTCACTCTCTTATGGTGAAGTCATGAACACTGATCTTAACTGAGGCAAGATAGGCCTGCAGCTCTTTGGATATTGTTTTGGGGTCTTTTGTGACTTCTTGGATGAGTCATCGCTGCACTCTTGGAGTAATTTTGGTCGGCGGGCCATTACTGGGAAGATTAACCACTGTTCTATGTTTTTGCCACTTGTGGATAATGGCCCTCACTGTTGATCGTTGGAGTCCCAAAGCTTTAGAAAATGGCTTTATATCCTTTTCCAAACAGATAGATCTCATTTATTTTGTTTCTCATTTGTTCGAGAACTTCTTTGGAACGTGGCATGATGTCTAGCTTTTGAGAATTTTTGGTCTACTTCACTTTGTCAGGCAGGTCCTATTTAAGTGATATTTTGATTGAGAACAGGTGTGGCAGTAATCAGGCCTGGGTGTGGCTAGAGAAATTGAACTCAGCTGTCCAAAGATGTCATAAACCACAGTAAATTTATGTTTTAAGGAGGGAGGGCAATCACTTTTTCACACAGGGCCCTGTTAGTTTGGATTTCTTTTTCCCTTAATGAAGACCTTCATTTGTAAACTGCACTTTGTGTTTACTTGCGTCATCTTTGTCTAATATTTAAATTTATTTAGTAAATCTGAAACATTTAAGTGTGACAAAATATGCAAAAGAATAGGAAATCAGGAAGGGGGCAAAATCTTGTCCATAAGTATATATTTTGTGGCTTGCAGTGATACAGCATCATCTGTCCAGTCAGTGTGGGCCAGCTTACAGTAAGGTCTTTGAAAATATGATCATCCCTGCAATCGCTCAAAGATGATCCTGCAGCCTGAATTCTGCTCCTTACTACCACATTCTGTAGCCTCTTTCAACACCAAGATAATAGACTGTACATAATTCTTCTATACTTTTGCATATGCTTTCATGATGACACACCTATTGGTATACTAACTATTCTTGGTGAAAGTCCATAGAGACCAAGTAATAATCAGATCAAAATGTCAATGCGACTGTGAAGAATGGAACAAAGTTCTAGGCGCTTAAGTAAACAGAGTTATTACAGGGTAAGGTACACATTATATTACCAGCCTTATCCACGCCCTTAACAATGAGAATTTATGGCCCCGTTTATTAAGTATGTGCCTGTCATGAATGGATCTTTAATGATGTGGTATATTGTATATAGGATATATGTGTGAGAAGCTCCAATACTTGTGTAATGCAATTCTGTGATAATCATGTATTGCCCTATAAAATGTACTCACTAAAAGGCTAACTGCATACTTTAGATTTGACATAGTAGATAGACTGTAAGATAAATGACAGCAAAAAGTCAAACAGATTGCATGCCAGAAAGCAAATAGTATGAGAATAAACAGCCACTGACTTCAATTTGTTCTACAGACACAGACGGATAAAATAAAAATAAGCACAATGATCATAATATATCATCTCTTTTAACTTGGGCAGCACGGTGGCTCAGTGGTTAGCACTGCAGCTTTGCAGAGTGTTGGGGTCCTGGGTTCAAATCTCACCAAGGACAACACCTGCAAGGAGTATGTATGTATGTCTTCCTCTGTTTGTGTGGTTTTCCTCTGAGTTCTCTGGTTTCCTCCCACGCTCCAAAGACATACTGTTAGGGAATCTAGATTGTTCCAATGGGGACAGTGATAGTAATGTATGTAAAGCGCTGTGGAATTAATGGTGCTGAATACTGTAAGGCTATGTGCACACGGTCGGAATTGCTGCAGAAATTTCTGCAGCATTCACACAACTCCCTGCCATAGGAAATACGCTTGCATTCCGTTTTGCGTATTCCCGCAAAAACTAGCGTCTTGCAAGCGTATTTAGCTTGCAGAATGCTAGCGTTTTCCAAGCGATCTGTAGCATCGCTTGGAAAACTGATTGACAGGTTGGTCACACAAGTCAAACATAGTGTTTGACTAGTGTGAGCAACTTTTTACTAATGTGGAATTGTTAAAAATAATCAAAAAAATAAAAAATAGTGATAGTCTCACCTTGCGGCGGCCCCCAGAGTTTTCCCACTCCTCAGCGACGCTGCCGGCAAGTTCCGTTCCCAGGGAAGCACTGCGCAAATGAACTCTGATGACGTAGAGGTCACGCAACCGCTACGTCATCTGGGGTGATTCTCGCAATGCATTCCTGGGAACGGAACTTTGCGGCAGCTTCGCTGAGGAGCGGGAAAACTCCGGGGGCTGCCGGAAGGTTAGAATATTACTATTTTTTATTTTAATTCTATTTTTTACAGGAATATGGTGCCCAGGGCCTGGAGGAGAGTCTCCACTCCTCCAGACCCAGGGTACCAACTGCACATGAAGCGCTCACTTCACGCATGGTGGGCATAGCCACATGCGTAAAGTGAGCGTTTGAATGCAATCCTATGGTGGTGTAATCACTGCGATTAGCAAAAAGAATGAGCATGCTGCGTATTTTTCCACGATGCGCGCCGCAGAAAAATATGCAGCATTAGCATAGCTATGCATTGTATACGCGTTTTCGTGCCAGGAAACCGTGGCAAAAACGCTTAAAAAACGCAACGTGTGCACATAACCTAAATGAGTCAAATAAATAAAAATAAATGTCACAAATACCAAGGACACAGGACAACAGTGACAGAGTCTGAATAATGCCTTATTCACAACACCCTCCAATACAAGTCCTGTCTGCACAGTTACAAGAAAACGTAAGTGAATCCCCTTGGTATTACCTACTTATCTCTATCTGACTGCTAAAAAAACAAAGGTGGACAAACACAATCTAACTAGAATAGCACACAAAGAGTTGTACCATATGTTTCTTTTATTGAGCACATTGAATAAGCATGCACAGTGCAGGGAAAAAAAGTAAACCCTTGAATTAATCAACCTGAAGAATCCCCTTTACCAGAAATCAATTTCAGTAGCTGCAAATAGGATTTGATGAATTATGAAGAGGAATTTTAGACCATTCCATCCTAATAATGTGTTTCAGCTCTTTATTAGTTGTCGGATGCCTTGTGCACAGAGAATCATCCAGTCATGTCACAACATCCTGATAGGGGTTAGATGAAGACTCTACGGAACATTGTTCATTCCAAACCAAGAATCGTCTTTTATAAACATTTTTTGTTTTGGCATACCTGTGCTTCGAGACATTGTCTCGTTGCGTCGCCAAATGTTTCTTCAGCTTGACATCATGGACTACTACTCCTACATTCCCCTGTAAAATGTTTTGATACACTTTTAAATTCATTTTCCTGCCATTGCTTACATAGCATCAAGGTCTGGAGGCAACAAGGTAACGCCAACCATGAGGCTCCCTTCGTCATGCTTCACAGTTAGGACACAATTTTAGAATTGATGTAGAGTTTATTTTTCTTCCAAGCCTAGCATTTTACAATTTTATCTACTTAAAGCAAACCTGTCAGCAGGATTGTGCTCAGTAAACTACAGACACTGTCAGGTTGGCGCTGTTATACCAATTAAAATCATACCTTGGTTGATGATCGTCAATCCTCAACAATATCAATTTTGTCCGGCCCATTATTGGTGTTTTGTGTGAAATGATGTCCAATTTGCATTTTTTATGTTTTTTGGTGTGTTGTGCAAATACACACAAAGAAAATAAAGAAAGCATATAACAAAACATGTGTAATTGAAATAATTTTCTTTGTGAAATACTTCATTTTCTGGAACAATTTCAAGGGTGCCAACACTTTAGGCCCTGACTGTACATTACAGGACGTGCTGGGACACATACATAACAGGAGGGGCTGTGAGCATATACATCACAGGAGGAGGCGGGGTCACATACATCACAGGAGTAGCTGAGGCATATTATACATTGCAGGAGGGGCTGGGGGTATACAGTGGCATGTAACAGCTTGGGCAACCCCGGTCAAAATTACTGTTATTGTGAACAGTTAAGCAAGTTGAAGATTAAATGATCTCTAAAAGGCCTAAACTTAAAGATGACACATTTCCTTTGTATTTTAGGCAAAATAAAAAAATGTCACTTAAAAATTACAAAAAGAAAAATGGGCAGATGCAAAAGTTTTGTGTGCTCAGATAACTTTGACCAAGGTTTCAGACTTCAATTATAGCCTGCTAGGGTTATGACTATCATTGTTAGGAAAGGCCAGGTTATGCAAATTTCCCAGCTTTATTAAAACCCAGACTCCTCTAAACTTGTGCCAAAAAACTGCAGCCATGAGTTTTTCTAAGCAGATGCCTAGTACCGTATTTTTCGGACCATAACACGCACTTTTTTCCCCCAAAATTTTGGGGGAAAATGGGGGTGCGTCTTATGGTCGCAATATACGGTGTCCCCTCCTGGAAAGAAAACTTTTCCCACCTCCGGTGGCGGCGGGGTCCCGATGCAGACTCCCTGTGGTGCGGTGGCGTCGGGGCTACGTGATGTGGCGGCAGTGGGCTCTGTGATGGTGGGGGGCTCCGCCGGCATTTCTTCATAGCCCGAAGCCCCCCACAGCTCCGCTGCTGCAACGCGATGCCCTCCTGAAAGATGGCCGCCAGGGGCCTTCGGAAAGATGGCCGCCGCATCCTCAAATTCAAATCTCGGCTACGAGATCTCGGGTACAAGATCTCGTTGCGGAGATCTGAATCTGAGCATGCGCCGCCTCCAGAAAGATGGCCGCTGGAGGCGGCGCATGCTCAGATTCAGATCTCAGCAACGAGATCTTGACCCGAGATCTCGGGAGACGAGATCTCGGGAAGAGATCTCGTTGCCGAGATTTGAATTTGAGGATGCGGCGGCCATCTTTCCGGAGGCCCCTGGCGGCCATCTTTCAGTAGGGCACTGCGTTGCAGCAGCGGAGCTGCGGGGGGCTTCGGGCTATGACGAAATGCCGTCAGAGCCCCCCACGCAGCACAGAGCCCACTGCCGCCACATCACGTAGCCCCGACGCCACCGCACCACAGGGAGTCTGCATCGGGACCGCCGCCGCCACCAGAGGTGGGAAAAGTTTTCTTTCCAGGAGGCTGCTGCCACATCACGGAGCCCCGCTGCCGCCACATCACGGAGCCCCGACACCACCACACCACAGGGAGGCTGCATCGGGACCACCGCCACGGGATTTTGTAAGTATATTGCGACCCCACCCCACAGAGCACAACCACCCCATAGAGCACATCCACCCCACAGTGCACGGCCACCCCACAGAGCAAACCACCCCACAGAGCACAACCACCCCACAGAGCACAACCACCCCACAGTGCAAAACCACACCACAGAGCACAGCCACCCCACAGAGCACAACCACCCCACAGAGAACAGCTATCCCACAGAGCACAACCACCCCACAGAGCAAAACCACCCCACAGAGCACAGCCACCCCACAGTGCACAGCCACCCCACAGAGCACCACCACCGCACCAGCCTGGACCACCGAACGACCCCTGTGACCACTCCTCTACCTGTGCTGATCCCTTCGCTGGTAACCTGAATTCAGACTGTAAGACGGACCCCCATTTGACACATTATTTTTTTCCTTATTTTCCT
Source organism: Oophaga sylvatica (assembly GCA_033576555.1). NCBI lineage: Eukaryota > Metazoa > Chordata > Amphibia > Anura > Dendrobatidae > Oophaga > Oophaga sylvatica. Next base: position 120,787,571 of record JARQOD010000002.1, on the reverse strand, counting down.
TCTGAAAATTTGGGGTGCGTCTTATGGTCCGGTGCGTCTTATAGTCCAAAAAATACGGTACTTTGAAAATGAAAATGGTGGAGTCCGACAAAGCAGGAGAAGGATATAAGATAAAGTGTTTTCAAGTTTTCCTTTCCTCAGTTCAAAATGTAATTAAGAAATGGCAGTTAATAGGAACAGCGTAGACCAAGATAAGGTCTGGAAGACAAAGCAAAATGTCAGTGAGAGCTGCTCGTAGGATTGCTAGAGAGGATAATCAGAACCCTCGCTTGACTGCAAAAGACCTTCAGAAACATTTAGCAGATACACCTGCACAAATAAAACCTCTCCTATGTCCTCACCATAAAATTCAGTGTCAGAAGTATGCAAAAGAACATCTAAAAAAGCCTGATGCATTTTGGAAACAAATCCTGTGGACTGGTGAGGAATATATATATATATATATATATATTATATATATAACATACATATATGCTTTGCCCCTGCAGAATTTTTGCTTTCTTGGCCTTTTTTCAGAGAATATGAATGATAAGACCATAACTTTTTCTCCACTCATGGTCAGTGGTTGGGTGAAGCAATTTATTGTCAAACTACTGTGTTTTCTCTTTTTAACCCCTTAAGGACAGAGCCATTTTGCAGCTTAATGACCGGGCCAATTTTTACAATTCTGACCACTGTCACTTTATGAGGTTATAACTCTGGAACGCTTTAACGAATCCCGCTGATTCTGAGATTGTTTTTTCGTGACATATTGTACTTCACGTTAGTGGTAAAATTTCTTTGATATGACTTGTGTTTATTTATGAAAAAAACGGAAATATGGCGAAAATTTTGAAAATTTAACAATTTTCAAACTTTAAATTTTTATGCCCTTAAATCAGAGAGATATGTCACACAAATTTCTTAATAAATAACATTTCCCACATGTCTACTTTACATCAGCACAATTTTGGGACCAAAATTTTTTTTTGTTACGAAGTTATAAGGGTTAAAAGTTGACAAGCGATTTCTCATTTTTACAACACCATTTTTTTTTTAGGGACCACATCACATTTGAAGTCACTTTGAGGGGTCTATATGATAGAAAATACCCAAAAGTGACACCATTCTAAAAACTGCACCCCTCAAGGTGCTCAAAACCACATTCAAGAAGTTTATTAACCCTTCAAGTGCTTCACAGGAGCTGAAGCAATGTGGAAGGAAAAAATTGACATTTAACTTTTTTTGCAAAAGCTTTACTTCGGAACCAAGTTTTTTTATTTTCACAAGTGTTAAAAGAAAAAATGAACCACAAAATTTGTTGTGCAATTTCTTCTGAATACTTCGATACCCCATATGTGGGGGTAAACCACTTTTTGGGCGCGTGGCAGAGGTCGCAAGGGAAGGAGCGCCGTTTGACTTTTTCAACGCAGAATTGGCTGAATGCCATGTTGCGTTTAGATAGCCCCTGATGTGCCTAAACAGTGGAAACACACCACAAGTGACCCCATTTTGGATACAAGACCCCTTAAGGAACTTATCTAGATGTGTGGTGAGAACTTTGAACCCCAAGTGATTCACACAAGTTTATAACGTAGGCGTGAAAATAAAAAATCATATTTTTTCCACAAAATGATCTTTATCACCCAATTTTTATTTTCCAAGGGTAACAAGAACCCAAAAGTTTTTGTCAATTTGTCCTGAGCATGCTGATACCCCAATATGTGGGGGAAACCACTTTTTGGGCGCACGGCAGAGGTGCAAGGAAGGAGCTCCGTTTGACTTTTTCAACGGGGAATTGGATGGACCCATGTCGCTTTGAGAGGCCCTGATGTGTCTAAACAGTGGAAACCCCCCACAAGTACCCCATTTTGGAAACTAGACCCCTAAGGAACTTATCTAGATGCTGTGGTGAGCACTTTGAAGCCCCCAAGTGCTTCACAAAGTTTATAACGCCTGGGGTGAAAATAAAAAATCAAAACATTTTTCCACAAAACTGATCTTTTAGTCCCCAATTTTTTATTTTCACAGTACAGAGAAATTGGACCAAAAGTTGTTGTCAATTTGTCCTGAGTACGCTGATACCAAATATGTGGGGGGGGGGAAACTGTTTTGGCGCACAGCAGGGCTTGGAAAGGAAGTAATAACGTTTTGGAATGCAGACGTTGGTGGGGGTCATGTTCCGTTTGCAGTGCCCCAGATGAGCCTAAACAGTGGAAAACCCCCACAAGTGACCCCATTTTGGAAACTAGACCCCATAAGGAACTTATCTAGATCTGTGGTGAGCACTTTGAACCTCCAAGTGTTTCACAAAAGTTTATAATGCCTGGGTGGGGAAAAAAAAAAATCAATTTTCCACAAAAATGATTTTTTAGTCCCAAATTTTTGATTTTTCACAAGGAAATTGGACCCCAAAAGTTGTTGTCCAATTTGTCCTGAGTACGCTGATACCAAATATGTGGGGGGGGGAACTGTTTTGGCGCACAGCAGGGCTTGGAAAGGAAGTAATAACGTTTTGGAATGCAGACGTTGGTGGGGGTCATGTTCCGTTTGCAGTGCCCCAGATGAGCCTAAACAGTGGAAACCCCCCACAAGTGACCCCATTTTGGAAACTAGACCCCTTAAGGAGCTTATCTAGATGTGTGGTGAGCACTTTGAACCCCTAGTGCTTCACAGAAATTTATAAACGCAGAGCCGTGAAAATGAAAAATCATTTTTTTTCTCAAAAATGATTTTTTTAGCCAGCTATTTTTTATTTTCCCAAGGGTAATCGGAGAAATTAGAACCCCAAAATTGGTGTGCAATTTGTCCTGAGTACGCTGATACCCCATATGTTGGGGTAAACCACTGTTTGGGCGCACGGCAGGGCTCGGAAGGGAGGGAGCGCCATTTGACTTTTTGAACGCCACAACGTGTTTGGAGACCCCCTGATGTGCCTAAATAGTGGAAATCCCTCAATTCTAGCTCCAACCCTAATCCCAACACACCCCTAACCCTAATCCCAACCCTAATCCTAACCTAAATCCCAACCCTAATTCCAACCCTAATTGTAACCCTAACCTTAATTATAACCTTAATTATAACCCTAACCCTAATTGTAACCCTAACCCTAATTCTAACCCTAATTATAACCCTAACCCTAAGGCTAGGTTCATTTTGCGTTTTACCAGCCCGTTCAACACATAGCGTTGACGGGCTGGTAATGGTATAGCATAACGCGATCGCATTATGCTATACCCGCTAGCGCAGAGGAATCAGCAGATGATTCATCTGCGCTAGCGGTGACGGAGCCCAAATGCTGCAGCCCGCGTCCGAGGCTCCGTCACTGAATGATGGCACGTCGCAAACGCATGCCGCTTTACGGCATGCGTCGCGATGCGCCCTCAAATGGGGGTGAATGGCAGCGTTAACGGACTGCGTTACACCGCGTTATACCGCGGTGTAACGCAGTCCGTCAAACGGACTGCCATAACGCAGTATGAACCCAGCCTAACCCTAACGCTAATTATAACCCTTACCCTAAGGCTGCTTTCACACTTCCGGCGGGCGCCTGTCGGCGCCCCCGGCATTTTGCCGCAGCGCCGCATCAGAAAACCTGATGCGCCGCCGGCGGCCGCATGCGGTTTTTTGCTGGATGGTTTCTGATGCCCGGAGACATCAGAAACCATCCGGCAAAAACAAAAAAACGTTACATGCAGCGTTTTGTCCGGCCGCCGCAATGTACATTTGCGCCGCATCCGGACAAAACCGCATGCAACGCCATCCGGCGCTAATGCAAGTCAATGCAAAAAAAACGCATGCGGCGCATCAGATTTTCTGATGCGGCGCTGCGGCTAAATGCCGGGGGCGCCGTCAGGCGCACACCGGATGTGTGAAACCAGCCTAATGCTAACCCTAACCCTAATTATAACCTTAACCCTAATTATAACCCTAACCCTAATTATAACCCTAACCCTAACAGAAAAATGAAAATAAATATAATTTCTACTTTTTATTATATGTCCCTAACTAAGGGGGTGATAAATGGGGGGGTTATGTACTGTTTTTTTTATTTTGATCACTGTGATAGTTTATCACAGTGATCAAAATGTACTTTTATGAGAATGAATGAAAAAAAATTTGAATCTGCCGCCAAAGCAGATCGGCGGGCGCACTGCGCATGCGCCCGCCATTTTTTTTTTGCAGGGAGAAGAAGCCGGGATCCTGGGGCCTGCGGGAGGACGGAGGACATCGGTAAGTATATGGGGGGGCGATCGGGGGACCCTCATATTCTCCCCTCTGATGTGCGATCACATCAGAGGGGAGAGAAATTTTTTTTTTTTTTGCATGCGGCTATGCTTGCATAGCCGCGATCGCAACACCGGGATCGGTGAATACCGACCCGGATCATGTTCTCTGGGGTCTCGGCTACCCCCGGTAGCCGAGACCCCAGAGAATATTTGCCCATCCCCCCACCAGCACAGCGGCACATAGCGGCGGGCGCACTGGGCATGCGCCCGCCATTGTCTTAACGGCGCCGGCACCGGGGGACACCGGAGGGCCCGGGGGCCACATGGATCTTATTGGGGGCCACATGGGGGTCCTGGGGACCCTTTTTCTCTGTCCTCTGATGTCCGATGACATCAAAGGACAGAGAAATTAAATGGCACAACTTTTTTTTTTTTTTGCGGTCGCCGTTATAGGGTTAATAACGGCGATCGCAACATCGGTGTCGGTAAAAACCGACCCGATTCATGTTCTCTGGGGTCTCGGCTACCCCCGGTAGCCGAGACCCCAGAGAAAATGGCCTCTGGGGGGCGCTATTCACTTTTTCCACAGCGCCGTTAATTAACGGCGCTGTGGTTTAAGTACCCTTAATGACCGCCGTTAAAAGGCGTATCGGCGGTCGTTAAGGGGTTAAATCATAATGACAACAAAAAAACATCCAAATGACCGTGATCAAAAGTTTACATACCCCATTTCTTAATACCATGTATTGTCTCCTCTAACATCAATGACAGCTTGAAGTCTTTTGTGGTAGTTGTGGATGAGGCTCTTTATTTTCTTAGATGGTAAAGCTGCCCACTCTTTTTGGCAAAAAGCCTCAGGTTCCTGTAAATTCCTAGGTTGTCTAGCATGAAATGCGTGCTTGAGATCTCCCCAGAGTGGCTCAATAATACTGAGGTCAAGAGACTGAGATGGCCACTCGAGAACCTTCACTTTTTGTTCTGCTGTAGCCAATGACAGGTTAACTTAGCCTTGTGTTTTGGATAGTTGTTATGTTGGAACGTCCAAGTACGTCCCATGCGCAGCTTCCAGGCTGTTGATTGCAAATTTGCCTCCAGTATTTGCTGATAATGTGCTGCATTCATCTTTCCTTCAACTCTGACCAAGTTTCCAGTTTGTAGCTCAAACATCCCCAAAATATCACCTCCGTGCTTTATAGTAGGAATGGTGTTCCTTTCATCATAGGCCTTGTTGAACTCTCTCCAAATGTAACGTTTCTGGTTGTGGCCAAAAAGTTCAATTTTGGTCTCATCACTCCAAATTACCTTGTTCCAGAAGTTTGAGGCTTGTCTCTATGCTGTTTCGCATATTGTAAGCGAGATACTTTGTGGCATTTGTGCAGTAATGGCTTTCTCCTGGTGACTCAACCATGCAGCCCATTTTTCTTCAAGTGCCTCCTTATTGTGCATTTTGAAACAGCCACACCACTGATTTCATGCTGAAGGATGTTGCAGGCAGCAGGATCACACTCAGCACATGCGACAGACTTGACAGAGTCTGGAGACGCCGTGGAGAGCGATCTGTGCCTGCAACATCCTTCAGCATGACTGGTTTGGCAGTGGGTCAGTAATGGTGTGGGGTGGCTTTTCTTTGGAGGGCCACACAGCCCTCCATGTGCTCGCCAGAGATAGCCTGACTGCCATTAGGTACCGAGATGAGATCCTCAGACCCCTTGTGAGACCATATGCTGGTGCGGTTGGCCCTGGCTTCCTCCTAATGCAGGACAATACCAGACCTCATGTGGCTGGAGTGTGTCAGCAGTTACTGTAAGATAAAGGCATTGAAGCTATGGACTGTCCTGCCCGTTCCCCAGACCTGAATCCGATTGAGCACATCTGGGACAGCATGTCTCGCTCCATCCCCAACATCACGTTGCACAACAGACTGTCCAGGAGTTGACGGATGTTTTAGTCCAGGTCTGGGAGGAGACCCTCAGGAGAACATCTGCAACTTCATCAAGAGCATGCCCAGGTGTTGTAGGGAGGTCATACAGGCACGTGGAGACCACACACAATACTGAGCATCATTTTGACTTGTTTCCACTTTAATTTTGTCTTGTTTTGATTTTCATTTTGACTTGTTTACGCTTTCATTTTGGGGATCTCTCCAAATCCAGGACTCCATTGGTTCAAAAAGTAGGAATTAATCCTACCGGTAATGTTGTTTCCAGGAGTCCATCATGACAGCACCGCCAGGAGGTTGTCCTTCATATCCTTGATAGGGACAGGAACACAGAAGAGGTTAAATAGCCCCTCCCCACCTCCACCCTTCAGTGATTTTTCAAGTACCACACCAGGATGGATGCAACACAATTTTATTGAATTCTCTACTACAATGTTAATGGCACATCATAGTTAAATAATGCAAGGGGGGGTATATAAGGGGTGCTGTCATGATGGACTCCTGGAAGCAACATTACCGCTAGGATTAATTCCTACTTTCCAGGACGTCCCTCCTGACAGCACCGCCAGGAGAAGTACCAAATAACTCCTCTTTAGGGTGGGACTACTGCTTGGAGAACTTTTCTCCCATAGGCCGTCTGTTGATTTGACAGAACGTCCAGTCTATAATGTTTACTAAAAGTATTAATGTTGGACCAGGTTGCTGCTTTACAGATCTGGTCCATAGAAGCTCCTGCTCTCTCTGCCCAAGACGCCGAGATTGCTCTCAGTGAGTGGGCCCTAAGACCCTCTGGCGGAGTCTTTCCTGCCGAGGTGTATGCTGCAGTAATGGTTGATTTTAGCCATCTAGCCAAGGTGGCTTTTGACGCTTTCTTCCCTTTATTTTTGCCCACCATTTGTATAAAAAGATTTGAGTCTATTCTCCAATCTTCCGTCAGTTTTAGATACTGTAGGACTGTCCTTCTAACGTCCAAGGAATGGAGCAAGCGTTCCTTCTCATTTCTATAGTTGTGGCAGAAGGTGGGAAGTATTATTTCCTGGTTTCTGTGAAAGTCTGTTACCACCTTTGGAAGAAAGGTCGGGTCTAGTTTCAAGATTATACAGTCTTCCTGGATTCTTAGATATGGGTCTCTTATGGAGAGAGCCTGGATCTCTCCTATACGTCTGGCTGAGGTTATTGCCACCAGAAAAACTGTTTTAAGCGTTATTGATCTGAGGTCTGCCTGGTCTAGTGGTTCATAAAGGGTCTTCCTTAGCTCATTCAGTACTAGACTGAGGTCCCATGGTGGAACGGAACTACGTATTGTGGGTCTCATGCGTTGCGTAGCTCTAATAAATCTTGACACCCAAGGATGGTCCGCTAGTGGGTAATCGAGAAAGGACCCTAGTGCTGAGATCTGTACCTTCAACGTACTAGGTTTTAGACCCTTATCGAATCCCGCCTGTAGAAAATCCAGGATTTTAGGAATATCTGGGTCGTTCGTAAGGGATAGTGGTTGTGCACAGTGTGAGCAAAATTTCTTCCAGACTTTGAGGTATATGGATGAGGTAACGAGCTTTCTGCTTTTCTGTAGAGTAGCTATAACTGATTCGGATAAGCCTTTAAATCTCAGGAAGGATCTCTTTTTCAGGATCCAGGCTGAAAGTGCTAAGAACTTCAGGTCCTGATGGACGAGAGGGCCCTGCGTCAAGAGGTCCCGTTGTAATGGGAGATGAATCGGGTCTTCTAACGCCATCTGCTTTAGTACCGGGAACCAGCTTCTTTTGGGCCAGTATGGCACTATTAGAATGACTGCTGTATGACTCTCTTGAATCTTTCGTAGTACTCTTGGTATCAAGGGTAGTGGTGGGAAGGCATACGCCAGCTCCGTATCCCAGTCCTGCGCTAGGGCATCTATCGCTGTTGGGTTGTCTTTTGGATCTAGCGAGAAGAAGCGCTCTGTTTTTGTATTTCTTTTTGAGGCGAATAAGTCTATCTCGGGAAATCCCCATATTCTGGTCAGTTGTGTAAACACTTCCTGATTTAGAACCCATTCCGCTGGTTGTATTTTTTGTCTGCTGAGGAAGTCTGCTATCTGATTGTTTTCCCCTTTTAGGTGTACTGCTGTCAGAGATCTTAAATTTATTTCTGCCCAGGCGAATATTTCTTCTGAAATACTCTGTAGGTGACGGTGTCTCGGACCTCCCTGGTGCCGTAGAAAGGATACTGTAGTTGAATTGTCGGAGAATACTCTGACGTGTTGGTTGTACAGCTGTCTCTGGCATCTCCTGATCGTCTCCCAGACTGCTTTGAGCTCTCTGTAATTTGATGAGCTGTTGCGCATTGCACCGGGCCATGTTCCTTGGAGATAACGTCCCTCCACATGGGCTCCCCAGCGCTGAGACTTGAATCGGTGGTAATATTTATGCAGGGGGATACTCTCCACGGTTTTCCGTGTTTTAAATTTGATACTTCGGTCCACCACGCTAGGGATCGCCTTACTTCTGCTGACAACTTTATTTTGTTGTCCAATGATGTATCCTTTCCGTCCCATATCCGGAGGATTTCTCTCTGCAACGTCCTTGAGTGAAACTGACTCCACTGGACGCTTGCTATGCATGAAGTCATTAGGCCCAGCACTCTCATGGCCTTCCTGATAGTGGTGTATTTTTGTTCCGTAGCATATGGGCTTCCTGTTGGACTGTTGTCTGTTTGTGGGGAGGAAGAAAAGAGTGTTCTTGGCCTGAGTCCAGAATAACTCCCAGAAATATTTTCCTTTTTTCTGGTTCTAGACTTGATTTTTTTTAGATTTATCACCCAACCTAGATTTTCTAGGAGAGATCTGGTTTCTCTGAGATATTCCTCCATCTGCTGGTGTGAATCCGCCACTAACAACAGGTCGTCCAGGTATGGAATTATGAGGACGTTTTTTGTTCTTAGAAAGGCCATTGCCTCTGCTATGATCTTGGTAAATATGCGAGGTGCTGAAGAGAGGCCGAATGGTAGGCAACAGAATTGGAAGTGACGTATCCTTCCTCTGTCTTTTATTGCGAACCTCAGGTATTTTTGATGTGCTATATGGATGGGCACATGATAATATGCGCTTTTGAGATATAGTGTGCACATCACTGAATTTTCTTTTATTAGCGGTATGGCCGACTGAAGTGTTTCCATTTTGAAACGTTTGTAGGTCACCCATCGGTTTAGGGGTTTCAGATTTATGATTGTCCTGTATTCTCCTCCGGGTTTCTTTATAGAGAACAGGCTGGAGTAATGGCCCTGAAACTGTTGAGATTGAGGCACCGGTATTATGGCTTTTAACTCTCTGAGCTCCTGTATATCTGCGACCAGCCTTTGGTGGACCGCTGGGGACTGGCTCTGAGTTAGGCAAAATCTTCGGGGGGGAGGCTGGGTGAATTCCACCCTGTATCCCTGTGCGACTGTGCTCAGGATCCATTGATTTTTTGTGATTTGTCTCCATTGATCTATGAAGTATTGGAGTCTCCCCCCGATTTGCCTGGCGTCATTGTCTGCTTGATCCGGTTCCCTGATCTCGAAAGGAGCCTCTACCTCTGCCGCCTTTGGGGTAGCTCCACCTTCCGGTCTTACCCTTGCCCCTGTAATCCTGTCTTGGATGAAATCGGGTCTTATGAAAGGCTGGCATTCTTTTTTGTTTTTGCTCTGGGAAACCTTTCTTTTTGTCGGACGCTTTGTCCAATAATTCATCTAATACCGGACCGAACACCTGCAGCCCTGAAAACGGTATTGAGCAGAGTTTATTTTTTGACTGTGTGTCACCTGCCCATGATCTTAACCACAGCGCACGTCGTGCTGCATTGGATAATGCGTTACTTCTGGCTGCGAAGCGGACTGACTCGGCCAAAGCATCTGCCATAAACTCTGTTGCCATTTTAAATAATGGTAAAGTTTTTATGATCTCTTCTCTGGGGGTTTTGTTGGATATTTGGTCTTCCAATTCTTTCACCCAGCGAGTTATTGATCTGGCTACAGAAGTTGCCGCTATGTTGGTCTTCATAACTGATGCAGAAGCCTCCCATGCCTTTTTAAGGAGGTCTTCCGCTCTCCTATCCATTGGGTCCTTAAGGCCTGAGGAGTCTTCAAATGGAATGGGGTCTTTTTCGATACTTTAGCTACAGGTATGTCTATTTTCGGTATGGATTCCCAGACCTTAGTATCGTCTGGGTTAAACGGAAGGCGAAACTTAAATTCTTTCGGAATTATAAGCTTTTTCGCAACATCCTCCCATTCTTCCAATATCATGGCTGTGATATGTTTATTCACCGGGAACACCCTGCTTCTTTTAGCCCTCAGACCCCCAAACATCTCGTCCTGGACGGTTAGCGGCTCTGAGGCTCTACTTTCATGGTATCCCTAACCGCCTGCAATAGGGTATCCGTATTCTCAGAGGAAAATAAATATCTCTTTTTCTCTTCCAGGGGGATTTTTAAGGGGACTTCTGCTTCACTTGACCCGGAGTCCGAGTAGTGCGACATTTCCCCCTCTTCCGAGCTAGGGTCCATGTCCCATCTAGGTCTCTTGGGTGAGGGAGGCTGGGGTGGCGTCAGCGAATACACGCTCGCTTGAACTTCTCCTGTTTAAGTATTTTAGCCACGCATGTGTCGCATAACGTTTTTGTGTCTGTTGCGGGAATTTTAGCCGAGCATAACGGGCATTTGTTATATCTCTTCCTGACTGCTGACATGGTTTGCTTGGGAGTCTCTTTGTCCTAAAAGCAATGTGAAAGGGAAGTCCTGTAGCTATTTGAACTAGCACAGCTGAACAGACCCCCTAATTACCCACTTACGTGGTCCATGGTTAGCTCTGAGGATTGGACGTCCGGGCGACTAGCACTCTCCATGTTCACTATGTCAGTGTGTGCTGTCAGGCGTCCGTCTTAAGAAGTCTGCCTTACCCGGCTTCAAGACATCTGATTCGTCCTCCTTCCGAGCTCAGCTGCTGCCCATTCAAGTGCTGCAGGTGTTCCACCTGCCGCCTGTAGTTTCCCCAACTGCGCCCTTGGAACGCTAATTGGGCAGGAAACGACTGGCTTTGCAGTCCACCGCCGGGTCCGTAGGCGTTCCTGTTGTTTAGGGAGCCCTAAGCTCCCTCTCCAGCTTCCCTCCCGGAAGCTGTCATACCGCACGCCTCCACTGACCCAGCGCACCGGAAGTGACCGCAGACGCCGGCTCACGAAGGAGAGGGATAGTTTTCAGCGGCGTCTGGATCCGGATCGCGCGGCCGCCCGTTGCCGGCGCACCGCTGCAGCAGCTATGGCGCATGGCCCCTGTATGGGAATGCTGCCGATGTCGGGAGCGCCCAGCTCAACCGGACCGCTGAGGGACCTCTCGCGGTATCAGCGATGAGGACCCCGAATTCAGAGCCCTTACTACCCCGGAGCCCCCTAAGGAGGGACGGAGCACCAATTTCCCCCCGGGAGCAGCCAGCTCGACCGGGCAGGTAATCTTCTGCACGTCTGTGCTCCTCTTCCTGCGTCGTCCCTGATAGGGACAGGAAAACACTGAAGGGTGGAGGTGGGGAGGGGCTATTTAACCTCTTCTGTGTTCCTGTCCCTATCAAGGATATGAAGGACAACCTCCTGGCGGTGCTGTCAGGAGGGACGTCCTGGAAATTTGATTTCCATTGATGATTTTTGTGTGATTATGTTAACATTCAACTTTGTACAGAACAAAGTATTCAATGAGAATGTTTCATTTATTTAGATCTAGGATGTGTTATTTGAGTGTTCCCTATATTTTTTTGAGCAGTGTATATATATAATCTATCTATAATATAATGGTAGGAGCTTCACTCTGTCCGAAGCCTTTATAGACTGCGCAAGCATGACACGCCTGCGCAGTCTGGCTCCAGACAGAAGGCATCCAGCGGTTACAGGTAAGAGGAGTGTGTATGGCGCCGGAGATCGCGGTACGCGTAGACACTGAACGCATACCGCGATCTCCGGCGCCATACTTACATACTTACCTGAACAGGAGGAGTGTTGCCACGGCGCTTCTCTTCTCGCCGGAGACCGGGGCAGGATTGCGGTGTCAGAATCGCGCATGCGCATAGCGCTATCCCGTGCCATTTCACTGAAGACACATTTGCAGTGTGTCTTCAGCAATATGGCACCGGACAGCGCGGTAAGGGCATGCGCATACTCCTGCGCCACACTCCTCCACGGCCTCCGGCAGAACGTGACAGTGCTAGAGCACAGGGAAATGGTGAGTGTAAATGTTTTCTTTTTTTGTATGTGTGCAGTTTAATAGGGGTGAGGAGGACCGAACATATCAGGATAGGGGGGTGAGAGGTAGTATGCATACCAGGATTGCGGGATGAGGGACCATGCATATGAGGATTAGGGGGTTGAGGGGACCATGCATATCAGGATAATGGGGTGGAGGGGACCATGCATATCAGGATTGGGGGTGAGGGGACGAAGAATACCAGGATAGGAGGGTGAGGGGACCATGAATACCAGGATAGGAGGGTGAGGGGACCATGCATACCAGGATAAGGGGTGAGAGGACCATGCATATCAGGATTGGGGGTGAGGGGACCATGCATATCAGGATTGGGGGGGTGAGGGGACCATGCATATCAGGATAGGGGGTAAGGAGACCATGCATACAAGGATAGGGGGGTGGGGGGCCATGCAAATCAGGATAGGGGTGATGGACCATGCATATCAGGATTTGGTGGTGAGGGGACCATGCATATCAGGATTGGGGGGTGAGGAGGCCATGCATTCCAGGATTGGGGGGTGAGGGGACCATGCATACCAGGATAGGGGGGTGAGAGGACCTTGCATATCAGGATAGGGGGTGAGGGGACCATGCATACCAGGATAGGGGGGGTGAAAGGACCATGCATACCAGGATTGGGGGTGAGAGGACCATGCATATCAGGATTGGGGGGTAAGAGGACCATGCATAACAGGATGGGGGTTGAGGGGACCATGCACACCAGGATTGGGGGGTGAGACGACCATGCATACCAAGATTGGAGGGTGAGATGACCATGCATACCAGGATTGTGGGGTGAGGGGACCATGCATATCAGGATAGAGGAGTGAGGGGACCATGCATACCAGGATTGGGGGGTGAAACGACCATGCATACCAGGATTGGGAGGTGAGGGGACCATGAATACCAGGATTGGGGGTGAGGGGACCATGCATGTCAGGATTGGGGGGTGAGGGGACCATGCATATCAGGATAGGGGGGTAAGGGGACCATGCATATCAGGATATGGGGTGAGGGGACCATGCATACCAGGATTGGGGGGTGAGGGGACCATGCATACCAGGATTGGGGAGTGAGGGGACCATGCATACCACAATTGGGGAGTGAGAGGACCATGCATATCAGGATAGAGGGGTGAGGGGACCATGCATATCAGGATAGGGGGTGAGGGGACCATGCATATCAGGATTGGGGGTGACGGGACCATGCATATCAGGATAGGGGGGGTGAGGGGACCATGCATATCAGGATTGGGGGGTGAGGGTACCATGCATACCAGGATTGGGGGGTGAGGGGACCATGCATATCAGGATAGGGGTGTAAGGGGACCATGCATATCAGGATATGGGGTGAGGGGACCATGCATACCAGGATTGGGGGTGAGGGGACCATGCATACCAGGATTGGGGGTGAGGGGACCATGCATACCGCAATTGGGGAGTGAGAGGACCATGCATATCAGGATAGGGGGTGAGGGGACCATGCATATCAGGATAAGGATGAGGGGGTACCATGCATACCAGGATGAGGAATGGGGTGGCATGCATACCAGGATTGGGGGGTGAGGGGACCATACATACCAGAATAGGGATGAGGGGGCCATGCATACCATTACAGGGATGAGGGGGCCATGCATAGCAGGATAGGGATGAGGGGTACAATACATACCAGGATAGAGATGAGGGGTGCCATGCATACCAGGATAGGAGGGGGCAGCACATACCAGGATGGGAGACCATATACCAATAAAAATGCTCGCCACCAGGCGTAGAACGGGTTCAATAGCTAGTGTATATGTATATACTGTATATATATCTATATTTATATATACCTTTGCTCACAATGATCAAAGGTATGTGTGGAGAAAAAGTGCACAGAATTTCAGGAAAAGTACATCTAGCAAACCAATAAGCATGGGGATGGATCATTCATGCTTTGGGGTTGTGTTGCAGAAATTGCTAGAATTTTGGATAAAAAAAAAAGGATCATGGTCCTAAATGTGGGCAACTCCCAATACAAATGTAACAATGGGAAAAAACATATTGAGTGTACATACCCCAAGATAATGTAAAAATAGTCAGGAAACCTATGGTATATACCGTAAAATATTGAGGTTTTATTGAAAAAAATCTTTTAAAAAATAGATTTCAATTATATAAAAATCACAATACTAGTAAACAATCGGGTTGGTTAAGACGCAATTGTAAAGACAACAGAACAAGCAATTAATGAATGTTAGTATGAAGGCAGTTCAAGATGTAAAAATATGTACTATGATGTCATTTGTCGTAATTGATAATTATGAACATGCCCAGGAAAAATGGGAAAATGTTTTTTGTTTCAATGTATTGTGTGAGGTGAGGTATATATACATATAATACCTGTTTCATAAGGTATATGAGATGAATGCCGCATTCAATGGGTGCTTGTGAAAGGAGCCTCAGCTGTACACGTCACTTCCGGCGGATCTTGTCAGCGATGCTTGTCAGGAAAAAAGTTTCTTTGACTTCAAGTGACTCGCATCAATCCATGCAAAGGCCTTAGTTAACGGAGGCGGTGGGAGGTCCGTGCACATGCACATGGCCTGGTAGTGGTCATATTTGAAGAGGGAAAATGTGCATAGTACACACTGCTCAATGGACATGTGTGAAGAAACCAGATTGTATCTTAATTTCCCAGACAACCATGTTTTTGTAAACCCACAAGAATTGACTTTTTATCTGTATATTGGCTTGTGGATTTAGGTGTTTATGTCTGGTGGGTCAAGAAGACAGACTTGCATACCATTTAACATACTATGAAAGTCTGTAATAGTGACTTGTACATAGTGTGTGTTTATCTGTGTTTATTGTGAGCTGATATGCTAATTGTGTTTTGTATCTTATAACCAGTTTGTTGACTTAGAAGGTAGATATGGAAAGGCTGTGAGGATGAACTGAAGCACACTGGGTAATTCTAAAAATAGTTTACATGTCTCGAGTATAAAAATAAGAGACAAAGTGAGCAGTTCAGATCTCATTTCATGACCCAGAGAGCTACCAGTCTGACATTCTGCACAACACTCAACGGACGAGAGACAGGACTGCAGCCAATTCATCATGGCACCATCACGAGGGACATGGATCTATGATTCTAAGGGCTACAACCTAGGAGTTTTTGGCTTCGGTTGGAAGAACACAGAACTGATCCAGTGACCATCTCAGAACCATTGATATGTTTGGAGCAAGCCAGGTTTTGGGACCCGCTGGTCGCCTGGTGCCATGGAGATGGTCAGATAAGCCAGGTGGTGACTCTCGTGTCAACTGGCTTTGGACCTTGTATGGACAGTATGGACTGTCATCTCCCTACGCTTGGTGTTATCTCTTCTCTGTGTGTATATCACAGGTGGAATAGCGACCCTGGGAGCTCTGACGTTGTGTCAACTGGCTTTGGACCTTCTACGGACTCTATGGACTGTTCTCGGTCATCTCCCTAAGCTTGTCAATATCTCTTCTCTGTGTGTATATAACAGGTGGAATATCGACCCTGGGATCTCTGACGTAACATCTACCATTATCCAGGCAAGTCAGTGAAAGGGTTGGGCCCTGTAATGTGCACCATGTTGGGTGTAATTGCTGGGATTGTTCTGTTTGCTTTAAGGATGTTGTGGTTCAATAAAGTATTGCCACACTGTTTTACCCTAACCCTGTGTTGTCTGTGTAGTGTTATACCCACGTTTAACAGGAGAGCGGGTGTTAGGTGGGACGATCCCTGGTCCATGCGGTTTTGGCTAGCAGACTTGGGCGCCCGCCGACCCCCCCGTTTTTCTACATGTTTGAAAATGGCACCCATAAGGGAGAAAAAAAATAGTAAAAAATCAGTGCGTGATAGATTGGTATATATAACAGTGGCTCACAAAAAAATATACCTTAAAAAATAACTTTTAATCTTTGTCCATAAAAAATAGCCTATTAAAAACACAAGAGTACGCCTGGCCAGGCCAGAAAATTGGTGATAGGAAAAAATAAATATAGACTGCTTCCACCTATAAGACCCTAATAACCTAATGGACCCCTTCCTACCAGCAGAGGTTGGCACCCTAACTTGATCACAATGTGGCACCCCTGCTCAACGATGGCTCTCCCTGTTATACCCTATTGGTCCCTAGCTAGAAAAAAGGGACAGTTAAATAGGGTTTTGAATGATAAGTTATTGTAAAATATTAACTCAGAGACAAACCCTTGATAAACGTATCTGTCATATATTGGTTTTCATATTTTTTGTGGCAAAAGGTTATCTGTAATAACTGCTCCTTCAACCCTATCCAACCCCCACCCTCCCTCATCCTCCCTTCCTTTGGGGTCCACTCGGTCCGTATCTACTCTCCCTCTAATCTCCAAATGGCCGTCATATACCGACCACCGGGCTCAGCCACTGCCTTCATTGACCAATTCTCCAGCTGGCTTCTTCACTTTCTCTCTGCTGACATCCCCACCATCATCATGGGTGACTTTAATATCCCTATTGACACCCGCCAGCCAGCAGCCTCCAAACTCCTGTCACTTACTTCATCCTTTGGACTTACTCAGTGGTCCTCCACAGCCACCCACACAGATGAACATACATTAGACCTCATTTTCACCCGCCTCTGTTCCCTATCTAATCTCACAATCTCTCCCCTTCCCCTATCAGATCACCACCTTCTCATCCCTGTCCTCTTCACCTGCCCCCTATGTCCAGCCACTGGCACATCCTCGCAGAAACCTCGCACACCTAGACATTCAGACTCTCTTCTACCTCTGTCCTCCATATCTTCACTCCACGACACAGACAGCGCCACCGCTTTCTATAACACCACCCTCACATCTGCCATAGACTCAGTCACCCCTCTCATGCACGGCAAAGTGCGACGAATCAATAGGCAACCCTGGCACAACAATCTCACCAAAAAACTTCGACAATCATCCAGTGTCACGGAGCGGCATTGGAATAAAACACGCCTGCCAGACGACTTCACTGCTTTCAAACAAGCTACATTTGCCTTCAAAATAGCCCTCACCTCTGCTAAACAGACCTATTTCACAAACCTTGTATCTTCATTATCCTACAACCCAAAACAACTGTTCAGCACATTCAACTCTCTCCTCCGCCCACCACTGCCACCTCCAACTCCCCTCATCTCTGCCGAGGACTTTGCCACCTACTTCAAAAATAATAGTATAATAAGATGGTATGCACTCAGGGTATAGAAAATTAGGTGCTGGTGAATTGGACCAGAATGGTGCCAATAAACTAAGTAAAGTGAGATTCACCGCACACAAGGACTGATAGTCATGCAAAAAAGATTTGTTTATTGAACAATCTCCAATCCGAGAGAAATAAGTGTCAGTGCCGTATGAAACAAATGTACAATATACAGATACCCAACGTTTCGGCCCTTCCCGGACCTTACTCATGGGTAACTAAAAGAAACAAGCAAAAAACACAGTGTGAGACATATATACAGTGACCAAATTATAGTTATATATACAGTATGTACAATTCAGTAAGACGGATTGAATGGTATATAGATGTTGGTTAATATCAGATTCATATAGGATTTACCCAGATAAATGAATCGTGGTAGAGATGTATCTCTATATAGATGCAATTTACAGGCATGGAAGCAATTGTCATACATATCGAGTTATAGAGAGCACAATCATGTAATGAACGAAGGGACTATACATCGATTTACCTTAATAGTATAGGTACAAAATAGAGCTGGCACAGAAAAGACAGTATAGGGTTCCTGGTAACTTCCCTTGTGGCACACTAGAAACTGTGGATAATATTGAAGTCAGACGTTCAATCATGATAAAGAAGACAGATCTGTTATCATATCATAGATTCAATTTTTACCTGTGTGCGACAGAGGGGCAAAGTAAGATATATCCTAAATGTAAGCAGGAAATGCCCTGGGTGAAATGCCGATAGCCTATATGTAAGATATACATTGTTATACTAGTAAAGATCCATCATAGGGAATATAGAGGAGAGGAGGTGCTTCATACCTTAGCACTAAATAATTAGGAATGCAGATGACGTTTCGGCGTCCTATATTGATAGCTAACGCATGTAGCCTGTTTAGGTAAATATAGGAGGCTTGTTAGGGGTCAGACTTAAATTAGGAAATGCGCTGACATATAAGCATATGGAAAACCATGAGACATACCAGGAGAAGTGCTTCAATCGTTTACAGGCGGCGCTCCGCGCCCTGCCTTGTGCTGAGTGTCCAGACCGCAATGTAGAGCTGTGGGGGATTTTATAAGCGGCGCCGTGTACTGCCGGGCCGGATGTGCGTCATGTTCAATAAACAAATCTTTTTTGCATGACTATCAGTCCTTGTGTGCGGTGAATCTCACTTTACTTAGTTTATTGGCACCATTCTGGTCCAATTCACCAGCACCTAATTTTCTATACCCTGAGTGCATACCATCTTATTATACTACTACTTGTCTCTTGGTATTGCACCGGGTTACCAGATGTCGATAGATACTTTTGCATATGATGCTACCACCAGTTCAGGCATTTTATCACAAGTCTCTAACAATAATGAGTTCTTATTAACACCTGCACATGAATTAAGAACAAGGGACTATGAGAAGGAGAGACGCAAATTACTCTCATATGACCTCCATTGCATCACACTGGCCGAATATCATAAGCAAGGAAGGATTCCTAGGGGCCTGAGATGCAATTTACATCCCACTCTATTCAAAGAGAACAAAGAATTCTGTGATAAATATAAGAGAATACTTAACAAATGTTCTCTCGATATTATAATTCTTACTGTTGAATATTTGCAGAAGGCTATAGCTGAGACCAAAGAAAATATTAAAGCGGTGGAAACCCAACTCTCCTCAACACTTTCATCCTCCGATTGGTCGAACCTAAAAGAGAAAACTGAGAAAATCATATCCGATCAGCAAAAATTTTTACAAGAAAGAAAACGGCAAAAATTCCAAAGGGACGCTGACGACTACACGAACAACAGAGTGTATAGATGGAACGACTACTCTGGACCAAGTACATGGCGTCGCCAACCAAATCGAGACAAGGATCTTTCAGTACGGAAAGCGATTCTTCCACTGGCTCTACAAGGTCCCATTTTTTAGGACAAGGCCGCAGGGGAGGACAACATCGCAACGACAGACGCGACGATCGAGGTGAAATGGATACCTCTGGTATTGGAGCACCCCCAGTGAGGATGTTTCCATAGCAGAGTGTTCCATTGATGGTCTGGGTTTACGAAATCCAAGTTCTTTCAACCGCCTCAGACTGCACACGCCGCCGAAACGTTTATCTCCTTTGTAGATCGCGATGTTAAATCCTTGATACATGAACAACGTTTAGGTTTTTTCCCCATCATAAGAATCTGACATCTTCTGAGAATCAGGCACTGGTGACATTACAGAATAACAGGAATATTGTTATTAAGCCCGCCGACAAGGGGGAGCTACCGTCATCATGGAACGCTCCCTCTATGTCGGTGAGGTGAAACGTCAACTTTGGATTCCAATACTTACCGTATACTTCCAGGGGATCCCACAATAGAGATTAACCGTAGAATACAGTCTCTTCTCAATACGTACCTTGATAATCATATCATTGATAAAAAGACAGTGACATTCTTAACTAACCTACATCCTAACATCCCGGTGTTTTATATTTTACCTAAAATACACAAGTCTCTCATAAATCCCCTGGCAGACCCATCGTAGCATCTACAGATTCGATATTTTCACCACTCTCAGTCTTCCTCGAAAAGATTCAAATGCATACATGCATGCATTTGAATCCAATTTTATATATCCAACTACACCATATAAGGAATCAATACAATGTTACCACAGATATATTGATGACAGATATGATTGAACGTCTGACTTCAATATTATCCACAGTTTCTAGTGTGCCACAAGGGAAGTTACCAGGAACCCTATACTGTCTTTTCTGTGCCAGCTCTATTTTGTACCTATACTATTAAGGTAAATCGATGTATAGTCCCTTCGTTCATTACATGATTGTGCTCTCTATAACTCGATATGTATGACAATTGCTTCCATGCCTGTAAATTGCATCTATATAGAGATACATCTCTACCACGATTCATTTATCTGGGTAAATCCTATATGAATCTGATATTAACCAACATCTATATACCATTCAATCCGTTTTACTGAATTGTACATACTGTATATATAACTATAATTTGGTCACTGTATATATGTCTCACACTGTGTTTTTTGCTTGTTTCTTTTAGTTACCCATGAGTAAGGTCCGGGAAGGGCCGAAACGTTGGGTATCTGTATATTGTACATTTGTTTCATACGGCACTGACACTTATTTCTCTCGGATTGGAGATTGTTCAATAAACAAATCTTTTTTGCATGACTATCAGTCCTTGTGTGCGGTGAATCTCACTTTACTTCAAAAATAAGATCGACCAAACAAGGCAAACCTTTACTGTTCCACCACCCCAACCACTCCTTATACCAGACCTCTGCCCTTCCCTACTAACCTCCCTCTCCAACATCACTGAAGGAGAGCTTACTCATCTCCTTTTCAAATCACACCTTACCACCTGTGCACTTGACCCCATCCCTTCCCACCTGCTTCCCAACCTCACTAACACGCTCATCCCAGCCCTAACCCATCTCTTCAACCTATCGCTATCTTCTGGTACCTTTACCTTTGCCTTCAAACATGCCACCATCACACCCATCCTCAAAAAAAACAAACCTTGACCCAACTGCTATGCCCAGCTATCGCCCAATATCATTGCTCCTGTTTGCTTCCAAACTCCTTGAGCAGCATGTCCACGCTCAACTTTCCTCCCATCTCTCATCTAACTTTCTCCTTGACAACCTCCAATCTGGCTTCCGCCCCCACCACTCCACTGAAACTGCCCTGACCAAAATTACTGACTTACTCACAGCCAAAGCTAACAGACAGTTCTCCATCCTCCTCCTCCTTGACCTGTCCTCTGCCTTTGACACAGTCGACCACTGCCTTCAGCTACAGATTCTTTCTTCCCTTGGCATCAAAGACCTTGCCCTGTCCTGGATCGCCACTTACCTTTCCGACCGCACATTCGGCGTCTCCCACTCCCACACTACCTCCTCATCCCGCCCTCTCTCTGTTGGAGTCCTTCAAGGCTCTGTCCTGGGGCCCCTACTTTTTTCCATCTATACCCTTGGCCTAGGACAACTCAAAGTCCCATGGCTTCCAATACCAGCTGTATGCGGACGACACTCAGATCTACCTCTCTGGCCCAGATGTCACCTCTCTGCTGTCCAGAATCCCGGAGTGTCTATCAGCCATATCCTCCTTCTTCACCTCTCGCTTCCTAAAACTCAATGTAGACAAAACTGAACTCATCATCTTTCCTCCACCCCACGTATCTTCCCTACTCGATCTATCTATTATGGTAAATGGCATCACGATCTCTCCCGCACCTGAAATCTGCTGCCTCGGAGTAACTCTCGACTCTGCCCTGTCCTTCAAACCACACATCCAAACTCTTGCCACCTCCTGTCGCCTCCAACTTAAAAACAATTCCAGAATCCGTCCCTTCCTCAGCCCTCAATCTACTAAAACTCTTGTGCATGCCCTTATCATCTCCCGCCTCGATTACTGCAACACCCTCCTTTGTGGCCTCCCTGTCAACTCTCTTGCACCACTCCAGTCTGTCCTCAACTCTGCTGCCAGACTAATCCACCTCTCTCCTCGCTACTCCCCGCTTCTCCCCTCTGCAAATCGCTCCACTGGCTCGCAATTCCCCAACAAATCCAGTTCAAACTACTAACACTGACCTACAAAGCAATCTACAACCTGTCCCCTCCCTATATCTCTGAACTAATCTCCCAATATCTTCCTTCACGTAATCTTCGATCCTCCCAAGACCTCCTACTATCCTCCACACTTATTCGTTCCTCACACAACCGCCTCCAAGATTTCTCCTGAATATCCCCCATCCTCTGGAATTCCAAGCCTCAACATGTACGATTATCCACCACCCTTGGATCCTTCAGACGGAACCTGAAAACCCATCTCTTCAGGAAAGCCTACAGCCTGCAATAACCATTCCGCCTCGCCGCCACCACCCGAGCTTCCGCCTCGCCGCCACCACCACCAGAGCTGCCGCACGCCCGACCTTCTGTTTCTTCCCCATTATCCCGTAGAATGTAAGTCCGCAAGGACAGGGTCCTTTCCCCTCTGTACCAGTCTGTCATTGTAAATTTGTTTACTGTAAACGATATCTATAACTTTGTATGTAACCCCTTCTCATGTACAGCACCATGGAATTAATGGCGCTATATAAATAAATAATAATAATCTGTATTTTGCCTGTGGTTATATTGGATTAGTACTGATTTCAACTATCTTTGACTGTGATGGACCTCTAGATAGGAGTCCAATATCTGAACATCAACGATCCTCTCTACCCTTCCTAATATATACGCCCCCTTCATTATTCTTTTTCTCTCTTACCCTGTGTCTTGCACCGTGGTTTTTCTAGTATTGTATATCTGGCTGGTTTTTGGCTAGACTATTGGCTGGTTTAACCACATTTTTTTCAAGCTAGGGACCAATACGGTATAACAGGGAGAGCCATTGTTGAGTGTGGGCGCCACACTGCGATCAAGTTAGGGTGCCAACCTCCGCTGGTAGGAAGGGGTCCATTATGGTCTTATAGGTTGAAGCAGTCTATATTTCTATTTTCCTAATTATCACCAATTTTCTGGCCTGGCCAGGCGTACTCGTGTTTTTAATTTGGTATTTTTTATGGACAAGGATTAAAAGTTATTTTTCACGGAAAAAAATAGTAATAAAACAAACAGCAAGGAAGGATAGCAGAAAAAAGGAGAAGGGTGAGAGCACTATGGGGTGTATAGGAATATGTAAAGAAATCACACACGTATGACAAGTGTATAGATCTGTGACAAAACTTCATTACCTCTCAATAAGCATACCTACAGTAATGATAGAAGGACAACAAAGTAATTCATAAACGAAAAACAACAAGGCCATAGATATTGAGCGTAAATCCCAAAAATGTTTTTTGATAGATCGCAGACATGGGGACAGATGGTGTAATCCATGCCACTTGTCAAAATGGTGAACTACTAAATTAAAAACACCAGAGGCAATGATCCTATATATAAAAGAGGAGAACATGAATACATCATTATAAGAATGGTGAAAAACTCAATTTTTCATTGAGACCGGATGCAGTCATGGACCCTAGCTTGACAATCCATTGGCACTCCAGTTGCGACACAATGCGCTTGAGGTCACCACCTCTGGTGCCATCCTGTACCCGATTGATACCTCTGATTTTGAGATCGTCCGGATTTCAATTATGGCGCAAAATGAAGTGTTGAGGGACTATCTTCAGCAGTGAAACATGATCAGCTCTCAAAGCTGATTTGATGTCCCTGATTGTTTTCTAGTACAAACAGCTCATGTGACTCAATTAGTGCTGCATGAGATGTAATCTTTGATTTTGTACTCTTGTTTACTATCTGCTGAAGTGAATGTTGTTGCATGCACGATGTTGCAGCAAGCGATGTACAAACTGCATGTGTAACAACCCCACCTTGGTTTGCCCGTGTGAAAGGGAAAAGATGGTTTCGCCACATAGTGGCTTTTTACCAGCAGGTCCTTTAAGTTTTCTTCTTGCTCTAAGTAAGGGTCTCTCAAAAAGCAAACTTCTAACAGTTGATTCAGTTTTTAAAATTGTCCAATGTTTGCACAGAATTTTACAAATACTTTCCAATTAGCTATTAAATGTAGATGTAAACCTAACCTGATGGGGTCCATCCGATCTCCTTCTAGAGTTGGCCAGGAGCTGGCCACGGTTACTGTTTTTGGCTCGTTGATATTCCCTCTTGATGCTCCTGTTGATGTATCCACGTACACCAAACCTGTCACGGAGATCACCGGCCTGTTTTTCGAATAATTAATTAGCAGAGCGAGCACACACTTCTCATCCTCAAGAACTGTCCTGTGGTGACAGCCTGTACTGCTGAGGACGTGTGTGTTGATGACGCATGCAGTAAGGCATTCACTGACGTTTCTTTGCAATAAACGTCGGTATGGATCCTATCATCCAGTTGAACCAAAATTTGGATGTCGAGAAAGTTTGTCTCTTACAGAACATATACATAAGTTTAATATTAAACTGATTTGAGTTGAGCTGAGACAAAGTCATGAAGTTCACTGGTGGAACCCTGCCAGAAAATCAACAGGTCATCAATATAACAGTGCCAGCTGCCAGCACTGCGCCTGGGAGGTAGCGCGCCATCCCCAAAACCTCCCTGCCAATGGCATGGGGAACACTTCACGGGTAGAGGGAAGAATGTATTCAACTAAATTTCAACAAATTATTGATGCAAACATAGGACCATGAGTAAAAAAGCTGGTGGATAATGATCCAAAACACATGTCAAAATGCACAATAGACTACCCCAAAAGGTGCAAAATGAAGGTTTTACAATGGCCCTCACAGTTCCCTGATCTGAACATCATTGAAAATCTCTGGCTAGACTTCAAAATAGCAATGCATGCAAGAAACCAGGAATCTCACAGAAGAATTTGAAAGCCCTCAAACAAGCTGTGATGCTTTCAAAAAGGGGTGCTTATAGGTACTAACCATGGATGGTCCCAAACATTTTGCACCAGTCCAGTTTCCTTTTTGTAATTTTTAAAATGTAAAAAATGACAATATATACATTATATATTTTTTTTTACATAAAATACAAAGGAAATGTTACAATAACAGTAATTTTGACCAGAGGTGCCAAACTTTTACATGCCACTGTATACACATCACAGGAGGGGCAGGAGCTGCAGCTGCTGTTGGCGTCAGTGGGAGGGAGCGCAGAGTGCAATAATTCCACCCACAAAGAAAGTTCTGACGCTGGCACACGTCAGGATGTAATCTTTCACAAGGATCACAACCTGGCTTTCCAAAATGTATCCATGGTTCAGCGATGGTCAATGGAGCAGATCTGTATTCTTCCAACGAAAACCACTAGGTTGTTTCCTTTAGAATGATAGATCCATGTTTCTCATGATAGAGCCATGATGTAAAAGGACTGCTGTCCTGTCTCTGGTCCTTTGGATGTATGGATGTCTTGCAGAATCTCTCCCTGTTTCTCTCTCTCTCATAAAATGTCTCTCTATACAGATGCATGTAACCCATTTTAACACTTACAAGTGTGCCTCATTCAGTATTTACATAAAGGATAAGAATGGGGATGAGATCAAGAAGCATTACTTGATTATTTAAATCAGTATTTGCATAGTTTTTCCCTCTGTGTTTTTGAAGTCAACAACTTTACAGTCAAAATGCCTCCATAACACAATGCATAATTAGCATATCAGCAAACATCACTAGGGATCAAGGGTACATATCAAAAAACTGACCGACATCCAAACATAGATCCAGTGTGAACAGGTGCTAAACCCAGAGTCACCAACTCATGCCACATACAATAAAAAAGGTAGCACACTGTAGCGCATAGCTTGCAAACACGAAATATGAAAATGAATTGCATCACTGCCTTAGAAATCGAAAAATTGAGAAGTCTTAGACGATAAGATTGCCAAATTATGTGTGCCTGATAGCCACGTCAAGGTTCTTCTCGTATATCAGTCCTAACTATGCCAATCCCGCTTTAGAAAAGTCTGTCTGCATGGGAACTTATGAATCCTCTCTAAGACTAAAATCACATCTTGTGGAGGGGTAATGAACCTGGTGTAATTAAAAAGCCTGTGACCAACAGGTGGAGTGCTCAGGTAGAAGGTAAATGAATACATATCAAAAAACTGACCGGCACATCCAAACATAGATCCAGTGTGAACAGGTGCTAAACCCAGAGTCACCAACTCATTTAGAAATAAATAACTGTAGCATACATCAATGTCAGTTATCTGAAGCGTGGCATGAGGACAACTGGAAAATTTTAAAAGCCTGGGAAATAATTAGAATCATTGGAATTAATTCTTGATAGGGGCGTTCTCACTGAAACACATTGGCTGTACACACATTCTTTTTGTGCCTTTTATTAAGTAAATGATGTATATTGAAAAGTAACCATCAATTTTATAAGACTATAGTACAAATGGACATAAGCAGCTTTGTAATATAGCTTATCAGAGAAATTGGTTTCTTTCTCCTCTTGGACTGATCATTTAGAAAATGTTCTATTCTTGAGGAAAGACATTATTACATTACTGCGATAACAGTAGGTTTTTATAAGGTTCTAAGTAGACTGGTGGAGGGAGGATCTTTGCTGTCATCTCCCATCTCAGTGATGTAAAAATCTGTCTTTACTTAACACAGATTTTACCAAGGAATTGAGAATTTTGTAAATGAATGATCAGTGCTAGTGGAGAAAGAAGCAGTATCTCTATTAAAAGTATTACAAAGTAATTAATAGTACTATTAATTTATATTCTAAAAATTAACACAATGGTTATACTTTAAAGTTTTTTTTTTCATTATTTTAGCAATTTATGACATTTGGAAACTTTTTGCTATCTGGACATGAAAGACAGAACCATATGAATTATGTGACTTGAGAAGAACTATTCCAGGAAGACAGGAGAGCAGGAGCCTAGTGATCATCACCTGAGGGAGTGACACGGAAATTAATACTAAGTGGATATCTTTTGTGAATCTACAGCTCTGGCAAAAGTTAAGAGACCACTGCACAGTTTTATAAAAAATCAGCTTCTCTACATGTCTGACAGCCATTCCATCCCAGTGTCAGTTGAATTCCAACCAGAGTACACCTCATACTACTTAATGTGCTTCTGATTAGGTGGTCACCTGAACCAAATCTTATTTTACGAAGGAAAGTCTAAAAAACACTGCTGTGGTGTTCACAATCCTCTTGCAATAGGACAAGCTGGATGGCAAAACAAGTGCTAGTAATATCCCAAAAGTAATAGGAATGAAAAACACGGATTTTGGTAAGAACTTACCGGTAAAATCCTTTTCAGCGAAGGAAGGGAGGGAGACACAGGAATTCATTACTGATGGGTAGGCGGAGCCCCAGATCAGGATGTCACCTCAGATTAAAAGCGTGCTGACTGGCTGGCCCCTCCAGCTCGGGCTCCTCCTACTCAGCTCCAGTCGTACCAAAGCTTTAGGGAAGAACCAAGATCACCAGCGGAGCACCATAACCCCTTCTGAAGAAACTTCAGAGCAAAAACACAAGGATACAGGTTATGCATGCAAAGTAAGCCAAAAACCACAGAGTTCCAGCTACTATTCACTGAACCTGACTACTGCGATGAGCTGGCGATGCTGGAACAGAGCCTTAGCGCGCTGACCTCAGTCCAGATATCGCAATCAGACAAGGGTCGCGCTGCATCTGAAAACATCAACACACTTCTGCCTTGGGAGGGTGCTGTGTCTCCCTCCCTTCCTTCGCTGAAAAGGATTTTACCGGTAAGTTCTTACCAAAATCCGTGTATTAGCTGCAGAATGGAAGGGAGGGAGACACAGGAATTCATTACTGATGGGACGTCCCAAAGCAGTTCAAAAATAAGGGTGGGAAAAAACCAACAAGAGGCAGAAACCCAACAACCTTAACAACAAAGCGCAACCAGCGCTAAACACAAGTTCATCCAGAACTTTAAACTACAGCTGCCTGCAGGACCCTACGTCCGAGGGCTGCATCAGCGGAAGCACTGACGTCCACTTTATAAAACTTCGTAAACGTGTGGACAGAGCGCCAAGTTGCCGCCCGGCAGAGCTGCACTGCCGAAGCACCTTGGTGAAAAGCCCACGATGAAGCCACAGCCCTCGTGGAATGGGCTTGAATCTTAATCGGGCAAGATTCACCCTGAAGACGGTAAGCTTCTAATATAGCTGACCGGATCCAACGAGCTATAGAATCCTTGGAAGCTCGTTGACCACGCCGACGACCGACTGGAACCACAAATAGGGAGTCCGTCTTACGAAAACCTTGAGTAATAGATAGATAAAACTTCAAGGCCCGCACTAAATCCAATGTGTGTAAAGCTCGCTCTTTCACATTCTTCGGATCCGGGCAGAATGAAGGCAACACAATATCCTGGTTGACATGAAATTGTGACACCACTTTAGGCAAAAAATCACCCCGAGTGCGAAGCACTACACGATCCGGAAAAAACTCCAGAAAAGGAGGCGAACAAGAAAGAGCTGCCAACTCAGAAACTCTCCTCAAGGAAGTGACTGCAACAAGGAAAGCCACCTTCCAAGAAAATAAAGAAAGGCTAGCAGAAACCATAGGCTCAAAGAGTTTATGCTGAAGAGCCTCCAAAACAAGGTTGAGCCGCCAAGGAGACACGGGTGCCTTCCGCGGCGGAAACTTACGAGATATACCTCGGAAAAAGGAGAGCACGTCTCTATTCGAAGCAATGGTTCTCCGGAACAATAAGGACAGAGCAGAAATCTGACCTTTCAGGGTGCTGACTGCCAAACCCTTGTCTAGCCCATGCTGCAGAAAAGCCAACAGGTTGGGAATGGAAAATTTTCTCGGGTTCCGAGAGGACCCCAAACACCACGAAAAGAAGGTTTCCCAAATTTTGTGGTAAATCCTAGTAGTAGCCGGACTTCTTGCAGCACGAAGGGTAGCAATGACCTCGGCTGAGAAACCTCTACGGGTCAAGATTTCGGTCTCAAGAGCCACGCCGTCAAACGCAGGGACATCAAGTCCGGATGACAAACGGGCCCCTGAGTCAACAAGTCCGGTTGAAGAGGGAGTGGAAAAGGAGGTGCCGCCAACAGCGACATTATTGTCGAGAACCACACCCTTCTTGGCCAGTCTGGAGCTATCAAAATAGCTGGAATTCTCTCTAGTCTGATCCGACGCAGTACTAGAGGAAGTAAGGATATCGGCGGGAATATATAGATCAGCTCGAACTGATCCCACTGAGCCACTAGAGCATCCACCGCCACAGCCTTCGGGTCCTTGTACCTGGACATGAACGTCGGTAACTTGGCATTGGACCTGGATGCCATCAAATCCACTTGGGGGTTCCCCAGCGAGAGCACAGTAGTGCAAAAACTTCCGGGTGGAGGCTCCATTCCCCGGGATCCATCCTTCTGCGACTGAGAAAGTCCGCTGTAATATTCTGAACCCCTGGAATGTGAATCGCCGAAATGGCTGGTACACTGGCCTCTGCCCAAATCAGAATTCGGGACACCTCTACCATGAGTCTGGAACTCCTTGTCCCACCTTGGTGATTGATATACGCGACAGCCGTCGCATTGTCTGTCTGCACTCGGACTGGCAGACCGCTCAAAGGGACCGTCCAATGTTGGAGGCAAAGGAAAATCGCCCTCAATTCCAGGATGTTGATCGGAAGAACAGACTCTTCCGATGACCATACCCCCTGAATCCAGAGATTGTTCCAAACACCCCCCCAGCCCGTCAGGCTGGCATCGGTGGTTATGACTGACCACTTCGGAGGGAGGAACGACTTCCCCAGGGAGAATGCCCCTGGACGTAACCACCATTCTAGAGAATCCCGCACCGCGCGAGAAATGGTGACACTGCAATCCAGCGATTGCGACCGTTTCCATCGACTCAAGATGAACCTTTGGAGAGTCCTGGAATGGAACTGGGCAAAAGGAATTGCCTCCATGGACGCCACCATCAGTCCCAGAAGACGCATACACTTCCGTAGGGACATTGCCGTTGAGGATTTCATAATCTGTACATGTCGAAGAAGACATGACTGTTTGTCTGGTGGTAGGGAAACTACCGACCGAAACGTGTCGAGATGCATTCCCAAAAAGAGATTGTCCTCGATGGTTCCAGGGACGACTTCTCCCAATTGACCAGCCAACCGAAGTCCTTCAGAAACTGAAGAGACAAATCCCGAGCCGTCAACGCCTCCTCCTCCGAGGAAGCCACGATCAAAAGATCGTCCAGATAAGGAAGAATCGTAATCCCTGTCTTCGAAGGATTGCCATGAGGGGCGCCAGAATTTTTGTAAAGACCCTTGGCGCTGAGGCTAAGCCGAACGGCAGAGCCACGAATGGTAATGATTCTGACCTATGGCAAATCGAAGAAAGCGCTGATGAGCCTTTCCGAATGGAATATGCAAATAGGCGTCGCGAATGTCGATTGACACCAGAAAATCGTTCTGTGACAGAGCTGCCACAACGGAGCGAAGCGACTCCATGCGAAATTTCCGGGCATGGACATGCCGGTTTAATCGCTTGAGATCCAGAATCGGGCGAAATTTGTTCTCCTTTTTGGGAACTACAAAAAGGTTGGAATAAAAACCTTCCCCTCGGTCCTCTGACGGAACCGGTATCACTACACCCTTTTGTAGCAGAGATTCGACCTCTCGCTGTAGAGCGACAACAAGCTCGGGTTCCGACGGAACGCGAGATTGACAAAAAACATTTGGGGGTCGAGAAGCAAACTGTATGAAATAGCCTGCCGACACTATCCGCGTTACCCAGGAATCTGGAACGCGAGCCATCCAAGTCGCCTTGAAAAGGAGCAGGCGACCCCCCACTCGAGAATCCTCGAGTGGACCCCTGGCGTCAATCCGACTTTGCGGGCTTCTTGTCAAGTTCCCGCTTGTCCTGGCGGAAACTCTGCTTCCAGGGAGTACGAGTTTTCTGAGAGGATTTCTTTCCTGAGAAGGAAGGACGACCCGATCCCCATGAGGAGTGACTAGATCGTCCTCGGCCCCGAAAGGACCGCCGACCACTATAGACACCAGGCTTACTGGACACCGAGGCCATGGCCCTACGCTGTGGTAATGCTGATTCCTTCGCCTTAGCCTTGGAAATCAGCTCTGTGAGGTCGGATCCAAAAAGATGGCCACCCTTGTAAGGTAAGGCCAACAACCCTTGTTTGGAAACTGCGTCCCCGGCCCACTGTCTGAGCCATAAAGCTCTTCTGACTGTGACCGCTGAAGCTTGCGCTTTGGCCAGCAGAGATGCCGTATCCAGACCGGCATCAAAGATATAACAGGCTGCCGTTTCTAACCATTCACAAGTTTCCCGTATCTCAGATAACGGAGATTCATTTTGCAACTCCGTCTTCAGACGTGCCAACCAGCCTAGAGAAGCTCTATCAGCACACATGGATCCTAGCACTGCTCGAATCCATGACCCGCAGCCTCATAGCTTGCTTTTGCGCCAATTCCGTTTTTCTATCCAAAGGCTCCTGTAAACTCGCTTTCCCCTTAATAGGGAGTAGTGAGGATTTACTAAGCTGAGATAAAGACACATCCACTTCAGGAGCAGAAGTCCAATTAGCCTTTAACTCCGCAGAGCAAGGATAAAGTGTATCAAAGAAATGCGTTCCATGAAAACGCTTATCTGGACACAGACGTTCCTCCTCCATTACACTATTAAGCTCATCCAGAGCTGGCAATGTTGTACGCGAAGCACGGGACTCCTGGAACATGCGTGCTGATTTACCAGGACGACTAGTTACCTCCTCCGGTAACTGTAATATATCTCTCATGGCTTCAATTAATGCCTCCGTACGCTTCGCCATAGAGGAACGCCCCTGCGGCTCGTCCGCATCTGAATCGGATATTTCTCCATCCGAATTTAAAGGGGAACTCTGCCCAATATCAGATACATCTGACTCGCTCCGTGTAGAGGCCGGTAACGGCCTGCGTCGCTTCCTCTGAGAGGAATTAGCAGACACATATTGACCTAAAAGGTCAGACAAGTTGTTGATCGATCGAGCGATATCGTCCAATTTTTCACCGCTGTCGACCGCAGCGCTAGACGCTGTGGAGGTCTGCGTATCTGATTGCCGTAATGGCACTGGGACGTGGTCCGCGGCATCTGAACTCTGTTCAGACATGTCTCACCTGTATGAGCAGGTCAAAGCGGTAATACCAGCAAAAACTATGCGTTTTTTTTTTTTTTTTTTAAAACGCTGAAGGGTTAACGCTCCACCAGGCAGGGTTACCCCAGCGGTATTCAGTCAAAAAATTTAGCTGGTAGAAATAACCCTCAGAGGGGTTAATATTGCAAACTCACCACAATATATATATGAAGTGTGAGCCCCAGCCAATTTTATGTCTCTAATGAGACTGCAGCTGCAGGATAGCGATCGCTGCGCTGCGGGGTGAGGAATCAGCACTCACCCAGCTGGCCGTGGTGTCTTATGAGGAGAGGAGCGGTCTGAGGAGCCCAGGAGCCTGTGTAATGGCCGCCACAGTGGGGGAGTCGCAGGAGAAACGCCAGAGCGCGCGTCTTCCTGCTCAGAAGACCGGGAATCGTTAGGCCACACCCCCTGCTAGCTCAAATAATGAGCGCGAACTCCCCCGCTCCTGCTCCCTCTCTGTCCTGCAGCTATCAGCCTGCGGACAAAAAATCACATCTACTTGTAACAGCGCTGTCACAGCAGCGCTGAAGCATACTGACATACAAGTAATAGCGCTGCTCACTCAGACGCTAAAGCACTCACACATAATAATAAAAAATTTGTGTGGAGTACTCACCAGCCAAAGGCCACAGGGACCCTCAGGGGTTTCTGGCGCTGTGCCCATGCTTCCCCCAGGGCGAGGAACGCAGTGACCGCACGTGTGGTTTGCGTCCCGCCAGGGAAGCTCTCCTCATCCCCCAGGGCCGGCAAGGATTCTGCAGGGACTATTGAGTAAATACAGATCCGCCAAGGGAGAGGTTGGGGTACAGCAGCGCTGGTACCCCTGAGACCTCTAGACCAACTGGTGATCCAAGTCTCCTGTCCGAATATAAAATAATAAAATCTTCTGAGGAGCTGCATTAGCAGCGACCATCCTCTGGACCTAAATCTTAGACTGGAGCTGAGTAGGAGGAGCCCGAGCTGGAGGGGCCAGCCAGTCAGCACGCTTTTGATCTGAGGTGACATCCTGATCTGGGGCTCCGCCTACCCATCAGTAATGAATTCCTGTGTCTCCCTCCCTTCCATTCTGCAGCTGAAAATAACATTTAACCATGCCAAAGGAGATGAAAAGAAAAGTCTTGAGTTAGGAAAAGAAGGGTTCAATTCTGGCTTTACTGGCAGAGTCATACAGTGAGCGTCATGTTGCCTCCATCCTTAAAATTTCTAAGACGGCAGTCCATTACAACAAGGTCAAGCAGCAGACATTAGGGACAACAAAGCTACAGACCGGCAGAGGTGAAAACGACTCTCCACTGACCGGGATGACAGTTATCTTATTCAAATGTCACTCAGCAACCGCAGGATGACATCAAGTGACCTACAAAAGGAATGGCAAATGGCAGCGGGGTGAAGTGCACGGCAAGAACAGTTCATAACAAGCTCCTAGAGGCAGGGCTCAAAAGTTATGTAAAGCTAGAAAAAAGCCTTTCATCAATGAGAAGCAAAGGAGAGCCAGGCTGAAGTTTGTCAAAGACCATAAGGATTGGACAATAGAGGACTGGAGGAAGGTAATCTTCTCTGATGAGTCTAATCTTCAGCTTTGCCCAACACCTGGTCGTCTAATGGTTAGACTGAGACCTGGAGAGGAGTAAAAGCCACAGTGTCTTGCACCCACTATGAAATTTGGTGGAGGATCAGTGATGATCTGGGGATGCTTCAGCAAGGCTGGATTTGGGCAAGTTACTCTTTTCGAAGGACGTATGAATCAAGCCGCATACAAGGTTATCCTGGAAAAACAGTTGATTCCTTCTGCTAAGGCAATGTTCCACAACTCTGAGGACTGGTTTCTCCAGCAGGACAATGCGTCATGCCACACAGCTAGGTCAATGTGTGGATGAAGGACCACAACCTCAAATTCCTGTCATGGCCAGCCAAATCTTCAGACCTGAACCCCAGTGAAAACCTCTGGAATGTAATCAAGAGGAAGATGGATAGTCACAACTTAGCCATCAAACAAAAAACTGCTTAAATTTTTGTACCAGGAGTGGCATAAGGTCACCCAAAAGCAGTGTGAAAGACTGGTGGAAAGCATGCCAAGACGCATGAAAGCTGTGATTAAAAAATCATGATTATTCCACAAAATATTGATTTCTGAACTCTTCCTGAGTTAAAACATTAGTATTGTTGTTTCTAAATGATTATGAACTTGTTTTCTTAGCATTATTTGAGCTCTGCAAGCACTTCATTTTTTTGTTATTTGACCATTTCTCATTTTCTGAAAATAAATACAAAAAGGATTGCTTGGAAATTCGGAGACATGTTGTCAGTAGTTTATAGAATAAAAGAGTAATTTACATTTTACTCACAAATATACCTATAAAGAGAAAAATCAGATTAACTGAACATTTGAAAGTGGTCTCTTAATTTTTGCCAGAGCTGTATATCTGCTCTCAATTTTGTCAGAACAAAAAACTTGATTGTGTACTTTTACGACCATACAAGATGTGATACTCCAGTGCCATTGATGCTGAATTATAAGAATTTACACTCTGTAAAAGGTGAAGATTAAAAATAAATCACAGAATGAAAAAGCAATTTTTTTAACAAAAAATTCTTTAATAAAATATATTTTCCATAATTAACTCTACACAACATGTTGCATTAGAAAAGATATGATCTTGAATACAACATTAAAAAAGAGAAACAGAAATAACCCTATACACAGAGCTAAGGGTTACACTTACTGGAACTTCTGTGGTTTATTATGCTGTAAGAGACCCTCATTCTCGTTGTCCGCCATGTTAGGCGCATAAACACATTGCAATGTAAAGAAAGGGTTTTCTTGGAAATAGCAATGACTTTACTCCAGCACACTGCCCTGTGACAAACATGTTGGCACGGCCATATCTGTTAGAACGGCCATTAGCACATTCATTTTAGTGTTGCGACTTATAAAGCAACAAGGACATGGACAGAGAATTGGCTGTGGTGCTCCAAGAGGTTCTGCTGACGGGTAGTGGTACCAGGCATCAAAACCCCAACAATGACACATCGATGGCCAACGTTAAAGGGGTTCTTCATGAAATGTGATAAAATAAATTTACATTTGAATATTAAACACTTTTTCTAAATAACTTAATTTAGCAAAAAAGGTCTGCTTTATGTAGTGCACTCTATCAGGATTCAAAGATGGCAGCTACCATCAATCACAACTCGTCCTAGATTTCAGGACAGGTCTTGTCAGGGCAGCGTCCTGTCAGGCATTGTGAATGCGCATTCCTCTGTTCAGTCCACACTATTCCTCCATGTCCTGTCAGGCTGACTGAACAGAGGAATGCATTTTCAGGATGCCTGACAGGAAACTGCTCTGAAGTGACCTTTGTCTCGTTCTTCAAGCAGCCTGTCCAGAAATCTAGAACTGGTTGAGATTGATGGTAGCTGCCATCTTTGAATACTGGTAGAGTGCACTTGATCAAGAAAAGCTTTTGACAAATGAAGGCATTTAGAAACATGCTTAATATTTAAATATGTTTATTTTAGCACATTTTTACCCCTTTAATGACAGACTTTCAGTATTTGTGGAAAAGCCCTGTAAGGGTGCATTTAGAAATACTGATTTGGGCCCATCAATGCTCCATTGATGAGTGTCAAAGGATTATACACAAGTCGTTCAGCCCTCATTACACACACCAAACTTGAGTAATGATGGGGACAGAACAGTCGCTAATACTATCATTCTATCCCATACTGTATTATGAGCAGCGGATTAGGTTTAGCAATGTGCTGCTGATAAAAATGATCTTTTTTGCCAGCACAAAGCCTCAGATTATATCCAATGACCAAGCGTTTTATTTGTTGGTCAAGTGATCACAGGCATGCTTACACCGGTGGAAAATACACGCTATCCCGAGTATCTACTGGTATAAATGCACCATTAGAATAAGTTTTTGTAGCAGTGCTTGGTCCAAATATATGGGAAAAAATAAACATAAATTACAAATATAATGATTCATATTATATAAATTCACTTGTTGGGCTCAAATCCCACAAAAACAGTGAGTGCAATTCCAGCTCCTGAGTGTTTCTTCATAATGTTTTAGTTTTGCTGTCCAAGGACATAAAAGTTGATACATAATAGTATATCCAATGTGGACATAATATTTTCACATACATAAATAAGTAGAACCCCCCCCTCAAACCTTAGAATGAGTCCTTGCTTAGTCTTTGTATTGAGGTTTTGCGTTCATTTTGATTGTAATTAAGTGTTAAAGAGGTATTGTAAAATTTGGAAGTTATCCCTAATCCTGAAAAGCAGGGCTCAGAAGAGTCAAATGTGAATAGAACGGTGCTTAATCATGTGCATCCACTCTATTCATGGTCACTGTGACCACCGGAGATAGATTGCAGCGTTTTGTCGGTCTTCAAAACTCAAAAGAATGAATGGTGCGGCAGTGTGCATGATCAATCTCCGCTCTATTCACATGGAGGTCTTCAGCGCACAGGTTCTCGGAATTGGTTGCGATCTCAGCTGTTCGATCCTCAGCGATTGGAAAGTTATCCCCTATCCCATGGATAAGAGAACTTGCAAATTTGAAAATTCCTCCGAAGGAGAAGTGACTGATGTGTCACAAAGCTCTATACATACAGCACACACAGATGAACTGTCAGCAAAGTTAGACATTATCTAACAGTAATACAAGTTCGGTACTTGCTTTATATATCTAATCGTCGATCAAATACAGGTTTATTATTGGTAGGTGAAATTTTAAAACAAGCTAATGAAAGAACAGAAGCATACACAAAGTATACAACGAAGATACAAAATAAAAATAAAAAACAGCAAAAATGAACACTTTGGCGTTTAAAAGTAAAAAAAAAAAAAAATACATATTCAACAAATGGGAGCAGCTGTACATAATACACAGGGGTTCCGCGCCCTCTTCACTGCTGCCTCTTTGGCAGCGTGGATTTTGCATATCTGAATAAAAAGTGCAGAGTGTTCCAAGGATGACAGGTCCGGGACATAAAAAAAAACAAAAAACGCTGTCTGGTCTTCCAATTACCGGTGGAGGAAAAAGCTCTGGATCCCCGTCAGGGACCGGCTCAGCACCGCCAGATGCGAGAAATAAGTCTTATGGCTTTTGAACGAGAGTTTTTTCCTACAAGTCTCAATTGTGTAATGGCCTACCCTTGTCATTAGACAGCTCTCGATGGAAATGTGAGTAAGTCTCGTCATGGTCAACTTCAATGTCTTCAGTGTCTGTATCCCCTTCATCCCCAAACAACTCCTCCTCCAAGAAAGACCCTCCAAAGCCATACTCATGTTCATGAAGAGATGCTTCATTGGATGTCAAGTGAGATGATCCTTCCACAAAATCAGCGAACCTGAGGGGGGCACACAACGCAGAAAACTTGTTAGGATAAGGTCAGAGTTTGCAAAGCCACAAAAAGTGTAGATGACAGCCTTTTACAAGGTGAAGTAACAATGAGACCCATAATAAGCTCATAAGAAAAGACAAGGTTGCCCCTCATTATTGCCATGTGAAAGAGCAGCCTACTCATATACTTCTTCGCTTGCGTGTAATACTACATTCCTGCAGCTGCTGTATGAGACGTGTATGGCAAGGGGAGGTGGTGCCATCTTTATAACACATGATCTGGTCTTCATTAAAAAATAAATAATAAACAACAAAATTAAGATATTTTACATCTCCTGGGCAAAAATGTACTTGTATGCTCACAGATACACAAGATATATTCAGCCCTGATCTTTTTCTCTAGCAGTCACTTTTGACTTTATTGTAGAAAGTTTTGCTGCAAAATGTTGAATTTTTTTTTGTAAAATCTAGCAGTCCTAATTATTCTCTTTACTAAAAGTAATATTAATGGGATGTCTCCCATTCTTTTCGATTGGAGCTGCTACTATATCTTTTAGCAGTCTGATCAACAGGATTAAACTGCACTTCTTCGTGCAGAATATTTTAGAGATGGCTACGCCAAGGAGGGACTTTCTCACAGCATCATGGCTAAACAGCAGATTTTATTGTACTGCTACAGTGATTATTAGGGGTGATAAAGGCCCATTTTATCACTTGCAAAAAATGTTAAAAACAAAAAAAAAAAACCCAGGGCTGTGAAGTCGGTGTCGGTACAAAATGGACCGACTCCTAAAATACGTAATAAATTGGGTAGAGTGTTTAAATGCAGTATGTGCTGAACATTTTTTCATAAGAAATTGGGAAAGTTATGAAATGTCCTATATATGTCTGCTCTATTCCTGATCTAAGGATCTCAGATTTAGTTGAGATGAATCTGTGCTGCACTTTATGTACACGCTCAGTAGTAAAGCTCCTCCCCTACAGATCAGAGAAAAGGAATGATAAGGAATGCCTGCAGCCCTGCACTCATCTCAAGAACTGCTAGCGCAAACTCCTTAAATCTTATCTGAATAAATTGTGCATGACACAGAGCAGCAAAGCTTTGCTGCAGGGGAAAACATTCCACTCCCATAGCAAGTTGACCATATTTCAGCAAAATTTTTCACTTGCTCCCAAAGAAGTAAAAGAGTGCAACCGTTCATCAAAACGGACTGTGCACGAGGCAATTCCTTTATACCCTGAAACTGTTAGAGATGTTGCCCATGTGGTTGCTGCTTTGCCACCAACCCAAGTTAGTGTAGAGAACTTGTTCTCTAGCCTTAACATACCGTATATACTCGCGTATAAGCCGAGATTTTCAGCACCTTTTTTTGTGCTGAAAATGCCCCTCGGCTTATACACGAGTCATAGGGCAGAAACCAGCGGGGGAGGGGATGCAGCGGCAGGAGCCGGTGGCTGGGACATCATACTCACCCTCCCCGTGCCATCGCTGAATGTCCCTGCAATCCTGCGTTCTCCCCGGCTTCCTACAGCTCTCCAGCGCTGAGCGGTGACGTAATACCCGCTCATTAAGGTCATGTAATATGGACGCGACACCACTCCCATGGGCGTGGCCTCCATATTCATGGCCTTAATGAGCGGTATTACGTCACCGCTCAGCGCTGGAGAGCTGCAGGAAGTCGGGGAGAACGCAGGATTGCCGGCCGGGACGTTCAGCGATGGCACGGGGAGGGTGAGTATGATGGAGGAGGATGGGGGGAGCATGGAGGAGGACAAGGAGCATTGAGCAGGACGGGGGGGGAGGACGGAGAGCACGGAGCAGAACGGGGGAGGACGGAGAGCACGGAGCAGAACGGGGGAGGACGGAGAGCACGGAGCAGGACGGGGGGAGGACGGAGAGCACGGAGCAGGACGGGGGGGGAGGACGGAGAGCACGCAGCAGGACGGGGGGGAGGACGGAGAGCACGGAGCAGAACGGGGGGAGGACGGAGAGCACAGAGCAGGACGGGGGGGGAGGACGGAGAGCACGGAGCAGGACGGGGGGGAGGACGGAGAGCACGGAGCAGAACGGGGGGAGGACGGAGAACACGGAGCAGAACGGGGGGAGGACGGAGAGCACGGAGCAGAACGGGGAAGGAACGGAGAGCATGGAGCAGGACGGGGGGGAGGACGGAGAGCACGGAGCAGAACAGGGGGAGGACGGAGAGCACAGAGCAGAACAGGGGGAGGACGGAGAGCACGGACCAGGACGGGGGGGGGGATGGAGAGCACGCAGCAGGACGGGGGTGGGCACAGAGGAGAATGGGGGAGTGCAGAGCTGGATGGGGGAGCACGGAGCAGGACGGGGGAGGATGGAAAGCACGAGCAGGACAGGATAATGGAGCAGGAGGAGGAGAGCACAGAGGAGAATGGGGGCACACAGAGCTGGATGGGGGAGCACAGAGCAGGACGGCAACTTATACACCCGGCTTATACGCGAGTCAATAAGTTTTCCAAGTTTTTTGTGGCAAAATTAGGGGGTCGGCTTATACACGGGTCGGCTTATACATGAGTATATACGGTAATTACATCAGGTTTCAGGTCATCTATGAAGGAGGAGCTATTTCTCAGAACAAATTCATACACTGCACAAATGTTATTCAGTACGTTTTTGTTGAAAACTGTTTTTTCCCCACTTACTATACAGTGTATTGCATGTTTACAATTTATTAAAGTTTTTTATCTTGTAATAGCGTGATTATTTTTATCATAATGGTGATTAAAAGCCTGAGGTTACCATTTTATTACAGTAAATGTATCACTTAAAGATGAGCCATGTATGAGGGAATTGGAGTCAGAGAAATTGACTCCACAGCCCTGAAAAAGAAACAGCTCAGTCATCTCTACTCAAATCTGTCCAAAAGAGAATCAGCCACGCAAACTCTCCCCAGTCTCTAAAAAAACGATAAACTGCACACCAGTTAGCCGAAAAAAATGAAGGTTGCAAATTTTCTGAAAGATGTCTATCCTGCAGTGCACAAAGCAACAGCCATACATATACTGATCTGTAAGATGTAGCTAGGATAACAAATGCCTGAATTCAATAGTAAGTACCATGGTCTCCTTTCCTCTTCTCGCTCTTCATTGAGGGGATATCATGGTCCTTGAGTGTTCTGACCTAGCGAGCAATAAAATGTTTGCAAAATAAAACTCACTGCTCTGTAAAGACTTATTAGCTCTCTTGTAATACAATAACCAATTCTCCAGATACAGTATATATTATACATACACACACATTATAATATATCGATTTTACAACAAGTTCTACACCTTTCCTCACCATCAATCTCAATGGAGGAGATTTACAGAGTGTGTCTCAACTGGGCCAAATGTCACTTCTTGGTTTAGACCTAATAAATCTGCATTTGAAATGCTGTCTGTGGGTCGGAATAGAAGGGAGCTGCTTTGTGGAGATAGATATGGCTTCTCTGGAAGGGGGCACAGCTTAAAATGCTATAGTACATCAAAGGCACCCACTACAGCACAAAGCCAGTAATCTAAGAGGTGGTGAAAAGTTACACTAATGCCCAAATAAGCGCCACATTCGTCATGTACAGGCGCGTCTCACAAAATTAGAATATCATCAAAACACGGGTATTACATACCTGGTAATGTGTTTTTTCGTAACCCATGACGGCACCACGAGAGAAGGGATCTGCCCTTCAAGGACAGGAAACCTTCAAGATATAAAGGGCAGCTCCTCTCTCAACATCAGTTGTTTTACAGAGCATGAGAGGAACTTCGTGGATTAGTGTACACTCACAATAACATTCATTTATACATTAGATTTCTATTTACCAATGCCCCTGGGTGTGTCTGACTAAAGGTACTGCCACACTACACAATCCCGCTAGCGATCTCGTTAGCGTCGCATACTAATGAGATCGCTAGCGGGATTGTTTCTATATCGCTAGTAGCTACCTAACTTAGCGATGTCGTTAAGGACGCTATCGCGGTTAGCGATCTCCTTAACGACTTTAGCGGTACAAAAGTACCGCTAAATCGCTAAGAAAAGGTGCTACACTTAGCGATTATACTTACCCAGCGGGAGCGCCGGCGATAAAATAGGGTCCGGAACGATTCCAGCGACGAGCGAGATCACAGCAGGAAGCTCGTCGCTGGCAGCTGCCGCACACAACACATCGCTAACGGGATCGCTAAATAGTGACGTTTTTAGCGATCCCGTTAGCGATGTTGTTTAGTGTGGCATACCCTTTAGACGAGGCACCGAACAAAAGATGTGATCCAAACAGGAGAAAATGGGGAGGGAATATAAAGGTGCAGTCATGGGTTATGAAAAAACACATTACCAGGTATGTAATACCTGTGTTTTCCCAGTCACCCATGACGGCACCACGAGAGAATTACAGAGACTTGAAATATTTAGGGAGGGACCAAAGCCTGTAGCACCCTTCTCCCGAATGTGAGATCAGAGGAAGCAGACAGATCTAATCTATAGTGTCTGAAGAAAGTAAAGGAGAGGACCAAGTGGCCGCCTTACAAATCTGGTCAATGGAGGCGTCTGCTCTCTCCGCCCAGGATGTCGCCATCACTCTTGTGGAATGGGCTTTCAGACCTTCGGAATAGTGCTGCCTATAAGCTAGCTTTATGGCGTCTCTCACCCATCTAGCTATAGT
The DNA here is from genome assembly GCA_033576555.1 of Oophaga sylvatica. Classification (NCBI taxonomy): domain Eukaryota; kingdom Metazoa; phylum Chordata; class Amphibia; order Anura; family Dendrobatidae; genus Oophaga; species Oophaga sylvatica. The sequence goes on along the minus strand of JARQOD010000002.1, from coordinate 120,745,254 downwards.
CTGTTTGGACAACCTAAGGCCTTTCCTCGCCCCCTAGAATGACACGAACAGGGCTCTCTGCTTTCTCCAAGGACTTGTTATGTCTAAATACCATGTCTTTCCCCACCTCATTCTTCCCCTCCACCAGACCTATCCATCAATGTCAATGGCTGCTCGCTTTCCCCAGTCCCGCATGCTCGGTGCCTTGGGTGATCCTCGACTCCGCCCTCTCTTTCAAACCACATTTCCAAGCCCTCGCCACCTCCTGCCGCCTCAAAATCAAAAATATTTCCCGGATCCGCTCATTCCTCAACCATGAAACCACAAAAACACTAGTGCACGCCCTTATCTCCCGCCTCGACTACTGCAACCTCCTACTGTCTGGCCTCCCCTCTAGCACCACTCCAGTCCATCCTACACTCTGCTGCCCGACTAATCCACCTGTCTCCCCGCTATTCCCCAGCCTCCCCCCTATGCCAGGCCCTTCACTGGCTTCCTATTGCCCAGAGGCTTCAGTTCAAAACCCTAACCATGACATACAAAGCCATCCACAACCTTTCTCCTCCATACATCTGTGACATGGTCTCCCGCTACCTACCCACACGCAACCTTCGATCCTCTCAAGATCTCCTTCTCGACTCCCCCCTATCTCTTCTTCCCACAACCGCATACAAGACTTCTCCCGGGCTTCCCCATACTCTGGAACTCCCTGCCGCAAAACATCAGACTATCACAACAACGGAAACCTTCAAGAAGAACCTGAAGACCCACCTGTTCCAACAAGCTACAGCCTACAATGATCCTCAGTCTACTGAACCATCGCACGACCAGCTCTACCCTTTCCTAGTGTATTCTCACCCATCCCTGTAGACTGTGAGCCCTCGCGGGCAGGGTCCTCTCTCCTTCTGTACTTGTGTGTCCCTTGTCTAGCACACGTTTATTGTACCTGTCTATATTTTCCCTTTTCATATGTAAAGCGCCATGGAATAAATGGTGCTATATAAATGTGTAATAATAATAATAATAATAATAATAATAAATACCATAGAAGACACGGCTTAACGTCTAGGGAATGTAGCCTTTCCTCTTTCTGGTTGCTTGGGTTAGGGCAGAAATGATGGTAGGACTATTTCCTGGGTTCTGTGGAACTTAGATACCACTTTAGGGAGGTAAGCGGGTCTAGTCTCAACACTACCCTATCCTCCATGATTTGTGTATAGGGAGGGTCTGCTGACAAGGCCTGTAAGTCCCCTACCCTACGGGCTGAAGTGAGTGTGACTAATAAAGCTGTCTTCAATGAAACCACTCTTTCAGAAGCTGAGTCTAATGGTTCAAAGGGACTCTCTGCCAACGCCGATAAAAACTAAATTCAGATCCCATGGAGGTGTAGAAATGGAACAGAGGCAGCCCTATTACAGGCTCTAATGAACCTGACCACCATCTATACTTTGCCAGATCACAATTATATAAGGCCCCAGAGCTGAAACTTGTACTTTACGGGTACTAACCGCTAAACCAAGCTCTAGTCCTCTTTGCAGAAATTCTAGTAAGGCCACTAATGGGATCTTTCCCTCCCGTACTGGACCTGAGAAAGATAAAATTTTCGCCAAATCCTCCCATAATCCTAGTGGTTATTGGCTTTCTGCTAGTAAGCAGTGTGGAAATTAACTCTGCCGAGAAACCTTTCCTCTCTAGGAGTGCCCTCTCAAATTCCAGGCTGTCAAATGCAGCCTGGACACCTGAGGATGCAGGAAGTGCCCCTGTGACAAGTGATCTTGGTCTTCCGGGAGGACCCACGGATTAGCCACGACATTACCCTCAGCCAGTAGAACCAAGGCCTCTTTGGCCAAAACGAGAGCTATTAGAATTACTCTGGCCCTGTCTTCCCTGATCTTTCTTAAGACTGAAGGTTATGAGGCATATTGGAGGGAAGACCTAGAGGAGACCCGATGTCCACTCTATCCTGAAGGCGTCTACTGCATACGGTCTGTCTACTGGGCTCAAGGAACAGAATTTCTGGACCCTTCTGTTGTCTCTCGAGGCAAAGAGGTCTATCTGAGGCTGACCTCATATGTCTACAATCTGGTTAAACACTTTTAGGGACCAAGCTCCTCTCTTAGCTGGTTGCGACATTAGGAAATCCGCTTTCAAATTCTCTATTCCTCGGACGTGCGGGGCCGATAATGAAAGGAAATTAGTAGGCAGAGAGCGAGTGCCCCTTGGTGGTTTATGTAGGCTACTGCCGCTTGATTGTCCGACATAACCCTCACATGATGCCCTGTAAATGTGGTAGGCGTTCCTTCAGTGCTCTCTCTACTGATAGAAGCTCCCAAACGTTTGACGATAAGATTTTTTCTTCCTGAGACCAGGCCTTCTGAAGCCACAAGGTGTCCATGTGGGCCCCCACCCACCAGGGACTGGCAGTGCGTTGTCACTATCTTGGATGCTCTGTATACCCAGGGCACCCCGTTGGAACTGAGTCGATCCGCAACCACCACCTGAGTGATCGGAGAACTGTGTGTGGGAGGGTAAGGTTTGCTTCTAAGTGACCCTGTAGAAGTAGCTCGTTCTCAGTAAACACCACTGGAGCTGTCTTGTGTGGAACTGAGCCCTGTTCACTGCTGGTATACAGGCGGTTAGCGACCCCAATAGCGACATTGCTTTCCTGCGTGTCATCTTTGGATTCACTACTGATGATAGGATCAGTTGCTTGATCTTTTCTCATTTCTCTGGGAGTCGACATTCCTGCCTCACCGAGTCTATTACTAAACCCAAGAAGACCTGTACCGTTACTGGCTTCAATCTGGACTACTGTAGATTTAACTGCCACTCCAGAGCCTCTAAAGTATCCATGACTATCTTGCTTGTTTGTGACATTGAAGAAAGGAATTTCCTACAATCAAAAATCGTCCAGATATGGAATTACTAGAATGTCCTTCTCCCAGAGATGAGCGGTCACTTCTGACATCAGCTTTGTTAATATGCGAAAGGAGACTGCCAACTCGAAAGGTAGGACCCTGTACTGGAAATGGATCAACTGAGATTTTATCCGCACTGCTACCCTGAGGAATCTGCGATAATGCTCGCGGATGGGGACGTGATAGTAGGGGTCCTTGAGGTTCAGGACCGCCATATAAACAGTGTGGGAAGAGAACTTTCACTGTTGATCTTACGGGGCTACATCTTGAATGAATGGTTTATTAAAGAAATGTTCAGTCCTTTTTAAGTTTACAGTGGTCGTCCAAAGAGCAGTCCGTTTTTTTTTTTTTTTGCCAGAAAAAGGGGGAATAGAACCTTTTCTTCTTTCCTCTACAGGAACTTCTTCCAGTACATGTTTTTCCAGCAATGAACCTATCTCCCCCTCCCGGACCATTGTTTTTTTGTGACGGTTGTATCTGGGTCTTATATACCTCTGTGCCAGTTTGTCTGTGAAAATTTAACTTTACACCTGATCCCACTATCCGCCGAGGGCCAGGTACTGGACGAAATTCTTTCCAAGGCCGAGAGGAAGTGAGGGGAGCCTCCCTCCCACCTGGGAAAAGTAACTGGAGGGCTTTTGGTGTCTTAGGGTTTCCAAAAATAGAAACCTCTCCCTCCTCTGGACTGTTTGTCAGGTCAGTCTCGTTCTCTATATCTCCTCCAAAAAGGGTCGCCGAAATGATGGAAAGTATGGAAAGGGCGGCCTTGGAAACCCCCTTTTTTTTTATCTCCTGCTTTCTCTAGCAATCATCTAGTGTAGGCCGAACAAAAATTTTCTTCACAGGAAAAAAGAGCAGAGTTTGACTTTGGCCTGCATATTCCGGCAAGATTTTAAACCAGACAGCCCAACGTGCAGCAATGGCTAGCGTCGCCGATCTGGCTGCCAACCTTGCAGGGAATTCGCGGTAGCGTCTGGCAAAAAGACTGCTGCTTTTCCGAATGAGGAATCGCTTCTCTTGAAACGCGCTGCTCGAGATTATCCAGCCACACCTTTAGGGACCTAGCCCACATGTAGCTGAAATGGCTGGCCAAGGACTCCCAGGCTGCTTTAAGAAAACTATCTGTTTTCCTATTAATGGTTCCTTCAAAGATCCTAAGTCGTAGAAGGGGGAGAAAACTTTCTTGAGATCTTTGACATTCCCTATTTTTCAGCTTGACCTTACTCTTTCTAGAGACCCAGTGGTCTCCGCCCCACCAAAATATAGAGGAGGGGGGCAGAAGGGGAAAGAAAACAGACATTAGCGTACTCCCCTTTCTGTAGATCACTCACCACCTCGGACGCTTGGGTACCGGTTTCGGAGGTTGAATGATGTCAGTAATGTCTCCCACTACAGAGACTTGGATACTCCTTCCTAGGGGCCCTGGTGCTCTGCTCGTATTACTGCTCGAGCGGCCCCCACTGCTGCTCGGCAAGAAATTTGGGGGTTTTGTTTCCCCATTCTGAGCGCGTTGATAGATGTTTTTAAGGTTTCTGGGGGGAACTCTTGCTGGTTCCTGGTTTTTGGCGGGAGGTGCTCCGGTGAAAAAGCCTCCATCTTTTTCAGCGCCTGACTGTTCGCAGCCTGTTTAAATGCCCCAGAATCGCCGCTCTCTTGAAAGGTTACGCCCTTTCTGTGCGCCCGGGGGCCTCAAGCGCGCCCCATTGGGGGCCACTTGTGCGCGAAGCGTCCTGCTACAGTACCTTTGCGTGCACCCCCATGTTCCACTTAGGTGCCCCGCCGCCATGAACTTCGATGAGTTCTCCCCGACGCCGCTCAATCCCTAACCCCTCGTGCTGGCTTTAGGCGGAGGAGCCATACCGCAGGGAGCTCAACCCTTGCATAGGGTAAATAATCTCTGGGTCCTGGCATCTGTCCCTGAAATGCAGGATTGGGCCACTGACTCCACACCATTGCCCCGCTTTAATTTTAGGAGGGCAGGCAAGCCTGGCCTTCATGGCGCTACCAAAGCTTTGGGTCCAACATACCCAGGCTGGGATCCTCCCTTTGTTAAAGTTGCCCGTGGACACCATGTGTTCCGGGTTGCGTGGCCTGGCAAAATGCCTCCCCACGCCCGACCGGGGGGGGCGCCAATTGTGGCCTCTGAGGCATACCAGACCTGGTGACGGCAAACCCCATCCGTCCCAGGCATCCCCTTCTAATCTTCCCCTGATCTTTATCTTGAGGTTCTCCATCAAGGACAGGAAACCAACTGCTGCGGGAGAGAGGAGTTGCCCTTTTTATCTTGAAGGTTTTCCTGTCCCTTTAAGGGCAGATCCCCCTTTTCGTGGTGCTGTCATGGGTAATGGGAAAAAGTTAATTTATTTCAGTTCTTCAATACAAAAAGTGAACTCATATTATATAGAGTCCTTACAAACAGAGTGATCTATTTCAAGTGTGCAGACAAGCAGGGACTTTTTATTACATTATGGAAATTACAAGTATATGCCACATCACAAATCCTAATTTTCCCACCCAGGACACTGCTTTACACTTTCACTGCCAAAGATAAAATGTGTCATGACTTTATATCGCCTACAAACTAAAATATAAGAGCAAAATCAGAACTTTCAAATATTATTGATATTCTGCAATATTTTGGGGAGATAAAATGTATAAGAGGGGGTAGTATGTAAGAAAAATCTGAAAAAAATAATCCCTTTTAGGTACAATTACCCCTGTACGGGCTCCTGTGCTGGATGCACTTTTTATGAAACATTACACTTTTATGCTAAACTGCACTAAGTGTCCACAATACGGAAGTGGTTAATGGCACGGTCACAAAATATTTTCAGAAAATATATAGGGTCATTGGTATAATATTATTTATAATGTGCATGTTAAAACTCTGAAATTTGTGCCAGCAGTGAAAGGGTTAATTCAGACAACCAATCTATAGTACCGGCAAAGCGGTGTCCAAAAAGTAAATCCAAGAGGTAAAGTCTCTTCTTGTGGAGAGAGCCAATGCTTATGAAGCATTACTTGGCTTAAAAGTCACCATTACAGCGATTTGGCACACTCCACAAGGAGAAACTTTACTCCTTAGATACCAAACAGGCAATCCCTGCATGTGTTGCGGCTGATGAACAGCCTTGATACATGCAGCCATAGGGATCTCAAACGTATTTTTCGAGCACGCCGAAGCCACTCGTGTTGTGAATGTGCTAGAAATGAATTCTGAGCAGAAGCTCCCTCTGGTGGTTACAAACAGTACTGAACTATCCAATGAAGATTGTGAAGATTGGCGATCAGGTGTTACTGACTGGTCTTATATAAGGGAGGTTCCCTCCCATCAGGGTTGCCGGTGATCAATTGTTCTGGTCTCATCTTTGATTCCTGTTCACTTTGTAGCTTGCTGTTTCGTGCCTGCATCTTCTGCTAACAGATAAGACATTTTCTTCTTTTAGTTTTTTGTGCTTGCTTTTTGCATTTTGTCCTGCACTTCTGTGGGGGTCTGCCGGGTCCCCTCCGGGGGCTTGTGCTCCTCTCAGTTTAGTTCAGCCACTGTGTTTGTTCATTTGCCTTTTCCAGTTTTTTCAGTGGCTGCTGTTTAGTTTTGTTACACCAGAGAACTAATTTAGGTGGTAGAGGTCGTGTGATCTCAGGTGTTTTTGTAATTAGTAGAGTTGGTACTTTTCAGGGTTTTTTGGGATTGCAGTAAGTGTCCTTCCTATCCTTTTCTATTTAGGAAGTTTGGGCCCCAACGTTTGCTCATACTATTTTCTGTCTGTGTCTGTATTTTCCTTTTGTCTAACCGCCATTACATGTTTGGGGGCTTTCTATGTTCTTTGGGGATCTGCTCCGGGGCAGATAGTTTTCCTCTTTCTGTCTTTAGGTGTAGTTAGCTTCTCAGGCTGTGACGAGGCGTCTAGGACCAACGTAGGTATGCTCCACGGCTTCCTTTAGTTGTGGCGGTTAGTCAGGGTACTGCAATCCCATAGATTCCAACCTCTCTGGTGTATTTCCTTTTTTGCCTGCTCTCCTCAGCTACCAAATCATAACACACTCGGTTAGCACACGAGCATGCTTGGATAACACCTTATCCGAGTACATTTGCTCATCACTACTTCTTATATCATGTCATGGGCAAGGCCTTTTCAACTCCCTCATGACTTTTGACGTACAGGTACGTCAAAAGTCATGTCCCGGACTTTGATGCGGGCTCGCACACCGAGCCCGCATCTTTCCATTAATCTTTAATTCAATTAGCCATCATGTGCCTTTAACAGCCGCAGGTGTAGTAGAGCTGTAACGTGATTATGGGCACCGATAAGGCCTCTTTCACACTTCAGTCGTGTGACGTCAGTCAAAATCCGCCAAATGCTGAAAAAAAAAAAAAAAAAAGGATCCGCAGGAAAAGTGTAAAAACGGATGCAACGGATCCGATTTTAAGGCGGATCCGCTGTGAACTTTTGAACCCGGAAAATGCATTGCACGCATGAGAGAGAGATTGACTCCAGAATGGGTTAATTTAGCACTTTCTGGAGAGAAAGGATCCGCTAGCGGATTCCGCCAAAAACGGATGAAGACGGATCCGCCATCCATAGGCGTCCATTACACAAAAAGGCAGACGCTGCGGATCCGTCATAATCCGCCATTTCAACGCACACAAAAAACGTTGCATTATACGTTTTCAAAAAAAGGCGGACGCCAAAATTATGACGGATCCGTCATTTGACGGATCAAACGGCCAACCATCCGTCAAAATCTGTCACTAATGCAAGTCATTGGGAAAAAAACAGATCCGCCCAAAATTGGCGGATCCGTTTTTTTTCACACTTTGGCGGATTTTGACTGACGTTGCACGACTGAAGTGTGAAAGAGGCCTAAGCTGCCACGACAGCCGGGGGGGTGGGGTGGGGTATACTGATTGTGTTAAGCTGATTTTCTCTATACATAGCAGAGCTGATGCCCTGCTATTTATGGCACAAGACTTCAGATGATCTCAGTCAAGTCCCTTAAGGGAAAAAATAAAAAAATCTTAAGAAAACACACAAAAGACGGATTTTGGTAAGAACTTACCTGTAAAATCCTTTTCAGCGAAGAAGGAAGGGAGACACACTAGACATTACTAGTGGGTAGGCGGAGCCCAGATGAGATAGACACCTCAGATTAAAAAGAGTGTTGACCGGCCCCTCCAGCTCGGGCTCCTCCTACTCAGCTCTCCAGTTGTACCAAGCTTAAGGAAGAGCAATATCACCAGCGGAGCAACATAACCCCTTCTGAAGGACTTCAGAGAATAAAACACAAAAATACAGGTTATGCATGCATGTAGGCAAAAACCACACAGTTCCAGGTACTACTCACTGGACCTGACCACTGCGATGAGCTGGCGATGCTGGAACAGAGCCTTAGCGCGTCGACCTCAGCCCAGATAATCGCTATCAGAGAAGGGTCACGCCGCATCTGAAAAACAACAACACACTTCTGCCATGGGAGGGATGTGTGTCTCCCTTCCTTCTTCGCTGAAAAGGATTTTACAGGTAAGTTCTTACCAAAATCCGTCTTTCAGCTGCAGATGAAGGAAGGGAGACACACTAGACATTACTAGTGGGACGTCCCAAAGCAGTCCAAAAATTAAGGGTGGGAAAAAACCAAAAGAGGCAGAATCCCAACAACCTTGATAAATGCGCAACAGGCGCCAAATACAAGTTAACTAGAACTTTAAACTACAGCCGCCTGCAGGACCCTACGTCCTAAGGCTGCATCAGCGGAAGCACTAACGTCCACCTTATAAAATCTTGTAAAGGTGTGGACGGAGCGCCAGGTCGCAGCCCAGCAAAGCTAAGCTGCCGAGGCACCTTGATGGAAAGCCCACGATAAGCCCACAGCTCTCGTGGAATGAGCTCGAACCTTAATCGGGCAAGGTTCGCCTTTAAGTCGGTAAGCCTCCAAAATGGCCGACCGGATCCAACGAGCAATAGAATCCTTGGAAGCCCGTTGACCACGTCGACGACCTGCTGGAATCACAAACAGGGAGTCCGACTTCCGAAAACTTTGGGTAACAGACAAACAGAACTTCAAAGCCCGCACCAAATCCAATGTGTGCAAGGTCCGTTCCTTCGCATTACTCGGTCCCGGACAAAGGGAGGGCAACACAATATCCTGGTTAAGATGAAATTGCGACACCACCTTAGGTAGAAAGTCGCCCCGTGTGCGAAGCACTACACGATCCGGGTGAAACTCCAGAAAAGGAGGCAAGTAAGAAAGAGCCGCCAACTCAGAAATCCTTCTCAAAGAGGTGACCGCCACTAGGAAGGCAACCTTCCAAGAGAGCAAAGAAAGACTAACAGAGTCCATAGGCTCAAAAGGCCCGTGTTGAAGAGCCTCCAAAACAAGATTGAGGCGCCAAGGAGACACAGGCACCTTCCGCGGCGGAAACTGGCGAGTTACTCCGCAAAAAAAGGAACGTACGTCCCTACGTGAGGCGATAGCCTTTCGGAACAGCAAGGACAGAGCAGAAACCTGACCCCTCAGGGTGCTCACTGCCGACCCCTTGTCCAACCCGAATTGCAGGAAAACCAACAAATTGGGAATGGAAAAAAATCCTCGGGTTCCTTGAAGAACCCGAACACCACAAAAAGAAGGCTTCCCAAGTGGTAAATCCTAGTAGTAGCCGGACCTCTGGCAGCTCGCAAAGTGGCAATGACTTCGGCTGAAAAACCTTGACGGATCAATATTTCGGTCTCAAGAACCACGCCGTCAAACGCAGAGACATCAGGTCCGGATGACCAACGGGCCCTTGGGTTAACAGGTCCGAGTGGAAAGGAAGTAGAAATGGTGGCGCTGCCAGGAGCGACCCCAGTGTCGAGAACCACGTCCTCCTTGGCCAATCTGGGGCTATCAACATAGCCGGGATTCTCTCTAGTCTGATCTGACGTAACACCAGGAGGAGTAAGGAAATCGGTGGAAAACATAGATTAGCTCAAATTGGTCCCACGGAGCCACTAGAGCAACCACCGCCACAGCCTTCGGATCCTTGTACCTGGATATGAAAGTCGGTAACTTGGCATTGAACCTGGATGCCATCAGATCCACTTGGGGAGTTCCCCAACGGGAGCACAGCAGTGCAAAAATTTCCGGATGAAGACTCCATTCTCCGGGATCCATCTTCTCGCGACTGAGAAAGTCCGCCGTAGTATTCTGAACTCCCGGAATGTGGATCGCAGAGATAGCTGGCACTCTGGTCTCTGCCCATACTAGGATACGAGATACCTCCACCATGAGCTTGGAACTCCCAGTCCCGCCTTGGTGGTTGATATATGCGACCGTCGTCGCATTGTCCGTCTGCACTCGGACTGGCAGACCGCTTAAAGGGACCGTCCAGTGTTGGAGGCAAAGAAAAAATCGCCCTCAATTCCAGGATGTTGATCGGCAAGACAGACTCTTCCGACGACCATACTCCCTGAGTCCAAAGATCGTTCCAGACACCACCCCCCAGCCCGTCAGGCTGACATCGGTGGTTATGACCGACCACTTCGGAGGGAGGAAGGACTTTCCCAGGGATAACTCTTTCGGACGTATCCACCATCCTAGGGACTCTCGTACCCTGTGGGGCATGATGACACTGCAATCCAGTGAAAACCTGCGATCGATCCCAACGGCTCGGAATGAACCTTTGGAGAGGCCTGGAATGAAACCGGGCAAACGGAAGTGCTTCCATGGACGCCACCATCAACCCCAGAAGACGCATACAGCTTCGCAGGGACATTGCTGTCGAAGACTTCATAACCCGTGCATGTCGAAGGAGACATGCTTGCTTGTCTGGAGGCAGGGACACCACTGCTCGCACCGTGTCGAAATGCATCCCCAAAAACAGGATTGACTGCGACCGTTCCAGAGACGACTTCTCCCAATTGACCAGCCACCCGAAATCCTCCAGGAGCTGAAGGGATAGATTGCGAGCAGTTACCGCCTCCTCCTTCGAAGACGCCACAATCAGAAGGTCGTCCAGGTAGGGAAGTATCGTAACCCCCTGCCTTCGAAGAATCGCCATGAGAGGCGCCAGAATTTTTGTAAAAACTCTGGGCGCTGAGGCCAACCCGAATGGCAGAGCCACAAACTGGTAATGGCCCTGACCTATGGCAAAACGAAGGAAGTGTTGGTGGGCCCTTCCGATTAGGAAGTGCAAATAAGCGTCGCGAATGTCGATTGACACCAAAAAAGCGTTCTGCGACAGGGCCGCCAAAACGGAGCGAAGCAACTCCATGCGGAATTTCCTGGCGTGGACATGCCGATTCAATCTTTTGAGATCCAGAATGGGCCGAAATTTGTCCCTTTTTTGGTGACCACAAAGAGTTTAGAATAAAACCCTCTTCCCCGGCCCTCCGGCGGAACCGGTATCACCACACCTTTCTGCAGAAGGGAATCTACCTCCCACAGCAGAGCGGCAAAAAGCTCGGGCTCTGACGGAACGCGAGGTTGACAAAAAAACTGTCTGGGGTCGAAAAAGAGACTCTATGAAGTAGCCTGCCAACACAACCCGTGTCACCCAGGCGTCCGACATGCGGGAAGCCCAAGTCGGTTTGAATAGGAATAGACGACCCCCCCACTCGAGAGCGCTCGAGTGAGACCCAGGCGTCAGTCCGCCTTAGCGGGCTTTTTGCCAGCTTCCCGCTTGTCTTAAAGGAAGTTCTGTTTCCAGGGTATGCGGAATTTCTGAGAATTCCCCCTTTTTTTTTTTTAAAAAAGAGAGAGACGACCCGAACCCCAGAGGGCTGACTAAATCATCCCCTGGACCGAAAGGACCGCCGACAACTACCGGCACTAGTCCTGCCAGACGCAGAGGTCACAGCTCTGCGCTGCGGTAAAGCTGTTTCTTTTGCCTTTACCTTGGCAATCAGCTCCGTGAGGTCAGGTCCAAATAGCTGACCACCTTGCAAGCTAGCAAACCCTGTTTGGAAACTGCGTCCACTGTCTAAGGCACAGTGCTCTTCTGACTGTGACTGCCGAGGATTGCGCCCTGGATAGCAGTGATGCAGTATCCTCCAAAAACTGGAAAAACCCATCTACCTCTATAGAGGAGATCCACCCTGCCACGCCGTCCGTAGACGGTCCAACCGGCTCAGGGAAACTTTACAAGCACACATGGATTCTTAATACCGAATCCATGATCCGCGGCCTCACAGATGGATTTTTCTGCCATCTACGTTTTTTGTCCAGCGGGTCCTGCAGACTCGCCTTCCCCTTAACAAGGAGGATTTTGCTAAGCTGGGATAAAGGGACATCCACTTCAGGAGAAGGATCCAATTATCATCAACTCCGTAGAACACGGATACGGTGTCTCAATTTTCTGGACACAGGCGTTCCTTCTCCACTGCCCCATTAAGCTCATCCCGTGATGGTAAAGCTTGATCGTGATTGAAAACCTCCGACCGCTGCGCTTGACGTCGTCCAGGTCTGCACGTCAGATACGCGAGACTGATCCTGTAGCGGATCTGGGAGACGGTTGCACAGTATATGGCAGGTTAAACCTGTCAGTAATTAGAAAGTGTGGTTTCTTAAAGAAAAAACGAAACGCTGAAAGGTTAAAGCTCTTAAGGAGAGAGCTACCCCAGCTGTCCCCCATTAAGAGTTAACAGCCTAAGAAGGGGTTAAAGTCGCAGACTCCCCACAACCTTAATAATGAAGGGTGTGCGAGCCCCAAGTGCCTCTTATAAGGCAGCAGCTATAGGACAGCTATGCCACACTTAACAAGAAAAAAACGTTCACAAGATCGCTAAAAAATTGCGCTGTTTGTAAATCGCAATGACCGCCAAAGTCATTAAGGGGATCGCTAACCGCCTATGCGTTGTTAATGAGATCGCCCAGATTGGCAGCTACTAGCGACATTAAAAATGATCACACAAACGATCGCATAGTATGCGTCGTCGTTAGCAGGAACGTATAGTGGCAGTATTACTGTCGCAGACTCCCCACAACCTCTTATATTGAAAAGGTGTGCGAGCTTTGAGATAACAGCTGCAGGCAGCGCAGTCTGCCACCCATTTGTGCCTCAGAAAGGCGCCCGCGCTGTGGGGGTGAAGGGGTTAAGCTTCTGCCCTAGACGGGTAGAAGCGACTCATCCAGCTGGTCGCGGTGCAGCGCTGCCGAGAGGGGAGGAGAGCGATGTCCGAGGGAGCTTTCCTGTCAGCATTACTCGGCTAATGGCCGCCGCGCTGTGCCTCCGTGTGCTTCATGAGGGAAGCAGGAAAAGGAGACTGCCGTAAAGCGCGCGCTCAGAGCGGCGCGAAATTCAAATAAAAAAGGCGCGCAGCTCCTCTCTCCCCCGTTCCTATGTCCTGCAGGCATCCACCTGCGGACAAAAAACACACAGTCACCGCATGTATACTGTAACAGCGACTGCCGCAGCAGTCGCTGAAAACACTCAAACACATTAAATGTGGAGTACTCACCAGCCGAAAACGCCACAGGGACCCCCAGGGGTTTCTGGCGCGTGCCCATGCTTCCCCCCAGGGCGGGGAACGCAGTGACCCCTGCAGCGCGGTTTGCGTCCCCGCCAGGGAAGCCATCCTCATCCCCCCGGGCCGGCAGGGACCACCATATAGGGTAATACAGATCCGCCAAGGGAGAGGTTGGGGTCCAGCAGCGCTGAGACCCCTGAGACCTCTAGACCACATTTGGTGATCCAAGTCTCTTGTCCGATAAAAAATAATAAAATTGAAAACTGGAGAGCTGAGTAGGAGGAGCCCGAGCTGGAGGGGCCGGTCAACACTTTTTAATCTGAGGTGTCTATCTCATCTGGGCTCCGCCTACCCACTAGTAATGTCTAGTGTGTCTCCCTTCCTTCATCTGCAGCTGAAAGTTCAAATCACACCTCTTTTGCCCCATTAAAAATTAAGCAATGAAAAAAAATAAAACACATTTGGCATTGCTGCTTTCGTAAACGTCTCATCTATCAAAGCAAACTAATTTGGTAAAAAGTGTAATAAAAAAAAAATCTTATTGTCTATTCAATTTTATCATATAGTGAACACGGTAAAAAACAAAACACAATTGTGGAATTCAACTTTGTTTGGAATTTCAATGCACTCTGAGTTTTTTCCTGCTTCCCAGTGCATCACATAATACAATATATTATATTATTCAAAAGGTTCAACTTGTCCCGCAAAAAAAAAAAAACATGCCCTCATACAGCTATGAAGACAGAAAAACTTTAAAAAATGTATGGCTCTAAGGAAAAGGAGGAAAAAAAATGGAAAAATCTCTGAGGGTGAAGTCAATACTGACTTCTAGGATTGCTACATCCAACTGGTAGCACAAGAGTTCTTCCTCTCTGAAGAGACCCATTTGCATGTCCAAAAATATAATACTGGGTGCAATAATACTGTTCACCACTAGATGTCGATATTTTGCTGCAATTTATGAACATGCCTACATGCCCTGCAACAATGATTAGAGCACAGCACAAGCCACACTTCTGTGCAATCAAGTGTAGCCCCAGCTCAATCCATGGGAACTAAACATTAGTATCCTTTTTTTCAATCCATTAAACCAAATAAAATTAATCTGGGAAATTCTGAAACAGCTGCTTTGCGTAAAAACTACTTAACCAAGCCATATCATAAGAGAGCCTAGGTTTATGGAAGAGAAATCGGGAAAGAATGCACAAATTAAATCTGATCTGCAGACATCTATTTATAAATAGATGTCTGCAGATCAGATTTAATTTGTGCATTCTTTCCCGATTTCTCTTCCATAAACCTATGCTCTCTTATGATATGTGCACAAGACGTCATGTTCAGGCAGGTCCGCTCTGAAGACCCTTCTGGAAATAGCAATTCAAAACTGCTAAAAAGAAATAACACACACACTGCAATGTCAAAGCGACTTGCCATTTATATGTTCCATCTTTTTTAGTTTCCTCCAATCTTGTCACAGTTCTAAAGCCACAAAGTGATTCAAAGAAGTGACCTGTGCAGTCTTCTGGTGGCTTCCCTGAAGTCTTTTGCTTGATTAACTTGGCGGGTTTGCCAGAGTTTAAAAACAGCTGTATGCACATACCCAAGGATATCTCTATCTATTGATGGCTATGCAACCTTCCCATTGGAACCATTCAAGGAAACCTCAAATGTCATCGTGAATACTGTGTGCCCTGAGACCAAAGAAAAACTTTTACCTTTTTGGAGACTGGATCCGTGAAATCATCCTCCATGTTTGAAAATCTGGGCTAGCGCAGTATTCCCGCAAGTCTTCTAGCGCTCTCTTTGTTTCCTCTTCTCCCTGCCGTCTGTATTCTTCTTCTGACAGCAGACGCGGTGGAGCAGGTTTGTTTCTGGATTTAACAATGGTCCTAAACAATTACAAACAAGATAATTTGCAAAACAATTATCCAGTGTCTGTTGGGCTAAGGAGCATGAAATAACGAGAATACATATACTGGGGGGCAGGTTTATAAATGCTGCCTAGGTGTATTACCGTTCACACACAGACTAGACAGTCTTAAAACGCACCAGATTTTACAGGGGCCTTCGAGGTGTGATAAATCTGACGTATCTTTAGGTTACATCAACTATTACTGGCTTAGTCTGTGACAGGAGTTTGCGCCCAAAATTTTGATGTATTTTTAGTGCACATTGTTGCATGTAAAACCATAATCCCTGTGCCAGATGACATGCCCTTTTGTCAAACAAGGTAAAAAAGACTGTAGATAAAAGACAGATGTATAATATATATGTGCTATGCTCAGACCTTAGACTGTTAGGGTTATGGCTTGTTCACCATCATCGTTAGGAAAGGCCAAGTGATGCAAATTTCCCAGCTTTATAAAAAGCCAGCCTCGTCTCACCTTGTGCCAAAAAAACAGCTATGAGAAGATAACAAAACGCTTTCAACTTAACAGGAACAGTGGAGGTCAAGATAAGGTCTGGCAGACCAAGCAAAAATTCAGTCAGAGCTGCTCGCAGGATTGTTAGAGAGAAAAATCAGAACCCCCGTTTTACTGCAAAAGACCTTCAGAAAGATTTAGCAGACTCTGGAGTTGTGATACATTGTTCTACTGTTCAGAGACATCTACACAAATATGGCCTTCATGAGAGTCATCAGAAGAAAACCTCTCCTGTACCCTCTCACCATAAAATTCAGAGTCAGAAGTATGTAAAACAAGCCTGATGCATTTTGGAAACAAGTCCGGTGGACCGATGAGGTTAAAATAGAACTCTTTGGCCACAATGATCAAAGGTATGTGTGGAGGAAAAAGGGCACAGAATTTCAGGAATAGAACATCGCGCCAACCATTAACCATGGGGTGGATCAATCATGCTTTGGGGTGGTGTTGCAGCCAACGGCACAGGGAACATTTCACAGGTAGAGGGGAAAAAAAAAACTATGAAATTCAAATACATTCCTGATGCAAACATACCAACATTTGTAAAAAAAAAAAGCTGAAGGTGAAAAGAGGATGGCTTCTACAAATGGATAATGATCCTAAACACACGTCAAAATCCAATGACAATGGTTTGAAGGTTTTACAATAGGCCTCATAGTCTCCTGATCTGAATATCATTGAAAATCTGTGGCTAGAAGGGGCGCCCAAACTTTTACATGCTACTGTACACATATATACATACATACACAAATTGTTTCATATAAATTAAACAACCAGGTTGAGCAAAACCATGCAACTGGCTTCCGTGCTAGAGCCCAAGATCCTCCTCCTACCTTCCGGCATACCTGATGGCTGTTTTGACTAGTTCACCCGGCACGATATACCGTATATACCATGTATAAGCCGACCCCCCTAATTTTGCCCAAAAAAAACCCTGGGAAAACTTATTGACTCGCGTATAAGCCTAGGGTGAAAAATGATTATGCCCCCATATGATGCTCCACAGATTATGCCCCCATATGCGCACAGATTATGCCCAATATGCTCCACAGATAATGCCTCCATATGCTCCAGATTATGCCCAATATGCTTCAGAGATTATGCCCCCCATATATTTCCACAGATTATGCCCCCGTATGATCCACAGATTATGCCCCCATATGTTCCACAGATTATGCCCCCATATGCTCCAGATGATGCCCCATATGTTCCACAGCTTATGCCCCCATATGCTCCAGATTATGCCCCCATATGTTCCACAGCTTATGCCCCCATATGTTCCACAGCTTATGCCCCCATATGCTCCAGATTATGCCCCATATGTTCCACAGATTATGCCCCCATATGCTCCAGATTATGCCCCATATGTTCCACAGATTATGCCCCATATGCTCCACAGCTTATGCCCCCATATGCTCCAGATTATGCCCCATATGTTCCACAGCTTATGCCCCCATATGCTGCACAATTATGCCCCATAGTATAGGCCTCATATGCTGCTGCAAAAAAAAAAGACATACTCACCTCTCGTCGCTGGGGGCCAGGTGCCGGTGTCCTGAGCAGGCGGTGACACCAGCGATCTATGGGGGACAGGTGCCGGTGTCACCGCTCGCTCAGGACCCCGGCACCTGAGATATTTACCTGCCCTCTGCATGCTGCCTGCTCCCTCGGTCTGACTCCTCTGGCTGTGAATGATCTGGCAGGGGGCGGGGCGCGCACTAACGACGTCATCGCGCCCTCTGCCTGAACATTCACAGCCAGAGGAGTCAGACCGAGGGAGCAGCGCATCGGTGGCACGGGGACAGGGAAATATCGCTATACTCACCCCTCCGCCGCGCGTTCCTGCAGCCTCTCCTCTTCTCCCGGCGCTCTCCGCAGCGCTTCAGTCCTGCAGCGGTCACGTGCTACCGCTCATTAAAGTCATGAATATGTGCATATTCATGATTTTAATGAGCGGTGCCATGTGACTGCTGCAGGAAGGAGCAGGAGATCGTGGGAGAAGCAGGGGGCTGCAGAAACCGCGCCGGCGGAGGGGTGAGTATGATACGACACCCCTGCTCCCCCTCCCCAGCCGACCCCCTTATATGACCCGCGTATAAGCCGAGAGGGGGACTTTCAGCCCTAAAAAATGGGCTGAAAATCTCGGCTTATACATGGGTATATACGGTAATCATTGTGAAATGACACACACATGACATCACCCCACGCCTTCTAATTTGGAGGAATCACGGATGCAGTCATGTAGGATGAGGTTCGCAGGGCTCTAGTCTTGGATCCACAAACTACTGACGGGACTGCTGGACCAAGATCCATCAAATCGCTATGCTTAACTCTAACAACCAGCTAGTGTTTTCATTTTTAAAGGTCATCTCCAGGAAAACATAACGTCACCCAGATAATGTACCTAAGGATCTAAAAAATCTAAAGACTTGGAACAGATATTTCTGGTAAAGTTGGCATTGATTATATAGCCAGTCTATGTTTGCTTGATTGGAGGAGGACAGAACTAATATCATTCATTGCGCACTGAAACTACAACTACTGCCCAATTCTTGGAATTTGTTTTGTGGGCATAAAGTACCAGCAAGTACAAGCATTTCTGTTTTTTTTTTTTTTTTTTTATTGCAATTGGAAAAGGCAAAAGAAAGGTTGCCGTCTCTCCCCTCATCCCAAAACAATAAGCTATGACAGATAGAGGAGAAGAAATTTTAAATTTCTGCCTAAAATTAGTTACTGGAACTAAAACAAAAAAACACTTTATTCCAAAAATATGAAAAACAGGATTTTCATATTTTCGGAATAAATGTTTTTTTATAATACCTGGCATTGCTGAATTTAAATTTTGTTTCTTCCAGTATTGTCACTAGAGTTGAGCGAATATGTTTGGAAATGATTGCCAAATCCGAATTTGCCACATTCATGCCATTTTTGTACCCTATTCGTGACAAATTTATGTTTGACGATCGGTTCTGAACATGTCCGATTAACTCTAGTCCCATTGACTCCAATGACGTTCGGCTGTATTCGGCCAATATTGCAAATACAATATTCACCGGCAATCGTAATCCGAACAGAATTTTGCAAAATTTGCTCATCTCTAATTGTCACCACCCAGGAACCAACAGGAAGTCATCATCCGTGCATTCCCTTCCATTAGCAATACGGAATCCGAAAGTCAGGCAAACCTTGGATGAGATGATAAACTTATTTTTTGTTTTCTGAAATTAGTTACACCGCTAGCCAATAAGGGATTACAATGCACCAACATTAGCTTGAGATAAAATTCTAAATCAACAACAAAAAAAAATCAACTTTTCCAATTTACAATTTGTCCCCACAGTTTAAAGGTGATTGAGAGGGGTACAAGCAAGGTGCATATCCCAAGCGGATCAAGGGAGGTGTCCTTAAACTAAAACTAAGCTGTGGGCAGATAAGAGTTGATGGACTCCAATAATACACTGCACATATTTTTTTTTTAGCACAGTTCGCTTGGTCTAGAGAAAGATTTCCCCATGAAATAACAGTGAGACTATGATCTTCTGAAACAGGATCTTGTGATGATCAATTTATTCAATTGATTTAAAAGGACTTTGACAGCACAGAATGACCGTACAAACCAAGTACAGGCGCTCGGTGCATCGTGGCGTGGCCAATCATTTAAGTTCACCTTCCCACTTGCTTGTTTTGCCTCCACCTCTGCCTTTCTCTGGCTCTGTAAAGCCAGAGCTGTCAATCAAAACAGAGAACGGTGGAGATAGTTGGAAAACAAGTAGGTGGGAAGGTGCACTTAAACGATTTCCTGCAATCCCTGCATATGTTGCAGCTGTCAAACAGCCACGACACATGCGGCCGCGGGGACTCAAACACAGTATTCTAACACACCCAAGATACTCTGATAACACAATATCCGAGCGCACTCGCTCATCTCTAGTGGCCACACCAAGTGCCTGTGCTTGGTTTGAACAATCATTCTACAATAAGTCCCTTTAAAAGAAGTCTGGATGTTTTTCTTGTGAAATGAATTACAAGGTATCTGTACTCGATCGTTGAGATGAGTGACTGATGTAAAGATATACTCTGATTATTCCTTTTGGGCACTGCGTACTGGGCACTTACGTAAACGGCCAAGGCATAAAAGGTACCATTCAGAATGCCAAGTTATTTATGTAGAACTAGACAGTGCCAACATAACTTATTGTCAAAATCTAATCACTGAAAATAAAGGCTTGATGTCTGTCAATAGCTGAGTACATGGAAATTGATTTCTTTCACTTACTTGTATAAGCTGTGTATCCACCGCAGCGGGTACTCAATCTGCTTGGTACAAAACGCAACTACGATCATAACCAGTGCCACATAGCGCACTTGTATGCCGATGTACATCAGCAGCAATCCGATTATTTGTAAAGTCCAGTTCAGCAGGTTTACACTCCGCTCATTTTCCAAAGGTCCATATTTATAGCACACGGCAAAGCTGACGAAGCCCACAATACCCAGATAGCCTAGGAAAGAAAAGGATTATGGGAAGGGGAAAAACTTTATATTCTTTGAAAAGTACCAAAGGATGATTTTTACCCAATAGTCATTACAACGATAGGATGCAATAACGTCAATACTGTGCAAAAGTTCTAGGCAGGTGGGGAAAAAATACTGCAAAGTAAGAATGCTTTCAAAGAGAAAGGCTGCCAGAGGAGCAAAATTCATGCAGATAAAGCCAACATCTGCAGGTTTTCCCTCCGTCTGCACATCCTACTTCTTTAATTGACATCTCTGGCTTCATAGAGCCAAAGAAGGGTGACGTTGGATGGAATCCAAGAAGGCAGAAAGGCGTATATAAATGTTTGGCCCCAGCGTGAAGCCCAGAGCTCCTGTATTTGGTTTGAAAAGTCATTCTGTGCCGACACAGTATCATAATATAAAAGTAATTAAACTATACAGTAAAATAAATAATTTTAATAAAAATTGATTACACGTCACTTTGGTCTTGCTGTATTTGCACTGAGATGGAGAATCAGGTTGTTAGGTCACTTTTAGCATACAATGAACATGGTAAAAACAAACAGAGTTTAGCGAATATGTTCAGAAACGATCGATGAATCTGAATTTGCCATAATCGTGCCGAATTGATCTTTGACGATCGGTTCCGAACATATTTGGTCATTTCTACTCCCGTTGACACCAATAATGTTCAGCAAATATAATATTTGCCGCTGATCGTAATCCGAACTGAATTTTGAAAAATTCACTCAACTCTATAAACAAACCCTCACCCCAAAAAAAAAAAAACTTTTTTTTTTTTTTACAATTTCATCTTATTTGGATTTTTTAAATTATTTTTTTGTACAGTTATGACCATGAAATGAAAAAATTATCGGGAAGTTAAGATTAAAAAAAAATGTAAAAGTTCACATCTAAAGAACAATTTAGACAGACAGATTGGCGGTTGCTTAATAGCATGTTTTGACAAGCGGGCCACACATAAAATCCTTCTGTGCACAAAGGACATGTTCTCAAAAGCATATCCTGTTTACACGACTGTTTATAAGCGTCAGATGCAATCGCCCAAATGATTAGTAATATATCATCCAGTGCACATAGGCTGCCATTATTATCTGCAGTGCAGGTCCTTGTGAATCATTCCAATCATTTCCAATCATTGTGAAACGAACCTGCCTATGTAATGAAAGTTTTACATTAAAAGTTGAAGCACTTAGCACAAACGGTAATGGATTAGAATAGTGATATGATCTTGTACAGTTTACAACTTCAGAAATCATAAAATACCAGTGTACCTAGTAGATACTGCCAATGCTCTCTGCAGATTTCCTGGAAGTTTTTCAACACCAGTTGGATAATATATAGTGAGAAGGACCAACCTCCGACTAGTAACATATAGAAAGGGCTTTTCTGGAGCAAAAGGAAAAAAAAAAACAGCAAAAAAAGTTCAGTTAGAATATTCTTCATAACAATCCTAAGGTTACGTATCAACTGTAGACATACAATGGAAATGTAAGCGACGATATAAAAATATAAAGATTAACTGATCATGTTTTATATACAAGGAAATAGAATGAGTTTTAATTTCAGAGGAGCAATAGACAGTTTCCTTCTGTTTTACAACTGGCCACATTTAGTTTCTCCAATACTCACAATAGGTCTTAGTTTTCACTAGCTCAACCCTAGCTCACTGAATCACTGCAGTGCCGGCTGTCAGTCAGTGCCGGCTGCAATGACTATAGAGGTGACAGGCACACCTGTATGACTGAAAACTGGCGGCTACTGAAAAGCGATGAAAGTTAATTTTATCCCAGGTGGCATGCTTTCAGTGCTGTGGCTAGGCAAATTTTTAATGCTATTAACCTGCATATTAACCCTATATCTGCAGGTGAACAGCATTATCTGACGAAACAGGTTCCCTTTAAGTCACTTCGAAGTAGGCAATGTTGCTGCTGTGTGTGACAAAATGCTCAAAATTGGTGATGAGCGAGTAGCATTGTTGCTTGGGTCTCCCTGAGCATGCTCGGTGATCTCCGAGTATTTTGGTGTGCTCGGAGATTTAGTCTTCGTTATCTCAGCTGCATGATTTGCGACTTGTAGTCAGGCTTAATACATGTGGAAATTCCCTAACAAACAGGCATTCCACACATGTATTCCAGCTGTCTAGCAGTTGCAAATCATGCAGCTCAGGCAATGAAAACTAAATCTCTGAGCACGCCAAAATACTCGCAGATCACCCGAGCAACGAGTATACTCGCTCATCACTAAAAAATGTTACAAAGGGGCTTATACATTTGTTGCATCTTTAAATATATCTAGATGTTTCTTCAAATTCTTCAATTGTTACTCTCCCACTTTCCCCACCCCCTACAAAAGTCAGGTAGGGCAAAAATTTTGCTACGTTTCCAAAAAGTGGTATCCATAAATATGACTGCATCCACGCCAAGCATCAAGGCTTGCCCACATGTCAGTACAGTTTTACAAACTGAAGTCTATGGAACATATGGATTATAAATATGTCAAAAAGCGGACCAGACATTTTCTAGTAGAATGAGCCAAAAATAAGCAACTGATGAAGTTGGATCTTATTGTGTCTTAATTGACAAGAGAGCATATATCAGTGGCAGAGAGGGATTTTGGTTTAGGAGGTAAAGCACAGAGCCCTGATCTCAATAGCATTGAGTTGGTCTCAGATTAAAAGGATTGTCAGCACAGAATGACTGTACAAAACAAATAAAGGCGCTCGGTGCATCATGGCGGGGCCAATCATTTAAGTGCACCTTCCCACCTTCTTGTTTTCCCTTCATCTCCACCGTACTCTATTTTGATTGACGCTCTGGCTTTATAGAGCCAGAGAAAGTCAGAGATGGTGAGAAAGCAAGCAGGTGGGAAGACGCACTTAAATGTTTGGCCACGCTATGAGTGTACAGAGTGCCTGAACTTGGTTTGAATACTTATGCTGTGCTGACAGTCTCTCTTTAAATGAAAAGACAGAAGGATTTTCAGAAGCCTATATCCACAGATCAAGATATGTGGTTAGTTCTTCATGATATTTGGAACAACCTACTGTATTTTTCGGATTACAAGACACACTTTTTTCCTCCAAAAATGTACCGGCTTTGGCTGTGGTGGGGGAGCAGAGCACAGCTGCCGGAATACTCGCTGGGACGGTGCGCGCATAGAGCAGTGAATATTCATTATCATTCAATAGCGCGCAGTGTAAGCCACCGGTGGTCATATGTGCCGCTACTTAAGAGAAATGAATATTCATTTCTCTTAAGTATCGGCAAACGTGACCGCCGGCAGCAGCAGGAAGCCGGAGGCTGACACTGCGCTTTACTAAACAGCAATGAATACTGACTGCTCTATGCGCGCACAGTCCGAGCGAGTATTCCGGCAGCTGTGCTCTGCTTGTGAGCAGCGCATGACGTCCCTCCCATGCACTGCTTAGAATCATAAAGCAGTTGCTGGAACCGGAGCAGGATGCTGGGAGGGAGCGCAGGAAGGTAAGTGTAATTTTTTTTTTTTTCTTTTAAATGTTTTCTGATGGGGCCAATTATAAGGATGGGGACCTGCATGCCAGGATAGGGGTGGGGCCCTGCATGCCAGGATGAGATGGGGGGCCCGGCATACCATGATGGGGATAGGGCCATGCATACCAGGATAAGGATGGGGCCATGCATACTAGGATGAGATGGGGGCCGTGCATACCATGATGGGGGTGGGGCCATGCATACCATGATGGGGATGGGGCCATGCATACTAGGACGAGATGGAGGGCACTGCATTCCATGATGGGGATGGGGCCATGCATACCAGTATAGAGATGGGGACCATGCATACCAGGATAGAGATGGGGGGCCCTGCATACTATTATAGGGATGAGGGCAATCATTCCAGACAGGATAGGTATGAGGGGGGGCCATGCATACCAGGATAGGGATGAGGAATCAGTGTATACCAGGATAGTGATAAGGGGGGCATGTGTATCAAGATGGGGATGAGGGGACCATATATACCAGGATAGGGGACATTAAGTACAGAATTGACCACATTTTTTTTGCTTCAATTTTTTTTTCCTAATTTCCTCCTCTAAAACCTAGGTGCATCTTATGGTCCGGTGCATCTTATAGTCCGAAAAATACGGTACCTGTTCAGTTCCTTCAAAAACTGTGTACAAGTATACCTAGAACAACGGATGCTGTAGATTTCTCTTTTGTTTATTTACTTTGCATCTCGTTAATTGATAAAAACAAACTAAACTATTAAACATATCTATTATTGGAAGGTCGTACTTTGCAGCGGTCGGCTTTCCACACCTGCTTAAAAGTTTTGCACAAGATATAAAAAGTTTCTAATGATGCAAAACATTTATCATCCAGCATGATAACTTTGGCATATGTGCTCTTATTCTAAACAGTCATAGATATAAAGACAGTATTTGTATTTCATTATGAACACCAAGCATCCTCCTAACTGTGTAAGAATAAATGTAGAGTCGTGCACACCCGCAGCAATTGTTATCATACAGTGTTACACATATTACCCTAGGTAGCAGCCTGGACAGCATGAAGACAAGTATCAATATGGAAGCCATCATCCCCACACTCATTCCTGTGCCGTAGAAAAACACTTGGCTTCTGTGGAAGAAAAAGACAAAATGTTCTGTACATGGATATCACTCGGGGACAGTGGCACCAACACTTCTACTCTTTACAGTTAGATGTGAACATTACGGCTGAGAACGTAGGCAGTCACAGATTTTGTCTAATTGAATAGGAAACATAATGCTGTATGTTAGGCTATACTTCTTGTTAAAACAGAACCCCTTGGATTATTTTTTCAATGGGGTTATCTGTCATACAACAGATTTGTTACTGTCATTGCATCTTAATTTCCGCCGGAATCAAAATTTTGGACGGATCTGGGAAAAAAACGGACGAAACGGAAGCACATGCGGCGCAATCCGGCGCTAATGCAACTCAATGAGAAAAAAACGGATCCGGAGGAAGCAAAAAACTGATTCGTTTTTTTTTTTTTTTAAAAAAAAAAACGGATCACGCCTGACGGCAAAAAACGGATGTGTGAAAGTAGCCTTAGGCCTCTTTCACACATCCGTTTTTTTGGATCAGGCATGATCCGGCGTGTTGCTAAAAAAACGGATCCGGTACCGGATGCGTTTTTTTACCATTGACTTTCATTAGCGCCGGATCGTCATTGCGTTGTATCCGTTTTTGTCCGGATCCGGCGGAAATGTACATTCCAGCGGCCGGACAAAACGGAGCAGGTAACGTTTTTTTTGTTTGCCGGAGTCGCCTGATGTGCCTGAAGCGGCTCATCAGGCGGCCGGAAACAATAGAAGTCAATGGAACAGGATCAGACTTTTGTGCAATCCGTCAAAAGTGTAATCCGGATTCTGGAAACCAAGGTCGTCTACTACTACTACTACAAGTACTACTACTACATTTTCCAGTGTCTCCGGGCATCCGAAACCCTCTTTTCTGGGTTCAAAAGTTCAGGTCGGATCCAGCAAAAAACAGATCCGTTGCATCAGTTTTTTTTTATTTCAGTGCCGGATCCGTCCCTTCAGGTGTTCGACGGATCATGCCTGATACAAAAAAACGATGTGTGAAAGAAGCCTTAGGCCTCTTTCACACATCAGGCTTTTTGAATCAGGCGCGATCCGGCGTGTTTCTAAAAAAACGGATCCGGTACCGGATCCGTTTTTTTTAGCATTGACTTACATTAGCGCCGGATCGCGCCTGATGTCACTGCGTTGCATCCGTTTTTGGCCGGATCCGTCGGAATTGTACATTCGGCGGCCGGACAAGACGGTTTTTGTAACGTTTTTTTTTTTTTTCCGGAGGCACCTGACAGTGCCTGAATCGGCACTTCAGGCGGCCGGAAACAATGCAAACCTATGGAGCCGGACCAGATTTTTGACAAATCCGTCAGAAAACTGATCCGGAGTCCAAGGTTCTCTCTCTCTCTCTCTCTCTCTCTCTCTCTCCTCGGTCCGGACATTGATGTCTGTATTTTCAACATGGAAAAGCTTCTTTTTCCGGGTTCAAAAGGTCAGGCCGGATCAGGCGAAAAACCTGATCAGTTCCATCAGTTTTTTAAAATCAGCGCCGGATCCGTCCTATCAGGCATAAGACGGATCATGCCTGATTCAAAAGCTGATGTGTGAAAGTAGCCTTACCAGCAGTGTCATCACATCTGTAACCTATCAGTAAAGCTAAAAAATGTTGAGGACATAAAACTTGTTGGCAAAAAATCCCCCAAAACGTCACTGCTAAGTATAACACAAATAAATAAAAAAGTGTCGTCATTGGTAACTATAAATATTAGGACTTAGTCATGTTTCCACGTGAGCCGGCAGCCAGGAATCTGGAGCTTCTCTTGAAAAGAATTCAATAGTTACTCATCATCAGTGTATGGGAACTTCAGGGAGTTTACACTAATAACAGATGTCTAGAACATCCCAAATCCCATAGCAAGATATGGAAGAAAAAAGGCAGCACTCCTTAAAAAAGTTCTATGAACTAAAACGTTGCCATTTGGCTTAATAAAGTCACCTTTTTCAATTTGTTTGCCATGGAGTGCTACCTTTTTGTCTTATATTACCTATAGAACAAATTGGACATTTGTCTGGAGGCCTGGCACCCACTGTATGTAAATACTAAATGGTGCTGTTCCAAAAAAAATTATATGATTCAATGACATCCCTACATTGTATGTACATATACGTATACGAGTCCAGTGAGCGTTCTATTCAGAGATAGACAGTCTTTCCTGTCTGACTGTGCATGAAGAGCTACCTGTCAATCACTAGTAGGACAGCCACTAGACTCCTCCTATACACCAAATAATCAGGAATTCAATCAATGAAATCCAAGCTATACTGAATTTATCATTTTGTGTCAACTTCTTCTCTATTGCATGATCACACAGATCAGACTGCATGTACAACGTGACAGTTCCCTTCAATACTCCATATTACACAGAGCACATGGATACAACAGAGGGGGGTCTCCACTCAGGACACCTCTTATATGATAGAGAGCAGGGATGCTAACAGAAGGGAATTCTGCAATCCACGTACTATGGAAACAGTCATTAAATTTTGCCTTTGCCCCGAAAAAGTATAGGTGCAAAATACAGGACCTGGCTACGATCTTTCCACTGTGTAAACCACGGACACAGTGATGTCAGTTTCAATATTTTAAACGTGGTGGTTTTCATGTGAATATACCATGTAAATGAATTCTCATCAATTGCACTTTGAGACGTCACTGAACGCGTCCCAGTACAGAAATAACCTGCAGAAGTACGGACAAATGGGGACAAGTCCATGAAATAAATGGCTAGCTACATCTTTAGTAAATAAATGAAAGATCCAGAGCAGAAAGGTGGGCAGTTGGGACTTTCATAGGCACGGCTAGGATGCCATATACAGGTACTTTAAGTTTTCTCAGAACAAGGGCATAATTTAATGCATGTGCCTGTTTTGGTCATAAAGGTGTAACCCAATGAATAAACAGTGCTTACCCCAATGATGGTTGGAAGAAATCAAAAGCAAGTAAAATTACGAGTAGAACAATCCATCAGCGAAGAGGAGAGAGTTAATGGATTGGCTAAAAAGCATTAAGTTTTTGCCATTATCCCTAATCTTTGCTAATGGATCCTTCAAGAATAATTTAAAGCAAATCAGAAAAGATTAGAAAGGAGTATGGAAGATCTGAGCCTATGTATAACAAGGTTACTTACCCAAGGGGGCAGATACCATGTTGGGATGGGATACTTAGGGGTGCCATGCTGCAGTTAGGGTCACAAACTTAGGGATACAGCCCGAGAGGTACTGTGTACCCTAATATGTTAATGTCACAGCGTGAAAACAGGGACAGGTTCTCTGTTACAATCCAGCAACAATAAAATGTCTTCCTTCCTGGACCAATTAGAATTAACCATGGTAATAGTCATTATTATAGCATTATTGTATCCAAGATCATGAAAACCTACCGACTGAGGGAGTCTCCATAGAAAAACAAGAAAAGACCAATAACGAAGATGGCAACCAGCTTGGGATCAAAGTCTGCAAAACAGAAAGAAGGACACGTCAATGAAATATGTGAAAGGAATGACAGCATATGTAAACAGCCTGCGATCATTAATGGGTGAACAGAGGGTCTGTCAGCCATCAGTTCACAGCAGTAGTACTACCCAGTCTGTATTATAAAACAAAGAAAAGCACAGTAAAACAAACGTATAAAAGACGGATTTTGGTAAGAACTTACCTGTAAAATCCTTTTCAGCGAAGAAGGAAGGGAGACACACTAGTCATTACTAGTGGGTAGGCGGAGCCCACATAGGATAGAACACCTCAGATTAAAAAGAGTGTTGACCGGCCCCTCCAGCTTGGGCTCCTCCTACTCCAGCTCTCCAGTCCGTACACAAGCTAAGGAAGAGCAAATATCACCAGCGTAGCAACATAACCCCTTCTGAAGGACTTCAGAGAAAAAAAACAAGAAGACAGGTTATGCATATAGCCGAAAAAAAACACACAGTCCCAGGTACTACTCACTGAACCTGACCACTGCGATGAGCTGGCAATGCTGGAAAAGAGCCTTAGCGCGCCGACCTCAGCCCAGATAATCGCTATCAGAGAAGGGTCACGCCGCATCTGAAAACACAACAACACACTTCTGCCATGGGAGGGATGTGCGTCTCCCTTCCTTCTTCGCTGAAAAGGATTTTACAGGTAAGTTCTTACCAAAATCCGTCTTTCAGCAGCAGATGAAGGAAGGGAGACACACTAGTCATTACTAGTGGGACGTCCCAAAGCAGTCCAAAAATAAGGGTGGGCAAGAAAAAACCAACAGAGGCAGATACCCAACAACCTAAATAAATGCGCAACTAGCGCTAAATACAAGTTCACAAGAACTTTAAACTACAGCCGCCTGCAGGACCCTACGTCCTAAGGCCACATCAGCAGAAGCACTGACGTCCACCTTATAAAATTTCGTAAATGTGTGGACGGAGCGCCAGGTCGCCGCCCGGCAGAGCCGAGCTGCCGAGGCTCCTTGATGAAAAGCCCACGATGAACCCACAGCCCTCGTGGAGTGAGCTCGAATCTTAATTGGGCAAGGTTCGCCCTTAAGTCGGTAAGCCTCTAAAATGGCCGACCGAATCCAACGAGCTATAGAATCCTTGGAAGCTCGTTGCCCACGTCGACGACCTGCTGGAATCACAAACAGAGAATCCGACTTCCGAAAACTTTGAGTAATAGACAAATAGAACTTCAAAGCCCGCACTAAATCCAATGTGTGCAATATCCTGGTTAGCATGAAACTGTGACACCACTTTAGGTAGAAAATCGCCCCGTGTGCGAAGCACTACACGATCTGGGTGAAACTCCAGAAAAGGAGGCGAGCAAGAAAGAGCCGCCAACTCAGAAACCCTTCTCAAAGAAGTGACCGCCACTAGGAAGGCAACCTTCCAAGAGAGAAAGGAAAGATTAACAGAGTCCATAGGCTCAAAAGGCCCATGTTGAAGAGCCTCCAAGACAAGATTGAGCCGCCAAGGAGACACAAGCGCCTTCCGCGGCGGAAATTGACGGGTTACCCCGTGAAAAAAGGAACGTACGTCCCTACGCGAGGCGATAGCCTTCCGAAACAGCAAGGACAGAGCAGAAACCTGCCCTTTCAGAGTGCTAACTGCCAAACCCTTGTCCAGCCCGTACTGCAAAAAGGCCAACAAACTGGGAATGGAAAAAATCCTCGGGTTCCTAGAAGAACCCGAACACCACGAAAAGAAGGCTTCCCAAGTCTTGTGATAAATTCTAGTAGTAGCCGGACCTCTGGCAGCTCGCAGAGTGGCAATGACTTCGGCTGAAAAACCTTGACGGGTCAAGATTTTCGGTCTCAAGAGCCACGCCGTCAAACGCAGAGACTTCAGGTCCGGGTGACGAACGGGCCCTTGGGTTAACAGGTCCGGGCGAAGAGGAAGTGGAGGCGCTGCCAGAAGCGACACCAGTGTCGAGAACCACGTCCTCCTTGGCCAATCTGGGGCTATCAACATAGCCGGGACTCTCTCCAGTCTGATCCGACGCAACACCAGAGGAAGTAAGGATATCGGCGGGAACACATAGATTAGCTCGAATTGGTCCCAAGGAGCCACCAGAGCATCCACCGCCACAGCCTTCGGGTCCTTGTACCTGGACATGAACGTCGGTAACTTGGCATTGAACCTGGATGCCATCAAATCCACTTGGGGAGTTCCCCAACGGGAGCACAGCAGTGCAAAAATTTCCGGATGAAGACTCCATTCTCTGGGATCCATCTTTTCGCGACTGAGAAAGTCCGCTGTGATATTCTGAACTCCTGGAATGTGAATCGCAGAGATGGCTGGCACTCTGGCCTCGGCCCATACCAGAATTCGAGACACTTCCATCATGAGCCTGAAGCTCCTCGTCCCACCTTGATGGTTGATATACGCGACCGCCGTCGCGTTGTCTGTCTGCACTCGGACTGGTAGACCGCTTAAAGGGACCGTCCAGTGCTGGAGGCAAAGGAAAATTGCCCTCAATTCCAGGATGTTGATCGGCAGGACATACTCTTCCAACGACCTGAATCCAGAGATCGTTCCAGACGCCCCCCCAGCCTGTCAGGCTGGCATCGGTGGTTATGATCGACCACCTCGGAGGAAGGAAGGACTTCCCAGGGATAACGCTTCCGGACGTAACCACCATTCTAGAGACTCTCTCACCCTGTGGGAGATGATGACACTGCAATCCAGTGAAAACTGCGATCGATCCCAACGGTTCAAGATGAGCCTTTGGAGAGCCCTGGAATGAAATTGGGCAAACGGAATTGCTTCCATTGACGCCACCATCAAACCCAGAAGGCGCATACACCTTCGAAGGGACATTGCTGTCGCAGACTTCATAACCTGCACATGACGAAGAAGACTCGCTTGCTTGTCTGGAGGCAGAGACACCACTGCTCGTACCGTGTCGAAATGCATTCTCAAAAACAGGATTGACTGCGACGGTTCCAGAGACGACTTCTCCCAATTGACCAGCCACCCGAAGTCCTCCAGGAGCTGAAGGGATAGATTGCGAGCCGTCACCGCCTCCTCCTTTGAGGACGCCACAATCAAAAGGTCGTCCAGATAGGGAAGAATTGTAACCCCCTGTCTTCGCAGAATCGCCATGAGAGGAGCCAGAATTTTTGTAAAAACTCTGGGTGCTGAGGCCAACCCGAATGGCAGGGCCACAAACTGGTAATGGTCTGACTTATGGCAAAACGAAGGAAGCGTTGGTGGGCCCTTCCAATGGGGACATGCAATAAGCGTCGCGAATGTCGATTGACACCAAAAAATCGTTTTGCGACAAGGCCGCCACAACGGAGCGAAGTGACTCCATGCGGAATTTCCGGGTGCGGACATGCCGATTCAATCTTTTGAGATCCAGAATGGGGCGAAATTTGTCCTCCTTTTTGGGGACCACAAAGAGGTTGGAATAAAACCCTCTTCCCCGGTCCTCCGGTGGAACTGGTACCACCACACCCTTCTGAAGAAGGGAATCGACCTCCCGCAGTAGAGCGGCAAATAGCTCGGGCTCTGACGGAATGCGGGATTGACAAAAACTGTCTGGAGGTCGAGAAAGAAACTCTATGAAGTAGCCTGCCGACACAACCCGCATCACCCAGGCGTCCGACACGCGGGAAGTCCAAGTCGGTTCGAATTGGAGCAGGCGACCTCCCACTCGAGAGCCCTCGAGTGAGACCCTGGCGTCAGTCCGCCTTAGCGGGCTTTTTGTCAGCTTCCCGCTTGTCTTGGCGGAAGCTCTGTTTCCAGGGAGTGCGGGATTTCTGAGCGTTCTTTTTTCCTGAAAAAGAGGGACGACCCGATCCCCAAGAGGGCTGACCAAACCGTCCCCTGGACCGAAAGGACCGCCGACTACTACCGGCACTATGCCTGCCAGACGCAGAAGCCACAGCTCTTCGCTGCGGTAAAGCCGTTTCTTTTGCCTTTGCCTTGGCAATCAGCTCCGTGAGGTCAGATCCAAATAGCTGACCACCCTTGTAAGCTAAAGAAAGACGGATTTTGGTAAGAACTTACCTGTAAAATCCTTTTCAGCGAAGGAAGGAAGAGAGACACACTAGTCATTACTAGTGGGTAGGCGGAGCCCAGATAGGATTGACACCTCAGATTAAAAAGAGTGTTGACCGGCCCCTCCAGCTCGGGCTCCTCCTACTCCAGCTTCTCCAGTCGTACACAAGCTAAGGAAGAGCAAATATCACCAGCGGAGCAACATAACCCCTTCTGAAGGACTTCAGAGAAAAGACAAGAATACAGGTTATGCATGCAACAGAAAGAAACCACACAGTTCCAGGTACTACTCACTGGACCTGACCACTGCGATGAGCTGGTGATGCTGGAACAGAGCCTTAGCGTGCCGTCCTCAGCCCAGATAATCGCTATCAGAGAAGGGTCACGCCGCATCTGAAAACAACAACACACTTCTGCCATGGGAGGGAGCTGTGTCTCTCTTCCTTCCTTCGCTGAAAAGGATTTTACAGGTAAGTTCTTACCAAAATCCGTCTTTCAGCAGCAGATGGAAGGAAGAGAGACACACTAGTCATTACTAGTGGGACGTCCCAAAGCAGTCCAAAAAACTAAGGGTGGGAAAAAAACCAAAAGAGGCAGAATCCCAACAACTAGATAAATGTGCAACAGGCGCCAAATACAAGTTAACTAGAACTTTAAACTACGGCCGCCTGCAGGACCCTACGTCCTAAGGCCGCATCAGCGGAAGCACTGACGTCCACCTTGTAAAACTTTATAAACGTGTGGACAGAACGCCAGGTCGCCGCTCGGCAGAGCTGAGCTGCCGAGGCCCCTTGATGAAAGGCCCACGATGAAGCCACAGCCCTCGTGGAGTGAGCTCGAATCTTAATCGGGCAAGGTTCGCCTTTAAGTCGGTAAGCCTCCCAAATGGCCGACCGAATCCAACGAGCTATAGAGTCCTTGGAAGCTCGTTGACGACCTGCTGGAATCACAAACAGAGAGTCTGACTTCCGAAAACCTTGAGTAACAGACAAATAGAACTTCAAGGCCCGCACTAAATCCAATGTGTGCAAGGCCCGTTCCTTTGCATTCCTCGGGCCCGGGCAAAGCGAGGGCAACACAATATCCTGGTTAACATGAAATTGCGACACCACCTTAGGTAGAAAGTCGCCCCGTGTGCGAAGCACTACTCGATCCGGGTAAAACTCCAGGAAGGGAGGCGAGCAGGAAAGAGCCGCCAACTCAGAAACCCTTCTCAAAGAGGTAATCGCCACTAGGAAGGCAACCTTCCAAGAAAGTAAAGAAAGGCTAGCAGAGTTCCTAGGCTCAAATGGCCCATGCTGAAAAGCCCCAAGACAAGGTTGAGCCGCCAAGGAGACACAGGCGCCTTCCGCGGCGGAAACTGACGGGTTACTCCGCGAAAAAAAAGGAACGCACGTCCCTACGCGAGGCGATAGCCTTCCGAAACAGCAAGGACAGAGCAGAAACCTGACCCTTCAGAGTGCTAACTGCCAAACCCTTGTCCAGCCCGTACTGCAGAAAAGCCAACCAATTGGGAATGGAAAAAATCCTCGGGTTCCTTGAAGAACCCGAACACCACGAAAAGAAGGCTTCCCAAGCCTTGTGATAAATCCTAGTAGTAGCCGGACCTCTGGCAGCTCGCAGAGTGGCAATGACTTTGGCTGAAAAACCTCTACGGGTCAATATTTCGGTCTCAAGAGCCACGCCGTCAAACGCAGAGACTTCAAGTCCGGATGACGAACGGGCCCCTGGGTTAACAGGTCCGGGCGAAGAGGAAGTGGGAATGGAGGTGCTATGTCCTCCTTGGCCAATCTGGGGCTATCAACATAGCAGGGATTCTCTCCAGTCTGATCCGACGGAGCACCAGAGGAAGTAAAGATATCGGCGGAAACACATAGATTAGCTCGAATTGGTCCCACGGAGCCACCAGAGCATCCACCGCCACAGCCTTCGGGTCCTTGTACCTGGACATGAAGGTCGGTAACTTGGCATTGAACCTGGATGCCATCAAATCCACTTGGGGAGTTCCCCAACGGGAGCACAGCAGTGCGAAAATTTCCGGATGAAGACTCCATTCTCCGGGATCCATCTTCTCGCGACTGAGGAAGTCCGCCGTGATATTCTGAAACCCTGGAATGTGGATCGCAGAAATGGCTGGCACTCTGGTCTCGGCCCAAATCAGGATCCGAGACACCTCCACCATGAGCCTGGAACTCCTCGTCCCGCCTTGATGGTTGATATATGCGACCGCCGTCGCGTTGTCTGTCTGCACTCGGACTGGCAGACCGCTCAAAGGGACCGTCCAGTGTTGGAGGCAAAGGAAAATTGCCCTCAATTCCAGGATGTTGATCGGTAGAACAGACTCTTCCGATGACCATACTCCCTGAATCCAGAGATCGTTCCAGACACCCCCCCAGCCCGTCAGGCTGACATCGGTGGTTATGACCGACCACCTCGGAGGGAGGAAAGACTTCCCCAGGGATAACGCTCCTGGACGTAACCACCATCCTAGAGATTCTCGCACTCTGTGGGAAATGATGACACCCTCCATGGACGCCATCATCAAAACCAGAAGGCGCATACACTTCCGAAGGGACATTGCCGTCGAAGACTTCATAATCTGTACATGTCGAAGGAGACATGCCCGCTTGTCTGGAGGTAGGGATACTGTGTCGAAATGCATCCCCAAAAACAGGATTGACTGCGATGGTTCCAGAGACGACTTCTCCCAATTGCCACCCGAAGTCCTCCAGGAGCTGAAGGGATAGATTGCGAGCCGTCACCGCCTCCTCCTTTGAGGACGCCACAATCAAAAGGTCGTCCAGGTAGGGAAGAATCGTAACCCCCTGTCTTCGAAGAATTGCCATGAGAGGCGCCAGAATTTTTGTAAAAACTCTGGGCGCTGAGGCCAAGTCGAATGGCAGAGCCACAAACTGGTAATGGTCC
The DNA here is from genome assembly GCA_033576555.1 of Oophaga sylvatica. Classification (NCBI taxonomy): domain Eukaryota; kingdom Metazoa; phylum Chordata; class Amphibia; order Anura; family Dendrobatidae; genus Oophaga; species Oophaga sylvatica. The sequence continues at coordinate 120,709,956 of JARQOD010000002.1, read as the reverse complement.
TGACCTATGGCAAAACGAAGGAAGCGCTGGTGAGCCCTTCCGACGTGAACATCACCAAAAAGTCGTTCTGCGACAGGGCTGCCACAACGGAGCGAAGCGACTCCATGCGGAATTTTTGGGTGTGGACATGCCGATTCAATCTTTTGAGATCCAGAATATGGCGAAATTTGTCCTCCTTTTTGGGGACCATAAAAAGATTGGAATAAAATCCTCTTCCCCGGTCCTCTGGTGGAACCGGTATTACCACACCCTTCTGCAGAAGGAATTCGACCTCTCGCAGCAGAGCGGCAAATAGCTCGGGCTCTGACGGGATGCGAGACTGGCAAAAACTGTCCGGGGGTCGAGAAGAAAACTCTATGAAATAGCCTGCCGACACGACCCGCGTTACCCAGGTGTCCGGAACGCGGGAAAACCAAGTCGCTTTGAAATGGAGCAGGCGACCCCCACTCGAGAGCCCTCGAGTGAGGCCCTGGCGTCAGTCCGCCTTAGCGGGCTTTTTGTCAGCTTCCCGCTTGTCTTGACGGAAACTTTGTTTCCAGGGAGTGCGGGATTTCTGAGAGGACTTTTTTCCCGAAAAAGAGGGACGACCCGATCCCCAAGAGGACTGACCGAATCGTCCCCTGGACCGAAAGGACCGCCGACCACTACCGGCACTAGGCCTGCCAGACGCAGAAGCCATAGCCCTTCACTGCGGTAAAGCCGCTTCTTTTGCCTTTGCCTTGGCAATCAGCTCTGTGAGGTCAGATCCAAATAGCTGACCACCCTTGTAGGCTAAAGACAGCAAAACCTTGCTTGGAAACCGCGTCCCCGGTCCACTGTCTAAGCCACAGTGCTCTTCTGACTGTGACCGCCGAGGATTGCGCCCTGGACAACAGTGACGCAGTATCCAGACCTGCATCATAGCCATATCGGGCTGCAGTCTCCAACAATTCGAGAAGCCCATCTACCTCGGATAACGGAGATCTATTTTGCAACGCCGTCCGTATACGGACCAACCAGCTCAAGGAAGCTTTACAAGCACACATGGATCCTAGCAACGCTGAATCCATGACCCGCGGCCTTGAAGGTGGATTTCGCCGCCATCTCCGTTTTTCTGTCCAGCGGGTCCTGCAGACTAGCCTTCCCTTTAACAGGGAGCAATGAGGATTTACTAAACTGGGATAAAGGAACATCCACTTCAGGAGAAGGAATCCAATTATCAATCAACTCCGTAGAACACGGATATAGTGCCTCAAAGAACCGTGTCCCTTGAAAACGTTTATCTGGACACAGGCGTTCCTTCTCCACTGCCCCATTAAGCTCGTCCAGAGATGGTAATGCCGATCGCGACTTATGCGCCTCCTGATACATTCGGGCCGACTTACCAGGACGTCTAGTTACCTCCTCCGGTAACTGTAATGCCTCCCTCACGGCCTCAATAAAAGTCTCTGTTTGGCCCAAAAAAGAGGCAGAATGCCCCTGCCGATCCTCCTTATCCGAATCGGATAACTCCCCATCTGATCCGCATTCCATATCAGAGACCTCTGATTCGCTACGCGGGAAGGATGGTACCGGCCTGTGTCGCTTCCTGTCATGAGAGGATCTAGCTGACACCCAATGACCTAAAAGGTCAGACAGGCCATCAATAGAACGAGCGAGGACATCTATTTTGCCATCACTGCAACCTCCGACCGCTGCGCTTGATGCCGTCGAGGTCTGCGTATCAGATACGTGCGACTGATCCTGTAGCGGATCTGGGAGACGCCCTCACACAGTATACGGCAGGTCAAAACCTGTCAGTAACTAGAAAAAAGTGTGGTTTCTTAAGTGGACGAAACAAGAAACGCTGAAGGGTTAAAGCTCTTAAAGGGGAGAGCTACCCCAGCTGTCCCTCAATTTAAAATATCAGCAGAATATGTCAGCAGTATAATTAACCCTTTATGTTCTGATCCAAACTGGAATAGAACCTACGGCGGGTAGTTGCTGTATTCTTGCGCTGAAAGGGTTAACCATCTAATAGGGGTTAATGTCGCAGACTTCCCACAACCTCTTTAATGAAAAGGATGTGCGAGTCCCCTTATAAGATAACAGCTGCAGGACAGCGCAGTCTGCCACCCATTAGTGCTTCAGAAAGGCACCCGCGCTGTGGGGGTGAGGGGGTTAAGCTTCTGCCCAGACGGGTAGAAGCGACTCACCCAGCTGGTCGCGGTGTAGCGTCTTGCCGGGAGGGGAGGAGAGTGGAAGGCCCGAGGAAGCTTTCAGCCTGCTTCAGTAATGGCCGCCACGCTGTGCCTCCGATGCGCTCCATGAGAGAAGCCGGAAATGGAGACAGCAGTAAAGCGCGCGCTCAGAGCGCCGCGAAAATTCAAATAAAAGGCGCGCAACTCCTCTCTCCCCTGCTCCTATGTCCTGCAGGCATCCACCTGCGGACAAAAACACTAGTCACCTGACATGTATACATGTAACAGCGGCCGCTGAAGCACTCACAAACATTATTAAAAATGTGGAGTACTCACCAGCTGAGCGCCACAGGGACCCCCAGGGGTTTGTGGCGCTGTGCCTATCGCTTCCCCCAGGGCGGGGAACGCAGTGACCCCAGATGCGCGGTTTGCGTCCCCGCCAGGGAAGCCATCCTCATCCCCCAGGGCCGGCAGGGTTCTGCAGGGACCACCATACAGGGTAATACAGATCCGCCAAGGGAGAGGTGGGGGTCCAGCAGCGCTGAGACCCCTGAGACCTCAAGACCACTTCTGGTGATCCAAGTCTCTTGTCCGATGAAAATAAAAAAATCTTCTGAGGAGCTGCTTCAGCAGCGACTATCCTCTGAGACCTCAAATTTTAGACTGGAGAAGCTGGAGTAGGAGGAGCCCGAGCTGGAGGGGCGGTCAACACTTTTTAATCTGAGGTGTCAATCCTATCTGGGCTCCGCCTACCCACTAGTAATGACTAGTGTGTCTCTCTTCCTTCCATCTGCTGCTGAAAGCAAACCTTGCTTGGAAACCGCGTCTCCGGTCCACTGTCTAAGCCACAGTGCTCTCCTGACTGTGATCGCCGAGGATTGTGCCCTGGACAGCATTGAGGCAGCATCCAAACCTGCATCACTGCCATATCGGGCTGCATCCTCCAATGACTTGAAAAGCCCCTCTACCTCGGATAGTGGGGATCCATCTTGCCACGCCGTCCGTAGACGGTCTAACCAGCTCAGGGAAGCTTTACAAGCACACATGGATCCTAGCACTGCTCTGAATCCATGACCCGCGGCCTCGTAGATGGATTTCGCTGCCATCTCCGTTTTTCTGTCCAGCGGATCCTGCAGACTCGCCTTCCCTTTAACAGGAAGTAATGAGGATTTGCTAAGCTGGGATAAAGGGACATCCACTTCAGGAGAAGGAATCCAATTATCAATCAACTCCGTAGTACACGGATACAGCGTCTCAAAAACCGTGTCCCCTGAAAACGTTTATCTGGACACAGGCGTTCCTTCTCCACTGCCCCATTAAGCTCATCCAGAGATGGTAAGGCTGATCGCGACCTATGCGACTCCTGAAACATCCGGGCCGACTTACCAGGACGTCTAGTTACCTCCTCCGGTAACTGTAACGCCTCCCTCATGGTTCCAATAAAAGCCTCTGTACGGCTCAAAAGAGAGGCAGAGTATCCCTGCCGATCCTCCTTATCCGAATCGGACATCTCCCCATCCGAGCTTGAAGGGGAACCCTCCATGCCCGAAATCTCCGAGTCGCTACGCGGGGAAGATGGCACCGGCCTGTGTCGCTTCCTGCCATGAGAGGATCTAGCTGACACCCAATGACCTAGAAGTTCAGACAGGCCATCAATAGAACGAGCGAGGGCCTCCATTTTGACATCACTGACACCTCCGACCGCTGCGCTTGACGCCGTCGAGGTCTGCGTGTCAGATACGCGAGACTGATCCTGTAGCAGATCTGGGAGACGGTCCGCACCTGGACCCTGATCTGACATGCCCTCACACAGTATATGGCAGGTCAAAACCTGTCAGCAACTAGAACAGTGTGGTTTTCAAAGGCAAAACGAACGCTGAAGGGTTAAAGCTCTTAAAGAGAGAGCTACCCCAGCTGTCTCCCAATAAAGGGTTAACCGCAAAGAAGGGGTTAATGTCGCAGACTCCCCACAACCCTTGTTTAATGAAAAGGGTGTGCGAGCCCCAGGTGCCTCTTATGAGGTAGCAGCTGCAGGACAATGTGCCACATTAAACAAGAACGCCTACGAGATCGCTAACATATTGCGCTGATTTGTACATCGCAATAACCGCCCAAGTCGCTAAATAGATCGCTAACCACTTATGCGTCGTCAATGAGATCGCCCACTGTGGCAGCTACTAGCGACATTAAAACGATCACAAAAAAACAATCGCATTAGTATGCATCGTTATTGTGATCGTGAGCGGGAGCATTCAGTTGGCAGCACCTTCAGAAAGGTGCCCTGCGCTGTGGGGGTGAAGGGGTCAAGCTTCTGCCCTGAGAAAGGTAGAAGCGACTCACCCAGCTGGCCGCGGTGCAGTTTGTTCCTTTCGGTCGGTCGGGGGGAGCGGAGAGAGAGGAGCCCGAGGAGGCCGTCAGTAATGGCCGCCGTGCTTGAGGAGAGGAGCCGGAAGAGAAGAGGCATGGTAAAGCGCGCGCTCAGAGCGCTTCCTGCCCGCGAAAGACGGGAAAACATGAAGCCACGCCCCACGCCGGCTCAAAAAAATGGCGCGCGACTCACTCTGCTCCCCGCTCCCATGTCCTGCAGGCATCCACCTGCGGACAAAAGGACACAATCACCACACATGTGAAGCACTCAAACACATCAATAAAATGTTGAGTACTCACCCAGCTGAGCGCCACAGGGACCCCCAGGGATTTGTGGCGCTGTGCCCGTAGCTTCCCCCCAGGGCGGGGAACGCAGTGACCCCAGAAGCGCGGTTTGCGTCCCCGCCAGGGAAGCAATCCTCATCCCCCAGGGCCGGCAGGGTTCTGCAGGGACCACCTTACAGGGTAATACAGATCCGCCAAGGGAGAGGTGGGGGTCCAGCAGCGCTGAGACCCCTGAGACCTCAAGACCACGGGGGTCCATGTCCCTGTCCGATAAAAATAAAAAAATCTTCTGAGGAGCTGCTTCAGCAGCGACTATCCTCTGGGACCTCAAATTTTAGACTGGAGAGCTGGAGTAGGAGGAGCCCAAGCTGGAGGGGCCGGTCAACACTTTTTAATCTGAGGTGTTCTATCCTATGTGGGCTCCGCCTACCCACTTGTAATGACTAGTGTGTCTCCCTTCCTTCATCTGCTGCTGAAAATACTCTTCTAAAAAAGTAACAGTAAACAGCAAGTGCTAGTAAAAAGATGATAAAACACAGGGTATTTGGTTGATACTTTTTTTTGCAAAAAATGTATACTAAGCCGCTCTACCAAACGTCAAGGTATACCCATATCAGAACAGTCCCTGACTAATGTGTTTAATCCCTAACCGATGTATTTAAAAACCTGTTCATGTGAATAGTACCTATATGACCAGGATTCAGAAAGGTAATGTCCAATGTGGACACGCTGCAGAGAACGGCCTTTATGTGCATGGCTCACAAAGGAGGGGCGGAAAACTGCTTAAACACATGTGTTTTTCTATGTGTTAGGCCCGGGGTCACACTGGCGACAGAATCGGACGACTGCAATGCGATGAAATATCGTATTGCAGTCTGCCGTATGTTAATCTATGGAGCAGCTCCCAGTATCCGTTATTTTGTGGTCCGTTTTAAACGTCCGTGTGCAATCGCAGCATGCTGCGATTGTCACCGATTGTGGGTCGACTATCGCCAATGCAAGTCTATGGGAGCGATGAAAAATCGGATTACAAACGGACTGCACGTGTGACTTGCGATTAAATCGCATCGGTGTCCTTTAGAAAAGCCGGCAATTCATCCCCGGCTATACTGTAAAATCACACTGACAGCTTTAATAAAGAATAGATATATACACATAGAATACATATATATATGTCATTGTGACATATATATATATATATATACATATATTTATAGTTCCTAGACTTCTACATACTGTACTAGCCGCTAATTCAATTGCCGGCTTTTGTGAAATCACAGAAGCCGACATTAAATGATACATTGTTTCCACACAGTTAACCATGTCATTTCCTGTATTTTGATATTTGTTTAGAACTTACAATTACATGAGTGTATTTGTGCAAAATCTCAGACATGTAGGGGTTAATTAAAGGTGTAAATTCGTTGAAAAAAAAATGCGTGGGCTCCCGCTGTATTTTCTCCACTAGACAGACAAAGCAAGCGAGTGGGGGCAGATAATAACAGCCTAGGGAGGGTACATATTTTTAGTGCCCCCCCTGGCTACTAACATCTGCCCCCAGACACCCCAGAAAGGGCAAATCTATAATTAGATTCGCCCTTTCTGGCACTTTGCCCGTCTATTCCCATTGCCCTGTAGCGGTGGCGAATGGGTTAATAAGGCATTAATGTCACCTTAGTATTGAAAGGTGACCTTAAGGCAGGTTAATAATTGAGAGCTGTCAATTAGACAACTATCAATTATTAATCCTATTGAAGTAAATAAAAAAAACACAAACACACTTTAAGAATAAATAATTTTAATGAAATAAAAACACATCTTTTTGACCATCTTTTATTTCACTCTTAATCCGTTCGAAGCCCTTGTTCTTCTATAATAAATATAAAATAATAAAACAACATTATTCTTACCTATCTGGCAATCTGTCACGTCCCACGATGTAATCCTTCACAAAGGGTCAGATAAGCAGCGCAAGTAATCCTGCGTGCTCATCTGATAGCTCCTGAATGAATGAGCTTATCTCCTGCCGACAGGAGAGGATGTGATTCATGAATGAAGCTTAATTGATTGTATCCACTTTCACCTTAGGTCAGGTCACTCAAGTGAAAGTTGTAATAAATCAATTAAGCTCCATTCATGAATCTATTCCTCTCCTTTCGCTGGGAGAGTAACTGATTCATTCAGGGGAATACAGGTCTGAGACAGCATTATTAGCTCTCTGCGACCTGTAACCTGTTAACCCTTTCTGATGGATTACACCGTGGGACCTGACTGTACATCGGATTGGTAAGAATCATTTTGCTTTTTTTTGTTTATTTTTATTACAGGAAATGGTTTTAGCAGGAAAATAAAATATGGTTAAAAACTGTGTGATTATTTCATTAAACTTCTTTATTATTAAACTGTGTGTGTTTCATTTTTCTATCATACAATAGGATTAATAATTGATAGTTGTCTAATTGACAGCTCTCAATTATTAACCTGCCTTAAGGTCACCTTTCAATACTAAGGTGACATTAAGGTGAGATTATTAACCCATTCGCCACCGCTACAGGGCAATGGGAATAGACGGGCAAAGTGCCAGAAAGGGCGAATCTAATTATAGATTTGCCCTTTCTGGGGTGTCTGGGGCAGATGTTAGTAGCCAGGGGGGCACTAAAAATATGTACCCTCCCTAGGCTGTTATTATCTGCCCCCACTCGCTTGCTTTGTCTGTCTGGTGGAGAAAACACAGCGGGAGCCCACGCATTTTTTTTCAACAAATTTACAACTTTAATTAACCCCTACATGTCTGAAATTTTGCACAAATACACTCATGTAATTGTAAGTTCGAAACAAATATCAAAATACAGGAAATGACATGGTTAACTGTGTGGAAACAATGTATCATTTCATGTCGGCTTCTGTGATTTCACAAAAGCCGGCAATTGAATTAGCGGCTATAACAGTATGTAGAAGTCTAGGAACTATAAATATATGTATATATACATGTCACAATGACATGTATATATTATATATATATATATATATATTATATATATATTGTGTTCTATGTGTATATATCTATTCTTTTTTTGTGATTGAAATACTATTCTTTTGGATCCATTATATGTCAGCTTTGCAAGCCAGCGAGAAATTCTCGCAAGTCAGATGAAAATCGGATGTTACAAGGTACACACACATGCGACTAAATCGCATCTTTGAAGGAAAATCGGATGCCAGAAGGATGTGTGATGTTTGCATTTTGATCCGACAATCGACCGTCTAAAACGGACCGATTTTTTGTCGTTGTGTGTGACGCCGGCCTCAGTCTTTCAGTGGTGTGAACACTGTCCCTACAGGCTTGTTCACTGTGTGCATGGCTCATGTGTTGGCATCCAGTTTGTATTATGCCAGCTGTACCTGGGGCCTCTGACTTTCTGGGCAATTTAAGAGTCTTAGAACGCAACAAAAACGACTAAGATTTATATTCCCTTCCTAAATATTGCAGATAACTAACTTAAAAGGGAATCTGTCACCAGGTTTTTGTTATGTAATCTGAGAGCAGCATAACTTAACGTAGCTGATACCCTGATTCCAGTGATGTATCACTTACTAGGGTGTTTGATGCAGTTTCAACACAATCAATGCTTTATCACCAGGAGTTTATAAGTAAAGGACTAGGTGTCACATGCCATGTTGTCCTCCTGGTGTATAACACCGCCCCCACACAGAAAGCTGCTAATCAGTGGGGTGGGCGTGTTATACGGAGCTGAGCATTCAGAGCATAGAAAACAAGGATCAAAACTAGAGCAAGCAGCCCAGGTATGTGAGACTGGTGGAATCAGGGTCTCTGTCCTTACATCATGCTGCTCTTAAATTACAAAGCAAAAACCTGCTGACAGATACCGTTTAAAAGTAATGCCTCATGCCAGGACTGTAAGTGTTAGCAACTGACTAACAGAGAACCCCCTCTAAAATGTCCAACGATTTTGTAAAAGCAAGGTAAGGATGCAATTCGCATAAAGCACATTTCTGTATGCCTTAAGGTACTGCCACACTAACAATCCCGTAGCGATCACTATAAGACGCATACAATGCGATCGCTAGGGATTGTTTCTATACGCTAAATGCTACCGCATTTAGCGATATAGTTAACGACGCTATCGCCGTTAGCGATCTTCTTAACGACTTTAGCGTACAAAGTACCGCTAATCGTTAAAAAGGTGCCACACAGCGATTAGATACTACCCAGCGGGAGCGCCACGATGAAATAGGGTCCGGAACGATTCCAGGACGAGCGAGATCACAGCAGGAAGCTCGTCGCTGGAAGCTGCGCACTGAACAATATCGCTAACGGATCGCTAAATAGTGAGTTTTTAGCGATCTCGTTAGCGAATGTTTAGTGTGGCATACCCTTCAGACAAGCCCTGTCCATATCAGTTAGGTTATGCAAGAGGGTAGGAGATGCCATAGGAGCCAAAGAGGAGATGTCTTACAAAAAGCAGCAATCCTTATACAACAAGAGTGCCAACATAAGGCCCTCAGTGCCTTTCTGTGCGTCCCTCTACGATCTGGACACAGACAGGCCTGACAGTGTATTGTCCATGTTAGGGAGCAGAGTAATGTCAGGTAGCACCTTTGGGATGGGTAACTATTATTGGTGCACTGTCTGGCCATGTCACCATCCAGGTAAGGAGATGAAGTAAAGACGTGGCTGTGCATAAATGCTGCTACAATCATTGCAGATTATGGGAGAAGGGAAAAATGTGACTGTCAGCGTCTCACATAAACTACACTGGGCAAAGCTGAACCTGTGGCCTCTTCCTTTCTGGATGGTAATCCTAAAAATGGAATCAGCACCTATTAGATATGTTCTGATGTTTCAATGAAGTCAATTGGGTTGGTTCAATCTGGCAATGTGGTCCTTAGACCAAAAAGATTGTACACCCCTGCTCTAGAGTGTCCATTTTGTCTTGCATTAAATGTATGACCCATTGATTTCAATGTTTGAAACATTTCCCTTCAGTCGCACAGCCACAAAGGTGGAAGTGACCGTGTATGCCAGCGTTATCAGCTGATTGTGAGAAGGCCAATAACCACCAAGCCTATAAAAGGAACAAGTTTAAAGAAGCACTTCCATCAAAGTTTTATCCTCCTAATACATTGCAATCATCAGATTATATGGCACTGTGTACTTACAATTGCTCATTTTGTCTTTCTACCCAACTAATTGTTCTCTTGTGTCAAAATATTAAAGGGGCACTTCATAGATAATACGACAACCAATCTTATACAAGTACATACAGGACAAGGAAGAGATCCTACAGAGTATGAATAAAATAATTTTATTAATCAATATCCCCTCATCCCCGGAAGAAGCTGGCGGCAAAACGCGAGTCGGGGTGAGGGTACGCCAGGAGCACTCTTTCCACAGGTAATTACTTCGGTATACGGTATCTGCCTTGTTTATGTATGGATGGGGACAACTTCCCTAGATTAACCCCTTCACCCCCAAGGGTGGTTTGCACGTTAATGACCGGGCCAATTTTTACAATTCTGACCACTGTCTCTTTATGAGGTTATAACTCTGGAACGCTTCAACGGATCTGCGCGATTCTGAGATTGTTTTCTCGTGACATATTGTACTTCACGTTATTGGTAAAATTTCTTCGATATAACTTCGTTTATTTTTGAAAAAAAATGCAAATATGGCGAAAATTTTGAAAATTTTGCAATTTTCAAACTTTGAATTTTTATTCCCTTAAAACAGAGAAATATGTCACACAAAATAGTTAAGAAATAACATTTCCCACATGTCTACTTTACATCAGCACAATTTTGGAATCAAAATTTTTTTTTCTTAGGAAATTATAAGGGTTAAAAGTTGACTAGCGATTTCTCATTTTTACAACAAAATTTACAAAGCCATTTTTTTTAGGGACCACCTCATATTTAAAGTCACTTTGAGGGGTCTATATAGCAGAAAATACCCAAAAGTGACACTATTCTAAAAACTGCACCCCTCAAGGTACTCAAAACCACATTCAAAAAGTTTATTAACCCTTCAGGTGCTTCACAGGAGCTGAAGCAACGTGGAAGGAAAAAATGAATATTTAACTTTTTAGCCACAAAAATGATCTTTTACAAACTTTTTTTTTATTTTCACAAGGGTAAAAGAAAATGGACAGATAAAGTTGTTGTGCAATTTCTCCTGAGTACGCCAATACCCCATAAGTGGGAGAAAACCACTGTCTGTGTGCACAGCAGAGCTCATAAGGGAAGGAGCGCCGTTTGACTTTTTCAAACTAAAATTGGCTGAAATTGAGATCGGACGCCATGTCGCGTTTGGAGAGCCCCTGATGCGCCTAAACAGTGGAAACCCCCACAAGTGACACCATTTTGGAAACTAGACCCCCTAAGGAACTTATCTAGATCTGTTGTGAGCACTTTGAATCCCCAAGTGTTTCACAAAAGTTTATAATGCCTGGGTGTGAAAAAAAAAAAGAAACAATTTTCCACAAAAATGATTTTTTAGTCCCAAATTTTTGATTTTTCCCAAGGAAATTGGACCCCAAAAGTTGTTGGCCAATTTGTCCTGAGTACGCTGATACCCAATATGTGGGGGGGGGGGGAAACTGTTTGGGCGCACGGCAGGGCTTGGAAAGGAAGGAGTAACGTTTTGGAATGCAGACGTTGATGGGGGTCATGTTCCGTTTGCAGTGCCCCAGATGAGCCTAAACAGTAGAGACCCCCCACAAGTGACCACATTTTGGAAACTAGACCCCCTAAGGAACTTATCTATAGCTTTGGTGAGCACTTTGAACCCCCAAGTGCTTCACACAAGTTTATAATGCCCGGGCATGAAAATAAAAAATCCTATTTTTTTCCCACAAAAATTATTTTTAGTCACTAATTTTTTATTTTCCCAAGGGTAACAGGAGAAATTGGACCACAAAAGTTGTTGTCCAATTTGTCCTGAGTACGCTGATACCCAATATGTGGGGGGGAACCACTGTTTGGGCGCACGGCAGAGCTCGGAATGGAAGGAGCACTATTTGACTTTTTCCAACCAAAATTGGCTAGAATTGAGATAGGACGCCATGTTGCATTTGGAGAGCCCCTGATGTGCCTAAACAGTGGAAACACCCCACAAGTGACCCCATTTGGGAAACTAGACCCCCTAAGGAACTTATCTAGATCTTTGGTGAGCAATTTGAACCCCCAAGTGCTTCACACAAGTTTATAACGTAGAGCAGTAAAATTAAAAAATCATATTTTTTCCACAAAAATGATCTTTTCACCCCAATTTTTATTTTCCCAAGGGTAATAAGACTCCAAAAGTTATTGTGCAATTTGTCCTGAGTACGCTGATACCCCATATGTGGGGGTAAACCACTGTTTGGGTGCATGGCAGAGTTTGGAAGGGAAGGAGTGCCGTTTGACTTTTTCAACGCAGAATTGGCTGGATGCCATGTCGTGTTTGGAGAGTTCCTGATCTGCCTAAACAGTGGAAACCCCCACAAATGACACCATTTTGGAAACTAGACCCCTCAAGGAACTTATCTAGATGTGTAGTGAGCACTTTGAACCCCCAAGTGCTTCACAGAAGTTTATAACGTACAGCCGTAAAATAAAATTTATTTATTTTTTTTACAAAAATGATTTTTTCGTCCCCAATATTTTATTTTCACAAGGGTAACAGGAGAAATTGGACCCCAAAAGTTGTTGTCCAATTTGTCCTGAGTATGCTGACACCCAATATGTGGGAGAAAACTACTGTATGGGTACACGTTGGGGCTCGGAAGGGAAGTAGTGACGTTTTGGATTGTAGACTTTGATGGAATGGTCTGGGGGTGTCATGTCGCATTTGGAGAGCCCCTGATGCGCCTAAACAGTGGAAACCCCCACAAGTGACCCCATTTTGGAAAATAGACCCCACAAGGAACTTATCTAGATGTGTGGTGAGCACTTTGAACCCCTAAGTGCTTCACAGAAGTTTATAACGAACAGCCGTAAAAATAAAAAATATTTTTTTTTTTTACAAAAATTATTTTTTTCGCCCCCAATATTTTATTTTCACAAGGGTAACAGGAGAAATTGGACCCCAAAAGTTGTTGTCCAATTTGTCCTGAGTACGCGGATACCCAATATGTGGGAGAAAACTACTGTATGGGTACACGCTGGGGCTCGGAAGGGAAGTAGTGACGTTTTGGATTGTAGACTTTGATGGAATGGTCTGGGGGCGTCATGTCGCATTTGGAGAGCCCCTGATGCGCCTAAACAGTGGAAACCCCCCACAAGTGACCCCATTTTGGAAAATAGACCCCACAAGGAACTTATCTAGATGTGTGGTGAGCGCTATGAAGCCCCAAGTGCTTCACAGAAGTTTATAACGTACAGCCGTAAAAACAAAAAAAAATCTTTTTTTTTTTAAAAATTATATTTTTGCCCCCAGTTTTTTATTTTCCCAAGGGTAACAGAAGAAATAGGACAAATTGCACAATAACTCTTAGGGTCCAGAGTACGCTGATACCCCATGTGGGAGTAAACTACTGTTTGGGCGCATGGCAGAGCTCAGAAGGGAAGGAGCACCGTTTGACTTTTTCAACACAGAATTGGCTGAAATTGAGATCAGACGCCATGTCACATTTGGAGAGCCCCTGATGTGCTTAAACAGTGGAAACCCCCCAATTCTAACTCCAACCCTAACCCCAACACACCCCTAACCCTAGTCCCAACCCTAACCACAAACCTAAACCTAACACACCCCTATCCCTAATCCCAACCATAACCCTAATACTAACTTTAGCGCCAACCCTAACCCTAACTTTAGCCGCAACCCTAACCTTAACCATAACCCTAATGGGAAAATGGAAATAAATACATTTTTGTAATTTTATTATTTTTCCCTAACTAAGGGGGTGATAAAGGGGGGTTTGATTTACTATTTATAGCGGGTTTTTATGATTGGCAGCTGTCACGCTAAAAGACGCTTTTTATTGCAAAAACACGGATTTTGGTAAAGACTTACCTGTAAAATCCTTTTCAGCGAAGGAAGGAAGAGAGACACAGTATTCATTACTGATGGGTAGGCGGAGCCCCAGATCAGGATGTTACCTCAGATCAAAAGAGTGATGACTGGCTGGCCCCTCCAGCTCGGGCTCCTCCTACTCAGCTCCAGTCGTATCAAAGCTTTTAGGAAAAGAGCCAAGATCACCAGCGGAGCAACATAACCCCTTCTGAAGGAACTTCAGAGAAAAAACACAAGGATACAGGTTATGCATGCAAAGAAAGCCAAAAACCACAGAGTTCCAGGTACTACTCACGGAACCTGACTACTGCGATGAGCTGGCGATGCTGGAACAGAGCCTTAGCGCGCTGACCTCAGCCCAGATAATCGCTATCAGATAAGGGTCGCGCTGCATCTGAAAACATCAACACACTTCTGCCGTGGGAGGGTGCTGTGTCTCTCTTCCTTCCTTCGCTGAAAAGGATTTTACAGGTAAGTCTTTACCAAAATCCGTGTTTCAGCTGCAGATGAAGGAAGAGAGCCACAGTATTCATTACTGATGGGACGTCCCAAAGCAGTTCAAAAATAAGGGTGGGAAAAAACCAACAAAAGGCAGAAACCCAACAACCTTAACAACAAAGCGCAACCAGCGCTAAACACAAGTTCATCCAGAACTTTAAACTACAGCTGCCTGCAGGACCCTACGTCCGAGGGCTGCATCAGCGGAAGCACTGACGTCCACTTTATAAAACCTTGTAAACGTGTGGACAGAACGCCAAGTCGCCGCTCGGCAAAGCTGCACTGCCGAAGCACCTTGATGAAAAGCCCACGATGAAGCCACAGCTCTCGTGGAATGGGCTCAAATCTTAATCGGGCAAGATTCACCCCGAAGACGGTAAGCTTCCAAAATAGCTGACCGGATCCAACGAGCTATAGAACCCTTGGAAGCTCGTTGACCACGCCGACGACCTGCCGGAACCACAAACAGGGAGTCCGTCTTACGAAAACCTTGAGTAATAAATAGATAAAACTTCAAGGCCCGCACTAAATCCAATGTGTGTAAATCTCGCTCTTTCGTATTCTTCGGATCCGGACAGAGTGAAGGCAACACAATATCCTGGTTAACATGAAATTGTGACACCACTTTAGGCAAAAAATCACCCCGAGTGCGAAGCACTACACGATCCGGAAAAAACTCCAGAAAAGGAGGCGAGCAAGAAAGAGCTGCCAATTCAGAAACTCTCCTCAAGGAAGTGACTGCAACAAGGAAAGCCACCTTCCAAGAAAGTAAAGAAAGGCTAACTGCCAAACCCTTGTCTAGCCCATGCTGCAGAAAAGCCAACAGGTTGGGAATGGAAAATTTTCTCGGGTTCCGAGAAGACCCCAAACACCACGAAAAGAAGGTTTCCCAAATTTTGTGGTAAATCCTAGAAGTAGCCGGACATCTTGCAGCACGAAGGGTAGCAATGACCTCGGCTGAAAAAACCTCTACGGGTCAAGATTTCGGTCTCAAGAGCCACGCCATCAAACGCAGGGACATCAAGTCCGGATGACAAATGGGCCCCTGAGTCAACAAGTCCGGTTGAAGAGGGAATGGAAACGGAGGTGCCGCCAACAGCGACATTATTGTCGAGAACCACACCCTTCTTGGCCAGTCTGGAGCTATCAGAATAGCTGGAATTCTCTCTAGTCTGATCCGACGCAGCACTAGAGGAAGTAAGGATATCGGCGGGAATACATAGATCAGCTCGAACTGATCCCACTGAGCCACTAGAGCATCCCACCGCCACCGCCTTCGGGTCCTTGTACCTGGACATGAATGTCGGTAACTTGGCATTGGACCTGGATGCCATCAAATCCACTTGGGGGGTTCCCCAGCGAGAGCACAGTAGTGCAAAGACTTCCGGGTGGAGGCTCCATTCCCCGGGATCCATCCTTCTGCGACTGAGAAAGTCCGCTGTAATATTCTGAACCCCTGGAATGTGAATCGCCGAAATGGCTGGTACATTGGCCTCTGCCCAAATCAGAATTCGGGACACCTCTACCAAGAGTCTGGAACTCCTTGTCCCACCTTGGTGATTGATATACGCGACAGCCGTCGCATTGTCTGTCTGCACACGGACTGGCAGACCGCTCAAAGGGACCGTCCAATGTTGGAGGCAAAGGAAAATCGCCCTCAATTCCAGGATGTTGATCGGAAGCACAGACTCTTCCGGTGACCATACCCCTGAATCCAGAGATTGTTCCAAACACCCCCCCAGCCCGTCAGGCTGGCATCGGTGGTTATGACTGACCACTTCAGAGGGAGGAAAGACTTCCCCAGGGAGAATGCCCCTGGCCGTAATCACCATTCTAGAGAATCCCGCACCGCGCGAGAAATGGTGACACTGCAATCCAGCGATTGCGACTGATTCCATCGACTCAAGATGAACCTTTGAAGAGTCCTGGAGTGGAACTGGGCAAAAGGAATTGCCTCCATGGACGCCACCATCAGTCCCAGAAGACGCATACACTTCCGTAGGGACATTGCCGTTGAGGATGTCATAATCTGTACATGTCGAAGAAGACATGACTGTTTGTCTGGTGGTAGGGAAACTACCGACCGAAACGTGTCGAGATGCATTCCCAAAAAGAGAATTGTCCTCGATGGTTCCAGGGACGACTTCTCCCAATTGACCAGCCAACCGAAGTCTTTCAGAAACTGAAGAGACAAATCCCGAGCCGTCAACGCCTCCTCCTCCGAGGAAGCCACGATCAAAAGATCGTCCAGATAAGGGAGAATCGTAATCCCCTGTCTTCGAAGGAGTGCCATGAGGGGCGCCAGAATTTTTGTAAAGACCCTTGGCGCTGAGGCTAAGCCGAACGGCAGAGCCACGAACTGGTAATGATTCTGACCTATGGCAAATCGAAGAAAGCGCTGATGAGCCTTTCCGATGGGAATATGCAAATAGGCGTCGCGAATGTCGATTGACACCAGAAAATCGTTCTGTGACAGAGCTGCCACAACGGAACGAAGCGACTCCATGCGAAATTTCCGGGCATGGACATGCCGGTTCAATCGCTTGAGATCCAGAATCGGGCGAAATTTGTTCTCCTTTTTGGGAACTATAAAAAGGTTGGAATAAAAACCTTTCCTTCGGTCCTCTGACGGAACCGGTATCACTACACCCTTTTGTAGTAGCGATTCGACCTCTCGCTGTAGAGCGACAACAAGCTCGGGTTCCGACGGAACGCGAGATTGACAAAAAACATTTGGGGGTTGAGAAGCAAACTCTATGAAATAGCCTGCCGACACTATCCGCGTTACCCAGGAATCTGGAACGCGAGCCATCCAAGTCTCCTTGAAAAGAAGCAGGCGACCCCCCACTCGAGAATCCTCGAGTGGACCCCTGGCGTCAATCCGACTTTGCGGTTTTCTTGTCAAGTTCCCGCTTGTTCTGGCGGAAACTCTGCTTCCAGGGGGTACGAGTTTTCTGAGAGGATTTCTTTCCTGAGAAAGAAGGACGACCCGATCCCACGAGGAGTGACTAGATCGTCCTCGGCCCCGAAAGGACCGCCGACCACTATAAACACCAGGCTTACTGGACACCGAGGCCATGGCCCTTCGCTGTGGTAATGCTGATTCCTTCGCCTTAGCCTTGGAAATCAGCTCTGTGAGGTCGGATCCAAAAAGATGGCCACCCTTGTAAGGTAAGGCCAACAACCCTTGTTTGGAAACTGCGTCCCCGGCCCACTGTCTGAGCCATAAAGCTCTTCTGACTGTGACCGCTGAAGCTTGCGCTTTGGCCAGCAGAGATGCCGTATCCAGACCGGCATCAAAGGTATAACAGGTTGCCGTTTCTAACCATTCACAAGTTTCCCGTATCTCAGATAACGGAGATTCATTTTGCAACTCCGTCTTCAGACGTGCCAACCAGCTTAGAGAAGCTCTAGCAGCACACATGGATCCTAGCACTGCTCGAAATCCATGACCCGCAGCCTCATAGCTTGCTTTTGCCGCCAATTCTGCCTTTCTATCCAAAGGCTCCTGTAAGCTCGCTTTTCCCTTAATAGGGAGTAGAGAGGATTTACTAAGCTGAGACAAAGACACATCCACTTCAGGAGCAGAAGTCCAATTAGCCTTTAACTCCGTAGAGCAAGGATAAAGTGTATCAAAGAAATGCGTTCCATGAAAACGCTTATCTGGACATAGACGTTCCTCCTCTATTACACCATTAAGCTCATCCAGAGCTGGCAATGTTGTGCGCGAAGCACGGGACTCCTGGAAAATGCGTGCTGATTTACCAGGACGACTAGTTACCTCCTCCGGTAACTGTAGTATATCTCTCATGGCTTCAATTAATGCCTCCGTACGCTTCGCCATAGAGGAACGCCCCTGCGGCTCGTCCGCATCTGAATCGGATATTTCTCCATCCGAATTTAAAGGGGAACTCTGCCCAATATCAGATACATCTGACTCGCTCCGTGTAGAGGCCGGTAACGGCCTGCGTCGCTTCCTCTGAGAGGAATTAGCAGACACATATTGACCTAAAAGGTCAGATAAGTTATTAATCGATCGAGCGATATCATCCAATTTTCCACCGCTGTCGACCGCAGCGCTAGACGCTGTGGAGGTCTGCGTATCTGATTGCCGCAATGGCACTGGGACGTGATCCGCGGCATCTGAACTCTGTTCAGACATGTCTCGCCTGTATGAGCAGGTCAAAGCGGTAATACCAGCAAAAAACTATGCGGTTTTTTTTTTTTTTTTTTTTCAAACGCTGAAGGGTTAACGCTCCACCAAGCAGAGTTACCCCAGCGGTATTCAGTCAGCAAATTTAGCAGGTAGAAATAACCCTCAAAGGGGTTAATATTGCAAACTCACCAAAATATAAATATATTTGTGAGCCCCAGCCAATTTTTATGTCTCTGATGAGACTGCAGCTGCAGGATAGCAATCGCTGCGCTGCGGGGTGAGGAATCCGCACTCACCCAGCTGGCCGTGGTGTCTATATGAGGAGGGGAGCGGTCCGAGGAGCCCAGGAGCCTGAGTAATGGCCGCCACAGTGAGGGGGTCGCAGGAGAAAAGCCAGAGCGCGCGTCTTCCTGCTCAAAAGACCGGGATAGATAGGCCACGCCCCCTGCTAGCTCAAATAATGAGCGCGAACTCTCCCCGCTCCTGCTCCCTCTCTGTCCTGCAGCTATCTGCCTGCGGACAAAAAATCACCACATCTTCATGTAGTAGCGCTGTCACAGCAGCGCTGAAGCATACTGACATTACATGTAGTAGCGCTGTCACAGCAGCGCTGAAGCATACTGACATTACATGTAGTAGCGCTGTCACAGCAGCGCTGAAGCATACTGACATTACATGTAGTAGCGCTGTCACAGCAGCGCTGAAGCATACTGACATTACATGTAGTAACGCTGTCACAGTAGCGCTGAAGCATACTGACATTAGTAATAGCGCTGCGCATTCAGACGCTAAAGCACTCACACATAATTATTATTAAAATTTGTGTGGAGTACTCACCAGCCAAGGCGCCACAGGGACCCTCAGGGGTTTCTGGCGCAGTGCCCATGCTTCCCCCCAGGACGAAGAACGCAGTGACCGCACGTGTGGTTTGCGTTCCCGCCAGAGAAGCTCTCCTCATCCCCCAGGGTCGGCAAGGATTCTGCAGGGACTTTGAGTAAATACAGATCCGCCAAGGGAGAGGTTGGGGTACAGCAGCGCTGATACCCCTGAGACCTCTAGACCAACTAGTGATCCAAGTCTCCTGTCCGAATATTAAAATAATAAAATCTTCTGAGGAGCTGCATTAGCAGCGACCATCCTCTGGACCTCAAATCTTAGACTGGAGCTGAGTAGGAGGAGCCCGAGCTGGAGGGGCCAGCCAGTCATCACTCTTTTGATCTGAGGTAACATCCTGATCTGGGGCTCCGCCTACCCATCAGTAATGAATACTGTGGCTCTCTTCCTTCATCTGCAGCTGAAAATAGTTTTTGCATCACCACATTTTGAGAGCTATAATTTTTACATATTTTGGCCCACAGGGTCATGTGAGGTCTTATTTTTTGCGGGACGAGGTGACGTTTTTATTGGTACTATTTTTGAGCACGTGACATTTTTTGATCGCTTTTTATTTCGATTTTTGGGAGGTTAGAATGAACAAAAATCAGCAATTCATGAATTTCTTTTGGGGGAGGCGTTTGTACCGTTCCGCGTGTGGTAAAATTGATAAAGCAGTTTTATTCTTCGGGTCAGTACGATTATGGCGATACCTCATTTATATCATTGTTTTATGTTTTGGCGCTTTTATAGAATAAAAACAATTTTATATAAAAAAAAATTATTATTTTTGCATCGCTTTATTCTGCGAGCTATAACTTTTTTATTTTTTCGCTGGTGATGCTGTGTGACGGCTCGTTTTTTGCGGGACAAGATGACGTTTTCAGCGGTACTATGTTTATTTATATCGGTCTTTTTGATCGCGTGTTATTCCACTTTTTGTTAAGCGGTATGATGATAAAGAACTGATTTTTTGCTTTGTTTTTATTTTTTTTTTTTAAGGGGTTCACTAAAGGGGTTAACTAGTGGGACAGTTTTATAGGGGGGGTCGTTATGGACGCGGCAATACCAAATATGTGTACTTTTATTGTTTTATTTTTTTTATTTACAGGAACAAATGAATTTATTGGGGAATATTTTTTTTTTTTATTTATTTTGGAATTTTTTTTTTTACACGTTTATTTTTATTTTTTTTACATTGTCCCAGGGTGGGACATCACTGTAAAATGTCAGATCGCTGGTCTCACAGTGTGCACAGCACTCTGTGAGACCAGCGATCTCACAGGCAGCTCTGCAGGCTTCTCAGTGCCTGCTGAGGAAGCCGCCTCCCTCCAGTACCCCGGCGCCATCTTGGATCCGGGTCCTGGGAGGGAGGAAGCCCTCAGAACAGCGCGATCACATCGCGCTGTTCTGAGGGTCTCAGGGGGGCGCGCAGGGAGCCCTCTCCCTGCGCGATCCTCCCCTGTGCCCCCAGTACACCGCGATCATGTTTGATCGCGGTGTGCAAGGGGTTAATGTGCCGGGAGCGGTCCGTGACCGCTCCTGGCACACAGTCCCGGGTGTCAGCTGTGATAATCAGCTGACACCCGGCGACGATCAGCTGCGCTCCCCCCAGGAGCGCAGCTGATCGCTATGACGTACTATCCCGTCCGTGGTCAGATTGTCACGGGTTTTATGGACGGGATAGTACGTCAGATGTCAGAGAGGGGTTAATAAGAGTTTGGGTCAGTTAATTATTGTCTACTCGGTTAGCTCTTGCCTTACCATGGAGTATTGTACCTTGATCTTGATTCTTATTTCCTTCTGTTCCACATAACTTTGGCAGCTGTATTTATTCTATTTATATCTTATTGACCCTGTGGAGTTACTATTTATTTATATAGGAAAGATGTGTATCTTCGTACCGTGTTAGCCAGTAGATAGAAAAATATTTAGACTTGAGAGTCCTCAGTGGTTGATACCTTTTAATGGCTAACTGAAAAGATGTTAACAGTCCAATCAGAGGGCAATACTTCTAGGGGCATCAAAACACAATAGCAGACTCCAATCAGAGGGCAATAAAACTCTCACTCCTTATCTATGAACTGTTCCAATATTTATGTTCATCCCTCTGCCATAATGACAGTTCTGCTTCACGTCACTTGTCTTACCTATTGCATTATTCTGTGTCCTGTTGTGTATAAATATGTGATTCTTCAGATTTTGTATTAGTCTTCGCCTGATGAAGAGACCTGAGTAGTCTCGAAAGCTTGCAATTTGTCACCATCTTTTCAGTTAGCCATTAAAAGGTATCAACCACTGAGGACTCTCAAGTCTAAATATTTTTCTATTTATTTATAGTGAGGGGCTTATTTGCTAGCAGTTCTTATTACCTCTATGTACACTGATTAATACTATATTTGCGTACCTATTATAGGTTTTCGCTGGATTTGTACCTACTTGGTATATTTCTCCCCATTGTGCTGTTATTACTTTTCTGCCCTCTTGTTTTGACATAGAGCTGGGCGTCCCCTATAACAGCATTCCTGCTTTATTACGTTTTATCTTTTAAATATTAATAAAATTATTGGTTTTAGTCATACTCTGTGGGATCTCAACCTTGTCCTGTATGTACATATATAGGATTGGTTGTCATGTTCTCTTTTCCATTAAGTCTATGACATGATGTGATTAAGAATTGATAATCTGAGTCCTTCTAAGCTTTATGTAGAAACAGGAGATCTCATTTCCCTGTATGACTCATGAGTCTCCGCAAAAGGGTGGAGGAGGGAGCAGCTGGGTCAGGAGTTGAAGAGGGGAATGATAAATGCAGGGACAAGATACTTACTGCTTGTACATAGAGCAGAGAAAATAATTAGTTGGGTAGAAAGGCAAAATGAGCAATTATAAGTACATAGTGCCATATAATATGGAGATTGCAATATATTAACCCCTTCAAGACCCTGCCCGTTTTCATTTTTGCGTTTGTTTTTTGCTCCTCTTCTTCTCAAAGCCATAGCTTTTTTATATTTCCGTCAATATGGCCATGTGAGGGCTTGTTTTTTGCAGGACAAGTTGTACATTTGAACGACACCATTGGTTTTACCATATTGTGTACTCAAAAATGGGAAAAAAATTCCAAGTGTGGTGAAATTGCAAAATAAAAGTGCAATTCCACAACAGTTTGTTTGATTTTTTTTTACCATGTTCACCAAATGCTAAAACGGACCTGCCATTATGATTCTTCAGGTCATTACGAGTTGATAAGACACCAAACATGTCTAGGTTCTTTTTATTTAAGTGGTGAAAATTTTTTTACAGTATATACTCATGTATAAGCCGACCCGTGTATAAGCCGACCCCCCTAATTTTGCCTAAAAAAACTGGGAAAACTTATTGACTCGCGTATAAGCCTAGGGTGAAAAATTATTATGCCCCCATATGATGCTCCACAGATTATGCCCCCGTATGCTCCAGATTATGCCCCCATATGTTCCACAGATTATGCCCCCATATGCTCCAGATTATGCCCCATATGTTCCACAGATTATGCCCCCATATGCTCCATATTATGCCCCCATATGTTCCACAGCTTATGCCCCCATATGCTCCAGATTATGCCCCCATATGTTCCACAGCTTATGCCCCCATATGCTCCATATTATGCCCCCATATGCTCCAGATTATGCCCCCATATGCTCCATAGCTTATGCCCCCATATGCTCCATAGCTTATGCCCCCATATGCTCCAGATTATGTCCCATATGTTCCACAGCTTATGCCCCCATATTATGCCCCCATATGCTCCAGATTATGCTCCATATGTTCCACAGTTTATGCCCCCATATGTTCCACAGCTTATGCCCCATATGTTCCACAGCTTATGCCCCCATATGCTCCATATTATGCCCCTATATGCTACAGATTATGCCCCATATGTTCCACAGCTTATGCCCATATGCTCCATATTATGCCCCCATATGCTCCAGATTATGCCCCATATGTTCCACAGCTTATGCCCCCATATGCTCCATATTAAGCCCCATATGTTCCACAGCTTATGCCTCCATATGCTCCATATTATGCCCCCATATGCTCCAGATTATGCCCCATAGTATAGGCCTCATATGCTGCTGCTGCAAAAAAAAAAAAATGACATACTCACCTCTCGTCGCTGGGGGCCAGGTGCTGGTGTCCTGAGCAGGCGGTGACAGCGGCGCGCTATGGGGGACAGGTGCCGGTGTCACCGCTCGCTCAGGACCCCGGCACCTGAGATATTTACCTGTCCTCGCTGCGCGCTGCTCCCTCGGTCTGTGAATGATCTGGCAGGGGGCGGGGCGCGCACTAACGACGTCATCGCGCCCTCTGCCTGATCATTCACAGCCAGAGGAGTCAGACCGAGGGAGCAACGCGCATCGGTGGAACGGGGACAGGTAAATATCGCTATACTCACCCCTCCGCCGCACGTCCCTGCAGCCTCTCCTCTTCTCCCGGCGCGCTCTGCAGCGCTTCAGTCCTGCAGCGGTCACCTGGTACCGCTCATTAAAGTCATGAATATGTGCATATTCATGACTTTAATGAGCGGTGCCATGTGACTGCTGCAGGAAGGAGCCGGAGATCGTGGGAGAAGCAGGGGGGCTGCAGAGACCGCGCTGACGGAGGGGTGAGTATGATCCGACACCCCCGCTCCCCCGCCGACCCCCGTATAAGCCGAGAGGGGGACTTTCAGCCCTAAAAAATGGGCTGAAAATCTCGGCTTATACATGGGTATATACGGTAAAAGTCTGCTAGAAAAAAATAAAAAATTGCACCATTTTCTGAGACCCGTAGCGTATCCACTTTTCGCGATCTCGGGTTGGGTGAGGGCTTATATTTTGCGTGCTGAGCTGACGTTTTTATTGATACCATTTTGGTGCAGATATGATCTTTTGATCACCCGTTATTGCATTTTAATAAAATGTCATGACGACCAAAAAAACAGGATTTTGGTTGCTTACCATAAAATCCGTTTCTCGGAAGCCTTCATTGGGGGATACAGGAACCATGGGTGTATGCTGCTGCCACTAGGAGGCGCTGACACTATGCATATGCAAAAAAGGTTGGCTCCTCCTCTGCAGTATACTCTCCACCGACTGGTAACAAGCAAATCAGTTAGTGAGAAAGCAGTAGGAGAACAACATGATAGAATAACAAACGGACAACTCAACTGTAACATAGCACACAGAAGAACAGGAGTTGTAGAAAAAAAAACATGGGAGGGTGCTGTGTCCCCAATGAAGGCTTCCGAGAAACGGATTTTACGGTTAAGCAACCAAAATCCTGTTTTCTCTATCGCTTCATTGGGGGACACAGGAACCATGGGACGTCCCAAAGCAGTCCATGGGGAGGGAAACAGCAGAAAACTATTCCGATCAAAGAGCTTACCACTGCTGCCTGCAAGATACTTCTGCCTAGGCCCGCGTTTACCGATGCAAAGTTGTAGGGCGGATGCCCCATGGTGTACCGCCCAGGAGGCGCCCACTGCCCGGGTAGAGTGAGCCTTAATCCAGGGGGCGCTCTCTACTAAACCAGTAAGCCTCCAAACTTACAGACCTGATCCAGCGCGCAATCGTAGCCTTGTAGGCGTGCATAGTCTGGATGACGAATAGGAGATCTGACTTCCTAAAGGAAGGGGTCTTAATGAGATAGATCCTCACTGCTCTGACCAGGTCTAGCCTGTTTAGTGAATGCTCCGGAGAATGAGTCGGAGCTGGACAGAAGGAAGGGAGGACAAAGTCCTCAAACAGGTGAAAAGTGGATACCACTTTGGGAAGGAAAGAAGGTGGAGGCCGCCGGTGGAAATAGGCCTTCCAGGTCCGATAATGAACCCTAGAAAACAACGGTTTTCTAGCCTGGGTCATGGTGCGTAACTCCCAATCAGAAAAAATGGACGCTCTTAGTACCGCGGTTTCAACAGCCACGCTGTCAAATGATCAACTGAGAACTCTGGTGGAAAATCAGTCCTTGTGACAGAAGATCTGGCCCGCCTGGGAGCCTCCAGGAGTGTCCGCCAGCAGTTTGACGATCTCTGCGAACCAAGACCTACTGGGCCAAACTGGTGCGATCAGAGAGACCGGCACCCCTTCCGCTTTGATCTACTTCAAAAGCCAGGGAAGAAAGGTAAGGGGAGCGCGAAGTGCGACCAGGCAATGGCCAGAGCATCGGCGACAGTGGAACCTTCCTGTACACCCGGAAAGGCATGAGATCCACGTCCGGTGTTCTCCATCGAAGACAGATCTGATAGAAGATCACCTGATGCAGGGACTGACTATGGATCATACAAAAAGGATTCTGCGTCCCCATGGAAGCAAATACTGAGCGGAGGGACTCCATCCCGAAAGGAACCAGGTGGACTCTCGAGATCAGAAACTAGAGATCCAGAGTGGGCCGAACCGCGTCGCCCTTTCTTGGCGCAACAAACACGTTCTAAATAGAAAACCTGTGAAGCATTCTTGTTTCGGTACGGGAACGATAATCCCCGTACTGAGTAGGGAGGCGATGGACGCAAAGAAACTCGAAACCAGAACGGGATCCTATTTGGAGGACGGGATTCGAATAACCAATCTCAGGGGCGCGAAGTGAACTCTACCTTGAGTCCTGATGATACAACCCGACCCCTGCGTCCTCTACCGAGGCGAGCTAAAAGTCCCTGAAAAAACAGGAAACAACCACCTGGCTTGGGAGATACGGTGGGCTCTGGATTCAAGTGATGCCGAGGAGGACCTGGCAGGTCCGGACCTGGTGGGGCTACCGTGGGAGCTATGAGGATGCCAGGGAGAATGCCTGACGGAAGTCTTCTTCCTGACTTTACAGGTCTGCGGCATGCGCTGACCGGAGGGATCCTCCGTCCCCGCCACACGGTGAAAAGGGCTGAAAGGAGCGGAACTGCCGCTTCAGAGGAGGCCTGCGAAGTTTGGACTGAGGAAGGAGGGAACTGGTGGCTCCAGATGCCTCCTTAATGATCTAGTCCATTCGTGGAGCCAAACAGGCTGTCTCCCTGGAAGGGGAGACAGGTAAGCAACCTCTTCAATGAAAGGTCCGCTTGCCATGCTTTGGCCAAATGTTCCTACGGATGGCCCCCATATTGCCAAATATGTCCCTGCATAGGGAGTCTGGTCTGCAAGGACGGCAAGCACGCTCGGCGGGACTCCCGCAATTATACCCTCACAAAGTTGTTTTAGCCCATCTGGCTATGGCCTTTGGTAGAGGCCGGGCATAATGTAGAAGCCGTCGTTCCCAAGGCGGATTTTCTCAGCGATCCTATAATTTTATCGTTGGAATCCTTGCGGGAAGCTGAATTATAAGGTAGGAGAACCATGTAGGTGCCTAGTCTGGAGACTGGCGGGTCCACAGCCGGGGAAGTCGTCCAGATAGCGGTGAGCTCAGGGGAGGAGGGGTATAAGATGCCGAGGCGCTTCCCTGTTTGAAAGCGTCTGGTCGAATTGTCCCTTTCCCTCGAGTATCTCCACAAATTCAGCTTGTGGGAGAAGACCTTGGAAGATAGTTTAGACCGTCTAAATGAAACCGCCTGATCTGCGAGTTTCGTAGAGGTACCTTAGATGCCTAGGGTCTGGTGGACCGCTGTAATCAGGCTCTGCACCATGTCTGTATGCTGGAGGCCTGTCAGGATCCAGTCCGACTAATGTTCTTAAGGCGCGTCCAAGGATGTCTCGGCTGATTCGGGAGAGCAGGATCCGGAAGAGGGATCTTGCCGAGCTCCTGTCTGGGTCTCTTGCGGCCTAAGTTGGAAGGGCCCGTGAAGAAACCTATGATCCACTGGCGACTGCGGGAGATGGAAGAGGCAAACTGTTTATTATGGACGCTGGGGTCTGTGCCACCCTGGTGAAATCCGCAACAGACTGCGACCAAGAGAGCCTGGAAAGGGGTCTCAGACTAGCCCGGGGCAGAAAGGGACTCCTGGTAGTGGGTACCGTGTGGTGCTGCAGACCTGGCAGAGGGGAGGGGGCTGACTTGAAGGGCTTAGCCATGGAGAGCAGACCCACTAACAGTCACCATTGTCAGGTTAACTCCCGGTATCCTGAAGTCTGCATCAAAGCAGGCAGGTATGCAGAGTTTCTGAGAGGGGAGAAGCCAAGCGACTAGCAGGGGACCCAGCTGGTGGGAAAAAAACGCGCTGCTGAGAGGAATCGCGCTCTCAGCAGTAGGCGCAGGGTCCGGAGGAGCAATATGGCGGCGGATCCAGACTACTGTGGAGGCTGAGAGCAGTAGGCGGAGCCTCACGCCGCGCCAGGAAGAGGAGAGGGAGAAGACGGGCGGGAGAATAGCCCGATCCAGAAACGCAGAGAAAGGGGGGCGGAGCCGGCGCTGTAACTAGGCCCGAAATGAAGCCGGGGCTAGAAACTAGGCCCGAGGGAAGCCAGGGCCTCAATTAGTAATCGCGGTCGCCGATGGGGGGGGGGGGGGGGCAGCGCGGAGGTCACCGGGTCGCATCTCAAGGACCCCCACAAGAAGGTGAGATACAAGGGGCCCCACAAGCGGCGCGATCGGGCTCCCGGAGCTGAAAGATGGCCCCAAAGAAGGCAAGGTGAAGCACGGGGCTTATAAACAAAAAAAAGGGGCTCCTCGGATCCCCCGGGTGAGCCCAAAGGAAGCGGAGAAAGGGGTCCCCTGATTGTTAACCTCTTCTCCCTCTTTGTCCTATAATTAATTTTTTCTTTTTTTTTTAAATAAAACTTCTCTTCTTAAATCTTCTTTTCTCCTTCGTCTCATTGGGGGACACAGGACTGTGTGACTGTGGGTGTATGCTACTGCCGCTAGGAGGCTGACACTAAGTAAACATAAAAAAGGTTAGCTCCTCCTCCGCCGTATACACCTCAGCACTGGCCGCAGGCAAACCCAGTTCTTGCTTAGTGTCTGATGGAGGCACACGTCTGGTTCTTTTTCCAGACCTTTTTTTTTTTTTTTTTGTCTTTCCCACGAAGACAAGATAGGGGCGACGGACCCTTTTGAAGGGGTCCGATCTCCCAAACCATCAACGGGCGAGCACGTGGAGTGAAGCCTCCACGTATCCTTTCCCGCAACGTGGGACATGATGCCGGACTCAGCCCTGACCACCCTAGAGTATTGAAACCCTAGGCTGTACAGTGGCAGGAGATAGTCCGTGCGGCCCCACTGCACCACCAATGCTAGACTGCGGTGCTGCAAGGAGGCGGACGGTCCCTCTCCTCACCCCCTGAAGGGGTGATGGAGTTAGGGTGCCTGCACCGTCCTTCTGTCATTTCACAGGCCCCCCTCCAATCTGAAGCTAAGTGGGGCCAGAAAAAGGACCCTCTGCGAACCCACCTTAAGGATGTCGTGGAGGAGGACCGGAAAGCTATGAACGGAGGTTGCTGGTAGCGTTGGAGCAGGGGAAAGGATACTCGTTTTCAGCCTGGCTTCAGTAAGACAGTCAAGTTCCTGGTTTGGGCCCCGCCCCCTTGGGGGCATCATCTTCCGGCGGTCCACCCCTTGTCTCCTGGACGGCCGCCGCCTAAAATTTAGGCCCCGGCTTCGGCCGGTGTTAGGCCTCAAATAAATTTAGTCCCCGGCTCCGGCTGGGGACCAGGTCGCGGCCTGCAATTTAGGCCCGGTTTAGGCCGGAGGGGGGCCGCGGTCTCAGGCCCCGCCTCCGGCGGCGTCATCTTCCGGCGGGCCCGCCCCCGACTCTCGGAAATTTAGGCCGCGGTTTTCTCCGGCGCTGGGCCGTGACCGCAAATTTAGTCCCCGGCTTCGGCCGGGGACTAGGCCGCGGCCGGAAGTGGTGTCTCCGGCATCTGACGGCGCTAGGCCGCGCCTCTCGACCCCGCCCCCTGTGGTCAGCTATATGAGCCACGCCTCCCTGACAGGGAGCGCTTTTTTTGAAAAGTCTGGAGCCTTTGCTCGTTTCTTTTGCGCTATCAACGCTGTTTAAGGATGTCCGGGGATACAGGACTGGGGTAAGTGCCACTACCTCCAGCCCGGCTCTCCACTTCGCTGCGCTCCGCTACCGCACCTCCGCATCGTCACAGCCAGATTGTTACAGCAGGGGGAAAGAGGCTCTGGACAGATACAGTATGTCCAGAAGAACTAAGGCTCACACGGTGCTGTATACCGCATGCATTGCCTGTAGATCCCCTTTTCCGCACGCCCAGTCTAATCGGGTCTGCGAAGCCTGTGACTCCGAACAGGCTCAGGAGCCCTCACCTATAGCCCAGCCCAGTGCGTCAGGTCCCAAGGAGTGGGCCCTATCTCTGTCTCAATCTATGGCATCATTAACGAGAGCAATCAAGTCCCTTCAAGCTCCCGATAGGAGCAGGGACAGTGGTTCACCCGTCTTGGCGACGTCTCAGGAACCTCCGGCCTGCAGGGGCCGCGCTCTCACCAGGCAGACGCAGGGGAAGCGAACTCACACTGCGTCGCCTATGCCGTCCAGGGCTTCGGCATCCTTCAGTTCAGCTTCTCGCTCTCCCTCACCTTTAGAGGCAAGTGATCAATATTCGGATTCCGATACTGAAGGGTCCCTCAATTTGGAAGCTCCAGGTTGTCAGGAGACAATTGACAGTCTGATTGAAGCTGTCAATCAATCTCTGGGGGTAGACGATGAATCCACCTTGGCCTCTGGTCATAAGGTGTCTTTCAAACGAGCCAGACAGAGCCATAAGGTTTTTGGTGCTCATCCTGAGTTTGAGGAGCTAGTGCAGCGCCACCGGGAAAAGCCGGACAAGCGCTTCGCAGGACAAAAAGCCCTTAATACCAGATATCCTTTTGCCCCTGAACTTCTGAAGAAGTGGGCGGAATCTCCTGCGGTCGACCCTCCTGTGTCGCGTTTGGCATCTAAGACGCTTCTCTCTCTTCCCAACGGTTCCTCGATTAAGGATCCAACGGATCGTCTGATTGAAAGTTTGGCCCGCTCGGTGTTTGAGGCATCAGGTTCTGCTCTCTCCCCTTCTTTTGCAGCCACTTGGGTTGCTAAGGCCATAATATCCTGGTCGGAGTCTCTAAATAGAGCTCTTCACGGTAGAGGTGCCGTCTGAGGTAACCGAGATCTCTAATCAGATAGCTCTTGCAGGAGACTTCTTAATTAATGCGTCCATGGATGCGGCAAATTGCGCAGCACTAGCTGCTGCTAATGCAATTGCTATCAGAAGATCCTTGTGGCTGAGAACCTGGCGAGCGGACTCAACCTCAAAGAAATCGCTTACATCCTTACCATATCAGAGTGGTCGGTTATTTGGCGAAAGGCTGGATCAGCTCATATCTGATGCGACGGGAGGGAAGAGCAGTTTCCTTCCTCAGCAAAAAATTAGACAGCCTTTTCGTCGACAGCTTCAGCCTCGCTTTAGGGCCTTTCGTAACCCAGGTTGGGCCGCGCCAGCCACCTCCAGCGGCTCAGGTCGACCTAATCAGGCCAGAGATCGCCAGGTCTCCTACAGGACCAACCCTCTGGGAAGAGGGCGATCTCAACAGCCAAGATCTAGAGGGTCTAAACCCCAAAGATATTCGGACAAATGACTGGAGGCAGAATCCGGTCAATTTATCCAGAGTAGGCAGCCGCTTACTCTGGTTTCGCCCCATTTGGCTATTGATTACTCACGACGAGTGGGTCAGGGAGTTAGTCTCCTCGGGGTACAAAATAGAATTTACCAGCCTTCCCTCAAATCGATTTTTTCCCTCGCGCCTTCCCAAGGAGGAGTCTCGGGTTCGCGCCTTATTCAAGGCGGTCGAGTCTCTTCGGCACAGCGGGGTTGTCGTACCTGTACCGGAGGTCGAAAGAGGTCAGGGGTTTTATTCCAACCTGTTCATTGTACCCAAGAAGGACGGTACCGTAAGGCCCATTCTGGATCTAAAGCGACTGAACCGGTTTGTCAGAATTCGACATTTCCGAATGGAGTCTCTCCGCTCGGTCATTGCAGCCATGGAAAAAGGGGAATTTCTAGCATCAATAGACATCCAGGATGCCTATCTTCACATCCCCATATTTCCCCCTCATCAAAGGTTTCTTCGGTTTGCCATCGGCAAACTTCATCTTCAGTTCGCAGCCTTGCCATTCGGGCTAGCCACAGCCCCCAGGGTGTTCACAAAGGTCATGGCTGCTGTTGTGTCCATTCTGCACTCCAGGGGGATAGTCATCCTGCCTTACTTAGACGACCTCCTCATCAAGGGTCCGTCTTTTCAAACCTGCGAGGAAAGTGTCAGCATTACGTTAGACACCCTTGCTCGCCTGGGGTGGCTGGTGAATATGAAGAAATCATCTCCCGTGCCATCTCGGAAGATCACCTTTTTAGGGATGAATTTCGACACCGCTCAGGGGTTGATAATCGTTCCTCAGGACAAGGCCTTAGTTCTCCGTCAAGAGGTACGGATCCTTCGCCAACCGATTCCTCACACCATCCGGTTTTGCATGAGGGTCCTAGGAAGGATGGTGGCAGCAATCGAGGCTATTCCATTTGCCCAGTTTCATCTTCGCCCCCTTCAGCATGCACTCTTGGCAGTATGGGACGGGAGCCCTTACTCCCTCAATCTTCGGTGCCGTCTGTCCCTGCAGGTCAGACAGACTCTTACGTGGTGGACGAAGAGCACCACTCTTCAACAAGGTCGTTTGTTTCATCCAAATTTCTGGATGGTAGTCACAACGGACGCCAGCCTGCTCGGATGGGGAGCAGTGTTTCGTCACCACACAGCCCAGGGAACTTGGTCTCAGCAGGAATCGACCCTCCCGATCAATATTTTAGAGATCCGAGCTGTTCGGCTGGCTCTGAGGCATTTTCACCAGCATCTGGCTGGCCGCCCAGTCCGAATACAATCGGACAATGCCACGGCGGTGGCATACATAAATCATGAGGGAGGTACCCGCAGCAGGGCGGCCATGCACGAGGTAAAACAGATTCTGACCTGGGCAGAGGTAAATCACTCTGTGATTTCAGCGGTCCACATTCCGGGCGAGGAAAACTGGGCAGCGGATTTTCTCAGCCGTCACGGCATAGCGTCAGGGGAATGGTCGCTACATCCCGAGATTTTTCAGCAGATATGCCGACGCTGGGGAACCCCAGATGTGGACCTGATGGCTTCTAGGATAAATGCCAAGGTGCCCAACTTCGTCTCCCGGTATCGGGATCCGCAGGCAATTGCAAGTAGACGCCCTGGTTCTACCGTGGAATCAGTTTCATCTTCCATACTTGTTTCCACCAATAGCTCTGCTCCCAAGGGTGATCAGAAAGATCAGGTTA
The DNA here is from genome assembly GCA_033576555.1 of Oophaga sylvatica. Classification (NCBI taxonomy): domain Eukaryota; kingdom Metazoa; phylum Chordata; class Amphibia; order Anura; family Dendrobatidae; genus Oophaga; species Oophaga sylvatica. The sequence continues at coordinate 120,677,382 of JARQOD010000002.1, read as the reverse complement.
GAAGGGGTCCCAGCGATATTAATCGCTCCGGATTGGCCGCGTCGCTCATGGTACGCGGAGCTGGTACAGTTGCTCGCCGACGCACCCTGGCGACTGCCAGAGCGCGCGGACCTTCTCTCCCAGGGCCCAGTTTACCACCAGAACTCAGCGGTCCTGTGTTTGACGGCCTGGCCGTTGAATCTTGGATCCTGACCAGGGCTGGATTCTCTAAAAAGGTCGCCGCGACGATGGCTAGAGCCCGAAAGCCCGTCTCGGCTCGCATCTACCACGGTACTTGGAAAGTCTTTTTTGCTTGGTGCAGGGAACATGGTTGTTCCCCGCTTCTGTTTTCAATTCCAAACATTCTGTCATTTCTTCAAGCGGGCCTAGATTCAGGTCTAGCGCCAAGTACGCTTAGACGGCAGATATCAGCCTTGTCGGTTCTTTTTCAGCGAAGGATCGCGTCTAATTTTCAGGTTAGGACCTTTATTCAGGAGGTTGTCCATATAGTTCCCCCCTACAAGGCTCCCTTAGATGTTTGGGATCTCAATCTAGTCCTGGGAGTCCTGCAGGAATCTCCATTTGAACCTCTGCAGGAGGTTTCTCTGACATTCCTTTCCTGGAAAGTGGTGTTTTTGGTAGCCATAACATCCATAAGGCGGGTTTCGGAGCTGGCAGCATTGTCTTGTCGAGCTACGTACTTACTTTTCCATCAGGATAAGGTAGTGCTCAGGCCAACACCACCTTTTTTGCCTAAAGTCGTGTCCTCATTTCATATCAATGAGGACATTGTTCTACCTTCTTTTTGCCCAGCTCCTACACACCGGGTTGAGAAGGCTCACCATACGCTAGATCTGGTGAGAGCACTCAGGAGATATGTATCTCGGACGGCGTCCTTTCGGCAGACGGACACGCTGTTTGTCCTCCCTGAGGGTCGCAGGAAGGGACTCGCTGCCTCTAGGTCAACCTTGGCTAGGTGGATTCGGTTAGCCATTCAGGAGGCTTACCGCATCAGAGGAGCGGTGGTTCCCGCAGGGATCAAGGCTCACTCCACCAGAGCGGTGGGTGCCTCCTGGGCCCTTCGGCATCAGGCTTCGGTGGAACAGGTTTGTAAGGCGGCAACCTGGTCCAGTCTACATACATTTTCCAAGCATTATAATGTCCATACTCAGGCTTCTGCGGATGCCAGTCTGGGTAGAAGGATTTTTCAGGGCGCAGTTGCGCACCTATAAGCAATGCTTGGTTATAAATTACACTATGAGTCGGTTTCCCACCTAAGGGACTGCTTTGGGATGTCCCACAGTCCTGTGTCCCCCAATGAGACGAAGGAGAAATACGGATTTTTGTGTTACTCACCGTAAAATCCTTTTCTCCGAGACGCTCATTGGGGGACACAGCACCCTCCCTATTAGCCGGATGGCTTCGATTTCTAAGTTAATTTTATTTGCTTGGGTCTATATCAGTAGATTTACTTCTGGATATATTGTACCTGTATTAACATTAATTTATTCTCTAGCCTCCTACTGCTTTTTGCACTAAACTGGGTTTGCCTGCGGCCAGTGCTGAGGTGTATACGGCGGAGGAGGAGCTAACCTTTTTTATGTTTACTTAGTGTCAGCCTCCTAGCGGCAGTAGCATACACCCACAGTCACACAGTCCTGTGTCCCCCAATGAGCGTCTCGGAGAAAAGGATTTTACGGTGAGTAACACAAAAATCCGTATTTCTTCTGTCTTCTCTTGTCTCTAGGGGGGAAAGAGGTACAATATCTCTATAAGAGTCGGACGTCCGGCATCCGTTGTAGGACGTCCACGTCTCCTCATCTGACAGGCTCTGGTGGGCGAGCAGGTGGGAGACAGAGGAAGACACGGGTCATCCTTCCCCTTTCCAGATCACCTGAACACCCGTCCGTGTCAGGGATCTTCTTTGGGGTCCTGCCGAGAGAACAGACGAATGAGGATACGGGGTGGCAGTACACGCCGTACTCATAGTCTCTGTGTGGGAGTACAGTATTGACCGTTCACACTGTATCCACCGGAAAAAACTGAAAAGGAACGACGCACATTAGGTAGATATGGGTCTCAACAGAGACCCGTGTCCACCTCCTACTGACACTAAGCTAAAACTGATTTGCTTGTTACCAGTCGGTGGGGTGTATACTGCAGAGGAGGAGCCAACCTTTTTTGCATATGCATAGTGTCAGCGCCTCCTAGTGGCAGCAGCATACACCCATGGTTCCTGTGTCCCCCAATGAAGCGATAGAGAAAACGTAATTCTGGAGTTTTGACTTTTTTTCTCGCTACACTGTTGAGCAATCGGGTTAATCCTTTTTTTTATTGATAGATCGGGCGATTCTGAATGCGGCGATACCAAATATGTGTATGTTTGATTTTTTTATTGTTTTATTTTGAATTGGGCGAAAGGGGGGAGATTTAAACTTTTATATTTTTTTAGTATTTTTAAACACATTTTTTTTTTTTTTGGCATGCTTCAGTAGTCTCCACGGGAGACTGGAAGCTGCCATAACCCGATCGGCTCTGCTACACACAGGCGATGATCAAATCACCTGTATGTAGTAGAATTGCTGACTTGCTATGAGTGCCGACCACTGGGCGGCGCTCATAGCAATCCGGCACTGACAACCATAGACGTCTTAAAGAGACCTCTGGTTGGCCCCATTTGCCGGAAGTGCGCGTAATAAATGCCGCTGTCAGTTTGACAGCGGCATTTAACTAGTTAATATCTGCGGGTGAATCGCGATTCTACCCGCCGCTATTCCGGGCACATGTCAGCTGTTCAAAACAGCTGACATGTCCCAGGAAAGATGTGGGCTCACCGCCGGAGCCCACATCTAAGGGAGGGAAGCGACCTCCGCCGTACTAGTACAGCGAAGTTCGTAAAGGGGTTAAAGAGGATAAAAACTTGGGAGTGCTTCTTTAAAATTTCTGTTGCTAAACTTCAGGCAAGTAGGCAGGTAAAAAAAAATGGTTATAATTAGGGACATTCTGTTAATTAGAATTGTCTGTAGCAAACAGACCACATACAAAACTTCCAACTGCACTCTACCTTTAGAAAGTGTGACAGTGTAACGGGTTTCTGCTTCATTCACATGGACTTTAATGCAGGTCTTGTTGCTCTGGAGATCCACATTTATGTAGGTATCATTTAATTTCTCCTTGAAGAATGAGAAGAAGTCAAACACCATAAAGCCTTCCAACTCCTTCAGCTTCTCCTCGCTATCCACCTGCGTCACTCGGATCATCCTGCTGCTGTTCACCCGAATCTGTAGGAAAGAAAATCACAAAACAAAAAAAATATATAAAATAAATTCCTAATTATGTAGCTGCCAGTAAAGATTGATTGCAGACTAAATGTATTATAGCGGAACATTAATCACTTCAGGATTGTGTTCTCGCAGTACCAACGAACAAAAAAAAGAAAAAAAAAAAACTAATTAAACTGGACCTGTCACCAGATTTCACAACATACATAGCATTCAATGTTAAATAGCTCTTAGACCTGATGAGTTTGGTGTATTTACTTTGAAAATCTATGCAAGAATGGCTGCGTGATCCTGATATTAACTCCATTCATGCCATATGAAGTACATTTACGTCATATGCCGTGTCCCTAAAGTTTTTGTGCAAACAAAAAGGTCAGAGAGGCCCAGCGCTTGCGCACTGCAGGACTTTGCTATGCCCTCAACAGGGCAGATAAGTACGCCTGCGCAGGAGCGCGATGCCGAGCAGACTGTGTGGATGATGCAGGGACTTGTCATTCACACAAAGCAAGCAAGAGGACGGCAACGCAAGAAGATGGGAGTCGCCGGACCAAGAAGAGTGACACCCCCCTGACCGGACTGCCCCGCCCTGCAGGGGAGCATAATAAAAGTTATTTTTCTTCTCTTACAGGTCGGGTTGAGGGCTTATATACAGCATTATAGAATGCAGCATATCAGCTCAGCCCTGAAAGGTGATGGCCGTAAGTTCTAGGGTTGAGCATTCCGATATTTTGTTCCGATATTTTTTGTTCCCGATATTTTTAATTCCGATATTTTGTTCCCATAGACTTACATTGGATTTCAGGTATCGGAACCAGGTTTCGGTATCGGAATGCTCAACCCTAGCCGTAACTCTTATCGGCCAAACCTGGTGGCAGGTTCCCTTTAAACGACCGCCATTCGATAAATGTTTAGCGCCAGCCACAAGGACACATTGAGGTTGATCAGATAAAGACATTGCTATATACACAGCGACGGCTCCTACCTGCACTTTCGTCCAAACATCATGCCACTTTGGCTCCGACGCTTTATTGTAGCAGAAATTCTCAGATGTATTATAAGTGGCAGACTTTCCTTCCAAGAGTTTTATCACCTTTACTTGGTTCCCTGAAAAAAAATTTAAAAGGTATAAAATTTTTTTACAAAGTAATATATGATCGCAATGTTTGAAAAATTAATTTATATAACAAAATATTCTAGGTGAGCAGCTTAGTGTGCGTTTACATATATTGATAATGCTGAGAAGTGAAATCTGCACAATTACCAAACCATTTGTTCTTAAACTGTGTTTTCCACTACTGAGGCAACCCCTTCTTGATCTGAATGTTTGCCCTTGAGACCACTCATACTCACTTCCCGTGCCGGCGCCATTCCAGCACTCGTGTTCCCGGGGCTCTTGTGAGGTTGTTATAACACATGAGCCCGGCGCCCAATCAGCCCTGGCGTCACTGTCACCACCTTTGGACGTATACGTAATCAAGAGGAGCAAGGAGCTACTGCTGGCCGCTCACTTCCTTTTGATTACAAACATGTAAAGACTGCAGTTCTCAAAATTCACGAAAAAAAAAAAGCGTGCATGAGATTTCTGAAATCTCATAGCTTTTGCAGGTACTGTAAATCACAGCTTATTATTACATAGCCTAAAAAAATCATTGAGAGTTCATAAGTGTTATAATCAAAAGGGTTAGTGCACATATGGCAGAATTACTCTGAAAAGGTTTACACTGTGTAGAGAATGTTACCAGTGTGACACTTGACCTGGCTGACAGTCTGCTCTACAGCTCACACTGGTAACATCACCTTTCGTGTAAAACCAGCTCTGGAGGCAGATTCTCATGCAGATCAGTGCCCGGACACAGGTTTCATTTACATATAAGAAAAATGTGGATTTCTCTAGAATAAAATATTGGATCACAAAAATCAAGGTATCATTTTATTCACATTCCTATGACCCGCACGCCCATATAGATGGCTTCGGAGGGTTGATCCTACTGACGACATCTGTGAAACTTGGTCCAAGTGTGGACAACAATGCAGTGCTCACCGTGAGTCTCCCAACCACAACTCGACAGCCTCATATCTGCTACAGACAGTGCTTCATGGACATCTCCATGAGCCCAAATTGTGCGCAGATTGATGGAGGTCCCAGTCCTGACACCCGAAACCGATCAGCTGTAAGAACTGCGAAGCTCAGGAGACAGGTAGTGCGCACACACAGTACAAATGCAGTGTGTACAAGCTCAGGCAGGAGCTGCAAACTTTCAGCCAATGTTAGAGGTCTTAGGACCCGGACCCCCACAGATCTGCTCAAAATAAAAAGGTCCTAAATTATATTAACATAATCTAAATTAGAAAGATAAACACCGTAAAGTTTACTCTTACCAACTCTGCACAAAACTACAGACATGTAGAACAGCGCTGTGGTGACAATGTGTGGAGTGGGATCAGGAGCTGAGCTCTACCCACAGTAGATGGCGGCCATGTAGCAGATGGGATTTTCCAATCAATCTGACAACAGCTTTACAATGGATCAGTTGCCATTTCTTTGGCGCACCGGCTCCCAACAGTCAATCATGGGGGTACAGATGAGTAACCATGGCTGTCAGAGGCCTTCTGAAGGCCCGCTTTGCTGCCAAATTGGCACTTGTGGTTTTCAGTCACCACACCTCTAAAAAAAAATGCAATAAAAAGCTATCAAAATGTCATATGTACCCCAAATTAATATCAATAAAACCACCAGATCGCCACAGAAAAATAATAATCGTTAGTCTAGGAAGATGGCAATCCAAACCAAGATTTTTTTTTGGCATTGCCAGAGTGGTGCTGACCGGAGAATCAGGTTTCCAGATCATTTTTAGCACACATTGTCCCCGGTAAAAACAAAACCCAAAAGACTATGGCGGAGTTGCATTTTTACACCATTTTACCCCACTTGGATTTTTGTTTCCCATTTTTCAGTACATTAAATGGTAAAACAAATTATGTCATTCATAACTACAACCCAACTCACAAAAAACACCATTGATGGAAAAATGAAGAACATAACGACTCTTAGACGGGGACAATCCAAACGCGAGGCGTCGCTGCTGAGGGCAGAGCGCAGGTCACCCTGGGGCAGCGCCGAGAGACAGGGCCAGGAATCCCACTTCGGCCCCGTGGTGACTTTCTCCAAAGAGTTGGCAATTTATCCGCCGCGCATGCACGTCACAAGGGGGGGCGCACGCACGTCACAAGGGGGGGCGCACGCACGTCACAAAGGGAGCGCACGCACGTCAACGAAAGGGGCCGTACGCACGTCACAAGGGGGCGCATGCACGTCACAAGGGGGGGCGCACGCACGTCACAAATGGGCCGTACGCACGTCACAAGGGGGGCGAACGCAAGTCACAAGGGGGGGCCGCAACAAGCACGTCACAAGGGGGGGCGCACACACGTCACAAGGGGGGCGCACGCACGTCACAAGGGGGAGCGCACGCACGTCACAAGGGGGGCGCACGCACGTCACAAGGGGGGGCGCACGCACGTCACAAGGGGGGGGCGCACGCACGTCACAAGGGGGGCGCACGCACGTCACAAGGGGGGCGCACAGTCACCTAATGAGATTTTCATTAAGTTTTTCATGTGTAATATAATAAAAGCGACTTTAATGGTCAGGCGGAGGCAGAGTCCAGGACCCTGGTGGGCTGCAGGGGACGCCCCTCACACCCAGCAATAGGGAACACTAAGACCCTGCTCAGGACCATCTAGGTGGTCTCTAACAGCTCACAGGCTGCACACAGGAGCGAGCACCGCCTGTCACGGCACACATGGGGGCAGCCATTTTCCGGGAGGTGTCCTGTTCCCTGCACCAGGCACTGAGCGGCAATGTCCTGCCGCCTGCAGTGTGCACAGGACCGGGCGGGCTCCTCGTTACCTGCTGCGGAAGCACACAGTGTCGGGCACAGTAATAACAGCACAAGCACCGCCGGCCTCATCACTCCACAGCCAGACACTTCTCCCGCCATAACCATGGACTCAAAAGAGACTTCCAACCGAGGCGTGGAACGCAAACACTTCCGCAGCGTGTCAGCAGACCATAGCAGTGCCGAGGCTGTGTGATGACGTCAGCGGTCATGTGATCGGGCATAGTTACACGGATGAAGGGGCTGAGGAGACGGCGAGTCTTGTAGTTCCACGAAACCTCGGCCGGGGGCTCCACAGAGCATTTTAGGTTTAGAGGGACTAGTAAGCTCTTGTCTCACTCTCCACCTTCCCTGTAGTTAGCTCCGCGTCACGTCTGGAGCTTTCATGACTGGTGTAGACCGGCTCTGGTGGCTGCATACACCGTCATGTAGACCTGTGCTGGTAAAATGACGGACCCAAGGCGGGTCCATAGGTGCCCCTGGTGTCTGGCCTGTAAGGCGATGTTCACACTTCCGTTTGTCTATCTTGATTTTAGGAACAGACAAACGGAATTAGAGATAAAAGCGGATCTGTTATATAACAGGCGTGAAAGGAAACACCGCCCCCACGGGGTGTAATGGGCCCTACGCGGTGTAATGGGCCCTACGCAGGGTCGGATTAAGAACATGATGGGCCTGGAGCTGAAGGGGTGGGGCCAAACACGGCAATTCACAAAGGCCAAAATGTAACGTAAAAGATATAAACAAAGTAAATATATGATACATGCCTAATATAAATACAGTGGATATAGAAAGTCTGTTATGTTATGCTTGCAAATTACTCAATTGTAGAATCAAGATTAAGCTCATTCAGCAATCTATTTTCAATACATAACAGAGAGAGGGCATTTAAACGCCCCTGGCCCATTCTAGTATATGGTGCAGCATTGAATGTCCCATAGTATATATAGGGCAGCATTGAGAGGCCCATTCTAGTATATAGCGCAGCATTGAATGGCCCATAGTATATATAGCGCAGCATTGAGAGGCCCATATAGCGCAGCATTGCATGGCCCATAGTATATATAGCGCAGCATTGAATGGCCCATAGTATATATAATGCAGCATTGAGAGGCCCATATAGCGCAGCATTGAGAGGCCCATTCTAGTATATGGTGCAGCATTGCATGGCCCATAGTATATATAGCGCAGCATTGCATGGCCCATAGTATATATAATGCAGCATTGAGAGGCCCATATAGCGCAGCATTGCATGGCCCATAGTATATATAGCGCAGCATTGCATGGCCCATAGTATATATAGCGCAGCATTGAATGGCCCATAGTATATATAATGCAGCATTGAGAGGCCCATATAGCGCAGCATTGCATGGCCCATAGTATATATAATGCAGCATTGAGAGGCCCATATAGCGCAGTATTGCATGGCCCATAGTATATATAGCGCAGCATTGCATGGCCCATAGTATATATAGCGCAGCATTGCATGGCCCATAGTATATATAGCGCAGCATTGCATGGCCCATAGTATATATAATGCAGCATTGAGAGGCCCATATGGCGCAGCATTGCATGGCCCATAGTATATATAGCGCAGCATTGCATGGCCCATAGTATATATAGCGCAGCATTGCATGGCCCATAGTATATATAGCGCAGCATTGCATGGCCCATAGTATATATAATGCAGCATTGAGAGGCCCATATGGCGCAGCATTGCATGGCCCATAGTATATATAGCGCAGCATTGCATGGCCCATAGTATATATAATGCAGCATTGAGAGGCCCATATAGCGCAGCATTGCATGGCCCATAGTATATATAGCGCAGCATTGCATGGCCCATAGTATATATAGCGCAGCATTGAATGGCCCATAGTATATATAATGCAGCATTGAGAGGCCCATATGGCGCAGCATTGCATGGCCCATAGTATATATAGCGCAGCATTGCATGGCCCATAGTATATATAATGCAGCATTGAGAGGCCCATATAGCGCAGCATTGCATGGCCCATAGTATATATAGCGCAGCATTGCATGGCCCATAGTATATATAGCGCAGCATTGAATGGCCCATAGTATATATAATGCAGCATTGAGAGGCCCATATAGCGCAGCATTGCATGGCCCATAGTATATATAATGCAGCATTGAGAGGCCCATATAGCGCAGCATTGCATGGCCCATAGTATATATAGCGCAGCATTGAATGGCCCATAGTATATATAATGCAGCATTGAGAGGCCCATATAGCGCAGCATTGCATGGCCCATAGTATATATAGCGCAGCATTGCATGGCCCATAGTATATATAATGCAGCATTGAGAGGCCCATATAGCGCAGCATTGCATGGCCCATAGTATATATAGCGCAGCATTGAATGGCCCATAGTATATATAATGCAGCATTGAGAGGCCCATATAGCGCAGCATTGCATGGCCCATAGTATATATAGCGCAGCATTGAATGGCCCATAGTATATATAATGCAGCATTGAATGGCCCATAGTATATATAATGCAGCATTGAGAGGCCCATAGTATATATAATGCAGCATTGAGAGGCCCATATAGCGCAGCATTGAATGGCCCATAGTATATATAATGCAGCATTGAGAGGCCCATATAGCGCAGCATTGCATGGCCCATAGTATATATAGCGCAGCATTGCATGGCCCATAGTTGCGCAGCATTGAATGGCCCATAATATATATATGAGCATTGCAGGCCCAATTGCGCAGCATGATGGCCCATAGATATAGCGCAGCATTGAATGGCCCATATTAATGCCCATTAGATATATATGCGCAGCATTGAATGGCCCATAGTATATATAGCGCAGCATTGAATGGCCCATAGTTGCGCAGCATTGAATGGCCCATAGTATATATAATGCAGCATTGAGAGGCCCATATAGCGCAGCATTGCATGGCCCATAGTATATATAGCGCAGCATTGAATGGCCCATAGTTGCGCAGCATTGAATGGCCAAGTAATATAATGCAGCATTGAATGGCCATATGCGCAGCATTGATGGCCATAGTATATATAGCGCGCAATTGAATGGCCCATAGTATATATAATGCAGCATTGAATGGCCCATAGTTGCGCAGCATGAATGCCCATAGTATATACACTGTGTTCCAAATTATTATGCAAATAATATTTTCTCTGATTTTCCCAAATTACTATATGAATTGCAGTCATTGTAATTTTCCAGTCAAATAACTATTAGAGTACAATTGAAAGGTTTTTGTACAAACTGCCTATGATAACAGTATATTTTTTCAAAAATAAAACACTCAAACTGCACTCAAAATGCATGTTCCAAATTATTATGCACAGCAGAGTTTTCAACCTTTTCATTTTAATAAAGAACAAAAAAAAGGTCATTTTTGAAATTATAAGCATTAGCAGGTTATTACAAACTGAAATCAAATAGTTTTCAACTCAAAACTTTATTCTAGGTGATGTTACATTTGCACATTGGACCCCTTGTTCGAAAGGAGCTTCTGAACTCTCTCGTCCATTGAATTTGTCAGGTTTTGGATGGTTTCTGCTTCAATTGTTTTGCATGAGGACAGAATACCCTCCCAGAGCTGTTGCCTCCCGCCATCATAGACACTCCTTTTGATAATGCTCCAGATGTTCTCAATGGGGTTGAGGTCAGGGGAGCATGGGGGCCACACCATAAGTTTGTCCCCTTTTATGCCCATAGCAGCCAGAGATGCAGATGTGTTCTGTGCAGCATGAGACGATGCATTATCATGCATGAAAATGATCTTGGTGCGGAATGCACGGTTCTTCTTGAACCATGGCAGGAAGTGCTGTTTGAAAAACTCAACATACACTATGGAGTTCATCTTTACCCCTTCAGGGATCCTAAAGGGGCCAACAATCTCTCTCCCCATGATTCCAGCCCAAAACATTACTCCACCTCCACCTTGTTGGCGCCGTAACCGTGTTTGCATGGGGTGTCCATCAACCAGCCATCCTCCACTCTATCCATCTGGACCATCGAGCGTTGCACGGCACTCATCGGTGAACAAAACAGTTTTGAAGTCAGTCTTCATGTATTGTTTGGCCCACTGGAGCCGTTTCTGCTTGTGTGCCGTGGATAGAGGAGGTCGACAGGATGGCTTACACACAGCTGCAAACCTCTGAAGAACCCTGCATCTTGTTGTTCAGGGGACGTTGGAGGCACCAGCAGCTTCAAAAACTTGTCTGCTGCTATGACAAGGCTTTTTTGCCGCTGCTGTTTTAACCTGACGTAATTGCCTGTAGGAAAGAGTCCTCAATTTTCCCTTATCAGCACGCACACGTGTGTACTGTGAATCAGCTACATACTTCTTGATTGTGCGATGATCACGATGAAGTGTCTTGGCAATGTTGATTGTAGTCATGCCTTGACCTAAACACTCCACAATTTGTTGCTTCTCAGCAGCCGACACATCCTTTTTCTTTCCCATTTTGGCAGAAAATGTAGGCTGCTTAATAGTGTGGGACAGCCTTCTTAAGTAGTCTTGCCTTTCATTAGACACACCTGCCAAACTAATTAGCACAGGTGTCTGCAATTGCTTACAGTGATATAAAGAGCCCTGATACACATCACCATCAATGAGTTTAACAGACAAACAAAAAAATTCTAACCTTATCACTCCTAGACAACTTTTGCATAATAATTTGGAACACAGTGTATAATGCAGCATTGAATGGCCCATAGTTGCGCAGCATTGAATGGCCCATAGTATATATAATGCAGCATTGAGAGGCCCATATAGCGCAGCATTGCATGGCCCATAGTATATATAGGGCAGCATTGAGAGGCCCATTCTAGTATATAGCGCAGCATTGAATGGCCCATAGTTGCGCAGCATTAAATGGCTCATAGTATATATAATGCAGCATTGAGAGGCCCATATAGCGCAGCATTGCATGGCCCATAGTATATATAGCGCAGCATTGAATGGCCCATAGTATATATAATGCAGCATTGAGAGGCCCATATAGCGCAGCATTGCATGGCCCATAGTATATATAGCGCAGCATTGCATGGCCCATAGTATATATAGCGCAGCATTGAATGGCCCATAGTATATATAATGCAGCATTGAGAGGCCCATATAGCGCAGCATTGCATGGCCCATAGTATATATAGCGCAGCATTGCATGGCCCATAGTATATATAGCGCAGCATTGAATGGCCCATAGTATATATAATGCAGCATTGAGAGGCCCATATAGCGCAGCATTGCATGGCCCATAGTATATATAGGGCAGCATTGAGAGGCCCATTCTAGTATATAGCGCAGCATTGAATGGCCCATAGTATATATAGCGCAGCATTGAATGGTCCATAGTATATATAGCGCAGCATTGAATGGCCCATAGTATATATAATGCAGCATTGAATGGCCCATAGTATATATAGCGCAGCATTGCATGGCCCATAGTATATATAGCGCAGCATTGAATGGCCCATAGTATATATAATGCAGCATTGAATGGCCCATAGTTGCGCAGCATTGAATGGCCCATAGTATATATAATGCAGCATTGAGAGGCCCATATAGCGCAGCATTGCATGGCCCATAGTATATATAGCGCAGCATTGAATGGCCCATAGTATATATAATGCAGCATTGAGAGACCCATATAGCGCAGCATTGCATGGCCCATAGTATATATAGCGCAGCATTGAATGGCCCATAGTATATATAATGCAGCATTGAGAGGCCAATATAGCGCAGCATTGCATGGCCCATAGTATATATAGGGCAGCATTGAGAGGCCCATTCTAGTATATAGCGCAGCATTGAATGGCCCATAGTATATATAGCGCAGCATTGAGAGGCCCATATAGCGCAGCATTGCATGGCCCATAGTATATATAGCGCAGCATTGAATGGCCCATAGTATATATAATGCAGCATTGAGAGGCCCATATAGCGCAGCATTGCATGGCCCATAGTATATATAGGGCAGCATTGAGAGGCCCATTCTAGTATATAGCGCAGCATTGAATGTCCCATAGTATATATAGGGCAGCATTGAGAGGCCCATTCTAGTATATAGCGCAGCATTGAATGGCCCATAGTATATATAGCGCAGCATTGAGAGGCCCATATAGCGCAGCATTGAATGGCCCATAGTATATATAGCGCAGCATTGAGAGGGCCTCTCAATGCTGCCCTATATATACTATGGGCCATTCTATGCTGCGCTATATACTAGAATGGGCCTCTCAATGCTGCCCTATATTACTATGGGCCATTCAATGCTACTGATGGAATTTGTCAGAAACCACACACTTTACAACACAAACCTGTGCAGAGACTTCAGGATTCTCCATCTGCTTTCACTGTAATATGGCTGGGATTCTTGTAACAGCACACACACCTCTGCCTGCCTGTCTCTAACTCTCTCCTCCAGACAGGTACCGTCACTACAACACACTGAACACAGGGCAGGATGCCAATAGGCAAAGATGGAAGAAGACAGTGCATGTATGAGGACAAGTGAAAGGTGAGCTGTGACTGGCTGCTCTGTGGTCACATGTTCTGCCTTCATTTACATCCTGCTTCTGTATTGGGTGAATGAGATAACACTGTGCTGCTGCCGACTCCTCTCCTACAGTACTTTCAGCAGCAGCTTTCCTCTCTCCCCCTCCAGCACACAGTCTCTCCTGGCTCCTCCCCTCCCCCTCCACCACCAGGCTGACGTCAGCAGCACAGGGAAGGGAGGAGAGCAGAGAGCAGCCGCGGATGGGCCTATCTCTAACAAGGGGCCTGGAGCTGCAGCTCCATCAGCCCCTACGTTAATCCGGCCCTGGCCCTACGGGGCAAAGCGTGGCCTACGGGGTATAACGGGCCCTATGGGGCGAACAGGCCCTGCAGGGTGTAGTGTGGTCTATGGGGTATAATGGGTCCTACAGGGTATAACGGGCCCTATGGGGCATAGCGTGGCCTACAGGGTATAACAGGCCCGATGGGGCATAGCGTGGCCTACGGGGTATAACGGGCCCTATGGGGCATAGCGTGGCCTACAGGGTATAACAGGCCCTATGGGGCATAGCGTGTCCTACAGGGTATAACAGGCCCTATGGGGCATAGCGTGGCCTACGGGGTATAACAGGCCCTATGGGGCATAGCGTGGCCTACGGGGTATAACAGGCCCTATGGGGCATAGCGTGGCATAACAGGCCCTATGGGGCATAGCGTGGCCTACAGGGTATAACGGGCCCTATTGGGCATAGCGTGGCCTACAGGGTATAACGGGCCCTATGGGGCATAGCGTGGCCTACAGGGTATAACGGGCCCTGTGGGGCATAGCGTGGCCTATGGGGTATAACAGGCCCTATGGGGCATAGCGTGGCCTACAGGGTATAACAGGCCCTATGGGGCATAGTGTGGCCTACAGGGTATAACAGGCCCTATGGGGCATAGCGTTGCCTACAGGGTATAACAGGCCCTATGGGGCAAAGCGTGGCCTACGGGGTATAACGGGCCCTATTGGGCATAGCGTGGCCTACAGGGTATAACAGGCCCTATGGGGCATAGCGTGGCCTATGGGGTATAACGGGCCCTATGGGGCTAACAGGCCCTGCAGGGTGTCGTGTGGTCTTTGGGGTATAATGGGTCCTACAGGGTATAACAGTCCTATGGTGTAGTATAACGGGCTCAATGGGGCATAACGTGGCCTATGAGGTATAGCGGGCCCTATGGGGCATAGCGTGGCCTACGGGGAATAACAGGCCTCATGGGGTGTAGCGTGGTCTATGGGGTATAGCGTGGCCTATGAGGTATAACAAAGCCTTCGGGGTATAATGGGGCATAGCGTTGCCTACGGGGATAACGCCCCACGGGGTGTAGCATGGTCTATGGGGTATAACGGGTCCTGCAGGGTAGTATAACGGACCCAATGGGGTATAACGGGCCCTATGGGGTATAACGGTGTATAACATGGCTTATAGGGTAGTATAACGGGTCCTACGGGGTGTAACATGGCCTATGGGGTATAACAGGCCCAATGGGGTATAATGGGACCTATGGGGCATAACAGAGTATAACATGGCCTGCGGGGTATAACGGGCCCTGCGGGGTATAACGGGACCTATGGGACATAACAGGCCCTATGAATTATAACGGGCCCTATGGGGTATACCGGCCATACAGTGTATACCGGGCCTTACGAGGTATAACGTGGCCGCCTGGGCACCTTTGTGTGTTCAACTGTAGAATGGAATGAAAGTCTTGCTTGCTCTGCTCCCAAAAACCAGGCAGAGCAGATCCCAGACAAGTCCCATAATCAGTGTGGCTTCCTCACTGCCATCTGCATCAATTATCCAACAGATACATTTTCTCCATCGCCTCATTGGGGACACACAGACCGTGGGTGTTATGCTGCTGCCACTAGGAGGACACTAAGCAATACACAGAAAAACAGTTAACTCCTCCTCCTGCAGTATACACCCTCTGTTGGCTCAATCCTGAACCAGTTCTTGCTTAGTGTCTGTAGGAGGCACTAGGGTCTGGTTTTCAGACCCCAAGGTTTTTTAGTTTTACGTTTATTATTTTTTATATCTTCCACGCACGGAAGGGCGACGGGACTTGTGCGAAAAGTCCTGATCTCCCACAAACATCAACAGGCGGGCACGGAAGTACACCTCCACGTAATCCCTCCTGCAACGCCACCATCGGGCGACGGATCCCCTTCAAGGGCCGCTCTCCCCATGTGTTATATGGCTAACGCGACCGGCAGTCTGTGGAGTTATAGCACCTCACCACCACTACTGAAAGTGGCTGGTGCTAGGATGATGGAAATGGGGTCACTCTCCGCCTCCCCATGAAAGGGATGGCGGATTGAGGAGGCACAGATACCGCAGCCATTCACATCTGAGCAGGCGCTCCGCAGTGAGTACACATCCCCCTGCGCTGTCACAGTCGCCGTCACAACAATGCTCCTTAAAAAGCCTTCACCCTCTGGGTAGGCGACAGGACCGGCGTCGCTGCAGTCAGCTCCCCATTTCATGGCGGTGTACCGCGTTTGCGACCTGGTTCGGCCGCAAGACCGTCGCCGCTCATCGCCGGGCAAGTTCTCAAATTTAGTCCCCGGCTTCAGGCCGGGGTAGGCCGAGAACGGGGGCGGGCTTACCGCTCTCATAGTGGCCCCGCCCACTCTTTCGCGCTCTCCTCAGCCCTCTCTTCCTCCCTCCCTCATCTTTTGGCGCTTCTCGGAAGACGAGAAGCGCTAAGGACAGAAATCCCGGGCGCCATCTTCTGGGACACCAGCGTTATCAGCAGTGCGGTACTGGGGACACCGGACAGCGATTCCTCAGCGCTATCTTGGGACTGGGTAAGCTTACACAGCGCTTAACCCCTCACCTTCAGCAGACTCTCAGTCAAAGAGATGTCGCAATCAAAAGGCTCAAAACGGCCTGGCAAAAATCACACAGTGGTGTACGCTGCCTGTGCTTCATGCAACGCTTCCCTGCCGTCAAAGCATCGGTCTCAATTCTGCCCAACATGTGACCAAGAGCCCACGGCCTCTGCCAATCTGGAGTCCTCTGCTTCCGTTCAGGAGGCCCCTACTACTGTTCAGGAGCCCCTACCTATTGCTGACTTCAATGAGCCGGGTCCTGCAGGGTGGTCTGTATTTATGGATTCTCTCACTAAGGCCTTAGATACCTTCCGTGGCTCTTCTTCTAGCCAGGGCGTCCCTTTTCCAGAAAGAGACCCTGCAGCTTTCAGAGATACCTCATCAGACAGAGGCCGAACTTCCGCTTCAGCAAAGCGGCAGTCTAGAAAACGCCGCCGTAGGGCTTCTCCAAATCCATGTAGTGATTCGGCATCCGTAAGCTCAAACTCCCGTTCCTCCCCTTCCAGAGATCTCGGTGAGCGGCATTCGGGGTACGAGTCTGATACAAGGGATGACCCCAACTCGCCAGAGTTTCTAGAGTCTTTAGACTCTCTCATAGAGGCGGTTAACAAGACCCTGGAATCTCAACCGAGTCATCCTATTTCTTTTAAAAGAGCTAAGCGTCCTCACAGGGTGTTTGGTAACCACCCGGAGTTTAAGGACATTGTTCAGGGACATTGGGATCGTCCAGACAGACGTTTTTCAGGACTGAAGTCTCTAAAAACGCGATATCCATTTTCAGCAGCTGTAGCAAAGGAGTGGACCGAACCGCCAATAGTAGATCCTCCGGTATCTCGCCTGGCTTCAAAAACCCTTCTGTCAGTTTCTGATGGCTCATCTGTTAAACATCCCTCAGATAGACAGATTGACAACCTCGCCAAATCCATTTTTCAGGCTGCTGGAGCATCATTGTCTCCTTCCTTCGCAGCAACCTGGGTGGCGAGGGCCATGGGCACCTGGGCTGAGGACTTAATTAAGGTTACGAATGATATCCCTCTTCCACCTGAGGCCCGTAATCTGGCCTATCAGATCACTCGGGCAGGAGAATACATGGTCCATGCGTCCCTAGATGCAGCTAATTGCGCTGCACTCTCAGCCGCCAATGCTATCGCCATTCGAAGATCTCCTTGGCTTCGAGAGTGGCGTGCAGACTCTGCTTCAAAGAGGTCCTTAACTTCGCTGCCTTATCATTCAGGGCATCTCTTTGGTGATCGCCTTGATCAGATTATTTCTGATGCCACGGGTGGCAAAAGTAAATTTCTACCGCAGCACAAAATCAATCGCCATTTTCGGTATCAATACCAAGGTCGTTTCCGGCCATTTCGTAGCTCCTTTAATTGGTCCTCTACCTCGACCTCGTCCCGGATGCCCGTTCTGCACGCAGAGACGGGGGTTCGCAACCGTCTAGCAGTTCCTCCCAACCCTGGAGAAACAAATTCTCTCAGTCTGGAAATAAGAGGTCCTCCTCTCGCAAATTATCCTGCCAATGACTCCTTGCGGGAGACGGGAGACCCAAACAGGGTAGGCGGACGCTTACTCCTGTTCCACGAGGCCTGGGGGTCGGTCGTCCACGACCGGTGGGTAAGAGATCTTGTACACTCCGGCTACAAGATCGAATTTTTGTCTCTCCCCCCAAGGCGCTTCTTTCAGTCCCGTCCCCCAAAGACCTTGCAACTCCTTTTCTGCGGGCCTTGGACATTCTTCGCGCCAGCGGCGTCATTGTCCCTGTTCCTCACGAGTAAAGGTTCAAAGGGTTTTATTCAAACCTCTTTGTGGTTCCCAAGAAGGACGGCTCTTTGCGTCCTATTCTGGACCTAAAACTGCTGAACAAATTCATCAGAGTCCGCCATTTCAGAATGGAATCTCTCCGCTCTGTCGTCGCATCTCTAGAAAGAAAGGAATTCCTGGCGTCAATCGACATCAAAGACGCATATCTACACATCCCGATTTTCAGAGGTCATCAAAAATTTCTGCGTTTTGCAGTCGGAGAAGACCACTTTCAATTTGCCGCTTTGCCTTTTGGCCTCGCTACCGCCCCCAGAGTATTCACAAAAGTCATGGCGGCTGCCATGTCAATTTTACACTCTCGGGGTGTGGTGGTCTTCCCGTACCTAGACGACCTACTCATCAAGGGACCGAATTTTCGGGCCTGTGCAGAAAGTGTCGAGATCACTATCGACACCCTCTCTCGCCTGGGTTGGCTAGTCAATTTGGACAAGTCCTCTCCCATTCCCTCCCAGAAGATTCCTTTTCTGGGAATGATTCTGGACACCTCCCAAGGGTTGGTATCTCTCCCTCCAAAGAAGATTACTTCTCTGACAAAGGAAGTACTCCTGTTGTCTCTAGGACGCTCTCACCCCCTGCGGTTCGCCATGCAGGTCCTGGGAAAAATGGTAGCCTCCATCGAGGCAGTACCGTTCGCTCAATTCCATCTTCGACCTCTTCAACAGGAGCTAATATCAGCTTGGGACAGGAACCCAGCATCCTTAAGTTGCCGCTTTCGTCTCCCTCTCAGAGTCAGACGCTCCCTGAGGTGGTGGACAAATGTCTCATCACTGAATCAAGGGAAACCTTTTCTCCCGGTCCATTGGTCGGTGGTGACCACCGATGCCAGTCTCCTCGGATGGGGAGCGGTATTCCTTCACCACACTGCTCAGGGTCGCTGGTCCCCTCCAGAGTCCCGTCTCCCGATCAACATTCTCGAGATCAGAGCTATCAAACTAGCTCTCTTACATTTCCAGCATCTGTTAGCCGGTCGCCCCATCCGGATACAGTCAGACAACGCCACGGCCTGTAAGGTTCTGTGTACATGTTCCTGAAACTCAGTTTGTTCGTCAGCCATTTTACTTTCTGTCTTGCTGCAGCTATCTTGCCCTCAGTCAATATGGAGTTTCTAGCTTGCATGTTCCCGCCCTGATTCTCTCCTCTTGCTTCTTAAGCAGCCACAGCTGAGCAATCAGTGCTTCAGAATCAAGCCTGCAGTGAACCTGTGACCTGACTCCTGGAAGCCTTGGATTTGTACTCCAGTTATTTCCTATTGTGGAACCTTGGAACACTCGTGGACTTTGGAACCTTGCTATTTTGATAAATCCACGTTTGCATGGACTTACGGTAACAGAGAAGAGATCCTGAACCTGTTGTGGAGAGTGATTGCTGAGCTTAAGTTACTCTGGCCTGCTGTGTCTCCTGCTTTTGTATCTGCAAACTGTGTGACTATTATTGCCACTTGTATGAAGTAATACAAGACCTTCTATATCAAACCTGTGACTCCTGTGTTTTCATTGCACCCAAGCACAAGACACTATATGAACTGTACTACTTACATTACAAGATTCTGAAGCCAAACGTTAGTGTCTGCTGGGTCTGGAAAGGCTGTGTCTGCTGTAACTGTGGATATCGGATGTCCGGTTGTACTTTCTGTGATGACAGTGGTTGTGACTTCTCACAACCATTCCAGGTGAGCAATTCCCTTAAGTTTTTTTTTTCTGCAGTGTTACCACAGGTGAACACTATTGTTTTTTTTTTCTTTTCTCTTTTTTGTCTGCTGTAACTGTGGATATCAGATGTCCGGTTGAACTTTCTGTGATGATAGTGGTTGTGACTTCTCACAACCATTCCAGGTGAGCAGTTCCCTTAATTTTTTTTTTCTCTCTGCAGTGTTACCACAGGTAAACACTATTGTTTTTTTTTTCCTCTCCTCTTCTTCCAGTACTCCTGTCTTAAAAGATCTGGAAAATGGAGGCCCGCATAAAGGAACTTTGCGGAGTGACTGATAATATCCTTGCAGATTTGCAGAATATAAAGACCCGTTTTGCAAGCCTACAGGACCTCACTAATCACAATTTGCAAGTGTTTGGACAGACTGCCCAGGATTTGCGAGCCAGGATTGATGTTCTAGAGGAGCGAGTCCAGGCTCCTGCCGTAGCCCCGAGTTCTGGGATTCCCAAGTTGCCCCCTTTTCGTTTTGGCGGTGAACGTGAGAAATTCAGGGGATTTATTAATCAATGCAATTTTTTTTTTTCTGCACATGCTTCACAATTTCCCACTGAACGATCTAAGGTGCTTACTATAATTATGTTGCTTACCAACAAGGCTTTGATGTGGGCAAACCCTCTGATTGAGACTGAGGATGAATGTTTGGATCATCTTGATGCTTTCATTTCAGCCATGGGGCAGGTGTTTGATGACCCCGATCGAGGTGCAACAGCTGAAGCAGCCATGTTAGCTTTGCGCCAAGGTAAGCACTCGGTAGCTGAATATGCCTTGGATTTCAGGAGATGGGCCCTTGATACCACCTGGGACAGTTCCGCCAAAAAATCTATTTTTCGAAAGGGGTTATCTCCACTGATTAAGGATGAACTTGCTCGTGCCGACCCTCCCACTGCGTTAGGTGACTTTATTAACTACTGCATCCGTATTGATACTCGTCTGACTGAACGCAGGCAAGAGAGATGGTTCGAAAGCAATCGTACTAACCTTTTCCTACCTTCCTCTCCAGCTAAGGAACCTTTGAGTAGGATTACACGGGAACCTGAACCTGAACCCATGCAGGTAGACTCTTTACAACGACGGGTTAGTGATGCACGCAAGGAACATCGTTTTAAGGAAAATCTATGTTTCTATTGTGGTAAGTCAGGGCACTTCATTATAAACTGCCCCAGCCGTTCTCGTAAGACTACTGCAGCACTCATTCATTGTGAGTGTTGCGAGAGGGGATCTGTCAGGTCCGAGCCTCAGGCTCCAGAGAGATCTGCAGCAACAGATCTTGATTTCTCGGACTTAAACTCCATTACCTCTGAGGACGTTGACTGTGTAAACGCTGCCATTTTTCAAGTTTCCTCAGCGGTGTCCCAGCTGAGTTGTAAGAAAAACAATTCTCATTGCTTTCTTTCCATCAAACTCTGGGTTGACTCAGCTTGGGTGTCTAGCTCTGCTATGATCGACTCAGGGGCAAGTGGAAATTTTATGGATGTCTCCTTTGCTCTGAAACAGGGGATACGTTCAGTGAAGAAGGCTACTCCAGTACAGATGGAAACTGTGGATGGCTCCCTGCTGACCTCTGGACCAGTGGATCAGGAAACAGAGCCTTTGAGGGTTCTTATGGGTAAAGATCATCAAGAGAAACTGTCCTTTATGCTTATCTCTTCTCCCCACTTTCCCATTATTCTAGGGCTACCATGGCTGCAGGCTCAGAATCCTACCATTAACTGGGAGACCAAGGAATTACACTTTCCAGAGAAACAGATGAGTCCAAAAGTTTCAGCTTGCTCTGTTCCTAAAGGAACCATGTCAGTCCCTGAACTACCAGCTGTATACCAGGACTATGTGGATTTATGTGACAAGAAGAACGCTGACCAGCTTCCTCCTCACCGTCCATATGATTGTCCAATTGAATTATTGCCTGGAGCAGAGATACCTTTTGGTAAGATCTACCCCCTGGCGGGGCCCGAGCTAAAGGCTTTAAAGGATTACATAGACGAAAATCTAGCCAAGGGCTTCATACGCCCCTCTTCATCTCCTGCAGTGCACCCATCTTCTTTGTAAAGAAGAAAGATGGATCTCTGAGACCCTGCGTAGACTATAGGGAACTCAATAAGGTTACTATTAGAAACCGTTATCCATTGCCTTTAATCCCTGAGTTATTGGAGAGAGTACGACATGCCAAAATTTTCTCTAAACTAGATCTTCGTGGGGCCTATAACTTAGTCCGTATTAGACCTGGGGATGAATGGAAGACTGCATTCAGGTCACGCTATGGACACTTTGAATATCTAGTTATGCCTTTTGGTCTGAGTACCGCCCCAGCCACTTTCCAACACTTGGTGAATGACATCTTCAGGGATCTCCTAGATACATTCGTGGTGATTTATTTGGATGATATTCTAATTTTTTCTAACTCCACAGAGGAACATCATGGACATGTGAGAATGGTCTTGGAACGTCTAAGACAAAATCATCTTTACATCAAACTTGAAAAGTGTGAATTCCATAGGACCGAAATTCAATTTCTGGGGTATGTACTGTCTACACAAGGAATTAGTATGGATGGAAGCAAGACCCAAGCCATCAAGGATTGGCCAAGTCCTAGAAATGTGAAGGAGGTACAGCGCTTCATCGGGTTTGCCAACTTCTATAGACGTTTCATTAGGAATTTCTCTGAGGTAGTGTCACCTATCACCCAACTTACCCGGAAAGAGTCTAGGTTCTCCTGGACTCCCCAAGCCCAGGAAGCATTTTCCCGTCTAAAAGATAAATTTACCACTGCACCTATCCTAGTACATCCCAACCCCGAGCTTGCCTTCATAATAGAGGTGGATGCTTCAGACTGTGCCGTTGGAGCTATACTCTCTCAGAGAACAGGTGAGAAGAATGTATTGCATCCCTGTGCCTTCTTTTCCCAGCAGTTGTCTTCGACTGAGAGGAACTACGATGTGGGCAATAGAGAGTTGTTGGCCATTATTGCCGCCTTCAAAGAATGGAGACACCTTCTTCAGGGAGCTGCACAGCAAATAGTCGTCCTGACAGACCATCGTAACCTTGAATTTATCAGGTCGGCTAAGTGCCTGACTCCTCGCCAGGCTCGCTGGAATCTTTTCTTAAACCAATTTAATTTTATCATTTCTTATAGACCAGGATCGCGCAATGGAAAGGCTGATGCACTCTCTAGGATTTACTCAGCAGAGACACGTCCAATTACTCCTCCTAAGACTATTCTTCCTGACTCAAGATTCCTAGGAGTGATTCATAATCAAGACCTACTTAAGGACATCAAGGAAGCATACCATGCGGATTCCTTTTTGGCACAACCCCAAGGGACGTAAGTCTTGTCTTTAAGAATGGTGTGTGGATTCAGGGACAACGCCTGTATATTCCTGAAACAGTCAGATTGAGAGTATTGCAACTCATTCACGATTCCAAGATAGCTGGGCATAGAGGAATTCTAAAGACACAGGAATTTCTTTCTCGTTTCTTTTGGTGGCCCACTTGCAGGAAGGATGTTTTAAACTATGTCACTTCATGTGAAGTCTGTGCAAGATGCAAAACACCTCGCTCCTCACCAACTGGTCTGTTACAGCCTCTTCCCACCCCGTCCCGCCCGTGGGGATCCATTTCTATGGACTTCATTGTGGAGTTACCAACCTCTCAAGGGAAGAACACCATTCTAGTGGTGGTTGACCGTCTAACAAAGGCAGCTCATTTTATCCCTTGTGTCGGCTTACCCACTGCAAAACAGACATCAGATTTGATGATTAAAGATGTGTTTCGCTTACATGGAGTACCGGATGAGGTTATTTCGGATCGAGGGGTGCAATTCACTTCTAGGTTTTGGCAAAATTTCTGTGCAGCATTGGACATTAAAGTAAACCTTTCTTCTGCTTTTCATCCCCAGACTAATGGACAGACCGAACGAACCAATCAAACCCTGGAGCAGTATCTCCGCTGCTTTATCTGCCACCTACAGGATGATTGGGTGGATCTACTTCCATTAGCTGAGTTCTCTTATAACAACTCTCAGAGTGCCTCCACTAAGCAGTCTCCTTTTTACTCTAATCTAGGTTATCATCCTAACATTCTACCACGATTTCCCATAGAAACGCCTTTACCAGCAGTGGCTGAAAGAATCACGTCTTTACAGAAGAATATGGATCTTCTAAAGGAGAATCTGGAATCGGCTCAGGAAAGGTACAAGAAAGCAGCAGATAAATTTCGTAAACCTGCACCAGCTTTCAAGGTAGGAGACTTGGTCTGGCTGTCAACCAGAAATCTTAAGTTAAGGATTCCATCGTCTAAGTTGGGACATAAGTACATTGGACCCTATAAAATCAGTAAAATTATAAGTGCCGTTGCTTGTCGTCTTCAACTGCCCAGAACTATGAGAATCCACCCTGTCTTTCATGTATCCCTACTAAAGGCTGCGACACCCAATACGTTTCCTGGACGTTCTTCTCCTTGCCCTGACCCAGTGCTAGTCGATGGTCAGGAAGAATTTGTGGTGGAAAGGATTTTAGATTCCAGGTTGTATAGAAATCAGTTACAATATCTGATTAAATGGCAGGGCTACCCAGTGGAGGACAACTCATGGGAACCAGACAATAACGTTAATGCTCCTCGCTTGCTCCGTCAGTTTCATCAGAGGTACCCACACAAGCCTGGTCTGAGGTCATCCGGAGGTTGTCCCTAAGGGGGGAGTAATGTAAGGTTCTGTGTACATGTTCCTGAAACTCAGTTTGTTCGTCAGCCATTTTACTTTCTGTCTTGCTGCAGCTATCTTGCCCTCAGTCAATATGGAGTTTCTAGCTTGCATGTTCCCGCCCTGATTCTCTCCTCTTGCTTCTTAAGCAGCCACAGCTGAGCAATCAGTGCTTCAGAATCAAGCCTGCAGTGAACCTGTGACCTGACTCCTGGAAGCCTTGGATTTGTACTCCAGTTATTTCCTATTGTGGAACCTTGGAACACTCGTGGACTTTGGAACCTTGCTATTTTGATAAATCCACGTTTGCATGGACTTACGGTAACAGAGAAGAGATCCTGAACCTGTTGTGGAGAGTGATTGCTGAGCTTAAGTTACTCTGGCCTGCTGTGTCTCCTGCTTTTGTATCTGCAAACTGTGTGACTATTATTGCCACTTGTATGAAGTAATACAAGACCTTCTATATCAAACCTGTGACTCCTGTGTTTTCATCGCACCCAAGCACAAGACACTATATGAACTGTACTACTTACATTACACGGCCGTGGCGTATATCAACCGTCAGGGAGGAACTCGGAGCAGAACAGCGATGCTCGAGGTATCGCACATCCTGCGCTGGGCCGAGGCAAACCGCTCGCCCATCTCCGCGGTTCACATCCCAGGAGTGGACAATTTGGAGGCCGACTTCCTCAGTCGCCAAGGCTTAGACTGAGGGGAATGGTCCCTACACCCGGAAATGTTTCAACTCATTTGCCAGCGTTGGGGCATGCCGGATGTGGATCTCATGGCATCCAGATTGAATGCCAAAGTTCAGACTTTCATAAGTCGATCTCGCGATCCATTAGCCATCGGCTCGGATGCGCTAGTCCTCCCTTGGAGTCAATTTCGCCTTCCTTACATCTTTCCTCCTCTTCCGTTAATCCCCAGGGTGATTCGGAAGATCAAATCGGAAGGCGTTCCTCTCATCCTGGTCGCACCGGACTGGCCTCGCCGTCCGTGGTATGCGGATCTAGTACGTCTGCTCGCAGACGTTCCTTGGAGATTACCGATCGTCCGGACCTTCTTTCTCAGGGCCCAATCTACCATCACAATTCGAGAGCGCTGAATTTGACGGTATGGCCATTGAAGCCTGGATCTTAGGTCAGGCTGGTTTTTCACAAAAGGTTGTCTCTACAATGATCAATGCCAGGAAACCGGTTTCCATACGCATTTACCATCGTGTGTGGAAAACATTCTTTTCCTGGTGTAAAGATAAGGGTCGTTCCCCTTTGGTTTTTTCTATTCCTGTCATTCTGGAGTTCCTCCAGGCTGGGCTAGATTCAGGGTTAGCACTCTCTACCCTCAAGGGACAGATTTCTGCCTTATCCGTCCTTTTCCAACGACGGATCGCTTCTAAGTCTCAGGTCAGGACGTTTATCCAAGGAGTGGCACACCTTGTTCCACCCTACAAAAGGCCTTTGGACCCTTGGGATCTTAATCTAGTCCTCAATGCCTTACAAGAATCTCCCTTCGAACCTTTGCCGGAAGTGTCCTTATCTCTTCTTTCCTGGAAGGTCGTCTTCCTGGTTGCAATTACCTCTATCAGGCGGGTATCGGACTTGGCAGCCTTGTCTTGTAAACCTCCGTTTCTCAATTTTCACCAGGACAAGGTAGTCCTCAGGACTTCTCCTTCTTTCTTGCCTAATGTCGTCTCGGCTTTTCATATCAATGAGGAGATAGTCTTGCCTTCCTTCTGTCCGGCGCCGATTCACCGTACAGAAAAAGCCCTTCACACCTTGGATTTGGTAAGGGCTCTCCGAAGGTACATTTCGAGGACTGCATCTTTCCGTAAATCGGACGCCCTGTTTGTGCTCCCGGAAGGACGCAGGCAGGGTCTTCCTGCTTCCAAGGCCACGCTAGCCAGATGGATCCGTTTGACGATCCAAGAGGCGTACCGTGTCAAAGGTCAGACTATCCCGGCTGGGATTAAGGCACACTCCACTCGGTCTGTGGGGGCCTCCTGGGCCATTCGGCACCAGGCTTCGGCACAACAAGTGTGCAAGGCTGCGACTTGGTCCAGTCTTCATACTTTTGTCAAGCATTACCAAATACATGCTCATGTTTCTTCAGATGCGGCACTTGGCAGACAAATTCTGCAATCAGCTGTTGCGCATCTGTAAGTTGTCGGTTGACTGTTTATGCGTTTATGCATGAGGTTCACGAGGCTTCATCTGTTGATGGCTTCCCACCCAGGGACTGCTTTAGGATGTCCCACGGTCTGTGTGTCCCCCAATGAGGCGATGGAGAAAAGGAGATTTTTGTGTACTCACCGTAAAATCCTTTTCTCCGAGACGCTCATTGGGGGACACAGCTCCCACCCTTGTTTAGCCTGTGGCCTCGTTTTGATTCTTTGATTGTTGACATATTGTACTCTGTTATGAGCTCCTACTGCTTTGGCACCGAACTGGTTCAGGATTGAGCCAACAGAGGGTGTATACTGCAGGAGAAGGAGTTAACTGTTTTTCTGTGTATTGCTTAGTGTCCTCCTAGTGGCAGCAGCATAACACCCACGGTCTGTGTGTCCCCCAATGAGCGTCTCGGAGAAAAGGATTTTACGGTGAGTACACAAAAATCTCCTTTTTTACATTCCATTTATCTTTCTAAATTGGAACAGACAAATGGAATATCAAAATGCAAGTGTGAACGTAGTCTTAGGCCTCTTTCACACATCCGTTTTTTTACTTCAGGCGCGATCTGGCGTGTTGTTAAAAAAACGGATCCGGTACCGGATGCGTTTTGTTAGCATTGACTTTCATTAGCGCCGGATCGCGCCTGATGTCGTTGCATTGCATCCGTTTTTGTCCTGATCCAGCGGAAATGTACATTCCGGTAGCCGGACAAAACGGTCACTGCAAAGTTTTTTTTTTTCCGGAGCCGCCTGATAGTGCCTGAAGCGGCGCATCAGGCGGCCGGAAATAATAGAAGTCTATGGAACCGGACCAGTCTTTTGTGCAATCCGTCAAAAGAGTGATCCGGATTCTGGAAACCAAGGTCTCTCTCTCTCCCTCCCTCCCTCCCTCCATGCGTATCTGCGTTTTCTGGCTGCAAAGCTTCTTTTTCCGGGTTAAAAAGTTCAGGTCGGATCCAGCAAAAAAACTGATCCGTTGCATCAGTTTTTTCATTTCAACGCCGGATCCGTCCTATCAGGTATTCGACGGATTATGCCTGACACAAAAAAACGGATGTGTGAAAGAGGCCTTAGGGATCTGGCGCTGCGCTTATGTTTTCCTGCATTTATGAAGGAGTTAGAAAAGAATAAAGTAGTAGTGTAAGCAGAGCTTAATGCTTTCGTGTTCTCACGCCGTCGGTTCACAATAAATACTAAACCGTGCTCTGAATAGTATTTACACCACACCATGGACTAACTGAGTGGTAATTACACTTTGGACTGACTATACTTTGGTATTTTCAAGTTAATAAATTGCTTTAATTAGCATAAAATAAGCACGTTTGCAATTGACATGCTTTTTCCATCTGCTGTCATTCTCCTGCTGTGAGAGCTTTTGTCTCTTATAGTACACAGCTAGCTTCCATAGAGCCTGGCCACTAGAGCCTGCCCAGCCCAGGCCCAGAATGCAGCAATAGCTACACATCAGGAGAGGGGTTAACTCCTAATATCCCAGTCAGCTCCTCCAGCCCATTAATTTCTGTACAACAGTTATCTGCTCACCTCCCTCCCTCTCAGCTTCTCACAAGCTTAGGCCACATTCACATGTTCAATATTTGGTCAGTATTTTACATCAGTATTTGTAAGCCATGTGTGAATGTGGCCTAAAAGATATAAATCTTGCAAAATCGGTCGCCCGTAACTTTCAGCTTAACTAATTTTGACCCTGCTGTCACTGTCCTGAGCAGTGTACATGTTCAAATAGCCTGATATCTTTGTGTAAATACAGTGATCATGCGCACTGCAGGACAAACCACTGATAGCTGAATGTGTTACAGCGGAGCCTGTGCCACTGCTGAGCTTTATAGTTCTAATACAGTTCTGCTACTCACCGGAGCTGTCACTCGAGGAGACCCCATAGCTCTGAGCCGTTTAAAGGGAATCTGTCACCCCAGAATAGCCATATCAGATAAAGATATGGCTGAATAGTGCGTCCCATAACTAAGCTAACGGTGGGTATCATATATCATGATACCCCCGTTTTCATATCAAAATACCTTTTTAAAGTTGGTGATTGTAGGTGTCAATCACTGCAGTCAGGTCAGGAGGGCAGCGGTTTTCATGTCCTCCCCCGCCCCCGCTCCTCGTCATCTGTTGCGTTACGCTGTCTGTGAATACCACAGACGGCGTTGGTTCCCGCAATTGCGCAATTCAAAATCCGGCGCATGCGCAGTATGCTTTGCCCAACAGTGGGCAAAGCATAAAATGAGTACAGCGCATGCGCTAGTCTTTCCTTGCCCCGGAAATTACTGCTTGCCTTGGACGACTTCCGGGGCAAGGAAAGACTAGCGCATGCGCTGTAGTCATTTTATACTTTGCCCACTGTTGGGCAAAGCATACTGCGCATGCGCCGGGCCGGATTTTGAATTGCGCAATTGCGGGAACCTAACGCCGTCTGTGGTATTCACAGACGGCGTAACGCAACTGATGACGAGGAGCGGGGGCGGGAGAGAACATGAAAACCGCTGCCCTCCTGACCTGACTGCAGTAATTGACACTACAATCACCAACTTTAAAAAAGGTATTTTGATATGAAAACGGGGGTATCATGATATATGATACCCACCGTTAGCTTAGTTATGGGACGCACTATTCAGCCATATCTTTATCTGATATGGCTATTTTGGGGTGACAGATTCCCTTTAAGAGACAATTTGACTCATCTTTGCCAAATCAGACAAGGAGATTTTCTGTATTTGTTTTTTCATTTTGTCTCTCATAGTTGTGGTCTACCTATGATGTCAATTACAGGCCTCTCATCTTTTTAAGTGGGAGAACTTGCACAATTGGTGGCTGACTAAATACTTTTTTTTTCCCCACTGTAAGTGAAAAACTTTTTGACAAGGTGATCAATGAGTGGAACAGGCTGCCACGAGAGGTGGTGAGTTCTCCTTCAATGGAAGTCTTCAAACAGAGGCTGGACAGACATCTGTCTGGGATGATTTAGTGAATCCTGCTTTGAGCAGAGGGTTGGACCAGATGACCCAGGAGGTCCCTTCCAACTCTACCATTCTAGGATTCTAATATACAAAAGATAAGGTTAGGATCTGATCAATGGTAATGTGTATGTGTTGTTTCCTGAAAGAAAAGGAGGAATTAATATAAATAAGGCTGGGTTCACATTGCGCTAATGGCAATGCGCTGACGGCATCCGTTACATAGCGGCACTAACGCTATGTAACGGATGCGTTAGCGCACCCATAGACTGCCATTATGTAGCGCATCGCTAACCCATGTCATAATCGGCATGCGTTAGCGATGCGCCGTCATTCTGTGATGGACCCCGGACACGGTCTGCAGCGTTCGGGGGTCCGTCACCACTAGCACAGATGGAGCATCTGCGCTAGCGTGATCGCATAACGCGATCTTTAAAAGGCAGTTGTGTTAGCGCAGTCCATTTAACGCATGTGTTGAGCAGACTGCACTAACGCAATGTGGACCTAGCCTAAGCCCCAGAGGTCAATGAGAAAATGGCAAGATTTCTATTTTTTATTAGTCCCAATTTGTGACATAGGAAAAAAAAATTAAAATATATTTAGCACAAAAATCTGATTTAATCAATAGGTCATTTATTGATGATATCTTCCTTTTAAATCTACAATACAGTCACAGATATGGGCCTCTTTATTTAGTATTAAATGTTATGGTCTTTATAAGTTACAAGAGGACTTTCTTTGCTCATGTGCGGTCTTCTGGCTGTGCCACGTCTTCCAGCTGCTCTTCATCATTACCCTCTTAGCACCATTTCAGACCATTAAAAGTAGCACTAAATACAAAGCCCCATATCTCTGCAACTGTGTGGCGGATTTAAAAGAATACAAAAAATAGAATAATCAGGAACGCAGTGAGAACAGAATAAGAACAAAAACTGTTCACTTTTGACCTTGTAACAGATCATCTTTAATTAAGGTCTAAGGGGTAAGGTTTCTCCTTGTGGAGAGTGACATACCAGCTCTGGCGGGTCGAGGTAAGGAGGCTTATTCGCCGTGCAATGCTCCTCTGGGAAGTTTAATATGCAAATTGCCTCTTCAAAAAAAAGAGGACTTGTACTCTATAGCGCCACCTATTGGAAGTAGCGATCCTACAAGTCACATTTGCAGACACGGTGTTTCGGACTATTGGTCCTCGTCAGTGCAAAGTAGTCCAGAGCCTCTCATCTAGCCAAATCAGATCTCTCCTACTTTACACTGACGAGGACCAATAGTCCGAAACACCGTGTCTGCAAATGGAGATACTGATTTGGCTTTTATCCTAAGTCATATTACAAGACTCGTTAAAGGGTTATTGTGACTTGTAGGATCGCTACTTCCAATAGGTGGTGTACAAGTCCTCTTTTTTTGAAGAGGCAATTTGCATATCATCTTTAATTAATTCACATAAAGGTAGGAAATTAGATTTTATTATTCCTTTTCTCAGGAAAGTATTAAAATTGCTTACACTGTTTCGGTGTAAATGATAAAATGTATCAAATAGCTAAAAGCTTGTAAGTTAGATGACATTTACTTTTAAATAGAGTGTGAGTGCTCTATTGTAAATGACAGTGAATAACCTGTAAGAACGCTAGAGGGCACTATCTCCAAGATAAGACCAATATGCTTGTGAGGTTTCTGCTGTCCACACCAGTGTTGGTCTGCTAGTTGTCACATTACGGCCTTTGATGAGGTTCCTGTCTCCATTAGAAAAATATTTAGACTTGAGAGTCCTCAGTGGTTGATACCTTTTAATGGCTAACTGAAAAGATGGTAACAAATTGCAAGCTTTCGAGACTACTCAGGTCTCTTCATCAGGCGAAGACTATTACAAAATCTGAAGAATCACATATTTATACACAACAGGACACAGGAATAATGCAATTGGTAAGACAAGTGACGTGAAGCAGAACTGTCATTATGGCAGAGGGATGAACATAAATATTGGAACAGTTCATAGATAAGGAGTGAAAGTTTTATTACCCTCTGATTGGAGTCTGCTATTGTGTTTTGATGCCCCTAGAATAAGCTTGCAATTTGTTACCATCTTTTCAGTTAGCCATTAAAAGGTATCAACCACTGAGGACTCTCAATTCTAAATATTTTTCTATATACTGGCTAACACGGTACGAAGATACACATCTTTCCTGTCTCCATTAGATCATTGCACTTCACCCACATTCAACTACAGACTAGACGTGAGATAGATACACAGTACAGACCAAAAGTTAGGACACACCTCATTCAAAGATTTTTCTGTATTTTCATGACTATGAAAATTGTACATTCACACTGAAGGCATCAAAACTATGAATTAACACATGTGGAATTATACATTACACTTTACAAAACGTGTGAAACAACTGAAAATATGTCTTATATTCTAAGTTCTTCAAAGTAGCCACCTTTTGCTTTGATTACTGCTTTGCACGCAGAAAAGGTGAACAGATGGACTCTACATGCCTGGTTCCCACGGTGAAGCATGGAGGAGGTGGTGTGATGGTGTGGTGGTGCTTTGCTAGTGACACTGTTGGGGATTTATTCGAAATAAATTTTTTGCGGAAAAAAAAGCAACATGTTCATTAATTTCGCGTAATCGCGGCGATTGCGCCGCCATAGGAATGCATTGAACCGCTTATTTTCCGCATGTGGCTATGCCCACCATGCGCAATGTAAGCGGTTCATGTGTGGATGTTACCCAGGGTCTGGAGGAGAGGAGACTCTCCTCCAGGCCCTGGGTACCATATCCCTGGTAAAACAATAATTAAAATAAAAAATAATGATATTCTCACCTTCCGGCGGCCCCGCAGCTTTCCTGCCTCTCAGCGACGCTCCCGGCCAATCCCGTTCCCAGTGATGCATTGCGAGAATCACCCCAGATGACGCTAGCGGTCTCGCGTGATGCTACGTCATCTGGGGTCTGTCGCAATGCATCCTTGGGAACGGGAGTTGCCGGGAGCGTCGCTGAGGACCAGGAAGGCTGCGGGGGCCGCCGGAAGGTGAGAATATTATTTTTTTTATTATTTCTACATTAGATCTTTTTACTATTGATGCGTCATAGGCGGCATCAATAGTAAAAAGTTGCTCACACGTGTCAAACACTGTGTGACTCGTGTGAGCAACCTGTCAATCAGTTTTCCAAGCGATGCTACAGATCGCTAGGAAAACGCTAGCATTCTGCAAGCTAATTACGCTTGCAAAACGCTAGTTTCTGGCGGGAATACGCATACCAAAAAAAATGCGTATTTCCCGCGGCAGAGAGGTGCGGGATTGCCGCGGAAATTTCCGCCGCAATTCCGCAACGTGTGAACTTAGCTTAAAGTATTTGTGTATTACAGTGCACAATAAAATGTGAAAATATTTGTCTTTAAGTGTTTACTGCTACATGATCAGGTACTTTCTAGAAATTAATCATTTACCATATTGACATCTCATTTCAAGCAGCGAGAGTCTAATCCTGTTGTACATTGATAGTTTCAGGTCATTGTAGGTTACACATGTGGGCATCTACGCACGTCACTCTCCTGCTAAATATACCAGCTTTTGTTTTACATAAATTCAATCAGGACCTTAGGACTTCCTGCTTGCATGTAAACTCCTTGGGAATTTAGTCATCCACTCTGCCCACACCTGCCAACACTGGATCCTTACTTGTCACTAAAAGACAGTCCTCATCCTTTATCTTCATTCGTGTGGTTACCATAGAATCATAGAATAGTAGAGTTGGAAGGGACCTTCAGGGTCACCGTGTCCAACCCCCTGCTCAATGCAGGATCCACTAAACCATCTCAAACAGATGTCTGTCCAGCCTCTGTTTGAAGACTTCCATTGAAGGAGAACTCATTGCCTCTCGTGGCAGCCTGTTCCACTTCATTGATCACCTTCACTGTCAAAAAGTTTTTTCTAACATCTAATCTGAATCTTCTCCCTTTCAGTTTCATCCCATTGCTTCTCATGTTTCCATGTGCAAATAAGAATAAGGAGGATTCCTCTACACTGTGACAGCCCTTCAGATATTTCTAGACAGCTATTAAGTCTCCTCTTAGCCTTCTTTTTTGCAAGCTAAATATTCCCAGATCCTTTAATCTTTCCTCTTAGAACATACTTCGCAGTCTGCTCACCATCCTGGAAATGAAATGCCGCAACAAATAAAAAAGGTAGCAAATAATAATAAGATTTTTATTATGGGGGATTTAAACTATTTAGATATGCAATGGTACATAAAATCTTCTGGTAGTGCTTTGGCAACCAGTGTGAACACCAACCTAAATTCCAGTTCATCTCAGGGTTTTTTTTTTTTATTTTGTTTGCACTTTGTGCAAATAAGAGTGCGGCTTTCCCTTTCTTTAAGCTTGATATTACTTTCATATAGTTTCCCATGGTTGGTTGTTCATTAGCCGGGTCTCAGTCTTTCTCAGCCCTTATCCACATGTACTTCACTTGACAAATGGTAAGGTTTTAATATTTGAGGTTAGGACCATCCCAAATAGGAACACTGTGACGTGCTGGTATGTCTTTTACATTTTTTTAATTAAAATTATGTTAACTAAGCACCCTATATTATTTTCATGCCCTATTATTATTTATTTATTTAATACAGGTTTTTTGCTTATCATGTTTTTATCTTGGGTTTTGTCTGCTTAGTACCCACTGTGAACATACTACATGCTGCGTTCACAGAAACCTATATCCAGTTCATCTCTTCAGGTTTTGTGCTAAAAGCTGTAGGTTCTTATCCACAGTTCAAGACAATTACCTCTTGGTGCATGAACCAACCAGGGGAGATAATCTACTGGATCTGGTCCTGTCAAATAGACCAGATACAATTGAAATCTATAGGTCAGGGAGCATTTGGGATGCAGTGCCCATAATATGGTAAGTTTCAATGTAATATTTAATAAAACATTTCAAAGGATAAAATGCGAAAACTTGGAACTTTAGGAAAGCTGATTTTAACAAATTAAGGGAAGAGCTTAATCATCTAGACTGGGATCATGTCATTGTAACTGAGGATACAGATCATAAATGGGGCATGTTTAAGAATATACTACTAGAATCCTGTAGAAAACTTATACCATCTTGTAATAAAATCTCCAGAAATTAAAAGAAACCATTATAGATAAATGAGACAGTACAAAGGCTAATAAGACAAAAACAAAGGGCTAGCAAAGTTATCTACAGAGGAACAAATCGGCAGCAACATTAAAATAAATCTCCAAAAATTGTATAAGTACATCAATGCTATAAAGAAAAAAACGGATGGTATTGGCCCCTTAAGGCCTCTTTCACACTTCAGTCGTGCGACGTCCGCCAAAGAGTGAAAATGGCGGATCCGCCAGAAAAGTGCAAAAACGGATGCAAGCGGATCACTTTTCTGACGGATCCGTCATGAACTTTTCAACCCGGAAAAAGAAATTTGCTACCTGGAAAATGCAGGTACGCATGTCCGGACCGAGGAGAGAGAGAGACCCCGGACAGTTTTGTCAGCATTTTCAATGATTTTCTATGGAAGCAACGGATCCGCTGGCGGATTCCGTCAAAGACGGATGCCAGCGGATCCGCTGCTCATAGGCGGCCATTATTACAAAATGGCGGATGCGGCAGATCCGCCATAGTCCGCCATTTTGGCGGACCAAAAAAACGTTGCATTGGACGTTTTTCTGAAACGACGGACGCCAAATTTTTGGCGGATCCGTCAAAAAACGGACCT
Source organism: Oophaga sylvatica (assembly GCA_033576555.1). Taxonomy (NCBI): domain Eukaryota; kingdom Metazoa; phylum Chordata; class Amphibia; order Anura; family Dendrobatidae; genus Oophaga; species Oophaga sylvatica. The sequence goes on along the minus strand of JARQOD010000002.1, from coordinate 120,641,728 downwards.
GACGGACGACCATTCCGTCAAAATCCATCACTAATGCAAGTCAATGGGAAAAAAGCGGATCCACCAAAAAAAAATGGCGGATCCGTTTTTTCACATTTTGACGGATTTTGACTGACGTCGCACGACTGAAGTGTGAAAGAGGCCTAAAAGATGACAATAACAAGATACCGTATATACTCATGTATAAGCCGACCCGTGTATAAGCCGACCCCCCTAATTTTGCCACAAAAAACTGGGAAAACTTATTGACTCGTGTATAAGCCTAGGGTGGAAAATGATTATGCCCCCATATGCTCCATAGATTATGCCCCCATATGATGCTCCACAGATTATGCCCCCATATGCTGCACAGATTATGCCCATATGCTGCACAGATTATGCCCCCATGTGCTCCACAGATTATGCCCCCATATGCTCCACAGATTATTTCCCCATATGCTCCACAGATTATTCCCCCATATGTTCCACAGATTATGCCCCATATGCTCCTCAGATTATGCCCCATATGCTCCACAGATTATGCCCCATATGTTCCACAGATTATGCCCATATGCTCCACAGATTATGCCCCATATGCTCCACAGATTATGCCCCCATATGCTCCACAGATTATTCCACCATATGCTCTACAGATTATGCCCCCATATGCTCCACAGATTATTCCCCCATATGCTCCACAGATTATGCCCCCATATGCTCCACAGATTATGCCCCATATATTCCACAGATTATGCCCCCATATGCTCCACAGATTATGCCCCATATGCTCCACAGATTATGCCCCATATGCTCCACAGATTATGCCCCATATGTTCCACAGATTATGCCCCCATATGTTCCACAGATTATGCCCCATATGTTCCACAGATTATGCCCCCATATGTTCCACAGATTATGCCCCCATATGTTCCACAGATTATGCCCCATATGCTCAACAGATTATGCCCCATATGTTCCACAGATTATGCCCCCATACGTTCCACAGATTATGCCACCATATGCTCCACAGATTATGCCCCCATATGCTCCACAGATTATTCCCCCATATGATGCACAGATTATGCCCCCATATGTTCCACAGATTATGCCCCCATATGCTCCACAGATCATGCCCCCATATGTTCCACAGATTATGCCCCCATATGCTCCACAGATTATGCCCCCATATGTTCCACAGATTATTCCCCATATGCTCCACAGATTATGCCCCCATATGTTCCACAGATTATGCCCCACAGTATAGGTCCTTTATGCTGCCGCGCTGCTGCAAAAGAAAAAAAAAATGACATACTCACCTCTCGTCACTGGGGGCCAGGTGCTGGTGTCCTGAGCAGGGGTGACACCGGCGCGCTATGGGGACAGGTGCCAGTGTTACCGCTCGCTCAGGACCCCGGCACCTGAGATATTTACCTGTCACCGGACCGGTCCACAGCTGCGCTGCTCCCTCTTCCGGGTCCTCGGCAGTGAATGATCAGGCAGGGGGCGCGGCGCACACTAACTACATCATTGCGCCCTCTGCCTGAGGAGTCGGACGAGGAGGTCGGAGCAGCGCGCAGCGGTGGACCGGGGACAGGTGAATATCGCTATACTCACCCCCCCCGCCGGCGCGTCACTCTCTGCAGCCTCCCCCTTCTCCCGGCGGTCTCCACAGCTCTTCCTTCCTACAGCGGTCACGTGGTACCGCTCATTAAAGTCATGAATATGTGCATATTCATGACTTTAATGAGCGGTACCATTGGCTCCCCATCATCATCGAGACCTCCCCCACCACCATCACACATACAGCACCATACACAGACAGCACCGCAGCACTCTCTCGCATACACACACACAGCCAGACACACACACACACACTGATACACACAGACACATACACCTCACATCTCACCTGTCCGGCGCCCGTGCTTACTCTCTGCCACAGCCGGCCACTAAATGATGATGTCATCCAGCCCGGAGCTGCGGAGGCACGGGAAGAGGTAAGTATTGTGCCACCTGCTCAGGCCGGGTCCCCCCTCTCGACCCGCCGCTCAGCTCCGGAGGGTCCCAGGCCGCTGCACTGTGCCTCGCGCTTCTCCCACAGAGGAGAAGGAATTACTGCTGCTGCCACGCCGCCCCCACACACGTGCCGCCTGGGGTGGACCGCACCTCCGCCCGCCCATGCTACTAGCGCTACGCCCACGCTATGAGCACTACGCCCGCCCACACTACGAGCGCTATGCCCGCCCACGCTACGAGCGCTACGCCCGCCCACGCTACGCCACTGGGCTAAAGCCATCGGAAATATGTATTTTCCGATGGCTTTAAGCGACCCCTGTGTTTTGGACGTTCGACCCCCTCCGGGGTCACGACCCACAGGTTGAGAACCGCTGAACTAGGCATATTCAGCCCCTTATATAGCTGAAACTCCACCCCGGGCATCCCACTAATTGCTAAACCTTTCCTTACCAAAACTCCTGCAGCAAGCAATAGTTTCAGTGCACTTATAAATCATTGCAGCAGCTGAGAAATTCATCAACGTAACACATTACATTTATTATACATCTTCAGGGGTGCTGATCACTCATCCACTCTCTTACACCACCACTAATCCAGACATGATTCGGAGGTCCTACTATACCTTTGTCTTCTTTCCTACAGTGATGAGGCCATATACATTAATGGCTCTGCCTTTAGTAATTTCATGTTGTGAATACCAGCATCACTTCTGAGGCCAGTGATTGGCTGCAGTGGTCACATGCATACATGGTACATCATAATTAATCAACTATTTTTTTCATTTTGATGCTTGACAAAATTAAGATAGAAAATAATCATATCAAAAAAGTAATTTACCCATAGTTCATCCTATCTTTAGTCCTCAGTAAGACATATGTGAACCACATAAGTGTTCTCTCAGATAAAACACGTACACATTATAATCTATGTGACTGTGTTTGGTCTGAAAAGAAAAATGGTGGCATGTCCATTTTTGATCCTAGTCAATGATCAATGCTACCCATTCCAGTCTAAAAGTCCGATCAAAATCACTGAAGGCAAAAATTGTCATCCATGTGATTGCTGTTTTTAACATTGTAGTGGATAGGAGAAGTTTGCAATTTATTTGTTTTTTTTATAAGAAAATCTTGAAGAATTTCTGATGGTTATAACAGATGAAAACCGGAACAATAATACTGATACATATTGGACCGTTTTTTTTGTTATGCAAGAAAAATCACTGGTGTCTGAACAAGGCCTTAATCTCACTTAGAAAACTTACCACGTGAAAGTACGTGGACGCACACCTTGATCAGAAAACCAAACTTTAGACATTTGGAACCCACTGTATACAACTAAAAAACCTTTATTTTCCATACATACTCTGAATATCATTCATAGACCTTCAATGAGATTGTAGCTTAGATTGGAGAAGATGAGAGGATGATTATCTGAACTCAACCTATTATCATATTCCATCATTTGGCCATAGGCATACTTGACAGGCATTGACTACTTAGTTATATCTGAAGTATTTAGAAGAGTCATTGATTTATGTAAAATCATCATTAACTAGTTCTCTTAGTTCACTTGGCTGCAATAGGCTGATCCCCATTTACATACAGTCGTGGACAAAAATTTTTGAGACTGGCACAAATTTTGTCTTTCACAGAGTTTGCTGCTTCAAAGTTTGATCCTTATTTTCCAAGACTTCTTCAGTGCACCCTGTCATGCTCAATATCAGCTTCTGGCCCAAATCCTGAGTGATTGCCACCCATTTTTGCTTTATCAGTGCTTAGAGATTATCACAATTTCTGTTTTTCTGTTTCTCCACCCTCTATTTGAGGATTTACCGCAGGTTCTCAATTGGATTTCATAGCCATAGACCCAAAATTTCACTGTTTTGTTCTGCAGAATGTCAGTCTGTCCTTAGATGGAACCAGTAACTTTATGTAATTCTATTAACTTGCAGATATAAGGTTTATTTGCAGGTTAATAGCATTAGGAAGGTATTAGCTGACTTGTTATGAATTATATGATTGAAAGCCAGTGGCTCCTGAGAGAAATAAAATTAATTTTATCCTCTGTGCCGCACTTTCAGTAAGGCGGCCGGGCACCCACTGATCAGATTAATTTTGAATAATTGCAAAGTCGTTGTTTGCCATGAAAGTTAACTTAAATGGAACCTGTTAGGGATTACAAGCTGCCCAAACCGTGGGCAGCTTGAATTGCAGCCTGGTTGCACAATTACAGCCAAGAAACCCCCAAAGCAGTAAGCAGAGGGGGACATGACTTTAGGAGGTTTGGAGCTTTAACTCCTGCAGCTTTGTTTGTATAGTGGTGTAGACTTTAAGAAAAGAGTGAAGAGAGGCCGTACGGGGCCCCTGGCCATCGAGGGAGTCCGCCATGACTGGGTAACGTGGGAGTATAGGGAGCCCTTAGGTCCCAGGCAGCATTAAGGGTTAACATAGAGACATGGATGGTATTAAGGGGAGGTTAGTGCTTGCAGGTAGGAGGGTTCAGGGGAGGAGCATAGGGTTAACAGTCAAAGGGATCAGCCATATTATAACGGCAGCCATTACACGTGGATCCCTTCAACTGAAAAGAAGCTCTGTGGTACCTGATAACTATGGACGTTGAAGCCTTGCTGCAGAGACTGCGGGATGCGGCGGGCACTCAGGGCACAGCATGGCTGCAGTAATCTGTGAGTGGACTGCTACATGGTGTGGTGACGGATGATGCCCAGGTCCCTTCTGACGGGCGCCGGCCGCGGAGGTCTAGGCCTCCGGCGCACTTAAGCCCCGAGATCACCACCCGGGCCCAGCGCGACGTAGGAGCCCCTCAAGGGACCCTCTGGCTCAGTGTACAGGCAGCAGGTCCACGCTGACGCGTGGCAGAGCTGGGAGGAATCCATCCTCACGGCGGGGCCTGCAGCAGGGGGAGGTGTCGGCCTCCCTCACGTCTGACTCATCGCCCAGGGTGTCAGGAGCTGGAGCGGCAGGCACAAGTGGAGTTTGTGGGCCTGCTCGGCACAGAGTGAGTGAAGCAAGGAGGCGGGGGCCTTATCAACAGGCCTCTCAGCGTGGGGGACGCAGCGGGCGGCAGTCGGCTGGCCTAGCAGGGAGCGCGCTGTCCAGCACACATCAGGACTCACATGAATCGAGCTCCACAAGCCTGCGGGAGCATTCTGCAGAGCAGGGGGTGCCGTCTGACTCCAGGGCTGGCAGTGCTGTGTCCACACTGCTAGAGTTACAGAGCGCTCATCAACACGGGCAGCAGGACGCTGGCCTTGGTCCTGAAACTACATCTGCAGCAGCGTCAGCTCTGGGGCTCCCTGCACAGATGGCTGGCACTCCTCCTGCTATCAGTCAGCTGTCTGTGGGACAGGGAGTCCTGGGAGCTATTGCTTCTTCTGAGGATCAGCGCAGAAGGAGATTAAATCAGGGTCACCTACAGCAGGATACAGGATCTTCGGCTGCCGGGTTCACGGCACCTGGGCAGCTAGGTGAGAGTGATCATTTAATTTATCATAACCCTCCGTTAGCTTTGCAGGGGGTTAGGAGTCAGGATATGTTTTCTGGGGGAGTTAGCGGGGGTTTAGGGTTAATTTTGCATGGGCTCAGAGATTTAGCTATGTTATGGAGGAGCGGAGATGTGCAAGGTGGGCTATCGCCATCCGCCGCCTGAATGGGAAGTGTTAGGGATGCTTTATGGGTTGGAGTTTTATCAGGAGGGGTTGGGGGACCTAGCAGGGTGTTTCCTCAGGACGGGATATTGGCGTCTGCAGAGGGAGCTACGGCGTCGTCGGGTGCTACTGGTCCATCAGCGGAGTTGGCATTGTCACCGGTAGCGGGGGGTAGTGATAAGGAGAAGGAGGATACAGTGCGGCTGGACGATTCAGCAAAGGGAGAGGTCTATGTTTGTTTCGAAGGGCCATTGGGAGCACACCTGAAGCAAGAGGTTAGGGAAAGGATCTGGAAAGGGGAGTATATAGAGATATTTTCATTACTTCCCTTAGAACGTTTTAATTTAGATAGGTTGCGGAGGGAGGATAATAAGAGGGAAGACGAGGAAAAGAGGAGGTACCGGTTAATTCCCAGAACCTTCTCTAATTGGCTGCAAGCATTTGCCATTTTAGCTAGCGTAATTGGTGAGAAGGCCACGGAGAATTGTTCGGGACTTTTTTGTTATATGGATGCAATAGGTGAGGCATATCGGGTTTACGGGGGTCAGGGCTGGTTAAGGTATGACGAACAATTCCGTCAGCGTAAGGCAGTTCGACCAAGCATTCGGTGGGATCATAAAGATATAGCTCTTTGGATGAGGGTTATGGTTCCGTCCAGGATGGGCCAAGGTAGTCAGCCTTTTCCAGGGGGCACTGGGGGTCAAGGACAGTCGGGACACTCAGTGGTCATGCAAAAAGGACTGTGCTTTGCGTTCAATGAGGGGTTATGCAAGTTCGGGGCGAAATGCAAGTTTAAACACGAGTGTTCAGCTTGTGGAGGCGCACATGGAGCATCAAAATGTTTTAGAGGGGGCAGACAGAAGGGAGGCGACGGCGTTGAAAAAAGGAGTGACGCCAGTTCAACTGGACGCGATGGAGGGATTTCTAAGTAGATATCCTGATACAGCGGCAGCTACTTTATTAAGAGAGGGTTTTAGAGATGGTTTCAAGATTCCGTCAGTCGAATCAATGGTTTGTTTTTCCAAAAAGAATTTAAAATCAGCATTGCAGTTCCCGGACGTCGTCACTGATAAGTTAAAGAAAGAGGTTTCCCTGGGTAGAATGGCGGGCCCATTTCCTTTGCCCCCCATCAGTAATTTGAGGGTTTCCCCTCTGGGTGTGGTCCCGAAAAAAGAGCCCAATAAGTTCAGGCTGATCCATCACTTGTCCTTCCCAAAAGGATCTTCGGTAAATGACGGCATTGATCCACAACTGTGCTCGGTGCTTTATACGTCATTTGACGCAGCCATGGATTGGGTGCGATTATGTGGACGAGGAGCATGGTTGGCTAAGACTGACATAGAAGCCGCATTTCGACTACTGCCAGTACACCCTGACAGCCTGCACTTATTGGGTTGTTTTTGGGATGGAGGATTTTTTGTCGACCGGTGTCTTCCTATGGGCTGTTCTCTTTCTTGTGCTTATTTTGAAACGTTCAGCATGTTTTTGGAGTGGGCTGTGAAACAAGTGTCCGGTCTGGGGTCATGCATTCATTACCTCGATGACTTCTTGTTTGTCGGTCCGGCTCAGAGTTCTAATTGCTCATTGTTACTTCATACAATGGAGAGTTTGGCAAAAAGGTTTGGGGTGCCCCTAGCAGCTGAGAAAACGGTGGGGCCAGTGACTACATTGAGTTTTCTAGGAATTGAAATAGATACTTTGGCAATGGAGTGTAGATTGCCTGATGAGAAGGTGATCGCATTGCGGGAGGAGGTGTTGAGAGCCCGAAGTTCGAAGAAAATATCTTTACGTGATTTGCAATCGTTACTGGGCAAGCTAAATTTTGCATGCAGAATTATGCCTATGGGCAGGGCTTTTTGTCGAAGGTTGTCACTGGCAACAGTGGGAGTGAGATCCCCAGTACATTTTATTAGGTTGAAGAAAGAATTGCGTGAAGATTTGGCGGTTTGGGCAAAATTTTTGGAAATCTACAATGGAAAATCTATCTGGATCCAGCCAGTAGTGAACGCGGATACTTTGGGGTTATACTGGACGACGATGGAAGGTCGTGGTTTTTGCTTGTTTTTCCATGGTAGTTGGTTAGTGGTGGATTGGCCTTCTTCTTGGAAAGAACAGGACCTGCTATCAAACCGGGTTTTGACTCATCTGTTTCCTATTGTAGTGGCACTGTCCTTGTGGGGTGGGAGGGTAAAAAATAGGAAAATTCGCTTTCCTTGCGTGCTGGAAGGAGTGGTAACTGCGGTGAATTCATTGTCATCGGCATCCCCTGCGGTTGTGAAAATGTTACAACGTTTGGTCATGTTGGGATTAAATCTTAACCTATGGGCTGTGGCAGAGGTCAGATCAGTGGTGTTTAATCCTGTCATTGTTGCTCTTTCCAATTTACAGTGGGAACGTTTCCGGGAGCTGGCACCTCAAGCGGATTCGTCAGGCATGGAGTGTCCAATGGAGTTGTGGAATCTTCCTTGCGTGCAGTAGGGCATTTGTTTTCAAAGTCCTTGTCAAGCAGGTCATGGAGGCAGTACGGGCAGGCCTGGAGTATTTGGGAAGGTTGGAGGGTTTCGTTGGGAGAAGGGATGGAGGATGAGAGCAGATTGTTGTTGCTGGTTGGACATTGTAGGGAATCGGGTTGGTCAGTGTCGAAACTGAACAAGTTGTTAGCGGGTCTTGCTTTTGGTTTCAAGGTTAGAGGTCTCAGTGATGTGACAAAGTCCTTTTTAGTGCTTCAAGCAGTGAAGGGCTGGAGGAAGGGTTGGAGAGCGTTGGATATGAGACGCCCAGTTTCATATGAAGTGTTATTAGTTCTGGGGAATCAATTGCCAGTAGTATGTTCGTCACATTGGGAGATAGATCTATTTAAGGCAGCTTTTGCATTGGCTTTCTTTGGGGCATTTCGTTTGGGGGAGCTGGTTAGCCCATCCAAGTTAAAGAAAGGGGGTTTGCTGAGGGAAGATTTGGATGTTTATAGTGATAGAGTGGTGGTGTTTATTCGGTCATCCAAAACAGATGTGGAAGGAAAGGGTTGTAGAGTGGTGCTATTTGGGGTTACAGGGTCACCTGTGTGCCCGGTGGTTTGCGTAAGTGAATTTATGAGGCGGGGGTGCGTTGCATAACCCATTTTTGTCACATGAGGACGGTTCCTTTTTATCATGTTTCCAGTTCTTGGCGGTATTTAGGCGATGTCTGGAGTTAGGGGGCATTTCGGCAAAGGACTATAGTGGACACTCTTTTAGGATCGGAGCTGCCACAGAGGCGGCCAGGAGGGGTTTAGGAGAGGAGGTAGTGAAAAGGATTAGGCGGTGGGAATCAACAAGGTTTAGGTCATATATCCGCCCGAATTTAATTTAAGAATGTGGTCTGTTTATTTTGGAACCCTGGCTTAAAAGATTGTTTTGTTGTTTTGTTTCAGACGGCGGTCAGCGGCTTATTTGGATAATGGGACACTCTTTCGTGTTTTGGGCCGCGATACGGGCAGCGGTTCGTCCGGACGGGCGTCAGCTGGGCATCCCGCGGGAGTCGGCGATTCTGCGTTGGATCGGTAAACGCGGGATGGTCTGGAGTCAATTTTTACCAGAATTTCACCGTTTTGTGCGTTTGGACAGGGCTCCTGATGTGATGGTTTTACATCTAGGTGGGAACGATTTGGCCAAAAGGCCCTGCAGGGAATTGATCAGGGACATCAAGTTCGATTTCCTGAGGCTTTGGGCGATGTTTCCCAAGCTTTTAGCAGTGTGGTCAGATATTATTCCCAGGAAGGTCTGGCGGGGGGCTCGCTCTGTTGAAGGGGTTAATAGAGACCGAATTAAGGTAAATAGGGCCGTGTCTCGTTTTATGGCGAGAAATGGTGCGGTTGTGGTGCACCATAGGGAGCTGGAATCGGGAATGGGGGAATTTTGGAGAACTGATGGGGTTCATCTCAATGCTGTCGGCACCGATATGTGGTGCCTGGCCATCCAGGAAGGGATTGAAACAGGTCTGAGAGTTTGGAGGGACATAAATGTTTAAGGGAGTCAGAACATTTATGTGAGTGGCGTGGGGGGAGGTCCTCGAAGTTGGTGGAATTGGGGAATGGTGGATTGGAGGGGGGGGGATCTCAAGGGGTCCTGGACTCCCCTGTGTGATTTCAAGTGGCTGGGACAATTATTATCGCGGTTTTGAAAAAATTAAGGGGCTTGTTAAGAGGTTTCATTTGGCCGGGATTGGTTACTATTGGCCTCCGAGCTGGTGCAGAGCGGCTGGGGGTAAAACCTATCCTGGAGGCCAAGGTGGACGTTGCGCATTTGCAGTGGATATATTTCGGGGCTTCGAGGACCACCCCTCCCGGGAGGATATTGTTTAAAAAATTATTTTGTTTGTAAGCTATGTTTAATAAAAGGCTGCTGTGGCCATTAAATCCAGTTGGGGTCTTGTGTTTTCTTTTAAAAAAGAGATTTATGGGGAAAAGTTAATCTGTGAACAAGGTGTAGGGGAAGTTGGGTTTTTGGTTATAAAGGCTCACACGAATCACGGGTACCCCTTACGTCATGTCTGTGTCTGGTTTCTTACTGTGAGGAGGGTGGGGCTTATATAGAGAAGATAACTCTCTGTCTATCTCTGTCCCTCTTTCTCTCATGGAAAAACTGGAAGAAACATCTCGCACCCTGTTATATTAACTGTCCCACAACGTTTTAGTTAATCATTACTTGTGTTATGAGGAATGCTTTATTGTATTTTTTTAATTACCCATTGTATATTTTGTACCATGTCCAAATTAATAATGGCTATAAAGAGTTAGCATTAATCTTCTAAGTCCAAGAGAAGGGCAGTCCTTCAACCATGGTTTCCTAGAGGTTTCCTCCACAGGGGGTTTTGTGTTTGTATATTTAGTCCAGAGTCTAACTTTACTGTAGTTATGGTTGTTTTAAGGTGGGGGGTCCATCCCATATCCAAAAGTCAAATATATTATTTTCTGAAATGCTCCAAAAAAACTTTGCAATTTTTCGTAATTCATTTGATCACTCTGCATAACAATCGAATGCAATGATTTTATATAATACGTACAGTACAGACCAAAAGTTTGGACACACCTCATTTAAAGATTTTTCTGTATTTTCATGACTATGAAAATTGTAAATTCACACTGAAGGCATCAAAACTATGAATTAACACATGTGGAATTATATACTAAACAAAAAAGTGGAGAGCGGCAGATAGAGCGCCACCTGGTATGTTACCACTTACTTCTATCGTCCGCTTGCTTTTCTAGATCACATATTTTGGGCCATGTTGTATCTATGTGCAGGAGATATTGAGCAGTAATTAGGTACACATGTATTTACTTGTTACATCTGTTCTTATTTATGCACTTACTTGGTATATCTGTCCCTGAGTGATGTACCGTATATACTCATGTATAAGCCGACCCGTGTATAAGCCGACCCCCCTAATTTTGCCACAAAAAACTGGGAAAATTTATTGACTCACGTATAAGCCTAGGGTGAAAAATGATTATGCCCCCATATGATGCTCCACAGATTATGCCCCCATATGCTCCACAGATTATGGCCAATATGCTCCACAGATTATGCCGCCATATGCTCCAGATTATGCCCCCATATATTCCACAGATTATGCCCCCGTATGATCCACAGATTATGCCCCCATATGCTCCAGATTATGCCCCATATGTTCCACAGATTATGCCCCCATATGTTCCACAGATTATGCCCCCATATGCTCCAGATTATGCCCCCATATGCTCCATATTATGCCCCCATATGTTCCACAGATTATGCCCCCATATGCTCCAGATTATGCCCCATATGTTCCACAGATTATGCCCCCATATGCTCCATATCATGCCCCATATGTTCCACAGCTTATGCCCCCATATGCTCCATATTATGCCCCCATATGCTCCAGATTATGCCCCATATGTTCCACAGCTTATGCCCCCATTGTTAGAACCCTCTTGTTAGATTTTGTTTCAGTTTGCTGGTCACATGACCTTTTTTCCCTATTTAGTCTGGCTCCGCCCTTCTGGCTTTGCTGGACTTCATTGTATTATCTACTCTTAAGCTAGCCGGGTGCTTAGGTGCCTTACTAATCCTAATCTTAGGATCTCGTAGTAATTTGTTTTCTGTTTAATTTTCCCTGCTACAATTTCTGTTAGGAGGTGTCCACCTTTTCTCCCAGTCCCTAGATCTTGTAGGGATTCCTATAGGTCTTCGTTCAGACTAGCTGAGGACTTTAGCGGGTCTGGTCGCAGGATCAGGTTCCCCGTTACATCGTAGGGATCAAGCTCAGTTTTATTGTAGGGACAGAGTTCCCATCTTTCCTTAGTGCTTGTAGCAGTTCATAACAGTAAGTCCAGCCAAGAAATAAAAAAAAAAAAAAAAATCTCTAAGGAAAGATTTTCTGTTTTCATCATGGTGTCGGTTCGGGATTTGGCTGAACGCCTGCAGGGTCTCTCTCTGGAGGTGGCTGAAATCCAGCAACACGTGAGTAGTTGTTCTGGAGCACATTTCGTGGAGCCAAAGGTACGTTTGCCTGATTTATTTTTTGGTGACCAACAAGATTTTTTTTCTTTTAAAAATGCTTGCTTGTTGTATTTTCATTTGAGACCCAGATCCTCTGGTGATGAATCACAGCGCATAGGGTTTATAATGTCACTTTTGCGCAAAGAACCTCAGGACTGGGCCTTTTCTCTGCAGCCTAGTGATCCATGCTTTGGATCAGTGGATGTTTTTTTTTCTGCTTTGGGGTTGTTGTATGGCGATCCGGATCGTGTTTCATCAGCTGAGACAGAGTTGAGACGTTTGAGACAGGGATCAGGTAATGTGGAAAAATATTGTACTCACTTCCGTAGGTGGTCCACCCAGGTGGGCTGGAACGATTCAGCTTTGAAAAGTTTATTTCTTGCAGGATTAAGTGAAAGGGTTAAAGATTTGCTGATTGCTTATCCTATACCTGGTAACTTGCAAGAGGCTATGCAATTGGCCATACGGGTGGATAGGAGACTGCGTGCAAGGGTTAATGAGAGTAAGTCTGCTTTGTCAGCTCCAGGTTTGGAGAAGGAATGTACTGACATTGCAGAGCCGATGGAAATTGGAGCAGTGGCACCTCACTCTCGGGAAAAAGAACGCAGATTTGCTCAAGGTTTGTGTTTCTACTGTGGTAAATCTGAGCATTTCATTAAGAACTGTGCGCTTCGAATGAATAAAGAGAAAAAAAAAATGAGGTCAGTGTCGCCCGCATAGCTTGTTTAAACAATAAAGGTGTTTTTCTTTCTGCTACTGAGTCGCACACACCAAGTGTTGTGGGTACCAGGGCTATGGGGTACTCGGCACTGAGCCCATGGAAGTCTATGGGAGATGTCACTGGCAGCAGAGCTCGGTCCGTGGCCCTGGGCGCTCATACAATGGGGGATATATTTACAGGGGATTGTAGTAATAGTTGTTTGTGACGCCACCTGTGGTTTCTGATCAGATAGACCAGCGCTGCAATATGGATCTTCTGAGGGGATGTTATTAGGCAGCTAGATGTTAAGTCCCCCACAGGTGGGACTGGTCCCTCAAAGTCAATGGTGTTGCAGAATAAGTCAGTCACACACAATTCAGTCTCTTTCCATACCTTTACTGATGTTGTTGGCAGGTATGTCCCGGGAAGCTGGTCAGGTTGGAGAATGCACATTCAGGGGATTGCTGAGCAGGTTTAAGGCCTCCTTTCTCCTTGAAGTGTATGTGAGTCCTAACTTGCATGAAGTCAAGTTTAACTCTTTCTCTAGCAGCTACGCCCGGCTGACATTGTGGTAGAGTCTTTTCTGTCTCTGATGCTCAGAGGCTGGCAAGAACGAGGTCCTTACTTTTGCAGCGTCCCGCTCAAAGTCCCTGTTTTCCCTGACTCCAGTTACATATCAACGCTTAGGGCTACATTCTGTGACTTGAAGTCCAGCAAGGATTCCGGTGTATCTTATTACTAGACGTGAAGTACTAGCAATGCTTCGGACCCCGGTGTCCGGTTAATTAAGTGAAAGTGATCTGTCACCTTGGTCACTTATCCGTATTTCTCCACTTGCCTGTCGCCCTGCTCTTGCCCTTAACATAAGCACAGGTAGCAGCGGTAGTAGATGTCAGCTTTCCTTCCAGTGCTCACTGACCTGTCCTCAGTTACCTCGTTGTATTAACTGCAGTAGTTCCCTTCCTTCTTTCCTTCCAAAGACTCTGTCCAGAGTGGCTATCAGGAGCTTCTGTCGACTGATTTCATGCTCGCTCTGAGAGTTACTTTCCACGTTCATAGGGAACACAGGAGCTTGTTCTGAGGTAACTGCTTCAGGTTCAGATGTAACTCTGACTAGGCTAGAGTGATTCCTTCCCACTCGTACTAGCCTCCACTTCAGTATAAGGTGAGCTACAGGAGCTCTGTCAGATCTCAGTCTTATCTCCTCTCCCTCCAAGACTAGACTGCTCTGTCCTGAGACAGGAAACTGAATGCACTACTGCTACGTCACACTAACTTAAATAGTCTAAGTTGCCCTCTGGTGGCAGTGTTGGAAGTGTGTGATGTGAATGAATATCAGGCTTCACAATTACCTTATCTGTGCATTTTCCAGGAGACATGTGTACCAAGCGCAGCTGGGCCACACACTACCACTGCTGGTGAGGAGGAATTAATGGAGTTTCGGGTATTTGTGGATTGTGGTTCAACTCTCAATGTGATTGATGGGAAATTTTGGAAAAACTAAAATTAAAACCCAAACTTCTGTCTTCTCCTATTAATGTGGTGTCTGTGGATGGCTCTCCCTTGAAAAATGTTACTCACCATATCTGTGAATTTCCTCTTACTATTAATGGTGTTCATCAAGAGAATTTGGATTTGGTAGTTTTGAATAATTTGCCCTCACCGGTGATTTTGGGGTTACCCTGGTTAAAATTGCACAATCCGGTACTGGATTGGTCTACCAATGAAATTAAGTCCTGGAGTCCTAAGTGTTATGACAAGTGTTGTAACGGGCGTATTGCTGCTGTAGTTAAGGGGGAGTTACCTGTACCTATTCAGGATTTTTGGAAAGTTTTTTCTGATAAAGAATCGCAGGTATTGCCTCCTCATAGAGAATATGATTGTGCAATTGAATTTGTCCCTGGAGTGACTCTTCCTAAAAGTCGTTTATTTAATTTGACTATTCCTGAGAGAAAGGCTTTGGAGGAATACATACAGACAAGCTTGGCCGCCGGTCACATTAGGCCTTCCAAATCTCCTGTGGCGGTTGGATTTTTTTTTGTTAAAAAAAAGGACGGCGGTTTACGGCCTTGTCTAGACTTTCGTGAGATTAATAAGATTACTATACGCAATCCTTACCCACTGCCATTGATTCCTAATTTGTTTAATCAGTTAGTGGGGGCCAAGTGGTTCTCGAAAATTGATCTTCGAGGGGCATACAATTTGTTGCGCATGAAGGAGGGGGATGAATGGAAGACTGCATTTAACACTCCACTGGGTCATTTTGAGAATCTGGTCATGCCTTTTTGACTTTCCAGTGCTCCGGCATTTTTTCAGAATCTTATTAATGACATCCTTAGACCTTTGATCGGCAGAAGTGTGGTTGTGTATTTGGATGACATTTTGATTTATTCACCGGATTTGGAGTCTCATTGGAGGAGTGTGCGTGAAGTATTACAGTTACTGAGTGATAATTCACTTTTTGCCAAACTAGAAAAATGTGAGTTCGCTGTACAGAGACTTAGTTTTTTGGGCTACATTGTCTCCAGTGAAGGTTTTGAGATGGACCCTGTGAAAGTGCAAGCTGTGCAGGATTGGCCTAGACCTATTGGTGTGAAATCAATACAGAGGTTTTTGGGGTTCGCCAATTATTATAGAAAATTCATAAAAAAAATTTCTGTGATTGCCAAACCTCTGACCGATCTCACCAGGAAAGGTGCTGATGCGGTTCAGTGGACTACTGAGGCCATTGAGGCTTTTGTGTTGCTAAAGGAGAGGTTCAGCTCTGCTCCCATCCTTACGCAGCCTGATGTGACTAAACCATTTTTTGTTGAGGTTGATGCTTCTTCTGTGGGGGTCGGCGCGGTGTTGTCTCAGGAAAAGACGGATGGAGTACATCCCTGTGCTTTTTTTTTCAAAGAAATTTTCTGAGTCTGAACTAAATTTGATATCGGTAATCGGGAATTGTTGGCAATTAAACTCGCATTTGAACACTGGCGTCATTTTTTGGAGGGAGCGGAATTTCCCGTTCAAGTCTTCACCGATCATAAAAATCTGATCTACCTTGATCCTGCCAAACGCTTGAATGCCCGTCAGGCTAGGTGGGCACTGTTTTTCTCACGCTTTAATTTTACCGTTACTTACATCCCAGGTACTAAAAATGTTAAAGCTGATGCTTTGTCTCGCAGCTTTTCTCCTATGGTGGGTACTGAGGAGGAGGAAAACATTTTGCAAGAGGGGGTTGTTATTGCGGTTTTGGACTCCGTGTTGGAAGATGAGATTCTTAAAGCACAGGAGAATGCCCCATCTAACACGCCGCATGGGAGGTTGTTCGTGCCTGGTACCCTGAGGAGAGATTTGTTTGTTGAATGTCATGACTCTCGGTTGGCAGGTCATCCTGGAATCTCTGAGACCAAGAGACTTGTGGGTCGCAGCTTTTGGTGGCCTGGATGGCAGAAGGAAGTCATTAAGTGGGTGTGTCAATGCACTGTGTGTGCTAGATCTAAGTCTTCTCATACTCCTGCTGCGGGGTTGCTTTGCCCTCTGGAGGTCCCTAGTGCACCTTGGACACATTTGGCTATGGACTTTATTACTGACCTTCCCCCCTCTGAGGGTTTCACTGTCATCTGGGTGGTCGTGGACCATTTTAGCAAGATGTGTCACTTGGTTCCTTTCATCAAATTGCCCTGCGCTAAGACTCTCGCTAAGGCCTTTGTCAAGGAAATAGTCAGACTACATGGTGTTCCTACTGACATTGTTTCTGATAGGGGACCTCAGTTTGTGGCTCGTTTTTGGCGCGCCTTTTGTGACAGGTTGGGAGTTCATTTGTCGTTTTCATCCGGATATCATCCTGAGTCTATTGGCCAGACAGAAAGGAAAAACCAGGATGTTGAGCAGTTCTTGCGTTGTTTTGTGACTGATAATCAAGAGGGGTGGTCTGAGTTTCTGCCACTTGCTGAGTTTGCTCTTAACAATCATACATCCGCTTCTGCTGGTTGTTCGCCTTTTTTTTGTTGTACTGGGAGACATCCGTCTTTTGGGTCATTTTCCAAGTTGGGATCGGCTGTACCTGAAGAGGAGAATTTTTCTGGTGTGTTGGAGAGAGTTTGGACTGATGTGCGTGGTAATCTTCAGGAGGCTAACAAAAGATCCAAAGTGTATTTTGATAGAAAACGACAAGAGGTTTTGTTTGCTATTGGTGACATGGTCTGGTTGTCCTCTAAGAATCTGCGCTTGAGGATTCCGTCTAAGAAATTGGGTCCCAAGTTTGTAGGGCCCTTTAAGGTGCTTCAGGTTATTAACCAATCTGCTGTTAAGTTGGAGCTTCCCACCTCCCGGAAGATTAATCCGGTGTTTCATGTTTCTCTCTTGAAAAAAGCTGAGGTCTCAGATGGAGACGTCTCGACCACTGTTCCGCTGGTGGTGGAGGACGGGCAATATGAGATTTCCCGCATCCTAAATTCTAGACGGTATAGAGGGGGTTTGCAGTACCTCGTCGCTTGGAAGGGTTATGGACCCGAGGATAACTCATGGGTGAGGGCGGATGATGTTTCTGCGTCTAGACTTGTCAGAGCGTTTCACAAGAGGTTTCCGGATAAGCCTAAGTCCTAGGGAATCCGAGGATCCTCTTAGAAGGGAGGGTACTGTTAGAACCCTCTTGTTAGATTTTGTTTCAGTTTGCTGGTCACATGACCTTTTTTCCCTATTTAGTCTGGCTCCGCCCTTCTGGCTTTGCTGGACTTCATTGTATTATCTACTCTTAAGCTAGCCGGGTGCTTAGGTGCCTTACTCTGTCAGTTTTGCTTAATCTTAGGATCTCGTAGTAATTTGTTTTCTGTTTAATTTTCCCTGCTACAATTTCTGTTAGGAGGTGTCCACCTTTTCTCCCAGTCCCTAGATCTTGCAGGGATTCCTCCCTCGCAACTATAGGTCTTCGTTCAGACTAGCTGAGGACTTTAGCGGGTCTGGTCGCAGGATCAGGTTCCCCGTTACATCGTAGGGATCAAGCTCAGTTTTATTGTAGGGACAGAGTTCCCATCTTTCCTTAGTGCTTGTAGCAGTTCATAACACCCATATGCTCCATATTATGCCCCATATGCTCCAGATTATGACCCATATGTGTTATGTTACGGTAGCTGAGGAGTGCAGGTAAAAAAGGAAATACACCAGAGCAGTTGGAATCTATGAGATTGCAGTACCCTGACTAACCACCACAACTAGAGGCAGCCGTGGAGCGTTCCTACGATGGTCCTAGACGCCTCGTCACAGCTGAGAAACTAACTACACCTAAAGATAGAAATAGGAAAGCTATCTGCCCGGAGCAGAACCCCAAAGATAATAGAAAGCCCCCAAACATGTAATGGCGGTTAGACAAGAGGAAATACTGACACAGAAAGAAAATAGTATGAGCAAACGCTGGGGCCCAAACTATCTAAATAGAAAAGGACAGGAAGGGTACTTACTGCAATCCCAGAAAACCCTGAAAAACACCAACTCTACTAATTTCAAAATCACCTGAGATCACACGACCTCTACCACCTAAATTAGTTCTCTGGTGTAACAAAAACAGCAGCCACTGAAAAAACTGCAAAAAGCAAAAGTACAAAACACAGTGGCTGGACTAAACTGAGAGGGCAAAAGCCCCCGGAGGGGACCCAGAAGGCCCCCACAGAAGTGCAGGACAAAATGCAAAAATATAGCAAAAACACAAAATAAGAAATTGTCTTATCTGATAGCAGGAGATGCAGACACGACACAGCAGGCTAAAAGGGAAACTGGAAAGAAGGATTCAGACCAGAACAATTGATCACCGGCAACCCTGATGGGAAAATGATTCCCTTAAATAAGACCAATCAGTAACACCTGATTCCCAATCCTCACTAGTACCGCTTGTAACCACCAGAGGGAGCCTCTGCTCAGAACTCATCTCAAACCCATTCACAACAGTACCCCCCCTTGAGGAGGGGTCACCGAACCCTCATTTGAGCAACCAGGTCGGTCAGGATGAGTTCTATGATACGCACGGATAAGTCTCCTAGCATGGATGTCCGAAGCAAACACCCAAGAATTATCTTCCTGACCATAACCTCTCCATTTAACCAAATACTGGAGTCTTCGTCTAGAAAAACGAGAATCCAATATTTTCTCAACCACATACTCCAGATTGCCCTCAACCAAAACAGGGTCAGGAGGCACAGCAGCAGGAACCACTGGCTCAACAAACCTCTTCAACAAGGACTTGTGGAACACGTTATGGATCTTAAATGTCCCTGGAAGAAGCAAACGAAAAGAAACAGGATTAATAATCTCCATGATCTTATAAGGTCCAATGAACCTAGGCTTAAATTTAGGAGATGCTACTCTCATAGGAATATTCTTTGAGGACAACCAGACCAAGTCCCCACTTTAAACCGAGGACCATCAGTCCTATGCCGGTTAGCAAACCGCTGGGCCTTCTCCTGAGAGAGGGACAACCTCTCCACTACCTGGTCCCAAATCTGCTGCATACGCTCAACAACAGAGTCAACACCTGGACAGACAGAAGCCTCCGTCTGTCCTGAAGAAAATCGAGGGTGAAACCCAGAATTACAGAAAAACGGAGACATCAAAGTGGCAGAGCTAGCCTATTATTAAGAGCAAACTCAGCCAAAGGCAAAAAAGAGACCCAGTCATCCTGATCAGCAGACACAAAGCATCTTAGATAAGTCTCCAATGTCTGGTTTGTTCTCTCAGTTTGACCATTGGTCTGAGGATGAAATGCCGAGGAGAAAGACAATTGAACACCCAGTTTAGAACAAAAAGTCCTCCAAAATCTGGAAACAAACTGGACTCCTCTGTCAGACACAATGTTCTCAGGAATGCCGTGTAAACGAACCACGTGCTGAAGGAACAACGGCACCAATTCAGAGGAGGAAGGCAACTTAGGTAATGGCACAAGATGTATCATTTTGGAAAACCTATCACAAATTACCCAGATGGTGGTCATTCTCTGAGAAACAGGAAGATCGGAAATGAAATCCATAGAGATATGGGTCCATGGTCTCTTGGGCACAGGCAATGGCATCAACAAACCACTAGAGCGAGAGCAAGGCTTGGAGCGAGAGCAAGTCCCGCAGGACTGCACAAATTCCCTGACATCGCGAGACAAGGTAGGCCACCAAAAGGACCGACTAACCAAGTCTCTGGTACCAAAAATTCCGGGATGCCCAGCCAATGCGGAACAATGAATCTCAGACATCACACTCTTTTTCCATTGGTCCGGGACAAACAATTTTCCAACAGGGCAGCGCTCGGCCTATCCTCCTGACACCCCTCCAGAGCAAGTCTCAAATTAGGCGAGATGGCGGAAAGAACTACACCCTCCTTCAAAATAACAGAGGGATCAGATAGCTCAGGAGAGTCCGCAAGGAAACTCCTCGAGAGGGCATCCGCCTTAACATTCTTAGTGCCAGGAAGAAAGGAAACCACAAAATTAAAACGTGTGAAAAACAAGGCCCACCTGGCCTGTCTAGGATTGAGTCGCTTGGCAGATTCCAGATAGACCAGATTCTTATGGTCCGTAAGGACCACCACCTGATGTTTGGCTCCCTCCAGCCAATGTCTCCACTCTTCAAAAGCCCACTTCATGGCCAATAACTCCCGATTACCCACGTCATAATTACGTTCAGTAGGAGAAAATTTTCGAGAGAAAAAGGCACAAGGGTTACTTTTAGAGGTCTCTGGATCTTTTTGGGACAAAACGGCACCTGCCCCAATTTCAGAGGCATCAACCTCCACCTGAAATGGCAGAGAAACATCAGGCTGCCGTAGAACAGGAGCAGAAGTGAATCTCTGCTTAAGTTCCTGAAACGCAGAGACTGCCTCAGGAGGCCAATTCACCACATCAGAACCCTTTCTGGTCAAATCAGTTAATGGTTTAACAATAACAGAGAAATTACCAATAAATTTACGATAAAAATTGGCAAAACCCAAAAATCTCTGAAGAGCCTTTAATGAAGTAGGTTGGACCCAATCACAGATGGCCTGAACCTTGACCGGGTCCATTTCAATAACAGATGGGGACAAAATGAATCCCAGAAATGAGATCTTCTGTACGCCAAAAAGACACTTTGATCCCTTCACATACAGAGCATTCTCTCTCAAAATCTGGAATACAGTTCGAACATGTTTCACATGAGAGTCCCAGTCATTAGAAAAAATCAAGATATCATCCAAATAAACAATCAGAAACTTGTCCACAAAATCCCTGAAAATGTCATTCATGAAGGACTGGAAGACGGAAGGAGCATTAGTGAGCCCAAAGGGCATCACAAGGTACTCAAAATGCCCTTCAGGGGTGTTAAATGCCGTCTTCCATTCATCCCGTGCTTAATGCGAATAAGGTTATACGCCCCCTGAGGTCAAGCTTGGTAAACCAAGTAGCGTTTTTCACCTGGAAAACAGGTCAGAAATCAAGGGTAACGGGTATTGATATTTCACAGTAATATTGTTCAAGAGACGATAATCAATACACGGCCTTAATGAACCATCTTTTTTGGCCACAAAGAAAAAACCGGCACCTAAGGGTGAAGAGGATGGTCTGATATGACCCTTCTCCAATGATTCCTTGATATAAGACCGCATAGCGTCATGTTCAGGTACAGACAAGTTAAAAAGGCGACCCTTAGGGAATTTACTACCTGGCACTAATTCAATAGCGCAGTCATAGCTCCTATGGGGAGGTAAGGATGCAGATTTACTTTCGCTAAACACATCAGAAAAATCAAACAAAAAGTCAGGAACATCCTCAGCCTGGGGGGAGGCAGAAAAACAGGAGTGTTGGTATTAACACATTGGCAGCCCCAACTGGTTACAGACACAGATTTCCAATCCAAAACAGGATTATGAGACTGTAACCAAGGGAAACCCAGCACGATAATGTCATGCAGATTATATAGAACCAAAAATTTGCAGCACTCCTGGTGATCAGGTTCAACCCTCATTATCACCTGAGTAGAAAACTGGGGTTTATTCTCAGCCAAAGGGGTAGAATCGATCCCCAGTAGGGGAATAGACTTCTGTAGGGGTATCAAGGGAAATCCACAACGTTTAGCAAAATCATAATCCATCAGGTTAATAGCTGCTCCAGAATCAACGAAAGCCTGAGCAGAAAATGAGGACAGAGAGCATATCAGAGTGACAGTTAATAAAAACTTAGTCTGAACACTACCCAAGACAACTGAGCGTGCAAAACGTCTTCCCCGCTTAGGGCAGACTGAAATAGCATGAGAGGCATCACCACAGTAGAAACATAACCCATTGCGCTTTCGAAACTCATGACGCTGTGCCCCAGACACCACTCCATCACACTGCATGGGCTCAACAGCTGGCTCACAAGGCAACACCACTCCACGCATACTTCTCCGCTCACGCAAACGTCTGTCAATTTGAATCGCTAATGACATAGAATCATTGAGACCAGAGGGGACAGGGAATCCCACCATAACATCCTTTACATTATCCGACAGACCCTTCCGGAAAAGGGCCGCCAAAGCGTCGTCATTCCATTTGGTCAGGACTGCCCACCTACGGAATCTCTGACAGTATAACTCAGCGTCATCAAGCCCCTGATTTAATGCCAACAAGGCTTTTTCAGCTTGATCAGTGATATTAGGCTCATCGTACAATAACCCCAAAGCCTGAAAAAATACATCAACATCACTCAAAACAGGATCCCCAGGTGTCAGGGAAAAAGCCCAATCCTGAGGATCGCCGCGCAGGAGAGAGATGACAATTTGAACCTGCTGCGCTGCGTTTCCTGAGGACTTAGATTTTAAGGCAAGAAACAATTTACAATTATTTTTGAAATTCTGAAACTTAGCTCGATCCCTGAAAACAAATCTGGCATGGGGATCCTAGGTTCCACAACAGGCAACCTAGCAAGATATGCAGCAATACTCCGAACCTCAGTGGCAAGCTGATCCACACGGCCAGACAACTGTGCAAACTCCATTGGGAGAAAAGATCCTCCCAGCACCCAGAGATACAGAGGGAAAAAAAAAAAAAAAAAAAATGCAACAAACAGAAAAATATCTCTGACAACTTTTCTTCCTTCAAAATATTTTTTCCCTTCTGTGAGTACCATACAATTTTTATGGCCGGTGATACTGTTATGTTACGGTAGCTGAGGAGTGCAGGTAAAAAAGGAAATACACCAGAGCAGTTGGAATCTATGAGATTGCAGTACCCTGACTAACCACCACAACTAGAGGCAGCCGTGGAGCGTTCCTACGATGGTCCTAGACGCCTCGTCACAGCCTGAGAAACTAACTACACCTAAAGATAGAAATAGGAAAGCTATCTGCCCCGGAGCAGAACCCCAAAGATAATAGAAAGCCCCCAAACATGTAATGGCGGTTAGACAAGAGGAAATACTGACACAGAAAGAAAATAGTATGAGCAAACGCTGGGGCCCAAACTATCTAAATAGAAAAGGACAGGAAGGGTACTTACTGCAATCCCAGAAAACCCTGAAAAACACCAACTCTACTAATTTCAAAATCACCTGAGATCACACGACCTCTACCACCTAAATTAGTTCTCTGGTGTAACAAAAACAGCAGCCACTGAAAAAACTGCAAAAAGCAAAAGTACAAAACACAGTGGCTGGACTAAACTGAGAGGGCAAAAGCCCCCGGAGGGGACCCAGAAGGCCCCCACAGAAGTGCAGGACAAAATGCAAAAATATAGCAAAAACACAAAATAAGAAATTGTCTTATCTGATAGCAGGAGATGCAGACACGACACAGCAGGCTACAAGGGAAACTGGAAAGAAGGATTCAGACCAGAACAATTGATCACCGGCAACCCTGATGGAAAATGATTCCCTTAAATAAGACCAATCAGTAACACCTGATTCCCAATCCTCACTAGTACCGCTTGTAACCACCAGAGGGAGCCTCTGCTCAGAACTCATCTCAAACCATTCACAACACATATGTTCCACAGCTTATGCCCCATATGCTCCATATTATGCTCCCATATGCTCCAGATTATGCCCCATATGTTCCACAGTTTATGCCCTTATATGCTCCATATTATGCACCCATATGCTCCAGATTATGCCCCATATGTTCCACAGCTTATGACCCCATATGCTCAATATTATGCCCCCATATGCTCCAGATTATGCCCCATATGTTCCACAGCTTATGCCCCATATGCTCCAGATTATGCCCACATATGCTGCACAATTATGCCCCATAGTATAGGCTTCATATGCTGCTGCCAAAAAAAAAATTACATACTCACCTCTCGTCGCTGGGGGCCAGGTGCCGGTGTCCTGAGCAGGCGGTGACACCGGCGCGCTATGGGGGACAGGTGCCGGTGTCACCACTCGCTCAGGACTCCGGCACCTGAGATATTTACCTGTCCTCTCTGCACCGCTGCACACTGCGTCCTCGTCCGACTCCTCTGGCTGTGAATGATCTGGCAGGGGGCGGGCGCGCACTAACGACGTCATCGCGCCCTCTGCCTGATCATTTACAACCAGAGGAGTCAGACCGAGGGAGCAGCGCTGCGGTGGACCGAGGGACAGGTAAATATAGCTATACTCACCCCTCCGCCGCGCGTCCCTGCAGCCTCTCCTCTTCTCCCGGCGCTCTCCGCAGCGCTTCAGTCCTGCAGCGGTCACGTGGTACCGCTCATTAAAGTCATGAATATGTGCATATTCATGACTTTAATGAGCGGTGCCATGTGACCGCTGCAGGAAGTAGCCGGAGATCGTGGGAGAAGCAGGGGGGCTGCAGAGACCGAACCGGCGGAGGGGTGAGTATGATCCGACACCCCGCTCCCCCTCTCCGTCGACCCCCATATATGACCCGCGTATAAGCCGAGAGGGGGACTTTCAGCCCTAAAAAATGGGCTGAAAATCTCGGCTTATACATGGGTATATAAGGTATGTTCATTTACAATGCGGTATATCTTAGGTGGTCTTCTGTCTTCTGCCCATTTGGGCTTATGTGGTCACATGTGTTAATTGTTCAGCCCTTTATCTGTTCCAAGTACCATTTTATCTTTTGATACTAATAAAATTATTCTTGTTATCCAATATTTGGACTTGTGCACTGCTTCTGTGGTTTCCACATGTTTTTTGCTAAACAAAAAAGTGTGTAACAGCGGAAATTATGTCTTATATTCTAGGTTCTTCAAAGTAGCCACCTATTGCTTTGATGACTGTTTTGCACACTCTTGGCATTCTCTTGATGAGCTTCAAGAGGTAGTCACCGGAAATGGTTTTCACTTCACAGGTGTGCCCTGTCAGGTTTAATAAATGGGATTTCTGGCCTTATCAATGGGGTTGGGACCATCAGTTGTGTTGTACAGAAGTCTGGTGGATACACAGCTGATAGTCCTACTGAATAGACTGTTAGAATTTGTATTATTGCAAGAAAAAAGCAGCTAAGTAAAGAAAAACGAGTGGCCATCATTACTTTAAGAAATGAAGGTCAGTCAGTCCGAAAAATTGGGAAAACTTTGAAAGTGTCCCCAAGTGCAGTTGCAAAAACCATCAAGCGCTACAAAGAAACTGGCTTCATAGGAAGACCCAGGAAATGAAGACCAAGAGTCATCTCTGCTTCTGAGATAGTTTAATCGTGTCACAGCCTAGAAATCGCAGTTTACAGCAGCTCAATTTAGACCAGGTCAATGCCACACGGGTTCTAGCAGCAGACACAACTCTACAACAACTGTTCATGCGAGACGTGTGCAGCAGCTTCATGGTAAAATAGCTGCTCTGAAACATGCTGAAGGACAGGCAACAAGCAGAAGGAGACTTGTTTGGCTAAAGACAGCAAGGAATGGACATTAGACCAGTGGAAATCATTGCTTTGGTCTGATGAGTCCAAATTTGGATCTTGGTTCCAACCAACCGTGGTCTTTGTGCGATGCAGAAAAGGTGAACGGACGGACCTTACATGCTGTTCCCAACTGAAGCATGGAGGAGGAGGTGTGATGATGGGTGCTTTGTGGTGACACTGTTGGGATTTATTCAAAATTGAAGATACTGAACCAGCAGTGGCTACCAGCAGCTCTTGCCGCGCAGCTATTCCATCCGTTGCGTTAGTTACTATCATTTATGTTCATCAGACAATGACCCCAAACCACCTCCAGCTGTGTGGCATTTGACCAAGAGGGAGAGTGATGGAGTGCTACGCCAGATGACTTTGGCCTGCACAGTCACAGACCTGAACCAATCGAGATGGTTTGGGGTGGCACATAGAGTGAAGGCAAATATGGCCAACAAGTGCTTAGCATCTCTGGGAAACTCCTTCAAGTTGTTGGAAGACCATTTCCGGTGAATACCTCTTGAAGTCATTCAAGAGAATGCCAGGTTGTGCAAAGCATCATCAAAGCAAAGAGTGACTACTCTGAAGAACCTAGAATTATAATACATTTTCAGTTGTTTCACCTTATTTTGAATTGATATATATTCACATGTGTTCATTCATAGTTTTGATGCCTCAGTGTAATTACAATTTTCATAGTCATGAAATCAGAAAAATCTTTGAATGAGAAGTGTGTTCCGAACTTTTGGTCGGTCTATGCACATTTAGGAGAAATATTGGTCAAGTATGCAAGAGTGCATATACTGTACAAGTTCAATGGAAGTAACATGAAAGGTTCTGCAAATTCAAATAGATGCTGAAGATTTAATGATAAGTTTTTATCCACTACAGTAACTTTTCCTGCTGACTTGGATTTGTGCCCAGTAGCTGACTTGTCACTATGGCAGGAAATACCTGCAGTTTAGGGAAAGAATACTACTTCCAACAATTGTTCCTTATTTCACAGTTTGACTTGAAAGGAATTAAATAAAAATGTCCATTAGTGGTAGAAAATATTGCATGAGAGTAGAAGTGTGAACATTATGAATTAAAGACAATTCTGGTTACTCAATTATCACGTATCTACTGCAAGATCATGTGAATCATCGACTTCAGGCATCCCCTCACGATCAGCAGAATGGAACTTGTTTCCTTCGTCTTCCCAGCTGCAAATCTTCAACCAGGAGGAATTTGATTAGAATTCAGGTTGTGGAAGCACTCTGGACATTCTCACTGTGTAAAATCAAAGACATGAGACGACTATAAGATGATATATGAGCAAAGTGTAAGAACACATTCACACTGTGACCATTTCACAGATAAACCCCCCCTCAAAAAACAAACTGAACATACATTCTACAGCAAGAAAATAGGCATAATACATCAAAATAACATAGGGTACTTAGTTTACGCTATTTTTTATAAAAAAAGAGCATAAAATCCATCTCACCACGACAAGGGTTACCCATCGGGACAGTCCCAACTTGTCTCTAGTATTAAAACCTTACCATGTGTTGCAAAAAATAAATTTGAATAAGGGCAGAGCAGGACAGGCACCTGACTGAGACACCCTTACATGGGAAGCTAAACAGATGAAATACTTAGCTCAGAAAGGAGGGCTATGCTTTCTGTTTCTACAAAGTGCAAGAGATTACAGCGAAACAAAAAAAATTATCCGGACTATACACTTGTATAAGTGCAACATGTAAGAGCTCTTTCACACTGTGGCCATTTCACACACAAAGTCCAAGAAAAGAAACAAGAAAACAAAATGAGCATATAACCTGCATCAAGAAAATAGCAATAGTAGATGTAATGTACTGGGTGGTGGAACCACTGTGCCATGAACTGAGGAAAGCACGTAGGGTGTTACTAGGTGCTTCACCAAGTCTGACCTCGGATGCACATCGGCAGATGATGATGATGATTAGGGGCTACACCAGGAATAACCTCCAAGGGACAGGAGGCAGGAAAGGTCAGGGATGGTAGAATTGTCTAGCACTGGTGGACACAACTGATATACAGGCAGTTGGGCACGGCTGATGGACAGGCAGGCGGGCACAGCTGATGAACAAGCAGGCTTGCACTGTTAATAGACAGGCAGGAGGGCATGGCTGATAGGCAGGTGGGTACGGCTGATAGACACGCTGTTATACAGGAATACGAACACTGTGACCTGAGAACTAACAAGAGTGTTATGAACAAACTTACGTTTCACAGGCACCTCCCATCAGGCATACGTGCCTTATATAATGAGTCTACCAGAAATTGGCTGAGGAACCTTTAGGACGGCACGCATTGTCTCTTTAAGAGGATGGGACCGCACACATTCTAAGCACAGTGCGCTGGTATCTGTGTGCTGTGAGCACACCTCGGGCATCAGCAGCCGAAGTTGTAAGTGCGGAACGGAGGCCGTGGCGGTGAGTGAGCCAGTGTCTCTGCCAGGGAAGAAAGGCAGAAGGCAGTGACTCACGCGCTACTAGTTAATGCTACTTTGTTCAAAAAAGAGTAAACTCCTTTCCACCACAGACCATCAGGCTCTTTTCACCTGTTTAACTCCTCTGCCACCTGCACATCGCACTTTACAAATCTAAGAGGAGTGGTAGAGCAACCACTGGGGGAGGTCCGGGGTCCCAAGGTGTGGCTGAGGGGTTGCCAAAAACCACTGGTAAAGACCAGGTCTGTTAGAGATTCCACGGTCCTAGACACATAGCCGCCCGTTGTCCTAAGTCCTCTGAGCAGATAGACTGTTGCCAAGGCAGGCATAGCTCGTACTATGTGTATCCTGCCTGCAGTGTGGACTCTCAGCCCGGTAAGGGGCCGCTGTCATGTCCCGTGTCAATAAATGGAGTACTGGTGTCAGGACCAGGGTCGGCTCCAGGTTTTTGAGGGCCCCGGGCGAAAGAGTCTCAGTGGGCCCCCCGTTTAACACATACCACGATTCATGATGCACAGATACAGCTGAGAAATATAGGTATAGTACAATGCCAGATTTCACTTCTTACATGAGTGATAGCGCCCGACTCAACGCAAGTCAATGGGTGCAGAAACAGTGCAGATCCGCACAAAGAATTGACATGCTCCGGAAATGAACCCCCAGCGTTTATGCTGGTGATTTTTCCGCATGTGCACAGCGGTTTTTATTTTACATAGACTATAATGGCACTGTTCAACGCAGGAGAATCTGCTGCGGATCCGCAGCAGAAACCGCAACGTGTGCACAGACGCGAAAATGAAGGTAAAAATCTGTGCGTTTTTTATGCAGATTTTCAAGCGTTTTTTCGTGCGGTTTTGTATGCATTTTTGTAGGCTACATAAAGATCTATTATTTACCAAAAAAAAAAAAAAAAAAAGAATTGTGATGTCATTTCTTGTTCAGCCTCTTCATATCCTGGCTTTCGTATGTTGGGTTAACACTACGCCATCCAATCAATTAGGGACAGAATAGAAATTAAACAGGGAAGAATTTTATCAGTACAGGGGCTGTAGGACCAAAAGTATCAGCATAACCTGATATGTAGACAGCACTCAATACTGCTTATGAACTTGCCTCCAGTTAGCTGTTACTACTACAAAGCTCAGGGTGCCCAGTCAGACCATGAAAGGTCATAGTGTCTCTGGATGCTACTACAACCCCAATCATGCATATCTACTACTGACACTATCCCCTTGGAGATGAGTTGACATATGAGCACACATCTGCCCGGATGAATCAGGAGTGCTTGGCATATCTGACATTATGGAGATATGAATCATACAGATTTGAGGAGACCCCGCCAGCTGCATACACACTGACTGTACTCAGTGACGGAGCAGGAGCTGCAGACACCTGAGGCTTCACTGTGGTTAGAAGACATGGCAGATGTGAAAGCACAGGGGCAAATTGTCAGGGAGGAGTTTAGGGGATTAAACCTGGGAAAGCAAAAACTTTCCAAACTTCAGGATGGCAACTAATCACAAAGAGGAGATGCTTACTGGTATGGTCAGCCCAGGACCCAGTCCCCCACGTGCACAGCAGCAGTGAGTCACTGAGAGGCCCTCCTCCTCCGTCACTCCTCTCTTCCTGTTCCTGCGTCTGCTGCCTGTCACCTCACCGC
Source organism: Oophaga sylvatica (assembly GCA_033576555.1). Taxonomy (NCBI): domain Eukaryota; kingdom Metazoa; phylum Chordata; class Amphibia; order Anura; family Dendrobatidae; genus Oophaga; species Oophaga sylvatica. The sequence continues at coordinate 120,611,912 of JARQOD010000002.1, read as the reverse complement.
AGACCAAAGCAGAGACAGCCGGCCAGAGAGCAGCATAATGTATGCTAACAGGGGAGGAAGGGAGCCCGTTTGACCCTCATGTCACCTGCCTGCAGTAGAGCGGGCCCCCCTGCTTCTCCTGTTAGCGGTAATACTGCTGCCGGCTGTCATTCTCCTCATTGCTTTGTATGCACCACTTGAACCTGCAGTATGTCTGCCCATGCTGAGTGGGCCCCCCCCATGTCGCCAGGGCCCCGGCACTTGCCCGGGTGTGCCGGGTGCTGACGCCGGCCCTGGTCAGGACTCCAAGACTCGGGGAATTTGGTGACCCTGATAAGGGCCACACTCCCTCACTAGTTTATCCATGGGAAAACCTTGGGCATCCTTTGTATTCATGGAACGCCAAGGACTACCCTATTGCCAGAATGACTATAAAAACTAACTGTGGGGCTGAGTCACATAAGGTCAGAGTGGTTAAGGACTTGTTACACTCAGAGATAATAGGGCGGGATTTTTACCTGTTCTCGGTCTTGAGACAGAAGGCGGGAATACCAAATGACTCAGACACGAGCCAGGTCAACCATAATTAATCCCCATCACAGTCGGAGGTGGATAAGTTCCCTTTGTGTGTTCTTGCTGGTCTCCAGGACGAGACGGTGACCAATGAGGCCGAGATTCCTGAGTTGGTAGTTGCAGGATCTTACTTTAAAAAATGCATTTGACAATGTGACTGTAATAAATGGGGTTGCTCAAGAGCTGGGGGCCGACACCAGGTTTCCATATTTAGCTTTAAATGAAGAGCTCTTTATTAGGTCACTAAACCGAGAGGGGAAGAGTGATAGAGCAGTTGTTGGAACCGGGTCCCGTTACGCGTAAGGTATTAGATCAGGCCCATTCTCATGTCTGGAATGGGAGTAGACAAAACTCAAGAGCGGGGCCTTCAGAGGTTTTACTAGCCTAGGTGTCACTGAGACATTGTTACTTTCTGACGATCCTGCCCTATCTGTCAGCTTACTGATCCTGTATCCCACCTCTGCAGTTCCCTAGTTCCGTTCCCCGTAACAGAAGTCCCATTTGAATGGGCTGCCATGGACATTGTTGGGCCCTTAATTAAGTCTGCCAGGGGTCACCAATACATCCTGGTGGTAATGAACTATGTAATGCGGTACCACTGAGAAACTCCGCCACCTGTAGAATAGCACTAGAGCTATTCCATATTTTCTCCTGGACAGGCCTGCCAAAGGAGATCCTGACTGACCAAGGGATTCCTTGTATGTCCAAAACGATGAGGGAATTGTGTAAGGCTCTCCAGATTACCCAACTCTGGACATCGATGTACCATCCGCAGATGGACAGCCTGGGGGAGAGATTGAACAAGACATTGAAATCTATGCTGGAGAAGGTCATGGGGAAGGAGGGCCAAGACTAGGCCTTCTACCGTATATACTGTTATCCATTAGAGAAGTCCCACAGGCCTCTCATCGTTCGAGCTGCTATGCGGACGGCACCCTCGGGGACTTTTGGACATTGCAAATTAGACCTGGGAAGTGGCTGTACCACCCCATCGAAGCATTATCGAACATGTGGCCCAGATGCAGGACAGGATCGTGAAGTGATGCCAATTGTGAGGGAGAGCCTCCTTCAAGCAAAAGAGGCTGAGGCAAGGGTCTACAACCAGTCTGCGAGACTGAGACAATTTAGCACTGAAGACCGGGGGTTGGTGTTGATCCCCACAGTGGAAAGTAAGTTCCTGGCCAAGTAACAAAGGCCATACAAGGTGGTCAAAAAGTTAAGTGGCGTCAACTACACGGTCCACCAACCAGGGAGAAGAAAGCCATACCAGGTGTACCACATTAATCTGCTCAAACCATGGTGAGACAGGAACTACGTGCCTATGAGCCAATCCTGAAGCCAGGGTCGAGGATGTCACAGTGGCAGAGACACTGTCACCGGCCCAGAAGCAACAGTGCCAAGAGCTGCTTCAGTGGAACCGGGACCTGTTTTCTGAGGTTGTACACAGTTGTGGACCATGAAATTCCTGATGGAACCGCATGTGAAGGTGAACTGTTGTGAATGTGTTAGAAATGAATTCTGAGCAGAAGCTCCCTCTGGTGGTTACAAACAGTACTGAACCATTCAATGAGGATTGGCAATCAGGAGTTACAGACTGGTCTTATATAAGGGAGGTTCCCTCCCATCATGGTTGCCGGTGATCAATTGTTCTTGTCTCAACTGTGGTTCCTGGTTCACTTGGAAGCTTGCTGAGTCTTGCCTGCATCTTCTGCTATCAGATAAGATATTTTCTGCTTTTATTTTTGTGCTTGATTTTTGCATTGTTCCCTGCACTTCTGTGGAGGTCAGCCAGGTCCCCTCCGGGGGCTTGTGCTCCTCTCAGTTTATCTGAGCCACTGTTATTTGTTCATTTGCCTTTTCCAGTTTTTTCAGTGGCTGCGGCTTAGTTTTGTGACACCAGAGAGCTAATTTGGGTGGTAGAGGTCGTGTGATCTAAGGTGTTTTTGCAATTAGTAGAGTTGGTATTTTTTGGGGTTTTTTTGGATTGCAGTAAATGTCCTTCCTATCCTTTTCTGTCCAGGTAGTTTGGGGCCCCAACGTTTGCTCATACTATTTTCTGTCTGTGTCTGTATTCCCTCTTGTCTATCTGCCATTACATGTTTGGGGGCTTCCTATGTTCTTTGGGGATCTGCTCCGGGGCAGATAGCTTTCCTCTTTCTATCTTTAGGTGTAGTTAACCACTCAGGCTGTGACGAGGCGTCTAGGACCAACGTAGGAACGCTCCACGGCTGCCTTTAGTTGTGGTGGTTAGTCAGGGTACTGCAATCCAGTAGATTCCAACCTCTCTGGTGTATTGCCGTTTTTGCCTGCTCTCCTCAGCTACCAAATCATAACAGTATCACCGGCCAAACTGAAAATTATATGGTACTCAACAGAAGGGAAAAATAGTAAAAGAAAAAAGGAAGTTGTCAGAATTTTTTTTTTTTTCTCTGTTGCATTTTTTCCCTCTTTCTCTCTGGGTGCTGAGGAGGATTTTTTTTTCTCTCAATGGAGTTTGCACAGTTGTCTGGCCGTGTGGATCAGCTTGCCACTGAAGTTCGGAGTATTGCTACCTATCTTGCTAGGTTGCCGGTTGTGGAACCTAGGATCCCCATGCCAGATTTAATTTTGGGGGATCGAGCTAAATTTCTGAATTTCAAAAATAACTGTAAGTTGTTTTTTGCCTTAAAACCTAAGTCCTCAGGGAACGCAGCACAGCAGGATCAAATTGTCATCTCTCTCCTGCGCGGCGATCCTCAGGATTGGGCTTTTTCCCTGACACCTGGGGACCCTGTTTTGAGTAATGTTGATGCATTTTTTCTGGCTCTGGGGTTATTGTACGATGAACCTAATGTCACTGATCAAGCTGAAAAAACCTTGTTGGCATTAAATCAGGGGCTTGAGGACGCTGAGTTGTACTGTCAGAAATTCCGAAAGTGGGCAGTCCTGACCAAATGGAATGACGATGCTTTGGCAGCCCTTTTTCGGAAGGGTCTGTCAGTGAATGTAAAAGATGTTATGGTGGGTTTCCCTGCTCCTTCTGGTCTCAATGATTCTATGTCATTAGCGATTCAATTGACAGACGTTTACGTGAGCGTAGAGGTATGCGTGGAATAGTGTTGCCTTGTGAACCAGCTTCTGAGTCCATGCAGTGTGATAGAGTGGCTTCTGGGGCACAGCATCATGAGTTTCGAAAACGCAATGGGTTATGTTTCTACTGTGGTGACGCCTCTCATGCTATTTCAGTCTGCCCTAAGCGGGGAAGACGTTTTGCACGCTCAGTTGTCTTGGGTAGTGTTCAGACTAAATTTCTGTTGACTGTTACCCTGATTTGCTCCCTGTCCACATTTTCTGCTCAGGCTTTTGTTGATTCGGGAGCAGCTATTAACCTGATGGATTTTGATTTTGCTAAATGTTGTGGTTTCCCTTGATACCCCTACGGAAGTCTATTCCCCTACTGGGGATTGATTCTACCCCTTTGGCTGAGAATAAACCCCAGTTCTCTACTCAGGTGATAGTGAGGGTTGAACCTGATCATCAGGAGAGTTGCAAATTTTTGGTGCTGTATAATCTGCATGACATTATTGTACTGGGTTTCCCTTGGTTACAGTCTCATAATCCTGTTTTGGATTGGAAATTTGTGTCTGTGACCAGTTGGGGCTGCCAATGTGTTAATGCCAACACTCCTGTTTTTTCTGCCTCCCCAGGCTCAGGATGTTCCTGACTTTTTGACTGATTTTTCTGATGTGTTTAGCAAAAGTAAATCTGCATCCTTGCCCCCCCCATAGGAGCTATGACTGCGCTATTGAATTAGTGCCTGGTAGTAAATTCCCTAAAGGTCGCCTTTTTAACTTGTCTGTACCTGAACATGACGCTATGCGGTCTTATATCAAGGAGTCATTGGAGAAGGGTCATATCAGGCCATCCTCTTCGCCCTTGGGTGCCGGTTTTTTCTTTGTGGCCAAAAAGAATGGTTCATTGAGGCCGTGTATTGATTATCGTCTCTTGAACAATATCACTGTGAAATATCAATATCCGTTACCCTTGATTTCTGACCTGTTTTCCAGGGTGAAAAGTGCTACTTGGTTTACCAAGCTTGACCTCAGGGGGGCTTATAACCTTATTCGCATTAAGCACGGGGATGAATGGAAGACGGCGTTTAATACCCCAGAGGGGCATTTTGAGTACCTAGTGATGCCCTTTGGGCTCACTAATGCTCCTTCCGTCTTCCAATCCTTCATGAATGATATTTTCAGGGATTTTGTGGATAAATTTCTGATTATTTATTTGGATGATATCTTGATTTTTTCCAATGACTGGGACTCTCATGTGAAACATGTTCGGACTGTGTTCCAGATTTTGAGAGAGAATGCTCTGTATGTGAAGGGATCAAAGTGTCTTTTTGGCGTACAGAGGATCTCATTTCTGGGATTCATTTTGTCTCCGTCTGTTATTGAAATGGACCCGGTCAAGGTTCAGGCCATCTGTGATTGGGTCCAACCTACTTCATTAAAGGCTCTTCAGAGATTCTTGGGTTTTGCCAATTTTTATCGTAAATTTATTGGTAATTTCTCTGTTATTGTTAAACCATTGACTGATTTGACCAAAAAGGGTTCTGATGTGGTGAATTGGCCTCCTGAGGCAGTCTCTGCGTTTCAGGAACTTAAGCAGAGATTCACTTCTGCTCCTGTTCTACGGCAGCCTGATGTTTCTCTGCCATTTCAGGTGGAGGTTGATGCCTCTGAAATTGGGGCAGGTGCCGTTTTGTCCCAAAGAGATCCAGAGACCTCTAAAAGTAACCCTTGTGCCTTTTTCTCTCGAAAATTTTCTTCAACTGAACGTAATTATGACATGGGTAATCGGGAGTTATTGGCCATGAAGTGGGCTTTTGAAGAGTGGAGACATTGGCTGGAGGGAGCCAAACATCAGGTGGTGGTCCTCACGGACCATAAGAATCTGGTTTATCTGGAATCAGCCAAGCGACTTAATCCTAGACAGGCCAGGTGGGCCTTGTTTTTCACACGTTTTAATTTTGTGGTTTCCTTTCTTCCTGGCACTAAGAATGTTAAGGCGGATGCCCTCTCAAAGGAGTTTCCTTGCGGACTCTCCTGAGTTATCTGATCCTGCTGTTATTTTGAAAGAGGGTGTAGTTCTTTCCGCCATCTCGCTCAATTTGAGACTGGCTCTGGAAGAGTGTCAGGAGGATAAACCCGAGCGCTGCCCTATTGGGAAATTGTTTGTCCCAGACCGGTGGAAAAAGAGTGTGATGTCTGAGATTCATTGTTCCGCGTTGGCCGGTCATCCTGGAATTTTTGGTACCAGAGACTTGGTTAGTCGGTCCTTTTGGTGGCCTACTTTGTCTCGTGACGTCAGGGAATTTGTGCAGTCCTGCGGGACTTGCTCTCGCTCCAAGCCTTGCTCTCGCTCTAGTGGTTTGTTGATGCCATTGCCTGTGCCCAAGAGACCATGGACCCATATCTCTATGGATTTCATTTCCGACCTCCCTGTTTCTCAGAGAATGACCGTTATCTGGGTGATTTGTGATAGGTTTTCCAAAATGATACATCTTGTGCCATTACCTAAGTTGCCTTCCTCCTCCGAATTGGTGCCTTTGTTCCTTCAGCACGTGGTTCGGTTACACGGCATTCCTGAGAACATTGTGTCTGACAGAGGAGTCCAGTTTGTTTCCAGATTTTGGAGGACTTTTTGTTCTAAACTTGGTGTTCAATTGTCTTTCTCCTCAGCTTTTCATCCTCAGACCAATGGACAAACTGAGAGAACAAACCAGACATTGGAGACTTATCTGAGATGCTTTGTGTCTGCTGATCAAGATGACTGGGTCTATTTTTTGCCTTTGGCTGAGTTTGCTCTTAATAATAGGGCTAGCTCTGCCACTTTGATGTCTCCATTTTTCTGCAATTTTGGGTTTCACCCTCGATTTTCTTCGGGACAGACGGAGGCTTCTGTCTGTCCAGGTGTTGACTCTGTTGTGGAGTGTATGCAGCAGATTTGGGACCAGGTAGTGGGGAGGTTGTCCCTCTCTCAGGAGAGGGCCCAGCGGTTTGCCAACCGGCATAGGACTGATGGTCCTTGGTTTGAAGTGGGGGACTTGGTCTGGTTGTCCTCAAGAAATATCCCTATGAGAGTTGCATCTCCTAAGTTTAAGCCTAGGTTCATTGGACCTTATAAGATCTTGGAGATTCTTAATCCTGTTTCCTTTCGTTTACTTCTTCCAGGGACATTTAAGATCCATAACGTGTTCTACAAGTCCTTATTGAAGAGATTTGTCGAGCCAGTGGTTCCTATGGCTGCGCCTCCTGACCCTGTTTTGGTTGAGGGCAATCTGGAGTATGTGGTTGAGAAAATATTGGATTCTTGTTTTTCTAGACGGAAACTCCAGTATTTGGTTAAGTGGAGAGGTTATGGTCAGGAGGACAATTCTTGGGTGTTTGCTTCGGACATCCATGCTAGGAGACTGATCCGTGCGTATCACAGAGCTCATCCTGACCGACCTGGTTGCCCAAATGAGGGTTCGGTGACCCTCCTCAAGGGGGTGTACTGTTGTGAATGTGTTAGAAATGAATTCTGAGCAGAAGCTCCCTCTGGTGGTTACAAACAGTACTGAACCATTCAATGAGGATTGGCAATCAGGAGTTACAGACTGGTCTTATATAAGGGAGGTTCCCTCCCATTATGGTTGCCGGTGATCAATTGTTCTTGTCTCAACTGTGGTTCCTGGTTCACTTGGAAGCTTGCTGAGTCTTGCCTGCATCTTCTGCTATCAGATAAGATATTTTCTGCTTTTATTTTTGTGCTTGCTTTTTGCATTGTTCCCTGCACTTCTGTGGAGGTCAGCCAGGTCCCCTCCGGGGGCTTGTGCTCCTCTCGTGTGATCTCAGGTGTTTTTGCAATTAGTAGAGTTCGTATTTTTGGGGTTTTTTTTGGATTGCAGTAAGTGTCCTTCCTATCCTTTTCTGTCCAGGTAGATTGGGCCCCAACGTTTGCTCATACTATTTTCTGTCTGTGTCTCTATTCCCTCTTGTCTATCCGCCATTACATGTTTGGGGGCTTCCTATGTTCTTTGGGGATCTGCTCCGGGGCAGATAGCTTTCCTCTTTCTATCTTTAGGTGTAGTTAACCTCTCAGGCTGTGACGAGGCGTCTAGGACCAACGTAGGAACGCTCCACGGCTGCCTTTAGTTGTGGTGGTTAGTCAGGGTACTGCAATCCAGTAGATTCCAACCTCTCTGGTGTATTGCCGTTTTTGCCTGCTCTCCTCAGCTACCAAATCATAACAGTGAACCAAAAGCTGTTTCGGATTTCCGAAGCCCGCCGCAAGGTGATCTCCAAGGAGGTGAGGAGAATGTTGAGTCTGGGCATCATCAAGGAATCAAAGAGCGGCTGGTCCAGCCCTACTGTCCTTGTGCTGAAGCCAGATGGGGAGCGGCATTTCTGTAATGACTAAAGGAGGCTGAGCGAGATGTCCAACTTCAACGCATATTCGATGCCTCGAGTCGATAAACTCATTGAGAGGCCTGGGTCAGCCAGATTTATCACCACCCTGGACCTAACAAAAAGATACTGGCAAATGTTCCTGTCCCCAAGTGCTTAGGAGAAGAAGGCCTTCTTTACACCTGACGGGTGCTTTCAGTATATCAGGATGCCGTTTGGTCTGCAGTGAGCCCCAGCTAGCTTCTAAAGGGCCATGGATCGTGTCCCAGCCTCTCACAAAATGTATGCCACAGCTTACCTGGATGACATCGTGATCTTCTGTCCGGATTGGGGAAGTCACTTGCAGAAGGTCCAGGCGGTACTGGATGCACTGAAGAGGGAAGGCTTTACCATAAACCCAAAGAAGTGCACCATGGGGCGAAATAAAGCCGAAAGTAGATAAGGTGAAGGCAATCCAATATTGGCCGCAACCAGTCTCCAAGAAGCAAGTTCGGAAGTTTCTGGGAATTGTAGGATACTATCTGAGATTTATCCCATATTTCGCCATGATAGCCGTCCCAATGACTGATATTCTTAGAAGCACAAAGACATCGATGGCCAAATGGTCCTCTGAAGCAGAGATGGCATTCCAGGAGTTTAAGCTTTCCCCAAGGCAAACAGCCGTCTTGGTCACACATGACTTCACTAAGAAGTCCGTGGTCCAGATGGACGCCTCCGAGATCGGTTTGGAAGCCTTATTGTCCCAGGAAATAGATGGAGATGAACTCCCAGTCCTATACCTGAGTGGGAAACTCTCCTTCTGTGAAAAGAAAAAAAAAAGAACTATGATATCGTGAAGAAAGTGTTATGATATGCTACAAGCACTATGGAAAGATGGGAATTCTGTCCCTACAATAGAACTAAGCTGGATCCCTACGATGTAACGGGGAACCTGATCCTGCGACCAGACCCGCTAAAGTTCTCAGCTAGTCTGAACGAAGACCTATAGTTGCGAGGGAGGAATCCCTACAAGATCTAGGGACTGGGAGAAAAGGTGGACACCTCCTAACAGAAATTGTAGCAGGGAAAATAAAACAGAAAACAAATTACTTAGAGATCCAAGATCAAGCAAAACTGACTGAGTAAGGCACCTAAGCACCCGGCTAGCTTAAAAGTAGATAATACAATGAAGTCCAGCAAAGCCAGAAGGGCGGAGCCAGACTAAATAGGGAAAAAAGGTCATGTGACCAGCAAACTGAAAAAAAACTAACAAGAGGGTTCTAACAGTACCCTACCTTCTAAAAGGATCCTCCGGATCCCCTAGGACTTAGGCTTATCCGGAAACCTCTTGTGAAACGCTCTGACAAGTCTAGACGCAGAAACATCATCCGACCTCACCCATGAGTTATCCTCGGGTCCATAACCCTTCCAAGCGACGAGGTACTGCAAACTCCCTCTATGCCGTCTAGAATTTAGGATGCGAGCAATCTCATATTGCCCGTCCTCCACCACCAGGGGAACAGTGGCCGAGAAGTCTCCATCTGAGACTTCAGCTTTTTTCAAGAGAGAAACATGAAACACCGGATTAATCTTCCAGGAGGTAGGAAGCTCCAGCTTAACAGCAGATTGGTTAATAACCTGAAGCCCTTAAAGGGCCCTACAAACTTGGGACCCAATTTCTTAGACGGAATCCTCAAGCGCAGATTCTTAGATGACAACCAAACCATGTCACCAATAGCAAACAAAACCTCTTGTCGTTTTCTATCAAAATACACTTTGGATCTTTTGTTAGCCTCCTGAAGATTACCACGCACATCAGTCCAAACTCTCTCCAAAACACCAGAAAAATTCTCCTCTTCAGGTACAGCCGATCCCAACTTGGAAAATGACCCAAACGACGGATGTCTCCCAGTACAACAAAAAAAAGGCGAACAACCAGCAGAAGCGGATGTATGGTTGTTAAGAGCAAACTCAGCAAGTGGCAGAAACTCAGACCACCCCTCTTGATTATCAGTCACAAAACAACGCAAGAACTGCTCAACATCCTGGTTTTTCCTTTCTGTCTGGCCATTAGACTCAGGATGATATCCGGATGAAAACGACAAATGAACTCCCAACCTGTCACAAAAGGCGCACCAAAAACGAGCCACAAACTGAGGTCCCCTATTGGAAACAATGTCAGTAGGAACGCCATGTAGTCTGACAATTTCCTTGACAAAGGCCTTAGCGAGAGTCTTAGCGCAAGGCAGTTTGATGAAAGGAACCAAGTGACACATCTTGCTAAAACGGTCCACGACCACCCAGATGACAGTGAAACCCTCAGAGGGGGGAAGGTCAGTAATAAAGTCCATAGCCAAATGTGTCCAAGGTGCACTAGGGACCTCCAGAGGGCAAAGCAACCCCGCAGCAGGAGTATGAGAAGACTTAGATCTAGCACACACCGTGCATTGACGCACCCACTTAATGACTTCCTTCTGCCATCCAGGCCACCAAAAGCTGCGACCCACAAGTCTCTTGGTCTCAGAGATTCCAGGATGACCTGCCAACCGAGAGTCATGACATTCAACAAACAAATCTCTCCTCAGGGTACCAGGCACAAACAACCTCCCATGCGGCGTGTTAGATGGGGCATTCTCCTGTGCTTTAAGAATCTCATCTTCCAACACGGAGTCCAAAACAGCAATAACAACCCCCTCTTGCAAAATGTTTTCCTCCTCCTCAGTACCCACCATAGGAGAAAAGCTGCGAGACAAAGCATCAGCTTTAACATTTTTAGTACCTGGGATGTAAGTAACGGTAAAATTAAACCGTGAGAAAAACAGTGCCCACCTAGCCTGACGGGCATTCAAGCGTTTGGCAGCATCAAGGTAGATCAGATTTTTATGATCGGTGAAGACTTGAACGGGAAATTCCGCTCCCTCCAAAAAATGACGCCAGTGTTCAAATGCGAGTTTAATTGCCAACAATTCCCGATTACCAATATCATAATTTAGTTCAGACTCAGAAAATTTCTTTGAAAAAAAAGCACAGGGATGTACTCCATCCGTCTTTTCCTGAGACAACACCGCGCCGACCCCACAGAAGAAGCATCAACCTCAACAAAAAATGGTTTAGTCACATCTGGCTGCGTAAGGATGGGAGCAGAGCTGAACTTCTCCTTTAGCAACACAAAAGCCTCAATGGCCTCAGTAGTCCACTGAGCCGCATCAGCACCTTTCCTGGTGAGATCGGTCAGTGGTTTGGCAATCACAGAAAAATTTTTAATGAATTTTCTATAATAATTGGCGAACCCCAAAAACCTCTGTATAGATTTCATACCAATAGGTCTAGGCCAATCCTGCACAGCTTGCACTTTCACCGGGTCCATCTCAAAACCTTCACTGGAGACAATGTAGCCCAAAAAACTAAGTCTCTGTACAGCGAACTCACATTTTTCTAGCTTGGCAAAAAGTGAATTATCACTCAGTAACTGTAATACTTCACGCACACTCCTCCAATGAGACTCCAAATCCGGTGAATAAATCAAAATGTCATCCAAATACACAACCACACTTCTGCCGATCAAAGGTCTAAGGATGTCATTAATAAGATTCTGAAAAAATGCCGGAGCACTGGAAAGCCCAAAAGGCATGACCAGATTCTCAAAATGACCCAGTGGAGTGTTAAACGCAGTCTTCCATTCATCCCCCTTCTTCATGCGCAACAAATTGTATGCCCCTCGAAGATCAATTTTCGAGAACCACTTGGCCCCCACTAACTGGTTAAACAAATCAGGAATCAATTGCAGTGGGTAAGGATTGCGTACAGTGATTTTATTAATCTCACGAAAGTCTAGACAAGGCCGTAAACCGCCGTCCTTTTTTTTAACAAAAAAAAATCCAACCGCCACAGGAGACTTGGAAGGCCTAATGTGACCGGCGGCCAAGCTTGTCTGTATGTATTCCTCCAAAGCCTTTCTCTCAGGAATAGTCAAATTAAATAAACGACTTTTAGGAAGAGTTGGTCCAGGGACAAATTCAATTGCACAATCATAATCTCTATGAGGAGGCAATACCTGCGATTCCTTATCAGAAAAAACTTTCCAAAAATCCTGGATAGGTACAGGTAACTCCCCCTTAACTACAGCAGCAATACGCCAGTTACAACACTTGTCATAACATTTAGGACTCCAGGACTTAATTTCATTGGTAGACCAATCCAGTACCGGATTGTGCAATTTTAACCAGGGTAACCCCAAAATCACTGGTGAGGGCAAATTATTCAAAATTACCAAATCCAAATTCTCTTGATGAACACCATCAATAGTAAGAGGAAATTCACAGATATGGTGAGTAACATTTTTCAAGGGAGAACCATCCACAGCAACCACATTAATAGGGGAAGACAGAAGTTTGGGTTTTAATTTTAGTTTTTCCAAAAATTTCCCATCAATCACATTGAGAGTTGAACCACAATCCACAAATACCCGAAACTCCATTAATTCCTCCTCAACAGCAGTGGTAGCAGAAAGAAAGACACCTTTATTGTTTAAACAAGCTATACGGGCGAAACTGACCTCATTTTTTTTTCTCTTTATTCATACGAAGCACACAGTTCTTAATGAAATGGTCAGATTTGCCACAATAGAAACACAAACCTTCAGCAAATCTACGGTCTTTTTCCCGAGAGTGAGGTGTCATTGCTCCAATTTCCATCGGCTCTCCAATGTCAGTACAGTCCCTCTCCAGACTTGGAGCTGACAAGGCAGATTTACTCTCATTAACCCTTGCACGCAGTCTCCTATCCACCCGTATGGCTAATTGCATAGCCTCTTGCAAGTTACCAGGTATAGGATAAGCAATCAGCAAATCTTTAACCCTTTCACTTAACCCTGCAAGAAATAAACTTTTCAAAGCTGAATCGTTCCACCCCACCTGAGTGGACCACCTTCGGAAGTGAGTACAATATTTTTCCACATTACCTGATCCCTGTCTCAAACGTCTCAACTCTGTCTCAGCTGATGAGACACGATCAGGATCGTCATACAATAACCCCAAAGCAGAAAAAAAACTATCCACTGATCTAAAGCATGGATCAATAGGCTGCAGAGAAAAGGCCCAGTCCTGAGGTTCTTTGCGCAAAAGTGACATTATGAACCATATGCGCTGTGATTCATCACCAGAGGATCTGGGTCTCAAACGGAAATACAACAAGCAAGCATTTTTAAAAGAAAAACAATCTTGTTCACCAAAAAATAAATCAGGCAAACGTACCTTTGGCTCCACGAAATGTGCTCCAGAACAACTACTCACGTGTTGCTGGATCTCAGCCACCTCCAGAGAAAGTCCCTGCAGGCGTTGAGCCAAATCCTGAACCGACACCATGATGGAAACAGAAAATATTTCCTTAGAGATTTTTTTTTTTTTTAGGCTGGACTTACTGTTATGACCTGCTACAAGCACTAAGGAAAGATGGGAATTCTGTCCCTACAATAGAACTAAGCTGGATCCCTACGATGTAACGGGGAACCTGATCCTACGACCAGACCCGCTAAAGTCCTCAGCTAGTCTGAACGAAGACCTATAGTTGCGAGGGAGGAATACCTACAAGATCTAGGGACTGGGAGAAAAGGTGGACACCTCCTAACGGAAATTGTAGCAGGGAAAATAAAACAGAAAACAAATTACTTAGAGATCCAAGATCAAGCAAAACTGACTGAGTAAGGCACCTAAGCACCCGGCTAGCTTAAAAGTAGATAATACAATGAAGTCCAGCAAAGCCAGAAGGGCGGAGCCAGACTAAATAGGGAAAAAAGGTCATGTGACCAGCAAACTGAAAAAAACCTAACAAGAGGGTTCTAACAGAAAGAGTGCTTGGTCATCAAATGAGAAATTGACACGGTACTACCTGTTAGGCAGGAAGGTCATGTTAGTATCAGATCATGCACCTCTGAGATCGATGAGGAAAAGGAATGGGAAGAATGCCCAGATGACTAGGTGGTTTCTGGCACTCCAGGACTTCAGCTTCCACGTCGAGCATAGGCCAGGGAAACTACATGGTATCACAGATGCCCTGTCCAGACTTCCCTGCTTGGTAAATAAAAGTGCCAAAACCCTGACTTTGGGAAGAGGGGGGATATGTGACAAAGTCACTGGCAAAGTGCTGGAGGGGAGATACGTTTCACTGAGGCTATTAGCTTTTGTGATTTGAAACCCAGAAGTTTGCTCCAGCATACTTGGTGTTGAGAGGGGTTAAACGACCATTTTAATGGCCATGGACAACCATAGAGCACGTGGGAGGTTGTCCACCTTATGTGGTCAGGGGTTTAAATAGAGGGCCTTCTGAAGTGTTTAGTATTCAGTGTGTCTAGACAGGATAACTCCAAAGAAGTGTTCCTGTTTGAGCTAACCTGAACCGTGTGTTTTTGCTAAATCCTGAGCAGGCGGATCCCCGCTACCACAAGGACTCTGCTTTATGTTTCTTTTATGTTTTGTTTTCCTGTCTTTGTTCAAAAGGGCCGTGTTTATTTTGACTTCACTATGGTTTGTACTGCACATATAATAAACCAGTGAGGATCTTAAAGAAACAGTGTTCCCGTGTGTACCTTCATGTACAGCTGAATGAGCCGATCTACCACAATGCCCACAATCTAGAAAAAGCTAATAAATCAGTGATCAAAAAGTTGTATGTACCAAAAATGTTAACAATAAAAATGGCATCTTGTCCTGCAAATAAGAATCCCTCATACAGCTGCAGCAACGCAAGATAAAAAAGTTATGGTGACTAAAAAAATTAGATTTTGTTTTAAAGTAATTTCATGAGCAAAATTATGCAAATATAAAAAAATATAATTATAACCCAAAGGATAAAGATAACATGCCAATAATACCGAACAGTGAATAGTCTGTAACAACAAGAGTAGTGAATAAACACTAGAATAATTAATAAAGTATAAATTTTTATTAACACCAAACATTAAAACAACTGCATATTAGCAGACAGATAAAAAATAAATATAGATGGGAATAAAACTAGCACAGGTAAATCATGGGGAAAACGCTTAGAAAATGAGTCTAGTGATAATATGGTATGGTTCATAAATGTCAAAGAGTGATGGAGAAATAACTACAGGGTAGCCCCTGGAAATAAATATTAGATAGCAATATAAATCCACATGAACAGGTAAAATAGTTACAAAGACACCCAACAGATATATGTGAACACACATAAATGAATAAAGATAAATTACCATATATAAATACCCTATAGCTCCAACATACGTTTTGCCAGATGGCTTTCTCAGGGAGTATACAGTGGGTATTGAACGTATTCAGATCCCTTTAAATTTTTCACTCTTTGTTTCATTGCAGCCATTTGGTAAATTCAAAAAAGTTCATTTTTTTCTCATTAATGTACACTCTGCACCCCATCTTGACTGAATAAAACAGAAATGTAGAAATTTTTGCAAATTTATTAAAAAAGAAAAACTGAAATATCACATGGTCATAAGTATTCAGACCCTTTGCTCAGACACTCATATTTAAGTCACATGCTGTCAACTTCCTTGTGATGCTCCTTGAGATGGTTCTACTCCTTCATTGGTGTCCAGCTGTGTTTAATTAAACTGATAGGACTTGATTTGTAAAGGCACACACCTGTCCATATTAGACCTCACACACTGGCGCCGCTATAATGAGGCGAGTTGAGCTGTTATCTCAGGCGGCGGCAGCCAGGGGGCGGCAGAGCAGAACTCATAATGTGTGAGAGGAAGTGAGCAGGAAGCTGCCTGATCATGGAGAGGTGAGTCTGGTGTGTGTGTGGGTGTGTGTGTGTGTGTGTGTGTGTGTGTGTGTGTGTGTGTGTGTGTGTGTGTGTGTGTGTGTGTGAAGCTGCTGTGTGTGTGTGTGTGAAGCTGCTGTGTGTGTGTGACGCTGTGTGTATGTGTGTGTGTGGTGTGTGAGACGCTGTGTGTGATAGATGAGGAAGCGATATCAGCGTTAGAACGGGCAGAGGTGAGTTTTTTTTATGCAAGGCCATTATTCAGTATGGAGTATCATGTGGGGCTATTATACTGTATGCATCAGTATATGGGGCCATTATACAGTATGCAGCAGTATATGGGGCCATTATTCAGTATGGAGCATCATGTGGGGCTATTATACTGTATGCAGCAGTATATGGGGCCATTATTCAGTATTGAGCATCATGTGGTGCTATTATACTGTATGCAGCAGTATATGGGGCTATTATACAGTATGCAGCAGTATATGGGGCCATTATACAGTATGCAGCAGTATATGGGGCCATTATTTAGTATTGAGCATCATGTGGTGCTATTATACTGTATGCAGCAGTATATGGGGCCATTATACAGTATGCAGCAGTATATGGGCCATTATTCAGTATTGAGCATCATGTGGTGCTATTATACTGTATGCAGCAGTATATGGGCCATTATACAGTATGCAGCAGTATATGGGGCCATTATTCAGTATGGAGCATCATGTGGGGCTATTATACTGTATGCAGCAGTATATGGGGCCATTATTCAGTAGTTTTTTTCTTTCCCATCTTTCTTTCTCTCTCTGTTCTTTTTCTTTCTCTCTGTTCTTTCTTTCCCCTCATTCTTTCTATCTCTGTTCTTTCTTTCTCTTTCTTTCTCTCTTTGTTCTTTCTTTCTCTCTGTTCTTTCTTTCTTTCTCTTTCTTTCCACTCTATCTTTCTGTTCTTTCTCTCTCTCTCTGTTCTTTCTATCTGTTTTCTTTATTTCTCTTTCTCTCTCTCTGTTCTTTGTTTCCCATCTTTCTTTCTCTCTATCTCTCTGTTCTTTCTTTCTCTCTTTGTGCTTTCTTTCCCCTATTTCTTTTTTTCTCTCTGTTCTTTTTTTCTGTCCCCTCTTTCTTTTTCTGTTCTTTCTCTCTGTTCTTTCTTTCCCGTCTTTTTTTCTTTCTCTCTCTGTTCTTTTCTCTCTCTGTTCTTTCTTTTCCCTTTCTTTGTTTATTTATTTCTCTCTATACTTTCTCTCTGTTCTTTCTTGCTTTCCCCTCTTTCTTTCTCTCTCTCCTTTCTCTGTTTTCTTGTTTCTCTCTCTGTTCTTTCTTTTACTCAGTACCAGTGTGCCCATAGTACCAGTCGCTGTGCCCTCAATACCAGTCAGTGTGATCACCAGTGCTAAATGGGTGTGGTCGGGGCGTGGACATGGGTGTGACTAGTTGTGAAATGGGTGTGGTCGGGGCGTGGCCTAAAATTTGCCACGGCGCCGTTTTGCAGTTCGCGTCAGGCAGCACAGAGGCTAGGTTCACCCCTGACCTCACAGCTCACAATGCATGTGAGACCAAATGAGAATCATGAGGTCAAAGGAACTGGCCAAGGAGCTCAGACACAATTGTGGCAAGACACAGATCTGGACAAGGTTACAAAATAATTTCTGCAATACTCAAGGTTCCTAAGAGCACTGTGGCCTCCATAATCCTTAAATGGAAGATGTTTGGGACCACCAGAAGTCTTCCTAGACCTGGCTGTCCAGCCAAACTGAGCAATCGTGGGAGAAGAGCCTTCGTGAGAGAGGTAAAGAAGAACCCCAAGATCACTGTAGCTGAGCTCCACAGATGCAGCATAGAGATGGGAGAAAGTTCCACAAAGTCAACTATCACTGCAGCCCTCCACCAGTGGAGTGCTCTGGACCTCAGACTTGGTCGAAGGTTTACCTTCCAACAAGACCATTACCCTAAACACACAGCTAAAATAACAAAGGAGTGGCTTCAGAACAACTCTATGACCATTCTTGACTGGCCCAGCCAGAGCCCTGACCTAAACCCAATTGAGCATCTCTGGGGAGACCTGAAAATGGCTGTACACCAACGTTCACCTTCCAACTTGACGGAACTGGAGAGGATCTGCAAGGAAAAATGGCAGAGGATCCCCAAATCCAGGTGTGAAAAACTTGCAGCATCATTCCCAAGAAGACTCATGGCTGTACTAGCTCAAAAGGGTGCTTCTCAAAATCGTTTGTACCTACTGCTATGGGGATGTATAATAATTTCCTAAGGGTGGTAGAAAATAATGACTGATGGCTGGTGTACTAATGTCAATTAACATTGTCTTATATACACTTGAACTACACACTTTTATTTATTATGTTGGTATACCTGTGCAAGATTTGTGTCCTAATATTTTATGTACTGCTGTTTGTATTGCTGCTGTAATACTGTAATTTCCCCCGGGATCAATAAAGTGTATCGTATCGTATCATATCGTACTCAATACTGAATACTTATGACCATGTGATATTTCAGTTTTTCTTTTTTAATTTGCAGAAAATGTTGCATTTCTGTTTTTTTTTCAGTCAAGATGGGGGGCAGAGTGTACATTAATAAGAAAAAAATGAACTTTTTTGAATTTACCAAATGGCTGCAATGAAATAAAGAGTGAAAAATTTAAAGGGGTCTGAATATTTTCCGTACCCACTGTATGAACAGTGAATAGTGTTTAAGAATATATACGGTAACTAAAAATTGAATTGCTGTTTTTTATTTTTGTCTCATAAACAATTAGTAACAAGTGATTAAAAAGTCACATGTACCACAAAATAACACCAATGAAAATTAAAGCTTGTAATGCATAAAATAATTGTGAAACTTATGGCTTTCAAAATATGGCAACCTGAAAACAATTTTTTTCAAAGATTTCAAAGAGTGTATTAATTTTTCAAAAATAATGAAACATAAATAAAACTGTTTAAATTTGGTATTGCCATATTCATACTAATCCAAAGAATAAAGTTAACACTTTATTTGTGCAACTCAGCAAATAGTGTAAAATTTTAAAGGAAAAAAAAGGCAAAATTGTTGTTTTGTTTATATGCAAAAGTTTTCTAATAAGTAATATGTACCCCAGAATTATGCCACTGACAAACTCAGCGTAGCTGTAAATAAAATAAATAATCCCTCATATGGCTATTTGACTATGTCACTGAAAAAAGAAAAAATGTATGGCTCCTATATAGAAAAATGAAAAAAAAAAATTGCCTGGCATTGAGGGCAAAAATGGCCATAACTCCAAAGGGTTAAAAACAGCTTTAGACTGATGGAAGGAGCAGTCACCGCCTCCAAAGGTTATATTACAAATCAACAAAAAAACTGACCAGCACCAACAGAATGAAGCAAATGTGAACATGCGCAAGCCACTATGACTTCCATACATACAAACCAAAGAATACAGCAGCATGCAGTGTCCTCTAAGATACAAGTGATTCTCACTAAATTAGAATATCATCAAAAAGTTTATTGATTTCAGTTCTTCAATACAAAAAGTGAAACTCATATGTTATATAGAGTCATTACACACAGAGTGATCTATTTCACATGTTTATTTCTGTTAATGTTGATGATTATGGATTACAGCCAATGAAAACCCAAAAGTCATTATCTCAGTAAATTAGAGTAATTAACAAAAACCACCTGCAAAGGCTTACTAAGCGTTTAAAAAGGTCTCTTATTCTGGTTTCAGTAGGCTCCACAATCATGAGGAAGACTGCTGACTTGACAGATGTCCAGAAGGCAGTCATTGACACACTCGACAAGGAGGGTAAGCCACAAAAGGTCATTGCTACAAAAGCTGCCTGTTTACAGAGTGCTGTATCCAAGCACATTAATGGAAAGTTGAATGGAAGAAAAAAGGGTGGTAGAAAAAGGTGCACAAGCAACCAGGATAACTGCAGCCTTGAAAGGATTGTTAAG
Source organism: Oophaga sylvatica (assembly GCA_033576555.1). Taxonomy (NCBI): domain Eukaryota; kingdom Metazoa; phylum Chordata; class Amphibia; order Anura; family Dendrobatidae; genus Oophaga; species Oophaga sylvatica. The sequence continues at coordinate 120,592,234 of JARQOD010000002.1, read as the reverse complement.
AAAAGGCCTTTCAAAAATTGGGGGGAGATTCACAAGGAGTGGACGCTGCTGGAGCCATTGCTTCAAGACGTATCCAGGACATGGGCTACAAGTGTCGCATTCCTTGTGTCAAGCCACTCATGACCAATAGACAATGCCAGAGGCGTCTTACCTGGGCCAAGGAGAAAAAGAACTGGACTGTTGCTCAGTGGTCCAAGGTGTTGTTTTCAGATGAAAGTAAATTTGGCATTTCATTTGGAAATCAAGGTCCCAGAGTCTGGAGGAAGAGTGTAGAGGCCACAATCCAAGCTGCTTGAGTTCTAGTGTGAAGTTTCCACAACCAGTGAGGGTTTGGGTTGCCATGTCATCTGCTGGTGTAGGTCCACTGTGTTTTATCAAGACCAAAGTCAGAGCAGCCATCCACCAGGAAATTTTAGAGCACTTCATGCTTCCCTCTGCTGACAAGCTTTTTGGAGATGGAAATTTCTTTCTCCAGCAGGCCTGTCCACACTGCCAAAAGTAACAATACCTGGTTTACAAACAACAGTATCAGCAAACTCGCCTGACCTTATCCCCATAGAGAATCTAGTAATTGATGCAAAAGGAGCCCTGACCAAGTATTGAGTGCATTTACTGAACATACATTTCAGTAGACCAACATTTTGGATTTTAAAATCATTTTTCAAGCTGGTGTTATAAAGTATTCTAATTTACTGACCTTTGGGTTTTCATTGGCTGTAAGCCATAATCATCAACATTGACAGAAATAAACACTTGAAATAGATCAATATGTTTGTAATGATGCTATATAATATGAGCTTCACTTTTTGCATTGAAGAACTGAAATAAATTAACTTTCTGATAATATTCTAATTTAGTGAGAAGCACTTGTATATGTAAATACTGAATATGTGAAATTTAAACTGTAGTACTGATATATAGAGTATACTTATAAAATGAAAGGTCTTAGCATACAAATTGGTCAATTGGACATCGCCAACTTTCTCTGGGGGACCCTAACTTTTTCATCAGATATTTGTAGGCTTTTGCTCTTGAAGTGGCATTGTGAGGAACTAAGCCGACCGCCACATGGTAGCCTGGGTATCACAGCTTCTGATCCCACCTCCGCTACCAAATGTGAGGGACGATCCCCTTTCCTCCCACATCACCAATGGGACGTAACTCCACAGGTACAGCTCTCCGGCGCCCCCTTTGTCTCTCAGGTCAGTAAGGGAACTGCACCTAGAGCAAATGGCCGCCGGGGAGGGTGTCCTGTTACCCAATGGGTATTCTAAGATTCGTGATCAGAGTAAAAGCATCAGCCCAAGATTAATTTTATGGTTTAATCGCTTTAAGAGCGCACTAGATAATTACAGAAATATACAGTAAAGCTATACAACGTAATTACAATGGAATTACAGTCAGAGAAAAAATACAACGATAATGTACAAGGCTTAAAGGTATAAGCTATAGATCAATATTACCGGGTAGTATGGTCATGGGAAGGCAGGGGCTCTACCATTCCCAGGTACAGTCTTCAGTTGCTGGATAGTCCCTTGGTCCTTCCTAGACCATCTTCTTGGCTTCTGTGTCTAAAATGGAATGACCACCCTGTACATGGCTACAATTCTTAAACCTGCTAGGCCCTTCCCTTTTGCTTTGAAGCACGCATATTAACTGGCCTGCAATTCATATGGAGCAGGAAACAATGGCTTGAGCTTGAGCTATTTACCATACGACTGACCATCTTATTCAGACACTGGCCTAAACTAATTAGCATGCTAAAGCCCCTTTGATTCCTAGTGGACATCAAAACCGGTCGTACTGGATATGCTAATAGGCCCTGTGTAGTTAATAATTTGTGGCTCTGTGAACCGACAAAATGGAGGCTGGTATAGGCCCTATACAAAATGGCGGCATCCCTTTCCTTACACCTCCCTGCTTTTGAGGGCGCTAGGGGGTATCACATTCCTGTGTTCCCCCATGCGCCCTACGCACCCTCTCTTTGGCTAGGGTGGCAGATCCAGAAGGATTTCTGACTCTCTGTCCTCTGAAAGGTTGCACACTGGTTGGGCATAAGCCTCCCGCTCATGATGGGCCTTCATCATGTTCACATGGAAGGCCTTCCTCCTTCCACGGGCGTGGTCCAGGGTGACAGGTAGGTGACGGCATTGAGCTGCTCGTGCACGAGGTATGGACCCTCCCAGGCCGCCTGAAGCTTGTTTTGGGGTACGGGGACCAGTACCCACACCTTTTGACCCACCTGGTAGGTCCGCTCACAAGCATTCTGGTCGTACCATCGCTTCTGGTCAGCCTGAGCTTGGGCCATATTGTCATGCACCAGCCGCGTCAAGGCCATCATTCGGTCCCGGAAGCGCACGACATACTTAATGACCGACACTCCAGGGGTGGCTAAATCCCCTTCCCACGCTTCCTTCACCAGAGCAAGGGGCCCCCGTACACGTCGCCCGTACAGGAGCTCAAAGGGGGAGAACCCCGTTGAGGCCTGTGGGACCTCCCGGTAGGCAAACAGCAGGTGTGGGAGATACCGCTCCCAGTCTCTCCCGTGGGAGTCGACCAACATCTTCAGCATCTGCTTTAAGGTGCCATTGAACCGCTCACACAAGCCATTGGTCTGTGGGTGATACGGGCTGGCCACCAGATGTTGCACCTGTACCTGCTTACAGAGAGACTCCATCAGCTGCGACATGAACTGGGTCCCTCGGTCGGTGAGCATTTCCTTGGGAAACCCCACTCTGGAGAAAATCTCCAGTAAGGCAGTGGCCACTTTGTCGGCCCGAATGGACGACAAAGCTACCGCCTCCGGGTACCGGGTGGCATAGTCCACTACCGTTAGTATGAAGCATTTCCCGGAGCGGCTGGGAGTGGACAGAGGTCCAATGAGATCCACAGCCACCCTCGAGAAAGGCTCTTCGATGATGGGCAGAGTTACCAGTGGGGCTTTGGGGCGCGGCCCCGCCTTCCCCACCCTCTGACAGGTGTCACACGAACGGCAGTAGGCTATCACCTCGGTCCTCATACCGGGCCAGTAGAAATGCTGAGCTAGCCTGGCCCTGGTTTTAGTGATCCCTAGGTGTCCGGCCATTGGAATCTCATGTGCGATCCGCAACAATTCCGCCCTGAACGGATGGGGTACCACTAACTGTCGGTCCCTGGGCCACGCCTCCGGTGAACCCTGCTGGACCGTTACCCGGTACAGCCGTCCCTGGTCCCAAACCACTCGCTCGCGGTCGGACTCCAGGGGAGGCTGTGCCGCCTGTTCCTTGAGAGTCTTTAGGCTAGGGTCAGCTTCCAACGCTGCCTGAAATCCCTGACTTGATATGGCAAGAATTGATGAAACTGCCATGTCCTCTGTCAGTTCCCCGGGATCTGTCTCCTGGCTACTGTCTGACTCGGCAGCCACTTGGTCGGAGAGGGGGAAACCGTCGGACCTCCGCGAGGCTCCTTGGGCTTCAGCGCTCCCACTCCTGGTAACAGCGGCCACGACCGCTGAGACCACGGGTAGCGCCTGCTTTCCCTCGTCCCCTGACCAAGTCGCCGGGTCAGGCAGACTTCCCTGACTTCCTGACATCCCGGATGTGGGGACCTCCTGACCTGGGGTCCTACCTGGTGGCTCCTCTCCCGGGACGCCCCCTCCCCCCATGGCCTGTTCCTCTTCCTGCAGGGGCCCTAGACTCAGCAGGCTGGGTTCACTTAGGGGCCCTACACTGCCCATAGCAGCCCCTCCCCCCACCTCTGAGCTCTCCCATGCAGCCTCCTCACCTGTCCTCACTGTGAGCCCTGTGTGTGTAGTGTCAGTGCATGGCTTACCATCAGGTTTCACTCCCTCCGCCACTGTTGGAGGCACATTCAATACATTAACATTAGCATTCACAGTAGATTCATGACATTCTTGGGGAGCCGAACTTGGGGGTTCAGTGGCCACATACTGGGACACTAGCCGCCCCAAATCGGTCCCAAGCAACACATTTGCAGGAATATTCGGCGTTACTCCCACCTCCCGCATCCCCCTCCCGGCGCCCCAGTCCAAATACACCTTGGCAACGGGCAGCGCCGGTTCAACGCCTCCAATTCCGGAGACGGAAAGGGTTTTCCCAGGTACCAAGTCTTGAGGGGACACCACCTCAGGGCGTACCAGGGTTCGTTCAGCGCCTGTGTCCCGCAGTCCCATGACCGCTGAGCGGCCGATGGTGACGGGTTGGTAATTGTCTAGGGACCTCCCACCACCCCCTCCCACACACAAAACAGTGGACGGTTTCTGGGACAGGGATGGGGCCTTCTGGCGCTGGGGACATGCAGCCTTAAAGTGTCCTGGCTGATTGCAATTATGACAACGTCTGGGTTCTGTTCCTGGCCTGGAGAGGGCAGCAGGGGGGTACACCCCTTGCACTCTGTGGGCTGGATATGGGGCTGGGGCAGGATTGGGCTTACCCCCTCTCCAGGTGCTGCTGGCAGGCTTCTTTGGCTCCGGCGCCCTGTTGCTGGCATACTCGTCTGCCAGGGCAGCTGTAGCAGAAGCCCCCTTTGGTTTCCGGTCACGGAGGAACTGCTGGAGGTCCTCTGGGCAGTTCCACAAGAATTGCTCCATGACAAACAGTTCCTGGACCTCCTGGCGGGTAGTGAGCTCTAGACCCGAGGTCCAGTGCTCCGCAGCTCTCAGCAGGGCCCGCATGTGGTCGGTCCAGGTGTCCTTTGAACCCCGCTGCAGGCTCCTGAACTTCCTGCGGTACGACTCCGGGGTGAGGTTGTAGTGCTGGATCAGGGCCCGCTTGATGCTGTTGTAGTCCTGCTCCTCCCCGGCAGGTAAGTCCCCCAAAACTTCCAGGGACTTACCCCTCAAACGGGGGGTCAGGTACCTTGCCCACTGATCCGGGGCCAGATGATGTTGGAGGCAGGTCCCCTCAAAAGCCAGCAGAAAGGAATCCAGGTCTCCATCCTTTTCAAGCAAGGGAAAGTCCTCCGCCCGGACCTTGGAAGCCCTTGTCTCCAGTGGGCCTGGTGCGTCCAGCGGGGGCCCATGCTGAGCCATCTCCAGTCGGTGCCGGTGCTCCGCAGCTTCACGGCGTTCTGTAGCCCGCAACACACGTTCTGTATGCTCACGCTCTGCTGCTCTCTCTGCTGCTGCTTGCTCCCGCTCCGCAGCTTCACGGCGTTCTGCTTGTTCACGCTCTGCTGCTTTCTCTACCGCCACCAGGAGTCTGTCATAGGCGGCGTCATTACCAGCCTCGAGCTGTGCCACAGCCGCTTGGAAGAGGGCCTCCGATCTGGACAGGCTGGGACGGGCAGGGGGTGGACAGTCCACTGTGAGACTGAGCACGGGGGTCGGGCTCCTTGGGGAGCCCTGGCTGAGCTCCCCCTCATCGGTATCGAACCCCTCATAGGCCACAGCATTGGCCTCCCCCTTTGCCCTACTCCGGGTGCCTTCCGCCATCTTGGGAACCTTTGGTTACTGACACAGCTGCAACCCTGACCTTGCACACAACTTGTTTTATTTACACTCTGACCGTCTAGTGCTGGGCTGACCTTGAGACCCCAGCAGTGAAAGTACCGCTGGTAGTCTCTAGTGCAGGGGTGGGCAATTAATTTTGCCAGGGGGCCGCATGAGAAATTGGGATGGTTTTAGAGGGCCGGACTAATATAATTAACTCCGTTCTACCCAATACTGTATATATACATATATATATATATATATATATTTATATATATATATATATATATACTGTATACTGTATATATACATACCTGCCCATTATCATCATCTTCTCCCCATCATCATCAATGCCTCCCCATTATCAGCAATGCCTGCCCATCATCATCTTCTCCCCATCATCAATGCCTGCCCATTATCATCAATGCCTGCCCATTATCATCATCTTCTCCCCATCATCATCAATGCCTCCCCATTATCAGCAATGCCTGCCCATCATCATCTCCTCCCCATCATCATCAATGCCTGCCCATCATCATCTTCTCCCCATCATCAATGCCTGCCCATTATCAGCAATGCCTGCCCATCATCTTCTCCCCATCATCATCAATGCCTCCCCATTATCATCAATACCTGCCCATTATCATCATCTTCTCCCCATCATCAATGCCTCCCCATTATCATCAATACCTGCCCATTATCATCAATACCTGCCCATTATCATCATCTTCTCCCCATCATCAATGCCTGCCCATTATCATCAATACCTGCCCATTATCATCATCTTCTCCCCATCATCATCAATGCCTCCCCATTATCAGCAATGCCTGCCCATCACACACAGACAGCACATAAGCACTCTCTCACATACATACACACACACACACACACACACACACACACAGCACCGCACTACATAGACACAGACACACACAGAGACACGTCTTACCTGTCCAGCGTCCCCGCTCTCTGACACAGCCGGCCGCTGAATGATGACGTCATTCAGCGGCCGGCTGTGAGAGGAAGCGCCGGTGGAGCCCGGAGCTGCAGCAGCGGAGGCACGGGAGAGGTAAGTATTGTGCCAGCTGATGCCGGGGCCCTGAGACTGCCGGAGCACCTCCGCGGGCCGGTCACTGACAGCCGGCGGGCCGGATGCGGCCCGCGGGCCGCCCCTTGCCCGGGTCTGCTCTAGTGTCTGGGAGTAGGGGTCCCACGCACACTATTACTCTGATCCCACCGCTGCCACCAATTGTGATGAACTAAGCCGACCGCCACATGGTAGCCTGGGTATCACAGCTTCTGATCCCACCTCCGCTACCAAATGTGAGGGACGATCCCCTTTCCTCCCACGTCACCAATGGGACGTAACTCCACAGGTACAGCTCTCCGGCGCCCCCTTTGTCTCTCAGGTCAGTAAGGGAACTGCACCTAGAGCAAATGGCCGCCGGGGAGGGTGTCCTGTTACCCAATGGGTATTCTAAGATTCGTGATCAGAGTAAAAGCATCAGCCCAAGATTAATTTTATGGTTTAATCGCCTTAAGAGCGCACTAGATAATTACAGTAATATACAGTAAAGCTATACAACGTAATTACAATGGTATTGCAGTCAGAGAAAAAATACAACGATAATGTACAAGGCTTAAAGGTATAAGCTATAGATCAATATTACCGGGTAGTATGGTCATGGGAAGGCAGGGGCTCTACCATTCCCAGGTACAGTCTTCAGTTGCTGGATAGTCCCTTGGTCCTTCCTAGACCATCTTCTTGGCTTCTGTGTCTAAAATGGAATGACCACCCTGTACATGGCTACAATTCTTAAACCTGCTAGGCCCTTCCCTTTTGCTTTGAAGCACGCATATTAACTGGCCTGCAATTCATATGGAGCAGGAAACAATGTCTTGAGCTTGAGCTATTTACCATACGACTGACCATCTTATTCAGACACTGGCCTAAACTAATTAGCATGCTAAAGCCCCTTTGATTCCTAGTGGACATCAAAACCGGTCATACTGGATATGCTAATAGGCCCTGTGTAGTTAATAATTTGTGGCTCTGTGAACCGACAAAATGGAGGCTGGTATAGGCCCTATACAAAATGGCGGCATCCCTTTCCTTACAGGCATATTTTATAGAAATTGTTAGGGTCCTCTAGAGAAAGGTCACCTTGTCATGGCTGGTAGGCATACATGAATCAGTCATATTTGTGGCCCATTTTACTTCCTTTTATAAGCATATTCTGTATAGCAGTAATGCAGTTTACATTTCACATGTTCAATATTCACATGTATCTCAGCGTATGCGGTGTACTGCTTCATTGGAGTGGTTCTAGGAGCTCAAGTGCCAGGGTCAGGATGTTTGAGCAGTGTTATGTTGTAGCTGGCATCAGTCTTGCTGCATTTGAATTATAATTTCACTTTTTTTTTAATAATACATTACGAAGCAGAAGCAAGGCAGCACAATAGTTTTTGCAGAACAACATGTGAAATCAAGAGTCAGTCAGAAACGGTGTACTTGCTAGTTACAAACAGTTGTACTGAATTTTTGAGTTTTGGATCAGTGGTGGAATCCAAAGAATGAAGAATTTATCCACTGTCATCTAGACAACCTCTTTTATAGTGTTTTTCAAGATTTAAAAATTACTTAAATTAGGCTCCAAATAGCTAAAATTAAAATTATCACATTATATGCCTTTTCCTCCCTGCTGCTTTTGGTGGTCCCTCCTGTTATTATTTCACAAGAAGAAAGTGCTTTGGTGATGTCTCTGTAAGGGGTGTACAAGGACTAGTTTGTGCCCCACTCCCCTTGCTCATGTTCTACGTCCCGGTGGAGCTGATGTGGTTTAATATGTAATGTTGTAAAAGGTAATGTGTATTTAATATGCTGCTATAATGTAATGTACTTGTGTTCTTGTATTGTAAATGTATATGGATAGGGAAAGTGTAGTAATTGGGTTAGCCCACTAGAGGGGGCACAATAGAATATAGTAGGATAAGATAGACCCATAGGATGTATAGTTAAGCTAGGAGGGGCCAACTGGGATAAGATAGAGAGAGCTTCCTGCATTTAGTCAGTAGGGCCTGAGAGCCTGGACAGGGTAGTTGTGCCATCAACGTTTAACCCTCCGTCACATACAATAGGCCTGACAGGCACATCTCTTTTACTTTCATTTCTCCTTCCTCACCAGATTGTGAGGAAATCCCCTCTCCAAACTAAATAACCCCAAGTGTAATAACCTGTCTTGGTATTGCAGACCCCCCAGTTCTCTAATAACCTTGGTCGCTCTTCTCTGCACCCGCTCCAGTTCAGCTATGTCTTTCTGTGACACAGTTCACTTATCAGAGCACGTGCCTGCTGTTTTACACTTTTCTTTTCACAGGCATTTTTTTCTCCCTATTTGCTTTTTTTCTTTTATTTAGCTTTTTCTTTTTAGACAAGTTTGCACCAATCACCATCCCCCCCACACACATAGTTATAAATAAAGCACACCCAAGCACCATACTCAAAAAAAATGTCCCGCCCGTCTCGTTCATCCCAAAAGCGCTATTCATTGGAGAAGGCATATGCTTTCCTTGCCTCCGCCACTAATAGCGAGGGAGAGGATCCCACATTTTTATACTTTTCTGATTCTTCATCCTCTTCCTCATCCTCCTCTTCATCTTCCTCCTCGAGTCCTGCGGAACCGCCACGCAGACGCCCCAGGACAGAAGATGAGGCATCTCCCACCATTCCAGAAGACGAAGCCGAAGCAGCGCACCCCACTGCGGAACCCGTATGGACCTCTCCCCCCGAAAATTACGAGCCACTGATTCCTGATTTTGTGGCAGAATCAGGAATCAAGTTTGACACCACCGGCCTCACAGAATAGACTTTTTCAAAGTCTTTTTCTCTGAGCATTTTATTAACCTCATGGTGGAGCAAATTAATTTGGACGCTCGTCAATTTTTGGTGCAAAACCCCATTTCATCATATGCTAACTGGTCTCCTGTAGACGCAGTTGAAATGATGCAGTTTTGGGGCCTGGTCCTTCATATGGGGATCCTGAAGAAGCCAGAAATTCGGCAATATTGGAGTGTTGATATTTTGTATAACACTCCAGTGTTGCGAATGGTCATGGCCCGGACGCGTTTTGAGGCCATCCACAAATTCCTGCATTATACCGATAATGCACAGTGTCCCCCATGAGAAGACCCCAACTTTGACCGTTTGTTCAAAGTTCGGCCGGTCATCGAACACTTCAACAAAAAGTTTGCTGAAGTGTACGTGCCTCAAAGGGACATCTGCGTGGATGAGTCCTTAGTTAATTTTAAGGGACGGCTCGGATTCCGTCAGTACCTGCCCAGCAACAGGGCCATGTATGGAATCAAACTCTACAAACTGTGTGAGAGTATGTCAGGGTACACCCACAGCTTTAGAGTTTACGAAGGAAAGAACACCAGGATTGAACCCCCTGAATGTCCTCCTGTCCTGGGAGTGAGTGGGAAAATTTTGTGGGATTGGTGCACTCACTGCTGGATAAAGGTTATCACCTCTACACCGATAACTTTTATACAAGCATCCCACTCTACAAATCTCTCTTTGCGTGAGGCACTGCAGCCTGCGGTACTGTCCGCAAAAATCAGGCCTCCCGAAGACGCTACTTGGGCAGATGCTAAGAAGGGGTGACAGCAGAGCCCAATGCAGCGACCACCTGCTGGTGGTCAAGTACAAGGATAAGAGGGATGTCCTTCTCTTGACCACCATACACGGTGATGGCAGCGCCCTCAGCACTGTACGAGGTACCTCTACACAGGTCTGCAAACCAGACTGTGTACTGGGGTACAACAAATACATGGGGGGTGTTGATCTCTCCGATCAACTCCTCCAACCGTACAGTGCTTTGAGAAAGGCCAGGGTGTGGTACAAGAAGCTGGCTGTGCACATTGTACAAATGGCAATGCTCAACGCTTTCCTGCTGTCACAATGTGCACGCCACACTGATACGTCGTACCTTCAGTTCCAGGAGGTAATGGTTAAGGCCCTGATATTTGGCACTTCGGAAGGAGCAGGCCCCAGTACTGCCCGAACTGAAGGTGCTCGTATCGTACCAGGTCAGCATTTTCCGCCAACTGGAAGAAAAGGTAAGCCGCAAAAAAGGTGCAGAGTGTGTTACAAAAGGGAATACGCAAGGACACCACTTACCAATGTGACACCTGCCCCGAAAAACCTGGCCTGTGTATGAAGGATTTCTTCAAATTGTACCACACCTCCATGCACTACTAATTTACTTTACAGGAAACCGCAGATTAGTTCAAAAAAGAGGGCCATTCTAGAGAAGTTCCTTGGGGTCTAGTTTCCAAACTGATGTCACTTGTGGGTTTTTTTCACTGTTTAGGCACATCAGGGGCTCACCAAATGGAACATGATGCCCGCAGACCATTCCATCAAAGTCTGCATTCAAAAACGTCACTACTTCCCTTTTGAGCCCAAACGTGCGCCCAAACAGTAGTTTTCTCCCACATTTGGGGTACCAGCGTACTCAGGACAAATTGGACAACAACTTTTGGGGTCCAATTTCTTCTGTTACCCTTGAGAAAATTAATAATTGGGGACTAAAAGATCATATTTGTGGGGAAAAAATAGGATTTTATATTTTCATGCCCGGGCGTTATAAACTGTGTGAAGCACTTGGGGGTTCAAAGTGCTCACCACACATCTAGATAAGTTCCTTCGGGGCTCTAGTTTCCAAAATGGGGTCACTTGTGGGGGTTTCCACTGTTTAGGCACATCAGGGGCTCTCCAAATGCGACATGGTGTCCGATGTCAATTCCAACCAATTTTAGTTTGAAAAAGTCAAACGGCGCTCCTTCCCTTCTGAGCCCTGCTGTGCGCCAAAACAGTGGTCCCCCCACATATGGAGTACCAACGTACTCAGGACAAATTGGACAACTTTTGTGGTCCAATTTCTCCTGTTACTCTTGGGAAAGTAAAAAATTGGGGACTAAATGATCATGTTTGTGGAAAAAATATGATTTTTTATTTTCACGCCCGGGCGTTATTAACTTGTGTGAAGCACTTGGGGGTTCAAAGTTCACAACACAATTTAGATAAGTTCCTTAGGGGGTACAGTTTCCAAAATGGGGTCATTTGTTGGGGGTTTCCACTGTTGAGGCACATCAGGGGCTCTCCAAACGAGACATGGTGTCCGATGTCAATTCCAACCAATTTTAGTTTGAAAAAGTCAAGGGCGCTCCATCCCTTCCGAGCCCTGCCGTGTGCCCAAACAGTGGTCCCCCCCCACATATGGGGTATCAGCGTACTCAGGACAAATTAGGCAACAGCTTTTGTGGTCCAATTTCTCCTGTTACCCTTGGGAAAATAAAAAATGTGGAACTAAATGATCATGTTTGTGGAAAAAATATGATTTTTTATTTTCACGCCCGGGCGTTATAAACTCGTGTGACGCACTTGGGGGTTAAAAGTGCTCACCACACATCTAGATAAGTTCCTCAGGGGGTCCAGTTTCCAAAATGGGGTCACTTGTGGGGGGTTTCCACTGTTTAGGCACATCAGGGGCTCTCCAAATGTGACATGGTGTCCGATGTCAATTCCAACCAATTTTAGTTTGAAAAAGTCAAACGGCACCTCCTTCCCTTCCGAGCCCTGCCGTGCGTGCAAACAGTGGTCCCCCCCACATATGGTGTATCATCGTGCTCAGGACAAATTGGACAACAACTTTTGGGATCCAATTTCTCCTTTTACCCTTGGGAAAATAAAAAAATTGTTGCTAAAAAATCATTTTTGTGACTAAAAAGTTAAATGTTCATTTTTTCCTTCCACGTTGCTTCTGCTCCTGTGAAGGGTTAATAAACTTCTTGAATGTGGTTTTGATCAGCTTGAGGGGTGCAGTTTTTAGAATGGTGTCACTTTTGAGTATGTTCTTCCATATAGACCCCTAAAAGTGACTTCAAATGTGAGGTGGTCCCTAAAAAAAATGGTTTTGTAAATTTTGTTGTAAAAATGAGAAATCGCTGGTCAACTTTTAACCCTTATAATTTCCTAACAAAAAAAAATTTGTTTCCAAAATTGTGCTGATGTAAAGTAGACATGTGGGAAATGTTATTTAGTAACTATTTTGTGTGACATATTTCTCTGTTTTAAGGGAATAAAAATTCAAAGTTTGAAAATTGCTAAATTTTCAAAATTTTCGCCATATTTCCATTTTTTTCATAAATAAACGCAAGTTATAGCGAAGAAATTTTACCGCTATCATGAAGTACAATATGTCACGAGAAAACACTCTCAGAATCGTGAAGATCCGTTGAAGCGTTCCAGAGTTATAGCCTCATAAAGAGACAGTGGTCAGAATTGTAAAAATTGGCCCGGTCATTAACGTGCAAACCAGCCTTGGGGCTAAGGGGTTAATGAATAATTCTCGAGAACCCTTCTAATACGGTAAGTCCTTTTATGCTGAGGTATTAGTATGGTTTTCATTCCACTGTAACTCTTTACTGTTGTAATTATTAGCTGCACTCATCAGGTTTTTACTGTGAGGTTGGACAAACCTTTTTCCATAAAACACCCTTGTCCAACTAAGGCTACTTTCACACTTGCGTTTTTTAGCGCTGCGCATCGAGCGCTATTGGTCGCATGCGCAATGTTCCCCTATCATTAACATGGCGGGCGCAGTGTCTTGCGCTTGCACGCGCTCATTAGCGTTTGACGTGCGCAGCGCATTTTCCAGGTGTGCGCCCAGACGCGCTAGACGCTACATGTTGCATTTTTTTTTCATCACACCAATTTAAAAAGGCGTGTGCGCACGCTACGCGCATATAAATATCATTGCCGTCTATGTGGGCGCTGGCGTGCGTGTGACTGTGCGCATGTCAGCGCTTGTACACGCGCGCGATTTTTTAGTAAACAATGTCTAGACACTTGTCAAATGACCCCCTAGACAAGATACATTGTTTGTGAGGAGTTTAGTATAGATAAAGGAAGGTGTCAGTGCCACACAGACCCCTACTCAGACTGCCTGGAGACTGCTTGCTGATAAGACCTGAAGATACAGCCTGGATCCCTATAAAAAGGCCTGCAAACAGCAAGCAATATACTACACTGCCTGGAGACTGGAGCTGAACACTGGAAGATCCATATTGGACCACAACAGCCTGAATATTGCCTGGAGACACTGCGCCTGGACTCAAGACCGATCCAAAGTGCAAGAATGTGAGTATTCTTTAAACAAATGACAGGCTGTCCTTCTAATGTAATATGTGTTCATGTTTTTTTTTTTTTTTTTTGCAGCATGTCTTCTGGATCTGAATATTCCCCATCCCGGCAAGAACTGGCCGAAGCAGAGCATGATGTGAGTATCTTCCTGCCTTTGGGTAAGTATAGCTGCAGAATCTACAAATGGCTAAAAATTTTTTTCATTTTTCAGACATCATCGTCGGACACGGGCATTGAGGAGTCTCAGGAGCAGTCGCAGCCGAGTCAAGTCCCGGTGGCGAGACGGAATGTAAGTATATAACCTTTGAATGTCTATTTCTTTTCTAAACCTATTTTTCTTTTCTTTGTACAAAATATACAAGATTGTAATTTGGTTTTTGTTTCTTCTAGGTTCCACAACGGGACGACGACCTGTATGTGGACAACGATGCCCTCATCTGCCAGGTCCATGAGCGTGTCCCGTTGTGGGACAGCCGAGATCCCCAGTACAAGGACAATGTGGTGACCCGGCGGCTATGGAACGAGGTGGCTGCAGCGTTGATGGATGGCTGGGACAGCGCCTCTCCAAACCTCAAAAAGGCGTTTAGTAAGTATTTTCATTCTCTGTAATGCTGCACTCACTGTTGTTCCTGAGGCTACTGATGGGTTTACTTGCAGATATATTCTGCCAGCAAACCCAACAGTGCCCTCAGGTTCAAAAGTGACTGGCCTGTGTATGCTATTGCTATGTGTTCTGCATTCAATTGTTTGTTTTTATGTTGCACTCACTCTTGTTCCTGAGGCTACTGATGGGTTTACTTGCAGATATATTCTGCCAGCAAACCCAACAGTGCCCTCAGGTTCAAAAGTGACTGGCCTGTGTATGCTATTGCTATGTGTTCTGCATTCAATTGTTTGTTTTTATGTTGCACTCACTCTTGTTCCTGAGGCTACTGATGGTTTACTTGCAGATATATTCTGCCAGCAAACCCAACAGTGCCCTCAGGTTCAAAAGTGACTGCCCTGTGTATGCTATTGCTATGTTTCTGCATTCAATTGTTTGTTTTTATGTTGCACTCACTCTTGTTCCTGAGGCTACTGATGGGTTTACTTGCAGATATATTCTGCCAGCAAACCCAACAGTGCCCTCAGGTTCAAAAGTGACTGCCCTGTGTATGCTATTGCTATGTGTTCTGCATTCAGTTGTTTGTTTTTATGTTGCACTCACTCTTGTTCCTGAGGCTACTGATGGGTTTACTTGCAGATATATTCTGCCAGCAAACCCAACAGTGCCCTCAGGTTCAAAAGTGACTGGCCTGTGTATGCTATTGCTATGTGTTCTGCATTCAATTGTTTGTTTTTATGTTGCACTCACTCTTGTTCCTGAGGCTACTGATGGGTTTACTTGCAGATATATTCTGCCAGCAAACCCAACAGTGCCCTCAGGTTCAAAAGTGACTGCCCTGTGTATGCTATTGCTATGTGTTCTGCATTCAATTGTTTGTTTTATTGCACAGTCACTCTTGTTCCTATGGTAGTGTTGTTTTTGCTGCCAGATATATTCTAACAGCAAACATAACAGTGTCATGTGCTTCAACAGTTACTGACATGTGGATTCTTGAGCTATAATGCTGCATTAACAGTTAGACATTTTCATTCAGGTATGTGTGTTGAGACTGATTTTCCCCTGACTGCATTGTCTAATTTTTTTTTTTTTCTCAACAGTGAACAAAGTCCGCACACGATGGCGCTCGATGAAGGACCGCTTCAACACTGATGTTCGAGCAGAGGGACAGGTTCGCAGTGGTTCTGCAGCAAGGCCCAGAAAGAAATATCGCTATTATCGCGAGTTGGAGTTCCTGAGACCGGTCCTTGCTAGCAGAGCGTAAGTATTTTAGATTTTCTTTTTTTTTTTTTAGTTTTTAATTTATTTTCTTTTCTACAGCTGATGCTTCTTGTTCATGCATTATAGTAATGTTTTGTTTTTCTTTCCACACACAGCACCTGGAGCAGCACCATGCAGCCTGTCCCTGAAGCGGTCCTTCCTCGGACGACCTTGGACTCGTCCCAGCCATCCGACAGACTGGAAGCAACTTGCAGGTCAGCAACACGGACAGCTGGTGACCAGGAAGCTGGTCCATCAGGTGTTCCCCTCTCCCAGGTCTCTGCCACTGGTTATGCGGGCACTTCCCGCCAGCGGCAGAGGGCCATGGAGAGGAATGTCTTGCCCGAGTTTGTTCACTTGAGCGAGTCCTTTCAAGGCAATATCAAGACGCTTGGAGGCAGAGTTGGAAGCGGTTTTTCACTGATGGAACGTGGTTTTACCCACATGGATCACCGCTTCAACAGTGTCGAACAGCGTCTTGATCGCCTGGAGGCCGACCTCAACAGACCAGCGCACCATTTTTTTAGTAAAATAGAACGGGGCATGGCGGAACACCTTAGTCCTGAGCAACAGCTGAGTGTGATGCAGGCCTGCAACAATGCTTATTTGCAGTATATGCAGCAGAATCGGTACGTGCAGCAGTCAGTGGTTGCATATCCAACAGTGCCACCACTGATTCGCCACACATCACTACCGACTTCTGCTGCATACCTCTGCACGGCCACCAGCATTCCGAGTCAACACTACACCACCACAAGTCCGAGTACTGTTGGACAGTCCACCGTCGCCACCACCATGGCAAGCGCTGCTCCTGTGTGGAGCAACACCACCACAGACACTGTTCCACAGTCATGGACTCAAGCTAGCGCATTACCTGCTTGGGCCGATGTGTGGCCCAGCTATGTAAGGTACACAAAAATCCAGGAGAATGCACAGGAAGGTAACCGCAACGCTTGATATTCATTCACGTCACTCACACTTTCAGACACACCCATCAGGGGTATAAGAGGTAGTGACACGTATCATTCTGGGTTCAGTCTTTCCAGACAGTCTGTGAAGGAGGAGAGGAGTGGGCACAGTCTGTTCAGTGTTCAGTCTGTTTCCTGTCTTCAGACAGAGTTCAGTCAGTCAAGCTCCGGGTGGCTCAGGAGTGAGTCATCCCTCAGTCTGTTTCCTGTCTGAGTACAGGGCAGTTCAGTGTCAGTCCAGTCGGGACTTGGAGTATACTGAGAGCAGATCAGCGAGCTCTGGAGAAAGCTGACATTTCCATGAATGCTACAAGTGCTTATGTTAAGAGCGGGAAGCAGGGCGAAGGGCACAGTGGAGAAGACAGAGAGAAGTGCTTCAGGTATTGGATTACCTGCACTAATTCACCGGACACCGGGGTCCGAAGCGTTGCTAGTGTTTCAAGCATAGTAACAAGAAACCCGGAGGCTTTCTGGACTACAGGTCGCAGAAGGCAGCCCTAAGCGCTGGTACGTAACCGGAGTCAGGGGGAACAAGGACCTTGAGTGGGACGCTACAAAAGTAGGGACTTAGTTCTCTCAACATCTGATAATCAGAGACATAGAAGGCTCCACCACAATGTCAGCCGGGCTTGGCAGCTAAGGAGAAAGCTGGAGATTGCAGAGTTAACTTCGCTTTATGCAAGTTTGGACTCAAGTACATTTTGAAGTAAAGGAGGCCTCTAACCTGCTCAGCGGCTACCCGAATGTGCATTCTCCACCCCGACCAGCTCCCCGGGATCTTCTTGAACATCTACCAGTAAAGGTATGAAAAGAAGCTGCATTGTGTGTGACTGAATTATTACCTACACCCTGCATCATCACCATAGACTTCCAGGGACTAGTCTCACCTGTGGGAGACTTACCACCCAGCTGCCCCATAACATCCCCTGTGAAGATCCTTATAGCAGCGCTGGTCCAATTGATCAGATACCGCAGGTGGCGTCACGAACTACCTATCCTAATAATCCCCTGTAAATATCCCCCATTGCTTGACCGCCAGGGCCACGGAACGAGTCCCGCTGCCAGTGACATCTCCCATAGAAATCAATGGGCTCGGCTCCGAGTACCCATAGCCTTGGTATCCACAATTGTGGTGCGAGTCATCTAAAAATTTGGCGTCACGAACAGGATCCGAAGCTTGCAATTGTGAGTCCTGTGTGCCTATATTGACTGTTTGTGCAGAAAAGACTGTTGCTGCATTTGGCGCCAAATACCGCCATTTTACCGCCATATTGGCGCCCTGAGGCGCTGGTGAAGAAGGTGGGCGTGCATTTGTGGGCGTGTACCCCCCCTGTGGCGCGAAAGATATGGCCGCCCTCTCAAAATGCTACTATAATGTGCGATCCTGCCCCACTGCTAAGGAAATCCGCCTCCTCTTCATCTTCTATGCAAAGAGGAGGAGACGCAAATCCCGCCTCCACGGAAGAGACCAGACAGTTCCTGATGGAAACTACAGTCTGGCCTGGGACGAGATGGCGGAAGGACAGGAGAATCTGTGGGAGGAGCGGAGGCGTACAAACCCTGCTCACCGGAGGATTTACTGCCTGTGCCGGAGCTGTCCCCAGATCGGGACCCTGACCCCGCTATGCTGGAGCTGCAGAAGGAGAATGCGGTGCTCAGGAAATTAATCCAGCGCCATGCAGACTTGCAGGAGACAGAGAGACGCTGGCGTGCCCAGACACAGCGGCTGCTGTGGGACGCAGTGCTCTCTCCCACAAGCATAATGCCGTCACCTGATTTTCCAAGTTCCCTGCTGAGGAAGGCTGAAAAGAAACCGGAGGCTGCCCCCAAAAGTGCTGTACCTGATCCCACCGATGCGGAGGTGGAGGAGAACGAGGCTGAGGAGGTCCTGCCCGGTCCGGGGTGCCAGCCAGGCCAGAGGGCCACAGCAGACTACGATTCCCCGGTAGGGACACCGGAGGGGTCCCAGCCATCATTGCCGGAAATCGACTGGGACGAGATGGAGCGTCTGGATGATGTGACTTACGACCTCCAAACCGGAAATGCTTGGCAACACTGCGAGAAAGAGAGACAACGGCAGGAGGAAGAGAGAAAGTTACAGCGAGACCGACAGGAATGGCATGAAAAGTTCTTCGCTGACAAAGAAACCGTCCGCCAAGATAAAGGTACCCGACGGGAACCGCGGCGTCAGGGGTGCATAGTGGAATTTCAGCTCCGCAAGGGCTGGGGCTTTATTCGGGAACCGGGCCTCTATCAGGGGGTCTTTGTAAGCCGCCGGGACGTAGAGTCCCACCTGCCCATCGGTCATCCGGGAAGGGATCTGGTGAATGGGGACATCGTTAATTACACCCGGCACTGGGGTTTAAAGGGATGGTATGCCCTAAATGTTTCCATTGTCAGAGACCCCGTCCCCGACGCCGGTAACGTACACAATGCCGCAGCGTCCCAGTCCCGAGCTCCCACAGCATCAGACCGTGCATTGGAGTCGCCCCCTGCTTACTCATCTCAACCTACGTCGTCCCCTGCATCGCAATCAGTGACCCAATCTGCATCGCAAGTTACTGTGACCCCTGCAGCGACGCAATCGGCGTCTTACAGAAAAGAAGTACCTGTTAGGTCCCCAGCTCAAACAAAAGATGTCGCTACGCAAACACTGATTGCAGGCCATGACTTATTTGTGATGCGTTCAAGAGAACACCGCGTCGTTCCAGCCCCAGGAGTGGAAGACGTCGCTGTGATTTGCAAGAAAGAAGAAAGCCAGTAGGACCCAGACAGGGTTTACTGCACCTGAGAAATGTATAAAGTTTGAACAAGTATTAATGTGATTTCTATTTATATGTCTTGAAATATGTTTTTTTTTCTCATGCATGGACTGCGTGGCTGTGGACTGTGCCAGCCCAAAAACTTTAATGTAAATAGTTTGCACCACGGTGCACTATCTTGGTTTTACACAAAACCATTGCTATCTACCTCTGAAGAAAACCCCGTATGGTGTGGCCTAGAGTGAGGTCTGCAGTCAGAAGTCCTGCAGCCCACCCAGGACCCACGTGGGAGGTTTTTGGTGCGGGTCCTCCACAAGTATCTAGTATTTATGAGAATGTTTGATACTTTTGATACTTTTGTATTTTTTTTCTAATGTACATATTGTAACGTTCAAGAAGTCTTACCTCCCGGATGGGAAGTGTTAAAATGTTGTTGTTAATGCAAAACAAAAATGTTTTTCTTTTTCTCTTTTACAGCCCGGGAGTGCTGTGTTTAACCAAGGGGGGATGTGTGGCCCAGCTATGTAAGGTACACAAAAATCCAGGAGAATGCACAGGAAGGTAACCGCAACGCTTGATATTCATTCACGTCACTCACACTTTCAGACACACCCATCAGGGGTATAAGAGGTAGTGACACGTATCATTCTGGGTTCAGTCTTTCCAGACAGTCTGTGCAGGAGGAGAGGAGTGGGCACAGTCTGTTCAGTGTTCAGTCTGTTTCCTGTCTTCAGACAGAGTTCAGTCAGTCAAGCTCCGGGTGGCTCAGGAGTGAGTCATCCCTCAGTCTGTTTCCTGTCTGAGTACAGGGCAGTTCAGTGTCAGTCCAGTCGGGACTTGGAGTATACTGAGAGCAGATCAGCGAGCTCTGGAGAAAGCTGACATTTCCATGAATGCTACAAGTGCTTATGTTAAGAGCGGGAAGCAGGGCGAAGGGCACAGTGGAGAAGACAGAGAGAAGTGCTTCAGGTATTGGATTACCTGCACTAATTCACCGGACACCGGGGTCCGAAGCGTTGCTAGTGTTTCAAGCATAGTAACAAGAAACCCGGAGGCTTTCTGGACTACAGGTCGCAGAAGGCAGCCCTAAGCGCTGGTACGTAACCGGAGTCAGGGGAACAAGGACCTTGAGTGGGACGCTACAAAAGTAGGGACTTAGTTCTCTCAACATCTGATAATCAGAGACATAGAAGGCTCCACCACAATGTCAGCCGGGCTTGGCAGCTAAGGAGAAAGCTGGAGATTGCAGAGTTAACTTCGCTTTATGCAAGTTTGGACTCAAGTACATTTTGAAGTAAAGGAGGCCTCTAACCTGCTCAGCGGCTACCCGAATGTGCATTCTCCACCCCGACCAGCTCCCCGGGATCTTCTTGAACATCTACCAGTAAAGGTATGAAAAGAAGCTGCATTGTGTGTGACTGAATTATTACCTACACCCTGCATCATCACCATAGACTTCCAGGGACTAGTCTCACCTGTGGGAGACTTACCACCCAGCTGCCCCATAACATCCCCTGTGAAGATCCTTATAGCAGCGCTGGTCCAATTGATCAGATACCGCAGGTGGCGTCACGAACTACCTATCCTAATAATCCCCTGTAAATATCCCCCATTGCTTGACCGCCAGGGCCACGGAACGAGTCCCGCTGCCAGTGACATCTCCCATAGAAATCAATGGGCTCGGCTCCGAGTACCCATAGCCTTGGTATCCACAATTGTGGTGCGAGTCACCAACACACCCACTTCTCCTTCTAGGAGTACTGCCACCAGTCAACAATTTCCCGGCACAGCACCCACTGATCCTATGAGTACCGTCACCAGTCAGCAACAATCCATTTCAAGGGCACCCACTTCTCCTTCTAGGAGTACCGCCACCAGTCAACAATTTCCCGGCACAGCACCCACTGATCCTATGAGTACCGTCAGCAGTCAGCAACAATCCATTTCAAGGGCACCCACTTCTCCTTGGAACACCGACAACCCTTTTGTTACTCCGAGCACTGCCAACACTTCCACCACCACTGCCACCACCGAGCATGAGAGCGGTGACCCACATTCAGTCTTTTTTAGGTCAAGGCCACGGTCAACCAGCTTAAGGCGGACACAGAGAAGTCGGTCCACGCATGGTACTCCTGTCCCCAAGAAGAAAAAAAATGAAATCTTTGTTGGTGCATCCACCATCTCCTCCTAATGTGTCTCAAAGTGACTCTCATTTGATGTCTGATCTTCCTTCACCTACTACTTTTGTTACCCCTTCTCCTCGAACCCCTTCATCGCTTTCCAGCCGCTCTTCATCTCTGCACACCCCCAGAGTATCAAAATCACCACCAAAACGTCAGTAGCAATAAAAATTTGTGTATCTTTTTTGAGACAGTGAAGGAATGTGTGTTGAATGGGGTGTACATTTCACCTAGGTATAAGGGAAATGTGTGGCTTTGTAAACCTAGTGGTGGAGAAAGGTCACTACACCTTGCATTCATTACACACTTGCAGCTCAGGCCTGAAACTACTCAGGTCTTAATTAGGAGACCAGAAATAGGTGTCTGCAAACACAATCTGAGAGCTGTCTTTAGCCCGGACACAGGGAGGTGTCCTGGCACAAGGAAGCAGTCTCTAGGATTGAGAGCTGTCTTTAGCCTGGACACAGGGAGGTGTCCTGGCACAAGGAAGCAGTCTCCAGGATTGGAGGTACAGAGAGCGTCTCCAGGAGTTGAGCTATCTCAGTCTGGGTGCAGGAAGGACCCCGGACACAGGAGTAGTCTCAGTGTGAATCCGTGTGAATAGCGGCTGAATAGGAGTGGATCTCTCTCAAGTCTGGACATGGAAGGTGCCTTCAGACACAAGTAGGAGTATCTGTGAAGCTCCAAACTGGTAACATATGTGATATGTGTTGTTTTGGGCACAGACTGGTAGAGTCTGGGACCCGGATAGACAGGGCAATCGATTTATGTGTAATTAGTGGCTAGACAAGCCTAGGTTTTCTGTTTATGCTTTGTTTTATCTGTTTGCTGTGGACTTTAATAAAGCTGGTTGCGGCCAGTTTTCACCAGAACTGCTGTCTGAATGAACTGTTTCCGGGCCATTCTGTCTACCCAGACAGCGATCTCAGAGCTATATCCCCTGAAATGCTACAATTGGTGGAGAATGCGGGCAGTGGCCCTGATAGGGTCTGCAGAGAGAAAATGACTGTGGAATGTGCAGCAGCAAAAGAAAAGTCTGTGGAGCAGTCTTAAAGAGACAGGAGCCCTAATAGACTTTGTAAAGAAAAAAAAAAGGTGTCTGCACAGCAGAGCTGAAATTTTCTGTGGAAAAGACTGGTGTGTGTATGTCTGCTGTTGTGAAGACGGAGAGGTCTGACAGCATGGATGACAGCCTGGAGGCGCTGTTTGAACAAATGGCACAAGTTAATGTGCAACATAAAACTGCCGTGGTTGAGACAGATAAGTCCGGCAGTATGAAGGAGCTCATTGAGTACCTGGTCCAGGCCCAGCGGACCATGGAGCTGCAGCACCAGCAGTGCATGCAGCAGTACCAGCAGCAAATCCTGCAGCAGCAGCAGGAGAATAACCGAGTGTTGGAGCAGATTGCGGCTCTTAGCGCCTCGTCTCAGAGTAATGTTGTGAAGGCACCTGCATTGTCCGCTGTAAAGAAGGCGGTAAGACGGTCCCTGAAAAAGATGACACCTCGTGATGATGTAGAGGTATATCTCACTAGGTTTGAGAGACTGGCAGAGAAGGAGAATCTGCCCCTATCTGAATGGGCCATGATGGTCGCACCCTATCTGATTGGAGAGCCCCAAAGGGCCTATGCTGACCTGAGCGAGCAGGACCGCCAAAACTATGCTAAGATGAAAGTGGGGATTCTTGTCCGGCTGGGTGTTACGGTGACAGCCCGTGCCAGGGGAGTTCATGACTGGAGATACAGTTGGGAGTCTGCAGTCAGCAGGCTTGATTATGGAGTTGAAGAGGTGATAGTGGACCGCTACACCCAAGCACGTCCTCCTGAGGTACAGCCGTCTGAGAGATCGTCACTTCAGAGTTCCCGGACGCTGAACTCTCGCGGTGGGAGCGTTCCAGCTGTTGGGGACATGTGGGTGGGAGAGTGTGATGGACAGTGTTGGAGCTGGCGTGAAATTGCAGCCAACTGTCCAATAGAGGGGGAGCCTATGTGTTGTGATGTTGGCAGATCCCTCTCTCCCTGTGCAGAGCCTGTGTGTGTGTCCACCTCAGCCGAAGAGACTGGACCACAGGGGTCCCCGGTGGTTGTAAATGACTGCCCAGCACAGGCCCTCTTGGACTCAGAGAGTCCAGTGACTTCCGTATGTGACAGCTTGATTGATAGGGACTTCATCCCTGATAAGCACCTGAGTATGGTGTGCATCCATGGAGACACCAAAGTCTACCCAGAGACTGCCGTGGACTTGGTCCCCAAACTCGGGGAGGTTTCATATGAAGGGGGGGTAGTGAAGAACCTGGTGCAACCCGTCATATTGGGTAGTGACTTTCCCCGGTCTGGGGATCTCTGGGGGAAAAATGTTTCTGATGGACAGTGTGATGAAGCTCCTATTGAGGGTGCGCAGTCCCGAGGGGCGGAGCACAGTGCTGGTGGGACGTTAAACCTATGTGATAATGATAATGATGATGACCATGATAATGATGCTGATGCTGAAGCTGATAATGATAGTGATGATAATACTGATCATAGTCATGATAATGATGTTGATAATAATGATGACTGTGATAATGGTGAAATTCCCTTGCAGGTGATGTTGGGAGACGAGGATGGTGGTTCTCGGGAACCGAGTGTCCCTGACTTGCCTGTGTCCTGTGACAATTTTGAGAGTGAGCAGTGGCGAGACCCCACTCTTGGGACGGCACAGGAAAATATAGATGCTCTAAATGAGGTTTCCCAGGAGCCTGGCTCTGAGGAGAGGTTTCTTCATGTTGCCATAAACACTGAAGTCCAGGGAGAGGTAGTGGGCCAGCTCCTAGCACCTGAGCTATATGGAAGCATAGTGCTGGGGTTGTCACATAGTCACATACTTGAGGGACCAGATGGTGAAGTTAATGTTGTGGATGACATGTTAACTAAGGTTCCAGATCAGGATGTGAATGAGAATGAATTGTATACTCCTGAAAGTGAGCAGGATATGAATGAAAATGAAGGGTATAGCCCTGACAGTGGAGCCAGATGTGGCTGAGGAAGTAGAGTGTGGGACGGACGGTGGGGCTTCTGGGCATGTCTTGCCAGAAGAGCCTGAAAGTGGGGAACTGGAGAAAAGTGAAAAACCCCCTATACCTTCTGTGATAGTTGGTGACACATGGTCAGTGCACCAGGGACAGGAGGTACGTGAGTTTCTGAGGAAGAGTCAGCAGAAGTGTTCTGATGTGTCGGGTCGTACTTCTCTGGCCAGGCACTATATCGAAAATGAGCCCGGCCCTAAGGTCAAGATGAAACTGTGCAGGATACCCGAGGCCCGCAGAGAGTATAGGCCTGGGAGGGTACAGGGTAGTGCGGATGCTTCAGATGAAGAGAAAGCTGACGTTGGCTATGACTCAAGTGATACAAATGACAGTGGTGAAGATGAAGCTGATGAGGGCCATGACTGGTCCAGAGTTCACTGTCTCTGTTGGATTGTTGACCAGCCCTCCGGTCTGGATGACCAGCCCTCCGGTCTGGAGAAGAGGGAGGGATATGTGAGACAGTGAAGGAATGTGTGTTGAATGGGGTGTACATTTCACCTAGGTATAAGGGAAATGTGTGGCTTTGTAAACCTAGTGGTGGAGAAAGGTCACTACACCTTGCATTCATTACACACTTGCAGCTCAGGCCTGAAACTACTCAGGTCTTAATTAGGAGACCAGAAATAGGTGTCTGCAAACACAATCTGAGAGCTGTCTTTAGCCCGGACACAGGGAGGTGTCCTGGCACAAGGAAGCAGTCTCTAGGATTGAGAGCTGTCTTTAGCCTGGACACAGGGAGGTGTCCTGGCACAAGGAAGCAGTCTCCAGGATTGGAGGTACAGAGAGCGTCTCCAGGAGTTGAGCTATCTCAGTCTGGGTGCAGGAAGGACCCGGACACAGGAGTAGTCTCAGTGCGAATCCGTGTGAATAGCGGCTGAATAGGAGTGGATCTCTCTCAAGTCTGGACATGGAAGGTGCCTTCAGACACAAGGAGGAGTATCTGTGAAGCTCCAAACTGGTAACATATGTGATATGTGTTGTTTTGGGCACAGACTGGTAGAGTCTGGGACCCGGATAGACAGGGCAATCGATTTATGTGTAATTAGTGGCTAGACAAGCCTAGGTTTTCTGTTTATGCTTTGTTTTATCTGTTTGCTGTGGACTTTAATAAAGCTGGTTGCGGCCAGTTTTCACCAGAACTGCTGTCTGAATGAACTGTTTCCGGGCCAATCTGTCTACCCAGACAACGATCTCAGAGCTATATCCCCTGAAATGCTACACTGTACAAATCACATTTCTATCCAACTTCTGTGGCAGTGACGATACCAATGTCATGTTGTACACATATTTTACTAATCTGATTTTTCTACTACTTCTGGGGCAGTGACTATACCAATTTTTATATTGTACACAAACACTGTACTAATCTGATTTTTCTACTACTTATGGGCCAGTGACTATACCAATTTTTATATTGTACACACATTGTACTAATCTGATTTTTCTACTACTTCTGGGGCAGTGACTATACCAATTTTTATATTGTACACACATTGTACTAATCTGATTTTTCTACTACTTATGGGCCAGTGACTATACCAATTTTTATATTGTACACACATTGTACTAATCTGATTTTTCTACTACTTATGGGCCAGTGACTATACCAATTTTTATATTGTACACACATTGTACTAATCTTTTTTCTACTACTTATGGGCCAGTGACTATACCAATTTTTATATTGTACACAAACACTGTACTAATCTGATTTTTCTACTACTTATGGGCCAGTGACTACACCAATTTTTATATTGTACACATATTGTACTAATCTGATTTTTCTACTACTTCTGGGGCAGTGACTATACCAATTGCATCTTGTACACACATTGTACTAATCTTAATTTTCTATTACTTATGGGCAGTGACAATACCATCGTCATGTTGGACACAAATTCTAATATGTGATCTATCCAAAACCTTTGTCTGAATATAATTTTTTTTTTTTTAATCAAAAGAGTACTAATGTGATCTCTAGAAATGTCATCCAAAAAATTTTGCCAATTCAAATGTTGTTTTCCTGTTGTACAAAATAAATGTGCCAATCTTCTTTTAGTAATTTTGGTTTGCTTTGTGTTAATTTTTCCGCCTACACACTGCGCCGTACACACACTGCGATGTACACTTTGCGTTTTTAACTACACAAAAACTACAGGAATGACACATGTTTGTGTACTTCATGGAGATATGTTTACTCCAAAACACAAATATATTATTTTGTTTTTTCACCACCAGTCTGTCTGTCTGCTAATATTGCACAGACTGAATAGAGGATGGTGTTGAGTGCAAGGCATATCTATTTAACCTTGCCAGATATACTAAAAACTGAAATGAGTGTGGTGTGTTTTTTTACATTATTTCACTTTGTGATACAAGGCCAGGGATTCTACATATAGCTTGTAATTTAGCACATCCTCTATTCAGTGTGTGTTGAAGAAATAGAGGAGATGATGGTGAAAATAGACTTTATATGTACAATACCCTGACCTTGTATCATTACTATCACACCTGGGCAGGTGAATAGACATGAGTTGTAACCAGCAGCGTTACTTCAGTCTGCATTTATTTTAAGCATACTGTAGCGAGGCTGCTGTTTATAACTCATGTGTACTCACCTGCCCAGGCCTGATACATTCTGAAGTGACGATGCGTTATTTGGGGCATCACCACTTCAGCATGCCACCAGGCATTGGTATTGAACAAGATGTATAATCTTTATTATCTCTGCGTTCCAAATCAAGTCACAGTGACACAAATAATTGTCTCCACCGTCACTGAAATTGGAAGCAAAAGTGGAGAAATAATAAAGGTCATACAACTTGTGTGCATGTATATTTAACTACATAGTCAGGATTACCAATGAATTCATGATGCACCCAAAAATATGCATCATGAATTCACTGGTAAACCTGTCCATTTCATAATTGTTTTTTAATTGAAAAACAGACTGCACGTGGTACAGGTATAAACAGAGGTATTTTATTAACATAAAAACAAAAAAAAATGTATTAACATACAGACAAGAACATTATTTTACACCATTTGTTCTTGCCAATCCACCCGTCCTACATCTGACATGAAGTAGGCAGCAAATTGGTCTCTCATTTGGCCTACTTCAACAGAAGACCTGAGAGGGTGCTGAGTGAACTCAGGCAATGGGTTAGGAGCTGCATCATCAAGTTCAAAGTTTGGGTGCTCTTTCGCCATGACAAAGTTATGTAGCACCACACAGGCCTTCACCACTTCATCCACTGTTTGCACTTTCAGATGAATGGCTGTGCCCAGAATGCGCCATCTGGAAACCAATATACCGAAGGCACACTCTACAGTTCTCCTTGCCCTGGTCAGCCTGTAATTGAAAATGTTTTTGTTGTGGTCCAAGTCCCGGCTGGAGTAGGGTTTAAGTAGGTGTTGGCTCATCTGGAATGCCTCATCCCCAACCATTACAAATGGCATTGGTGGACCTTCGGTGTGGAGAAGAGGCCGTGGCATGGGGAAATTAAACTGGTTTCCATAACCTCCGTCCCATGTCAGAGTTCTTAAACGCCTGTGAGTCATTCCCACGCCCAAATGACCCAATGTCCACCGCAACAAACATACAGTCTGCATCCGCAATGGCCATAAGAACTGTAGAATAGTACTTCTTGTAATTGTAGTACTCCGAGCCTGTTCTTTTGGGTTTGATAATCCGTATGTGTTTCCCATCAACTGCTCCCAAACAGTTGGGGAAATTGCAGGTTGTCCAGAATTTGTCGGCTATTTCTAGCCACTTTTCGGTGGTGGGCAGGGGCATAAATTCCAGACAGAGAACAGTCCACAATGCCCGGCAGGTGTCCACAACAATTCCTGACAACGTGGAGATACCAATCCTGTACTGGAAGTGAAGTGAAGACAGGCTCTCTCCAGTAGCAAGGAATCTAGAGAAAGAATAAAACAAATATTATTATATATGTTTTTGTAAAACATTAATAAACCAAAAAATGGCATAAAAATAATTCTGCAGGTCTTTGTTTACTAGCTGGCAGAACTATAATTCTGTCATCTTTGGAATACTACATGGCATAAGTAATACAATGATGCAGGCATTGGTTTCTCAATAATACGTACCGTAATGTCACCAGTAGAGTTGAGCGATACTTTCCGATATCCTAAAGTATCGGAATCGGAATGGTATCGCCGATATCACTAAAAAATCGGCGATACCCGATACCGATACCGGAAGTCCCATGTAAGTCTATGGGAACAAAATATCGCAACTAAAAAAACCCCATTCTTTCCTTGTAAACACTAAATATACACACATAGAATACATATATATATATATACATGTCATTGTGACATATATATATACATATATGTATAGTTTATACACTTCTACATAGTAAAATATCCTTTGATTCAATTGCCGGGTAAAGCCGGCTTCAGTGAAAAGACAGAAGCACCCGACATGAAATGACATTTGGTGTACATAGGGTTAACCATGTCTTTTCATGTCGTTTGCTATCTGATTTGCACAAACAATTAAATCAGACTATGTGTGCAAAATTTCACACCTGTAGGGGTTAATTAAAGGTGTAAATTCGTTGTAAAAAAAACGGACTTTTTTGCTACGAATTTACACCTTTAATTAACCCCTACAGGTGTGAAATTTTGCACACATAGTCTGATTTAATTGTTTGTGCAAATTAGATAGCAAAGGACATGAAAAGACATGGTTAACCCTATGTACACCAAGTGTCATTTCATGTCGGGTCACCCTGCGTGTGACAGGCGGGAGACCAGCGATCCGCTGGTAACCAAGGTACACAGCGGGTTTCCAGGCACCGCGCAGCGCTTGGAAACCCGCTGTGTACCTTGGATACCAGCTCCCTGCATCAGGGCGCTGGTATCCAAGGTACACAGCGGGTTTCTAGGCACAGCCTCGCGCCTGGAAACCCGCTGTGTACCTTGGTTACCAGCGGATCGCTGGTCTCCCGCCTGTCACACGCAGCGATGTGTGCCTGTCAGCGGGAAACCAGCGATCAAAAAAAGGTCCTGACATTTCAGCGACGATCAGCGATACCCGGCAGGGGGGCTGATCGTCGCTGAATGTCACACACAGCGATATCGCTGGTGAGCTCGCTGCTGCGTCACAAAACTAGTGACTCAGCAGCGATCTCGGTAGCGATATCGCTATGTGAGACGGGCCCTTAAGTGGAAAGCTTAATTGATTGCTTTCCACTTTCACTTCAGGTCAGCCAGGGACACAATCAGTGACGTCAGAGGGAACTGATTAACAAAAATAGGGGTTCCCTTCGAAAAAAAAATGGCGTGGGGTCCCCCCTATTTTTGTTAACCAGCCAGATGAAGCAGACCGCTGAGGCCTGGATTTTCAGGCTGTTAAGGAGCCAAGATCCATGGACCTTGCCAGCCTGATAATACTAGGCCACAGCAGTCTGCATATCTTGGCTGATTAACAAAAATAGGGGATCCCCTCGAAAAAAATTGGCGTGGGGTCCCCCCTATTTTTGTTAACCAGCCAGATGAAGCAGACCGCTGAGGCCTGGATTTTCAGGCTGTTAAGGAGCCAAGATCCATGGACCTTGCCAGCCTGATAATACCAGGCCACAGCAGTCTGCATATCTTGGCTGATTAACAAAAATAGGGGATCCCCTCGAAAAAAATTGGCGTGGGGTCCCCCCTATTTTTGTTAACCAGCCAGATGAAGCAGACCGCTGAGGCCTGGATTTTCAGGCTGTTAAGGAGCCAAGATCCATGGACCTTGCCAGCCTGATAATACCAGGCCACAGCAGTCTGCATATCTTGGCTGATTAACAAAAATAGGGGATCCCCTCGAAAAAAATTGGCGTGGGGTCCCCCCTATTTTTGTTAACCAGCCAGATGAAGCAGACCGCTGAGGCCTGGTTTTTCAGGCTGGTAAGGATCCAATATCCATGGACCTTGCAAGCCTGATAATACCAGGCCACAGCAGTCTGCTTAGCTTGGCTGGTTAACAAAAATAGGGGATCCCCTCGAAAAAAAAACGGCGTGGGGATCCCCCCTATTTTTGTTAACCAGCCAAGTAAAATGCAGACTGCTGCGGCCTGGTATTAAAAGACTGTCAAGGCCCATGGATTTTGGCCCTCAACAGCCTGATAATACCAGGCTACAGCAGCCCCACATTTGGCGCATCAAAAGATGTGCCAATTGTGGCACTTTACCCGGCTCTTCCCACTTGCCCTGTAGCGGTGGCAAGCGGGGTAATAAGGGGTTATTGTTGTGTAGCCCTGGTGGTAGGCACACGCAGTACCCTGGAGAGTGTATGGCGAGACAGCAGTTTAATGCTAAATATTCATTCACTCAACATATACTAGACACACCCTTAGGGTAGTGGAGTTTACTCTTGAGGGAGTGGTCAGGTGTTATGTGTTGGAGTGATTTAGTGAGTCTAGTTCCTGTCTTCGGACAGAGAAGACGTGTAGAGTCAGTGTCTAGACTTCAGAGAGAGAAGACGTCTGGAGGGAGGAAGGAGTCCAGCCTGCTCTATCATCAGTTCAGATCGTGGAGGCTGGTACAGGTGGTCTCATTCACCTTAGCCTAGTCAGAGCTGTACCTCATCAGCATACACTGGAACGAAAGAAGAAGTTTAGTGCAGAAAGTCTTCAGCATCCTGTCTAAAGGACGGTATCAGGTTCAGAGACGTGCTCCTGCCTATTGATAACTGAGCATCTGTAACTAACTTCGTAGAAAGGAAAAGAAAGAAGTGACTACTCGACCCTTGGCTAGTGTGAGTGCTTATGTTACCAGCGTGGACAAGGCGAAAGGCACAGTGGTTTATTGGATTAGTGCTTACGGATTGCAGAAGTCCTGCACATTGCTCCCGGTCACTGGGGACCGAAGGATCACTACTGTTTCAAGCATAGTGATAAGAAAACCAGGAATCTACCGGACCCTAGGTCGCGGCAGACAGCCCCTTATAGTCAGTACGTAACTGGGGTCAGGGGAAGTGAAGACTTTGAGTCAGTGCACGACAAGATAAGAATTCAGCTTCTTCGCAGGAAGGCTCCTAACACAAAGCTGACTGGGCAGGTACAGCTATAGATTAGCTGGAGATATTGAGGGAACTACGCTTCAGGCTGGTTGTACTCGTTGTATTGGAAGTAAAGGAGGCCCCTAACTTGTCCAGCTGCTGTCTCAAGATACACTCTCCTTGGATCAGCCTCCCTGGGACCTGCCTGAACATCTTACAAGTAAAGGTATGGAAAGACGCTGACGGTGTGAGACTGAGTTATTATTGCATGCCTGCACAATCCCTACCTAACTACCGACCTGAGGGAAGAGTCCCACCTGTAGGGGACCCGACATCTAGCTGCCTCACCATCCCCTCAGAGTTCTACAGCAGCGCTGGTACAAATTACCAGAATACTACAGGTGGCGTCACGAACTGTACATAAATCAATCCCCTGTAAATATATCCCCAACATACGCCAGACCGCCAGGGCCACAGACCGAGCCACAGCTACCTGTGACAAATCCCATAGACTTCCATGGGCTCGGCTCTGAGTACCCCATTGCCCTGGTAACCCACAATTGTGGTGGCGGGTCGACACATTGTCACCGTTGATTGCACGGTGACAATAAGCCCGGTTAATAATGGAGAGGTGTCAATAAGACACCGATCCATTATTAATCCCAAAGTTATTAAATGTATAAAAAAAAGACAAAGCAAGAAAAAAGTCTTTTAATGAAATAAAAGAGACAACACAGTTTTCATTATTTTTATTATACACTCATTCCTGCGACGCCATCGATCTCCTGTAAAAAAAGAAAAAAAACAAACCAACAGTATACCACCTGTCCGACGCAGTCCATAACGACAGTCCCACGACGATCCAGCTGTGCTACATCGCAATGACAGGCAGAGCCTGTCATCGCGACGCAGCACAGCTGATTACCTGCTTCCCCGGCGGTGACGTCATCGGACTGACTGCTTTACGGCCGGGATTACCCAGCAGTCACTGCAGTTATCGCGAGAAACTGCATGTGACCGCCGGGGAAAGAAGATGGCGGCCATGAAGCAGTCCGGGATGTGACCGCCGGAGATCTTCTGCCAGGTAAGTGCCGCTGACTCCTGACAGACCCGACCGACGGACACTGACAGTGACAGTGACATCCCGATTCCGGTATCCGATAAGACGAAAATATCGGAACTCGGAATCGGAATTCCGATACAGCCAATATCGGCCGATACCCGATATTTGCAGTATCGGAATGCTCAACACTAGTCACCAGGAGTCTTTCCTCTGGAGGAATCGACCGACGGAGCTGTGTGTCCTGTCTCCTTATTAATTGTTGGACCCGAGCAAGTAAATCCATGAAGGATTGCTGTGACATCCGGGTGTAGTCGGTAAATTTCTCCGGGTTTGACTGCAGCTCACTGTAGAGGGTGTGATACGCTCCACGGCTCTCCCGGAGTTCTACAATGGGATGTACCCACAAACGCCGCCGCTGCTGTTTTCGCTGTCTATCTCTCTTCCTTTGTTCATGGCAAGCAACGGCATAAGCCTGAGCCATAGCCATGTCCACATCAAGGTTGAAGTGGAAAGTCTTCATAAGCAGATCCATGTTCACCAAGGCAAATGCAAGCAAATGTAAAAAAGGGCTGTGAACAGGCTCTATATAAAGCTTTTCAATAAGACACGCCCACTGGTGTCCCATTGGTGGGTTCTGTTGCAAGATTTTTTCAAGGATTTTTACATCATGTGTTTTGCACAGAAAATACGCAAACGCATACAAAAACGCTTTAAATCGCATACAATCGCTTACAATCGCTGCGTTTTTTAAAAGCAATGCGCATTATTCGACTGCAAAATATCGCAGCGATTGCACGCGTTTGCACGCGTTTTTTTTCATGCGTTTTATGTGCGCTCTATACGCAGCGCTAAAAAACGCAAGTGTGAAAGTAGCCTAAGACAAAAAAAGCTGATGTAAAAAATGTCACCGAGTGCCAAATTCACACCATGCAGATTCAGCCTTGAAAAGACTGAGAACTGTCTGCTGACAATTCCAACCATATTCATTTTCAAGTGACATACTGTTTATACCAGTCTGTGATTGTTAGTTTGTTTACTGTAAGTGATATCTGTAATTTGTATGTAACCCCTTCTCATGTACAGCACCATGGAATCAATGGTGCTATAGAAATAAATAATAATAATAATAATAATAATAAAAAATAATATGGGTGGGTTCCTGCCATTTTGTGCCTTTCAGTAATATTCTAATAATTATCTCAAACATTGGGCTACTATCGCATAATTATCAGGTTATTCATAAATACTGTAATAAGTTCATCAAGAACAGAGACAGTGGCACTCACCAATTGTAAAAAATGTGCATTATTTAAACATCATTAAAAAGTGCTAGGGATTTAGCGGGTTGCGTGTGAACGACGGTGTTTTGCTTGTACAAACACTTCAGCTGGTCACAATATGGCATGACGTCGACATACTTCCTTTAAAGCAGCCAGAACAGCACACGTTACCAATTAAAGAACAAAAAATGAAACGTTAATAAAAACAACAACGGAGTAAGTTAAACAGTAATATTTTCGGTCCTAGTGCAGTCCCTGAAAAAAAACGGACAGCGCTCGGGTCAATGTTATTCAATGGGGCAGTACAGATGAGCGATTTGTTTTTTCACTGACCAAATCTACATGCGAAAAACATCATTCATGCACAAGTTTCTTCTGCAAATCAGATGAGACTCACCCTTTCAAGTCTGTGGATGTGTAAAAAAGAAGGAGCCACAGTATAGCACCCAATTTTTATGGGTACATTGCAATTCTGTAACATAGGAAAGTGTAAGTGGTTTCTTTTTGTTTGCCTGCTGTCTTTGGCATCTGTTAAGGAGATCTCCTAGGTTGAACTCATTATATATAATTATTGTAATATATTTCACTATAATTTGTGACATCCCACTATTATTGCCGTTTGTACATTAAAAAAAAAAAGAAAGCAGTTTCTTTCCCATGAAAAACAACAAATAAACACACAGCCCTCAATAATATGTCATGATCGTTACCACATTGGAGGTGCACAATGGGAAAAAAGTTGAAAAATGTACCCAATTTTTTGGCATATGTAAGTGAAATGTACAGTCCATGTCACAGAAGTCTGTCTGCCACCCACTAATTTGAGCACTAGTACCTTTTAGCTGTTACAATCCCAGTGATAGGCATGGGCATGAATGTTTCTAAAGAGCTAATGTGGGGGTCTAGTGTGTAAACCGCTGTATTAGATGTCAGCACAGTCTATGAATAGAGCAGGTGGGCACAGCTGGTGACAGTATTACATTTTATTTTTTAGCCCCCACCACCAGTCCTTCGTATATTCCATACGGTGCCCATGGGAAATATTCCCTCATCATAAATCTTATGATTGAGAATGGCTCATAGGTTCTCCTTTCAGTAGGTTAGGAAGGCAGGCAGGCCGTTAATCACTCATATATGGAAACCAATTGCACTACTTTATCATATAACTGTTTTAAAAATAGTATCTTCAGAAATTGTCATTTTTAGAGTCAATTGTAAAATTTGGACATCCAGTTGGCTAATTTTTAGGCCACGTTCAGTGTTTGGTCAGTTTATCTGACCTAGCCCTTTATTTAAAAACCCAGCAGGGAAGTGGTTAAAATAAATGTGCCAGGAGACTAGGATCTGAGGTGGCGTAGGCAGAGCTAGCAGTTTTAGTCACTTTAGCAGTGGCGGTCACACTAGCAGAAGTGGTTATGCTTGTTGTGCTGGTCAGGCTAGCAGTAGTGGCAAGGCTAGCAGTGGTGGTCAGGTTAGTAGTGGTGGTCAGGTTAGCAGTGGTGGTCAGGCTAGCATGCTGGTTAAGCTAGCAGCAGTGGTGGTCAGGTTAGTCGTGTCGGTTAGGCTAGTAATGGTGGTTAGGCTAGCAGTGGTGGTCACTTTAGTGATGGTGGTCAGGTTAGCAGTGGTGGTCAGGCTAGCAGTGATGGTCAGATTAGCAATAGTGGTCACGTTAGCAATGGTGGTCACATTAGCAGTGGTGGTCACGTTAGCAATGGTGTAAAACAAGAAAAGAAAAAGGGTGCATGTGTAGACTCACAGGGCTACTTTTTTAAAAATAGTGCCAATGCACTCACCTGTAATGGTTGTGTGCATCTACACAACCAAGATTATGCGACCCCACCTGATGAAGACTGTTTGGACCGTGAAACGTGTTGTGGCAGTGGTATTGGAGGAAGAATAAAGTTTGGCTAACATTTATTAAATTGTCCATTATTCCTTTGGCGCCCCTTGAGACCGCTGCACCATTGTTTACAGGTTAGCAATGGTGGTCAGGCAGGCAGTGGTGGTCAGGTTAGCAATGTTGGACGCAGTGGAGGCTCAATCATCCAGTTAATGTTGGATTTGTGAGTGTGCTCATGAAAATGGA
This sequence comes from Oophaga sylvatica, assembly GCA_033576555.1. Taxonomy (NCBI): domain Eukaryota; kingdom Metazoa; phylum Chordata; class Amphibia; order Anura; family Dendrobatidae; genus Oophaga; species Oophaga sylvatica. The sequence continues at coordinate 120,556,319 of JARQOD010000002.1, read as the reverse complement.
GACTCAGGTAATGCATTTAGGGTCTGTGGTAAGGTATTGCCTGCTAACATGATAATGTTTCCTCAAATTGTAGCCCCCCTTTTCGTTTTTGTTTTTTGGGTTCAGAGTCACTGCTATAGTGGCAAATGCAGAGTTTACTGCCGGGATATTTGTAACCATTCACATCTGCAGCCATTTCCAGTCGTTACAGCAGCACAAATAATTTCAGACCCCAAACCAGACATCTTGTGTTTCTATATACCACTGATAAAGTAGTGTCATCCTGTATTATTATAGATCACATATAGCCCTGTGCCCCCATACAACCCTAATAAACTAGTGCTAGCCTGCGCTCCTAAGGCTGGCCAACTATATACTGGGAGTGAAATAAGTATTGAACGCGTTAATTTTCTAAGTACCGTATATACTCATGTATAAGCTGACCCGTGTATAAGCCGACCCCCCTAATTTTGCCACAAAAAACTGGGAAAAGCTATTGACTCGTGTATAAGCCTAGGGTGAATAATGATTATGCCCCCATATGATGCTCCACAGATTATGCCCCCATATGATGCACAGATTATGCCCAATATGCTTCACAGATTATGCCTCCATATGCTTCAGAGATTATGCCCCCATATGGTCCAGATTATGCCCCATATGTTGCACAGATTATGCCCATATGTTCCACAGATTATGCCCCATATGTTCCACAGATTATGCCCCCATATGCTCCCATATGCTCCAGATTATGCCCCATATGTTCCAGAGCTTATGCCCCAATATGATCCACAGATTATGCCCCCATATGCTCAATATTATGCCCCCATATGCTCCATATTATGCCCCCATATGCTGCACAATTATGCCCCATATGCCCCATAGTATAGGCCTCATATGCTGCTGCTGCTGCAAAAAAAAAATGACATACTCACCTCTCGTCGCTGGGGGCCAGGTGCCGGTGTCCTGAGCAGACGGTGACGCTGGCGCGCTATGGGGGACAGGTGCCGGTGTCACCGCTCGCTCAGGACCACGGCACCTGAGATATTTACCTGTCCTCTCTGCACTGCAGCGCTGCGTCCTCTTCCGGGTCCTCAGCAGTGAATGATCTGGCAGAGGGCGCGCACTAATGACGTCATCGCGCCCTCTGCCTGATCATTCACAGCCAGAGGAGTCAGACGAGGATGCAGCATGCAGCGTGGAACGGGACAGGTAAATATCGCTATACTCACCCCTCCACCGCGCGTCCCTGCAGCCTCTCCTCTTCTCCCGGCGATCTCCGTAGCGCTTCAGTCCTGCAGCGGTCACGTGGTACCGCTCATTAAAGTCATGAATATGTGCATATTCATGACTTTAATGAGCGGTGCCATGTGACCGCTGCAGGAAGGAGCCGGAGATCGTGGGAGAAGCAGGGGGGCTGCAGAGACCGCGCCGGCGGAGGGGTGAGTATGATCCGACACCCCCGCTCACCCTCCCCCGCCGACCTCCGTATACGACCCACGTATAAGCCGAGAGGGGGACTTTCAGCCCTAAAAAATGGGCTGAAAATCTTGGCTTATACATGGGTATATACGGTAAATATATTTCTAAAGGTGCTATTGACATGAAATTCTCATTATTACCCATAATTACAATTCTCATTATTACCCATAACTTAATTTATGGACATCTATGGTGTGATTTCTTTGCCTCTGTGGGCTGGATGGGTCGTTACTGACATCTGGTGATAATTTCATGTCAACAGCACCTTTACAAATGTATTTACCACTTAGAAAATTGGTGACGTGTTCAATACTTATTTTACCTGCTGTGTATAAATTGATTAACATATTGTACCTAAGCCTGGCATATACCAGTCTGTACTAATACACGTACACTGCAGTAAATTCTGAAATACACACAAATGTACACACCTGGCAAATTCGGGTACCGGGTGTATTTTCTTGACCAGTTTGTGTAAATTATATGAATTTGATAGCTTATTATAATTCCTTTTCTGCCGTCTGGTACTTTCCGGACTACTATGAATGATATGCAATATTCAGCAATATATCATATTTCTGTGAATACGGTAAATGCCCTGTAAAATCTGCAGCTTTTTAGCAGATCAGAGAAGAGCTGCTTAGTGGACTGTAATGGGTTAATTATTATTATTATTATTATTTATTTATATAGCGCCATTAATTCCATGGTGCTGTACATGAGAAGGGGTTACCTACAAATTATAATTAATTAGCATTACGGTGCAGAAACGACTAGAGCAGCGCAGCGCAGAGGACTCCATGAAGATTCCTGCTATCGGAGGGTTAATCCTGATTGCAGGCCTCGCTGGCTATAAGTTTACATAGTTTGGAAACGTGACAATGAAAGAAAATACACATTATTTATAAGCCCACACAGTGTGTTCTAATTGAAGCCTCTCGCTCACTGCTCTCCTCCTCCTATTCTTCTCTGACTCGTGGATGTTTGGGGGTCCCACAGGGAGGGAAGGCCGTGGGTGGGGAGAGAACTTGAGAATTGGCAGCAAGAGCATCTCCTAGGCTGTGGGTGGAAGGAAGTGCGTCAGGGGAGAGTGTGGGCACAGGGACACGTAGATGCAATAAGATGAAATGCAGTGGTCTCGAAATAGCCTGTGTGTGGTGAAGAAAGGGGAGTGAGACATCAGCAAGACATTGACACAAATATTGGGTGGGAGTTGTCAGAGCAATTTCAGGTGCCCTCAAACCAGGCGTAACCACAAGAGAGGCACTTCTGTCTGATGAAACCAGAGGACTAATTCAGAAGGCACAGGCATCCATGTACAGGAAGATGAAGGCCTTAATCTGGGATCATAGAGTGGTGCCAATAGAAAATCTTGGTATGCTAGTTTGTAGTTTTATGGCTGTGCACTTATACCAGGGTCCAAAGACAAAAACACATTTGCTCTTTTTATAAATCTCATTACTTCCTTAATGAATTTTTATTTGTTTCCCTTTCATTTCCGTGCTATCACATTACATTTTAGGAAACACTGTATTTCACGTTTCTTTAAAGCACCACTCCAGTGTTTTTTTCTTTATTTCAGCGCTGGAGTGGTGCCGCTAATGTAAGTTCCCTGACCTTAGTCTTATACTTACCAGCTGCTATCCTCAGCTTTTCCTGGTCCCGTGCCTCCATCATGTGACTGCAACTTCTGACTGACCAGAAGTCAGAGGTAATGGTCACAAGCTCTCGGTGTAAGTCAGTGGGAGCCTTTTTCTGGCCCCTTCAGACTCTCATAGAGTTACATCGAGTTTTGACTTCTGGATTACCCAACAAACAGTGGAGCGATCCGGCAGGTCATAAGCTGCAGAAGACGGCCGGTGCGGCGCCGATAACATATGAAGGTGGTGGCCGGTAAGTTTAAGGCTAGGTGCAGGGAACTTAGATTAGTAGCATCACTCAAGCGCTGCAGTAAAAAATGCTGAAGTGGTGCTTTCAATTATTAAGCAGTATATTCGTCACTCTTTGTAGCTAAGAGGACATGAGAAGTGAACTTACTACAGACTGTTATTTTACATCGATCCCTATGACGTTCTGTCCTGAGACTCAGTTGAACCATGATTTGTATTTGTAGTATGAGCCCACCAAATGTTCCTGTAATACACTCATCTGCATCTTGCCTAAGGTGATATATTGAAACCATGGCTCCAATTCATCAAACATTATCTGCCAGAAAACTGGTGTAAAATGCTTTGAAACGTCACACAGTTTTTCAACTTTCAGCGTTTTCACACCAATTTTGCCCAGCTCCGCCAAAATGGGCAGAGTGGGGGTGTGGTGCCGCAGCTCGTCTAATTCCTGACAAGTTGTGGCATACCATATGCAAGAAATCTTACTCCAGTCACTGACTAGAGCACAATTTCTGGCTTGGCGCACCGAGATGCACTCTACTTGTCAGATTCTCCTGATTCATTTAGAGGCATGCACCACCTAATAAATCAGGAGCATCTGACTCCACCATGATTACTCATCATGACTGGCATGAAAATCGCTGGTCTTGATGAATCGGGGCCCATCTTTTAAAATGTGAAACAATTCCCTCTTTCAAATAAAGAACAATTAAAAAAAATGTTTCATTCTGTTGACAAATATGGTACGTTAAAATGTATTCAGTTATATACTTAAAAAATGTATATTTATCTGTCTGACCGAGTTGGTCCTCTGCTCTGGGCCTATGTCCCTCCTTTGCTCTGAGCCCTATATTTCAATGTTACTCAAAGGTGGAGCTTCATGATATAGTGTTCAGATTACTGTATGTACCTTATGCGCTATAATTACATTTTAGCCCCCATATAGTTTGATAATCTACGGTGCCTTTTTTTTGCATTTTCCCATATTTGAAATTATAATAATTGCGTAAAAATACTAAAAAAGGTATTTTTCGTTCTATTTGTGTTACAGCAATTTTATTCTAATTTCTTGCTGATTTTTATTAAATTCCTTATACTCCTAAGAATGTGTGACAAATGCGTGCTCCGCTGTGAATGAAGACTTTTCCAAGGCAGAACAGGAAGAAATAGCACATATATAATAATCCACAAATTTGTAGTTATAAATATCAAAAATTTCACTGGACAAAAAAGTGAATTATCCATAGTGAATATTCAAATAGATTAAACATAGAAATATTTATAATTTAATGGGGAACTAGCCATTGAATGACCATACAGGAGATATAAAAAATCTACATACCACGAAACTAAAATGCAAGATTTTTGTCATGTAAAAAAAATCATACTAAGAAAAATAAATTCAGAACTTTTTCTACCTTTAATTCCTACCATAATTTGTACAGATCCATTTAGAAATAAACTGAAATAATCTTGAGGGAGAAAATAAAAATTGCAAAACTAATATAATGTGATTGCATAAGTGTGAGTGCCCATTTATAATTGGGGGTGTGGTTGTATTCAAAAGTAGCCAATCACAATAAAACTCATGTTAAATGGTAGTCATTACACAGCTGCCATCATTTACAGTGATTTTGATTAACACCATATACAGTGGTGAAAATAAGTATTTGATACACTGCCGATATTGTCCCACCTACAAAGAATGGAGAGTTCTGTCTTTTTTATTTTACGTACTCTTCAACTGTGAGAGGCAGAATCTAAAAATAAAAAACAAAAAATCGCATTGTATGATTTTTACATAATTAAATTGCATTTTATTGCATGAAATAAGTATTTAATCACCTACCAACCAGCAAGAATTCTGGCTCTCACAGGCCTGTCAGTTTCTCTTTAAGAAGCCCTCTTACTCTGCACTCATTACATGTATTAATTGCAACTGTTTGAACTCATTACTTGTATAAAAGACACCTGTCCACACACTCAATAACACTCCAACCTCCCCACCATGGCCAAGGCAAGAGAGCTGTGTAAGGACACCAGAGAAAAAATCGTAGACATGCTCAAGGCTGAGATGGGCTACAGGACAATAGGTAAGCAGCTTGGTGAGAAGGCAACAACTGTTGGCACAATTATTAGAAAATGGAAGAAACACAAGATGACTGTCAATCTTCCTCAGTCTGGGGCTCCATGCAAGATCTAGCTTCATGGGGTAAGGATAATTCTGAGAAAGGTCAGGAATCAGCCCACAACTACATGGGAGGACCTGGTCAATGACCTGAAGAGAGCTGGGACCACAGTCTCAAACATTACATTAGTAACACACTACGCCGTTATGTATTAAAATCCTGAAGGGCACGCAATGTCCCCCTGCTCACACCAGCACATGGTCAGGCCCGTTTGAAGTTTGCCAATGACCATCTGGATGATCCAGAGGAGGCATGGGAGAAGGTCATATCGTCAGATCAGACTAAAATAGAACCTTTTGTATCAATTCCACTTTCCGTGTTGGAGGAAGAAAAAGGATGTGTATAATTCCAAGAACACCGTCCCAACCATGAAGCATGGTGGGGTAAACATCATACTTTGGGGGTGCTTTTCTGCAAAGGGGACAGGATGACTGCATTGTATTAAAGCAAATAGAAAACACGGCACTCATACAAAGAATATTGGTGCTCAAGTAGGGTATCCAACCCGTCGTATGCAAAAGTAAAAAAAACTTGGCATTTAAGAGGCAATTGTAAAGAAAGAATTAAAGGTTCCATTTATTGTGCATCCAACAAATGTTAAACGTTTTCGGTCCATACAAAAAGGACCTTCATCAGAACTAGCTGGTTCAGTGGATTAGATGTAGAACCTCAGTATTCCATAAAAGGGAAATATTGTGGTATATAAACACTCCTGTTGTAGGTTAGGATGCCTGAATACTGGTGTGCAACCTTGGATGAAGCTCGTTACATCAGTACGTGTGGGTATGCAACTGCCGTTGCTAGGGAGAAGCGCTAGTTCTGATGAAGATCCTTTTTGTATGGACCGAAAACGTTTAAAAATTTTTGGATGCACAATAAACGTAACCTTTAATTCTTTCTTTACAATTGCCTCTTGAGTGCCAAGTTTTTTGACATTTGCATTCTATTAAAGGGAGGATGGATGGGGTCATGTATCGCGAGATTATGGCCAACCTCCTTTCCTCAGTAAGAGCATTGAAGATGAGTCGAGGCTGGGTCTTCCAGTATGACAATGACCAGAAACACACAGCCAGGGCAACTAATCAGTAGCTACGTAAGAAGCATTTCAAGGTCATGGAGTGGCCTAGCCAGTTTCCAGACCTGAACCTAAATGAAAATATTTGGAGGAAGCTGAAACAGCCCTGAAACCTAAAAGATCTAGAGAAGATCTGTCTATTGGAGCAGGGCAAAATACCTCCTGCAGTATGTACAAACTTGGTCAAGAACTAAAGGAAACATCTGACCTCCGTAACTACAAACAAATTTTTCTGTACCAAATATGTTTTTCTATTGTTTCAAATACTTATTTAATGCAATAAAATGCTAATTAATTATGTAAAAATCATACAATGATTTTATTAGACTGGTCTGTCGCTTCACCTCACTAATCCTTGCTCTCCCTTCTATGCATTCAGTAGCACTTTGTGTCTGTACTCATACAGACAGTGGCTGGTGACTGGTTCATGCAGCGTTATTTGAGTGCCCCTCTTAATTATATTGATGGCTGGACAATACACGACAATCACTTTAGTTTTATCTTTTGTGTCCCTCCTGTTTCCTCACAGATTGTCAGCTTGCAAGCAGGTCCCTTAAGCCCCCGTCTCACATAGTGAGATCGCTAGCGAGATCGCTGCTGAGTCACAAGTTTTGTGACGCAACAGCGATCTCCCCAGAGATCTCGCTATGTGTGACATTCAGCGACGATCAGCCCCCCTGCTGGTATCGCTGAATGTCCTGGACATTTTTTTGATCGTTGGTCTCCCGCTGGCCAGCACGCATCGCTGCGTGTGACAGGCGGGAGACCAGCGATCAACGAGCTGGAGCTGGTAACCAAGGTACACATCGGGTTTCCAGGCGCCACGCGGAGCCTGGAAACCCCATGTGTACATTAGATACCAGCGCGCCGGTGCAGGGAAGCTGTTAACCAAGGTACACATCGGGTTTCTATGCGCCGGGCGGCGCTTGGAAACCCGATGTTTACCTTGGTCACCAGCTGTCAGGAATCGAACCCAGTGTCTCTTGTCCACCGGCCAGCAGCTCTACCATCTGAGCTATTCTGCTGGCTACAAAGTTCCTTGCTGAACCCAGATACCATTGACTGTTCTTCCTGATCGGCTTCACCCAGTGCTCTCTCGTTTGGCCTCTGATTGCCAATTACACGCCCTATATAAACCTGGCCCTGTGGGTGTGTCATTGCGAGATTATTGTGCTTCCAGCCTCTAGTCAAGCTCTTTCTCCTGCTGCTCCTCTGCTACCGAACTGCCTTTCCTGTGTACCGACCTCCGGCTACCACCTGACTACATTATCTGCCTGCTCCTCTGCTACCGAACTGCCTTTCCTGTGTACCGACCTCCGGCTGCCACCTGACTACGCTACCTGCCTCTGCTTCCCTAGTGTTTGCAGTAACATCGGCTCCAACCCAGACGGGATCTTGACAGAATAATCTCGCGCCAAAATGGAGTCCGCTGTGAACACCCTGAGGCGGCAAGTTACGGAGCTTCAAAGTTTTTGTACTGACTCTCAAGGAAAATATTCCAAGTTACAAACTGATTTCACGGTAATACAACAGGAAGTAATTGAGTTACAAAAACAACTTCTGGACGTGCGCAATTCAGGGTCCAAATCAAACGCGCGGCTGCCGCTGCCTGCAAAGTTCAGTGGGGATCGCCAGCAGTACCGAGGATTCCTCAATCAATGCCGCATATACTTCCAGATGCAACCTGCTCCCTTTACCAGTGAGAGGAAGAAAGTTTTTTTCATGATAAATCTCCTGACGGATGAAGCTCTTGCTTGGGCTTCACCTTATGTAGAAAAGGACTATGACCTCCTTAATGACCTGGAAGCCTTCACCGCAGCTATGAATCAAGTTTTTGATGACCCAAACCGCTGTGCCACAGCAGAAACCAAATTACATAATTTGTGCCAAGGACGTCGCTCTGTTGCGGAATATACATCGGAGTTCCGTCGCTGGGTGGCCGACACCACCTGGAATTCAGCGGCCCAGAGAAGACAATTTCGACGAGGGTTATCAGAACCAGTGAAAGACGAGCTTGCCAGGATTGAGACCCCTGATCAGTTGGAGGACTTTATTCAACTATGTATCCGGATTGACCAAAGACTTACTGAAAGGAGAAAGGAGAGACTGCGAGCACTTGGGAATAGCCCTGGCTTCTCATTTCCAGCATCAGACCACCAAGAAAAGACGCAAGGCGTGTCTGAACCGATGCAGATCGATGTCATCCGAAGACCACTCTCTGCACAGGAGAAGGAGAGGCGACGTGCAGAACATCTCTGCCTCTATTGTGGGGACCCTGGACACTATGACATCAACTGTCCTAACAAAAGGACTATAGCCTTTACCAACAACAGGTCTGCCAGCAATGGGGACCTTTCTCAGCAGTCGGATTCCATCATGCAGACTATCTCATCAGTGACACCAGAAACAGACAAAATACATACTACATCATCTCATTTTGTAATCCCCATTCAAGTCGTAATGGACACCCAAAAAATACAATGCTCTGCCCTGTTGGATTCGGGAGCAGGAGGAAATTTTATGGACTTAAAATTTACACAAGATAACAATATTTCCAGTAGGACCAAATCCACACCAATTGAAATGGAAACCGTGGATGGATCACCCTTGTCTTCTGGACCTGTCACGCATGAGACAATCGAACTTGAGATTTGTATCGAACCGGATCATCATGAAGCTGTCAGTTTCCACCTTATTTCATCTCCGAAATTTCCGGTTATCCTAGGGATCCCCTGGTTTTCAGTCCATAACCCTTCTATCAACTGGGCATCAAGGACCATCACCTTTCCATCTGACTACTGCAAGAATAATTGTCATAAGGACCCCCCTGTTCTCCAACAAGTCCAAATCTCTGAGATTTCGTATGAGAAGGAAGAGAAACTACCACCTCAATATCAGCAGTTCTCTGATGTTTGCAGTAAGAAGAAAGCAGATCAATTACCTCCTCACCGTCCTTACGACTGTCCCATTGAATTGCTGCCAGGAACAACCATTCCATTTGGGCGGATTTACAATCTTTCCGAACCTGAATTGAAGGTATTAAGAGAGTTCCTGGATGAAAATTTAGAGAAAGGCTTTATTCGACCTTCCACATCTCCAGCAGGGGCACCCTGTTCTTTGTTGAAAAAAAAGACTCCACTCTGCGGCCATGTATTGACTACAGAGAGATTAATAATATCACCGTCAAGAATCGCTACCCGCTACCCTTGATTCCTGAACTATTCGAGAGACTCCGTTCTGCGAAAATCTTTACGAAGCTGGATCTTAGAGGGGCTTACAACCTCATACGGATTCGCCCAGGAGATGAGTGGAAGACCGCCTTCAGAACGAGATATGGACATTTTGAATCTCTGGTTATGCCCTTTGGCCTTAGCAATGCCCCAGCCACCTTTCAACATTTTATTAATGATGTATTTCGAGATTTCTTGGATCAATTCGTTGTGGCTTATCTCGATGACATTCTGATATTTTCAGACACCTTGGAAGAGCATCGCAGGCACGTCCAGTTAGTCTTGGAACGACTACAGGAGAACCATCTGTACATTAAACTTGAAAAATGTGAGTTTGAACAAACCAGTATCCAATTTCTGGGATATATCATCTCCCCAGAAGGTCTGAGCATGGATCCCAGCAAAATCAATGCTGTAGTGGACTGGCCTGTTCCAAGAAATTTAAAAGACGTCCAGCGTTTCATAGGATTTGCAAATTTTTACCGAAAATTTATAAAGAACTTTTCACGGATCATACTACCAATTACTACATTAACAAAAAAGACCCAAGCATTTTTTTGGTCTCCGGAGGCACAGGAGGCTTTTGACAAGTTGAAAACTCTGTTTACATCTGCTCCATTGTTAGTACACCCAAATCCTGAATTGCCATTTACTGTCGAAGTGGACGCCTCGGACTCTGCAGTGGGAGCCATTCTGTCTCAGCGAGTTGGGGACAAAATGCAACTTCACCCATGTGTGTTTCTTTCCCACACCATGTCATCTGCAGAAAAAAACTACGACATCGGTAATAAAGAACTGTTGGCCATTAAAGTTGCCTTCTCCGAGTGGAGACATCTTTTGGAAGGTGCCAATCACCTGGACTGTCTCACGGACCACAAGAATCTTGAATTCCTCCGTACAGCAAAAAGATTGTCTGCAAGACAAGCACGATGGGCCTTATTTTTCTCAAGATTCAATTTTATAATTTCTTATCGGCCTGGTTCAAGAAATGGCAAGGCTGATGCTCTGTCCAGGATGTGTTCGGAACCTCAGGAGAGGTCTAGTAATGACGATACAATTCTAGGCCCTAAAAATTTTTGGGAATATTGCACTCTAAAGGACTATGTAATAGAATTAAAGATGGTTACCAAGAGGACTCTTTCCTTAACCATCCTTCGGAAGACGTCAATCTTTCATTCAAAGAGGGGTTTTGGATGCAGAAACACAAAATATATGTACCTGAATCTTCTCGCCTTGAAGTCCTCAAAAGTGTCCATGATTCTAAACTGGCAGGACATCCTGGAGTTGCAAAAACACAAGACTTACTACTTCGTTTCTTTTGGTGGCCTAATTGTAGGAAGGACGTGAGGAAATATGTTTCAACCTGTTTAACATGCGCACGAAACAAGACCCACGATCGTCTCCTCTAGGACTCCTGCAACCACTCCCAGTTCCATCTAGGCCTTGGGGATCTATTTCCATGGATTTTATTGTGGAACTACCCTCTTCCAAACAAATGACCGTCATCCTTGTCATAGTGGACCGACTCACAAAAATGGCCACACTTTATCCCAACGGAAGGAATTCCTACTGCTGAAAAAAACTGCAGAACTGATTATCAAAGAGGTATTCAGGTTACATGGAATTCCTGACAGCGTGGTGTCTGACAGAGGCGTTCAGTTTACGTCAAAATTTTGGAAGAGTTTCTGTACAGCCTTGGGAGTCACTGTGAATCTTTCTACGCTTTCCATCCTCAGTCCAATGGCCAGACAGAGAGAACGAACCAGACTTTGGAGCAATACCTTCGTTGCTTCATTTCCTATCTTCAGGATGACTGGGTGGACTATTTACCAACAGCAGAGTTTGCCTACAACAACTCCATACATAGCGCTACATCTCAAACCCATTTTTCGCTAACTATGGATTACATCCAGTATTTATCCCAATCTGTCAGTGAACACTCCCATTCCTGCTGTTAATGACAGGCTTGCAAAATTACAGGAGTCCCAGAAGGAACTATCAGAGATGTTACTCAAGATCCAGGAAAGATATAAGGAAGCGGCAGATAAACATCGGAGAGTGCCCCTGCTCTTCAGGTTGGAGACAAAGTTTGGCTGTCCACTAAAAACCTTAAGACACATGTGCCATCCTCCAAATTGGGTCAGAAATTCATTGGACCTTTTCAAATTTCTGCAAAGATTAACCAGGTTGCTTTTCGTTTAAAACTTCCCAACAATCTAAAGATTCATCCAGTATTTCACATATCCTTGCTCAAACCCTTCTGTGAAAACCCGTTTCCAGGAAGAATTCAGCCACCTCCTCCACCAGAAAGGATCCGTGGTGAAGAAGAATACATTGTTGGATAAGATTCTGGACTCCCGAAAATTCAAAGGTAAACTGCAGTATCTGGTGCAGTGGAAGGTTACGGACCAGAGGAAAATTCATGGGAACCAAAGGACAACGTCCATGCTCCTGGACTTACAAGAGCCTTTCATCAGAGGTACCCAGATAAGCCAGCTCCTGAGATGTCCAGAGGCCATCCTGGAAGGAGGGGAGTACTGTCAGGAATCGAACCCAGTGTCTCTTGTCCACCGGCCAGCAGCTCTACCATCTGAGCTATTCTGCTGGCTACAAAGTTCCTTGCTGAACCCAGATACCATTGACTGTTCTTCCTGATCGGCTTCACCCAGTGCTCTCTCGTTTGGCCTCTGATTGCCAATTACACGCCCTATATAAACCTGGCCCTGTGGGTGTGTCACTGCGAGATTATTGTGCTTCCAGCCTCTAGTCAAGCTCTTTCTCCTGCTGCTCCTCTGCTACCGAACTGCCTTTCCTGTGTACCGACCTCCGGCTACCACCTGACTACGTTATCTGCCTGCTCCTCTGCTACCGAACTGCCTTTCCTGTGTACCGACCTCCGGCTGCCACCTGACTACGTTATCTGCCTGCTCCTCTGCTACCGAACTGTCTTTCCTGTGTACCGACCTCCGGCTGCCACCTGACTACGTTATCTGCCTGCTCCTCTGCTACCGAACTGCCTTTCCTGTGTACCGACCTCCGGCTGCCACCTGACTACGCTACCTGCCTCTGCTTCCCCTAGTGTTTGCAGTAACATCGGCTCCAACCCAGACGGGATCTTGACACCAGCTCCCTGCAGCAGCGCGCTGGTATCTAACGTACACTGAGGGTAACTAAGCGACGTGCTGTCCTGATCGCTACCTGAGCTACCTGTTTGGCAGCTCATCAGCGATCATGTAGCGACACACCAGCGATCCTGACAAGTTTATATTGGTGTCGGGATAGCTGGTGTGTCGCTATATGTGACGGGGCCCTTACTCGTCTTCGTATGTATTGGACTTGATGTTACTCTGTAATGTCTTATCTTGTTTGTACAATTACCTTCTGAAATGTAAAGTGCTGCAGAATATGTTGATGCTATAGAAATAAAAATTATTATTTTATCAACTCATATCAATTTCATTGTGCTTCTCCAATACACAGCATGAGAATGCACAACATAAAATAATAAAACTTTACATAGCTAATGCAAACATATGGCATTAGCAGAATAAGGCAAACTTAGCTAATCAGGATAACAAATTGTCATGAAACGGTTAAAACCATATTACAGTTCTTATCTGTCTCACCCTTTTATATAAAAAGTCTATAGTTACATGCTCACATTAGAATTCAACCCAGTGCTCAATTGGTCTTTGTGACCACGATACCATTTAAAGTGCAAAGTCAAGCCTCCCAGAAATCCACAGTGGCATTGTAGGCCAGGCAAAAGTCATCAACCATTTTGGGTGCAACCTAAATTATCATTTGACTTTGGAGCATTGCATGATCTCACAGACCAAGTGTGGGGCCTCTTTAAACTGAATGTTCCCAGAGTTCTGAAAGTTTCAAGTGTGCGGCCAGCAAGGAATTAATCAGTAATGTGTTTAATTCCTTAACTGCCCATGACAGATACTGTATATTCGTCATAGTCGATTTGGTCAGAATGTGTGGAGTGGGCTCAGGTGGCATTTAAATGCTGCTGTCAATCTTTGATAGGGAAATTTAAATGGCACAGTAGCTCGTGCTCACGTGCACAAGCTCCCACCAGCTCCCCATGATGCGATCGCAGGGAACCGACGGGTTGCCATGGCAGTTGAGGGCATTCTGAAGACCCCCATCGCTGTCATTGTGCTGAACTTCAAACGAGAGAGAGTTTTTCACTATGTGCTGCAACCTAGTGATATTGCAGTATATAGCACAAGCTCTCTGAGGGAGCTTAAAAATATGAGTGAAAATTAAGAATTAAAAAGTTTTAAAAAGATTTAAAAATTCAAGTCAAATATGATCATATTCGAAATAACCTGGAAAATCATTTTACCAAGTAATTTTTACCAAGCAATAAACATTGTAAAAACAAAGCAAAAGAAAAACTATGGCAGAATTGCATTTTTTCACTGATTCACCTGACTTTTCTTACCCGTTTTTTAATACATTATATAGTAAAATGAATGGTGCCATGCAAGACTACAACTTGGGCAATACTGTGGTTCAGTGGTTAGCACTGGGGTCCTGGGTTCAAATCCCACCAAGGACAATATTTGCAAGGAGTTTGTATGTTCTCCCCGTGTTTGCGTGGGTTTCCTCCGGGTACTCCGGTTTCCTCCCACACTCCAAAGACATACTGGTAGGGAATCTAAATTGTGAGCCCCAATGGGGACAGTAATGATAATGTATGTAAAGGGCTGCAGAACATAATGGCGCTATATAAGCACAGCAAAATAAATAAATAACTTGTCCTGTAAAAAGCAAGCCTCATTTAACTATGTTAACAGAAGAATAAAAAAGTTATGGCTCTTGCAAGAATCGAATGAAAAAACGAATGTGCAAAAATGAAAACTTGTAACGGGTTAATCGTAATGTTCTGCATTTATTCTTTAGAAATGTAAGCACCTCTTACTGGGCAGTGGTCAGTGTTTGCACCAAAAGGTCAAATATTTACCAAAGTACTGATGCCTCCTCCTTGATTGGTTGTAGCCCACTATTTTTCTAGATAAAATTTCTGGCTAATACAAAATAGTTCCTCAAAGACAGGAAATCGTTCTTTTTAAGGTGACAAGTTATGCACCAAGCCTTTTCCAAGAAAGCTGTTATTGAGCCTCTGTAAGAAGCTTTTATTGTGCCATTCTCACATTTACAAGCAACAGCATAAACAGCAGTGTGGTGGAAACCCTTACCGTAAGCTCAAACTTGTGAAATGCAAGTCAGATATTGGGGTTAGAGAACATTTTCATGGATTGTCCACAAACATATGGACGGTCCGGCACTGTAATGGTTTACTGGGTTCTCGGGCCAGGTTGTCGTTTATACTCTGACCTTTGGCTGAGTGTGTCTGACCCTGTTGTGCCTGTGCCAGTGCTTTGTGCTGTGCTTTGTTTCGTCTGGTTCTGATTTGGCTGTGTCCCTGTTCCGAGTTTTGCCTGACCCTTTTGTACTGCATTGCTCCCTCTGTATGACCCCTTGGCTAAGTTCTGATTATTCTCTGCCTGCTCCTCTTGTACTGCGTTGCTCCCTCTGTGTATGACCTGGCTATCCTGACTATCCGTTCTGTCTATGCCCCTTGGTAACTTTATTTCGTAGTTACCCTTCTAGGAGTTTTCCTTCATCTCCTAGTTCTCTGGAGCTTAGACCATGCCCCGAACAGTCAGGTGCTTCAGGTCCTACTGTGCCTGAAGAATTCTCTATCTATTTCTGCTTCCTCTGAAAGACCTGTGGTCGGCTCCGCCCCTTGGCAGTCACGTGCTTCAGGTCCTGGTTGTCCAAAGCACGCATCTTTCACCGCTGCTGCCTAGCTCCACAGGTATCTTTTGGGGCACAGTTTGTTTACTCAGGACTCACACACTGGCTCAGTGAGCAAGTGCAGTGCAGTGTCCCTGACAAGCACTGAATGATGGTAATATACAGCCTTACTTCGATTTCTATAGCCCTCTCTATTTATGAACCCCTTTACTTTGTCCTGGTGCTAATAATAGAGAGTAAATAGAGTGAATATTGGCGTTTTCTCTAATGCATGTTCTAGACTTTCAAGCCGTTGTCCAGTTCAAATTGATACATCTCTAGTCACTTTGTGTGACTGCAGACTTATGTATCCTCCCAACCAGGGTTGCCACTATTCTTCCAGCCAGAGTTACCACTATCCACTCCATCTAACAGATTCAAGGGCTTACCCAGACATTCACTCTTTTTTTACCGTTGTACAGGAATCTGACCTTACACAGGGTCCCCTGGGTTGAGGCCACGGAGTAGTCTGTAGACTGGTGAAACAAACTGAAGCTAAGAAGAGTCACCATGTGTGGGCGTCAAGTTATGGATTGAATCTGAAGAAAGCAAGTGGTCAAAATACTACTACAGCAGCAGTGTAGCAGAGATGTGGACCAAGTCGAGCTGAACTAAATAACTGTCAACTGTCAATGTGAGCAGAGATACAGCAACATCTCGCCCCATCAAGGGTTAATTAGCGAGGAGCAAACACAAACTAGACACAGAAGTGGTCCCTAAGCTCCGTGGAAAGTTCCAGGGAATACACGGAACCGCCACTTTATTGCCCACATAGTCCGCAGCGAAGGCACATCACCACCCAGTGACAGAACCAAAACAGTGAATGTCACAGTGTTTTGTAGTAGTATTGTTGTAGTGGAAAGCAGCAGACGCTAGAAATGAAGTAGCTTATTGCAACTTCTAATTTAAAAGACATCTGGGGTAATTGTGCAATTTTACTATTGTATGCACACTATGCATACATCGTAATGAATCAGATGAGAAGTGAAGTGGCATTAGTCTCCATGCACCATGCCATAAATCGTTCTCAGGTCGGAGAATGGAGTAAGATTTGTGGCTTGAGGAATACCTCGGTTTATCATGATTTTGATGACCAGAGGTTACAATTGCCCGCACAACCCCAACCCACCCCAGCTTCTCCCACTTTAGCTTAGCTGAAAGAAAGTGGCGTGATAACATCAAAAGTCACATTTTTGCC
Organism: Oophaga sylvatica; assembly: GCA_033576555.1. NCBI lineage: Eukaryota > Metazoa > Chordata > Amphibia > Anura > Dendrobatidae > Oophaga > Oophaga sylvatica. The sequence continues at coordinate 120,539,463 of JARQOD010000002.1, read as the reverse complement.
ATGCCTCAATTTGTGACTTTTCAAAGCTTTTTGCGCCACTGCACAAGTGTGGCCGGCTCCACGCTACACTCTGCACAAGCGCAGCTGCTCGCTCGACACTGAGCACGCACAGCCCCAAGTGCCATACTACGCAGTCATGGGATTCCAGTGACATAGGCGCAACCAGGGAAATCAATCAAGAGGCTGTGATGCCCCTCATTGAAGAGAAAATGAAGCACACCCCTATGACTAAATGATCAGGTATAATATAACTATATATGTTTTTTGGACATCATTACAGCGTTGTTTTTAATAAAAGAAAAAAAGGGGTTAGTGAAGCAAATTGTATCGCTAACAAGGCACTAAGGACAGTTTAAATGCTTAAAATGACGTGATAGGTTCCCTTTAAAGCTTTGATGAATCTGGGTCTATCTGTCTTAGATGGCTAATATAAGACAGGTCCCTGCCGGCCAGGGCCGGTTTTAGAGAAAGTGGGGCCCTGGGCAAAAGTTTAAAGTGGGGCCCCAAATGCTCACATATTCCACATCACACAAACATTTAGGCTGTATTTACAAGTGCAGAGTTCAGGCCATTAGGCGAGCGTGATCGACAGCATTGAAGTTGTTCGACGCTTGTTCCCGAGTTTCTTTACACCGACTGAGGAAGAATGATGGGGACAGATAGTACTCGATACAGTATAATGCACTCCCCATGCTCCTCGATAGAGTATAATGCAGCCCCTCTCAGGGTATACTGCAGTCTCCCTCATAGAGTATACTGCAATCCCCCTCACAGAGTATACTGCAGCCACCCTCATAGAGTATACTTCAGCCCACCTCAGAGTATACTGCAGCCTCCTTCAGAGTATGCTGCAGCCCCCTCAGAGTATACTGCAGCCCCCCTCAGAGTATACTGCAGCTACACACACACACACAGTATAGTGCATCTCCCCACACACACAGTATAATGCAACCTCTCTCCACACACATTATAATGCAGCCCTACTCCACACACAGTATAATGCAGCCCCCTTCCACACACAGTATAATGCAGCCCCACTTCACACACAGTATAATGCAGCCCACCTCCACACACAGTATAATGCAGCCCCCTCCACACACAGTATATTGCATCTCCTCACACACAGTATACTGCAGCCCCCTCCACACACACAGTATAATGCAGCCCCACTCCACACACAGTATAATGCATCCCCCTCCACACACATTACAGTGCATCACCCCCAAACACATAGTGCAGCTCCCCAACACACAGTATAGTGCAGCTCCCCCAACAAACAGCATAGTGCAGCTCCTACCTAACACACAGTATAGTGCAGCTCTCCCATACACACAGTACAGTGCAGCTCCCCCAACACACAGTACAGTGCAGCTCCACCAACACACAGTATACTGCAGCCCCCTCACACACAGTATAATGCAGCCCCCCTCCACACACAGTATAATGCAGCCCACTCCACACACAGTATAATGCAGCCCACCTCCACACACAGTATAATGCAGCCCCCTCCACACATAGTATAGTGCATCTCCTCACACACAGTATACTGCAGCCCCCTCCACACACACAGTATAATTCAGCCCCTCTCCACACACAGTATAATGCATCCCTACTCCATACACAGTATAATGCAGCCCCCCTCCACACACAGTATAGTGCAGCTCCCCAACAAACAGCATAGTGCAGCTCCCACCCAACACACATTATAGTGCAGCTCCCCCCACACACAGTACAGTGCAGCTCCCGAACACAGTACAGTGCAGCTCCACCAACACACAGTACAGTGCAGCTCCCCCAAACAAACAATATACTGCAATTCCCCAACACACAGTATAGTTCAGCTCCCCAGCACACAGTATAGTGCAGTGCCCCAACACACAGTATAGTGCAGCTCCCCAACACACAGTATAGTGCAGACACGCATTCAGGAGTGCACACACACAGTATAATGCAGCCCCCCCACACACAATAATGCATATATACACACACATACACACAATAACACATACTCGCACAATACTCACCCCTCTGTTGTGAATGGGTTTGAGATGAGTTCTGAGCAGAGGCTTCCTCTGGTGGTTACAAGCGGTGCTGGTCTGTCCAGTGAAGATTGTGAGGACTGGGAATCAGGTGTTACTGACTGGTCTTATATAAGGGAGTCACCTTCCCATCAGGGTTGCCGGTGATCAATTGTTCTGGTCTGAATCCTTCATTCCTATTTCCCTTGTAGCCTGCTGTGTCGTGTCTGCATCTCCTGCTAACAGATAAGACATTTTCTTCTTTTTGTTTTTGTGCTATATTTTTGCATTTTTTTTACCTGCACTCCTCAGCTACCAAATCAAAACAGTATCACCGGCCAAAACTGAAAATTGTGTGGTACTCACAGAAGGGAAAAATATTGTGAAAAAAAAAAGGGTTGTCAGAGTTGTCAGAGATATTTTTCTGTTTGTTGCATTTTTTTTTTTTTCCCTCTGTATCTCTGGGTGCTGGGGAGGATCTTTTCTCTCAATGGAGTTTGCACAGTTGTCTGGCCTTGTGGATCAGCTTGCCACTGAGGTTCAGAGTATTGCTGCATATCTTGCTAGGTTGCCTGTTGTGGAACCTAGGATTCCCATGCCAGATTTGTTTTTAGGGGATCGAGCTAAGTTTCAGAATTTCAAAAATAATTGTAAATTGTTTTTTGCCTTAAAATCTAAGTCCTCAGGGAACGCAGCGCAGCAGGTTCAAATTATCATCTCTCTCCTGCGCGGCGATCCTCAGGATTGGGCTTTTTCCCTGACACCTGGGGATCCTGTTTTGAGTGATGTTGATGCATTTTTTCAGGCTTTGGGGTTATTGTACGATGAGCCTAATGTCACTGATCAAGCTGAAAAAGCCTTGTTGGCATTAAATCAGGGTCTTGATGACGCTGAGTTATACTGTCAGAGATTCCGTAGGTGGGCAGTCCTGACCAAATGGAATGACGACGCTTTGGCAGCCCTTTTTCGGAAGGGTCTGTCAGATAATGTAAAGGATGTTATGGTGGGATTCCCTGTCCCCTCTGGTCTCAATGATTCTATGTCATTAGCGATTCAAATTGACAGACGTTGTAAGGTTCTGTGTACATGTTCCTGAAACTCAGTTTGTTCGTCAGCCATTTTACTTTCTGTCTTGCTGCAGCTATCTTGCCCTCAGTCAAAATGGAGTTTCCAGCTTGCATGTTCCCGCCCTGATTCTCTCCTTTTGCTTCTTAAGCAGCCACAGCTGAGCAATCAGTGCTTCAGAATCTAGCCTGCAGTGAACCTGTGACCTGACTCCTAAAGCCTTGGACCTTGTACTCCAGCTATTCCTACTGAGGAACTCTGAAGCACTTGTGGACTCTGAACCCTGCTCTTTGAAAGACCCACGTTTGCATGGACTTACGGTAACAGAGAAGAAGATCCTGAACCTGTTGTGGAGAGTGATTGCTGAGCTTAGATTACTCTGGCCTGCTGTGTCTCCTGCTTCTGTGTCTGCAAACTGTGTGACTATTTTTGCCAACTTGTATGAAGTAATACAAGACTTTCTATATCAAACCTGTGTCTCATGTATTTTCATCGCACCCAAGCACAAGACACTATATGAACTGTACTACATACATTACAAGATTCTGAAGCCAAAACGTTAGTGTCTGCTGGGTCTGGAAAGGCTGTGTCTGCTGTAACTGTGGATATCGGATGTCCGGTTGTACTTTCTGTGATGACAGTGGTTGTGACTTCTCACAACCATTCCAGGTGAGCAATTCCCTTAAGTGTTTTTTTTTCTGCAGTGTTACCACAGGTAACACTATTGTTTTTTTTTTCTTTTCTCTTTTTTGTCTGCTGTAACTGTGGATATCAGATGTCCGGGTGAACTTTCTGTGATGATAGTGGTTGTGACTTCTCACAACCATTCCAGGTGAGCAGTTCCCTTACTTTTTTTTTCTCTCTGCAGTGTTACCACAGGTAAACACTATTGTTTTTTTTTTTCTCCTCTCCTCTTCTTCCAGTACTCCTGTCTTAAAAGATCTGGAAAATGGAGGCCCGCATAAAGGAACTTTGCGGAGTGACTGATAATATCCTTGCAGATTTGCAGAATATAAAGACCCGTTTTTCAAGCCTACAGGACCTCACTAATCACAATTTGCAAGTGTTTGGACAGACTGCCCAGGATTTGCGAGCCAGGATTGAGGTTCTAGAAGAGCGAGTCCAGGCTCCTGCCGTAGCCCGAGTTCTGGGATTCCCAAGTTGCCCCCTTTTCGTTTTGGCGGTGAACGTGAGAAATTCAGGGGATTTATTAATCAATGCAATCTTTTTTTTTCTGCACATGCTTCACAATTTCCCACTGAACGATCTAAGGTGCTTACTATAATTATGTTGCTTACCAACAAGGCTTTGATGTGGGCAAACCCTCTGATTGAGACTGAGGATGATTGTTTGAATCACCTTGATGCTTTTATTTCAGCCATGGGGCAGGTGTTTGATGACCCCAATCGAGGTGCAACTGTCTCGACCACGCACCACAATTGTGGGTTACCAGGGCAATGGGGTACCCAGAGCCGAGCCCATGGAAGTCTATGGGATTGTCACAGGTAGCGGTGGCTCGGTCTGTGGCCCTGGCGGTCAGGCGTATGTTGGGGGGTATATTTACAGGGGATAGGTATATATACAGTTCGTGATGCCACCTGTAGTTCTCTGATCACTAAGACCAGCGCTGCTGTAGATCTCTGAGGGGATGGTGAGGCAGCTAGATGTCGGGTCCCCTACAGGTGGGACTCTTCCCTCAGGTCGATAGTTATGGTGGGGTTGTGCAGGATGCAATTAAATAACTCAGTCTCACACCGTCAGCGTCTTTCCATACCTTTTACTTGTCAGATGATAAGGCAGGTCCCAGGGAGGCTGGTCGGGTGGAGGATGTGCTTTGAGATAACAGCTGAACAGGTTATGGGCCTCCTTAACTTTCCAAATGGTGAGTTCAACCAGCATAAAGCGTAGTTCACTCCAGAATCTCCAGCTTCTCCAAGCTGTACTGCCCGGTCAGTTTTGTGGTCGGAGCCTTCCTTTGAGAGAGCTGGGTTCCTAATGTGGTCCTGCAGTGACTCAAAGTTCCCACTCTCCCTGACCCCAGTTACGTACCGACACTCCAAGGGCTGCTTTCTGTAACCTAAGGTCCAGTAAGCCTCTGGTTTTTCTATCACTATGCCTGGAGCTATAGTGATGCTTCGGTCCCCAGTGACCGGTGACAATGTGCAGGATAATCCAATCCTAAGGCACTTCTGAATCCTTCCACTATGCCTTTCGCCCTGTCCGCGCTTGTAGCATAAGCACTCCACACTTCCAAAGGCTATGCAGACTAGTCCCTTCTTTCTTCTTTCCAGAGCTTGCTAACAGGTGCTCAGTAATCTTCTAGTTCAGGAGCACGTCTCTGAACTCCACTGTCCTTGAGACAGGAGACTGAAGGTCCTGATGCTCACTCCTCTCTCTTCCTGCACAGACTTCACACTGTCTGCTCTGTCCGAGGACAGGAAACTGACTGCTATGAGTCCAGACTAGACTGACTGGCTGGCTGCATCTCACTAGCTATATATATCCTATGGGTGTGTCTAAGTGTGTGATGGAGTGAATGTTTATTGAGCATTAAACTGTTACCTCTCCGCACACTCTCCAGGGTACTGCGTGTGCCTTCACACCAGGGCTACACATTCCCCCATGGTAAAATACAGCACTCCCGGGCTGTGAAATACAAGAAGACATTTTGTTTTTGCATTAAACATAAACAGTAACTCTTCCCATCCGGGAGGTAAGGATTTCTTGAACGTTGCATTAAAACATATAGAAAAATACAAAATACTAAGTAGACATTTTCATATAAATAACGACAATATTCTTGTGAAGGACCCGCACCAAACCTTCAACGTGGGTCCTGGGTGGGCTGCAGGACATCTGAATGCAGACCTCGCTCAGTGCCACACCACACGGGTTTTATATTCAGAGGTAGTTGAGGTGGTTTCATGTAAAACCAATATAATGCACCTTAGTGCAACTATTTACAGGATACAGTTTTTGGGCTGGCTCAGTCCTCAGCCACGCAGTCTCTTATAAGACACATTATATCAAATTCTATTTACTCAAAATTCTTTAACTTTTTCAAATTCTCATCTTGTACCCAGCCGGGCATTCTACTTATTATAATAAAACTATGTAAACATTATGCATAACCATAAAGTGCAAAACAGCAAATATTCCTTTTATCAAAACTTTCTACATTTTCTTTGTTGCGGTAAACCCTGTCTGGGTCCTACCGTTCTTCACATTTTCTTGCAGACTTCAACGACATTTTCCACCCCGGGGGCTGGAACAATACGATGATCCTTAGATCCCATGACCAACAAGTCGTGACCTGCTATCAGAGTTTGGGTCGCTACAGTCCTCGTGCGAACCACTAGGGGCGCTTCCGCTTTGTGAGACGCTGTCTGCGTCACTGTAATAGCCACTTTCTCTCGCGATGCAGAAATAGTCGCCGTGCGCGACGTTGTGTAGACTGCTGATTGCGATGTGGAATGGATCGCAGGTTGCGATGTAGTAGGACAAGGTAGTGAAGAGTACGCAGGGGCACTTCCAACTGTGATATACTCTCCTGGGGCGATGCCGGGGCACGGCCTGATGCAGCAGTAGATTGTGACTGGGATGCGCTGGCAATGGTGACGTTACCTGCGTCAGGGACGGGGTCACGGACGATTGTGACATTAAGGGCATACCATCCCTTCATACCCCAGTGCCGTGTATAGGTGACTATGTCTCCATTAACTAGGTCCCTCCCGGGATGGCCGATGGGCAGGTGGGATTCTACGTCCCTGCGACTGACAAAGACCCCTGGGTAGAGGCCCAGTTCTCTGATGAAGCCCCAGCCCTTCCGGAGCTGGAACTCTGTCACACACCCCTGCCGCCGCGGTTCCCTTAGAGTACCTTTTTCTCGGCGGACACTTTCCTTGTCCGCGATCAGCTGCTCGTACTGCCGCTGCTGGTTCCGCTGCGCTTCCCGCTCTTCCTCCTGCCGGTGTCGCTGTTCCTCTTCGCAACGCTGCCACTCACGTTCCCACTGGGCGGTGTAGGCGACGTCATCCAGGCGCGCCATCTCATCCCAGTCAACGTCTGGTAATGATGGACATGACCCCTCCGGTGTCCCTGCCGGGGATCGATCATCTGCTGCGGCCTCCTGGCCGGGCGGGCGTTCCGGAACTGGCGGTACCTCCTCAACCTCCCTCGCTTCCACCGCTTCCTCGGTAGGTTCAGGGTCGGTCCTTTTGTGGGTAGCCTCCGGTTGCTCCTTAGCCTTGGGCAGCAGAAGTTTCGGTAGCTCAAATCGTGGGGGGTCATCGAGGGGAGAGAACACCGCGTCCCACAGCCGCCGCTGCATCTGGGTACGCCGGCGTCTCTCGATCTCCTCCTTGCCAGGTTGTTGCAAAACCATCTTCTTCAATCTGGCATTTTCCTCTTTAATCTCCAGCAATGCTTGCTGCAGGTGCAGGACCACGGATGGTTCCGGTTCTAGTGGCAGCTTTGCTGGGGAACGGGGCCTGCCTTCCTCCGCTTCCCTGCTCGGCTGCACACGTCCTGCTTCCATGATGTTCCAGAACAGTCTCTCTTCTTCTTCTTCCAGAGCAGTCCCGTCTCTTCCGTGGAGGCGGGGTTTGCGTCTCCTCCTCCTCGCAGGGAAGGTGAAGAGGAGGCGGACCTCCTTTGCTGTAGGGCAGGATCGAATATTGTAATAGCACTTTGAGAGGGCAGGCATTCTCTTCGCGCCACAGGGGGGGCACACGCCCACGAATCCACGCCCACCTTCTTCTCCAGCGCCTGAGGGCGCGAATTTGGCGGCAAAATGGCGGATTTTAGCGCCAAAAATAGCAAACAGTCCTTTTTCACAAAAACACCTCCACAGGCACACAGGGCTCGCAATTTTGCGAGTTTCGCATCCTGTTCGTGACGCCAAGTTTGTCTCGACCACGCACCACAATTGTGGGTTACCAGGGCAATGGGGTACCCAGAGCCGAGCCCATGGAAGTCTATGGGATTGTCACAGGTAGCGGTGGCTCGGTCTGTGGCCCTGGCGGTCAGGCGTATGTTGGGGGGTATATTTACAGGGGATAGGTATATATACAGTTCGTGACGCCACCTGTAGTTCTCTGATCACTAAGACCAGCGCTGCTGTAGATCTCTGAGGGGATGGTGAGGCAGCTAGATGTCGGGTCCCCTACAGGTGGGACTCTTCCCTCAGGTCGATAGTTATGGTGGGGTTGTGCAGGATGCAATTAAATAACTCAGTCTCACACCGTCAGCGTCTTTCCATACCTTTTACTTGTCAGATGATAAGGCAGGTCCCAGGGAGGCTGGTCGGGTGGAGGATGTGCTTTGAGATAACAGCTGAACAGGTTATGGGCCTCCTTAACTTTCCAAATGGTGAGTTCAACCAGCATAAAGCGTAGTTCACTCCAGAATCTCCAGCTTCTCCAAGCTGTACTGCCCGGTCAGTTTTGTGGTCGGAGCCTTCCTTTGAGAGAGCTGGGTTCCTAATGTGGTCCTGCAGTGACTCAAAGTTCCCACTCTCCCTGACCCCAGTTACGTACCGACACTCCAAGGGCTGCTTTCTGTAACCTAAGGTCCAGTAAGCCTCTGGTTTTTCTATCACTATGCCTGGAGCTATAGTGATGCTTCGGTCCCCAGTGACCGGTGACAATGTGCAGGATAATCCAATCCTAAGGCACTTCTGAATCCTTCCACTATGCCTTTCGCCCTGTCCGCGCTTGTAGCATAAGCACTCCACACTTCCAAAGGCTATGCAGACTAGTCCCTTCTTTCTTCTTTCCAGAGCTTGCTAACAGGTGCTCAGTAATCTTCTAGTTCAGGAGCACGTCTCTGAACTCCACTGTCCTTGAGACAGGAGACTGAAGGTCCTGATGCTCACTCCTCTCTCTTCCTGCACAGACTTCACACTGTCTGCTCTGTCCGAGGACAGGAAACTGACTGCTATGAGTCCAGACTAGACTGACTGGCTGGCTGCATCTCACTAGCTATATATATCCTATGGGTGTGTCTAAGTGTGTGATGGAGTGAATGTTTATTGAGCATTAAACTGTTACCTCTCCACACACTCTCCAGGGTACTGCGTGTGCCTTCACACCAGGGCTACACATTCCCCATGGTAAAATACAGCACTCCCGGGCTGTGAAATACAAGAAGACATTTTGTTTTTGCATTAAACATAAACAGTAACTCTTCCCATCCGGGAGGTAAGGATTTCTTGAACGTTGCATTAAAACATATAGAAAAATACAAAATACTAAGTAGACATTTTCATATAAATAACCGACAATATTCTTGTGAAGGACCCGCACCAAACCTTCAACGTGGGTCCTGGGTGGGCTGCAGGACATCTGAATGCAGACCTCGCTCAGTGCCACACCACACGGGTTTTATATTCAGAGGTAGTTGAGGTGGTTTCATGTAAAACCAATATAATGCACCTTAGTGCAACTATTTACAGGATACAGTTTTTGGGCTGGCTCAGTCCTCAGCCACGCAGTCTCTTATAAGACACATTATATCAAATTCTATTTACTCAAAATTCTTTAACTTTTTCAAATTCTCATCTTGTACCCAGCCGGGCATTCTACTTATTATAATAAAACTATGTAAACATTATGCATAACCATAAAGTGCAAAACAGCAAATATTCCTTTTATCAAAACTTTCTACATTTTCTTTGTTGCGGTAAACCCTGTCTGGGTCCTACCGTTCTTCACATTTTCTTGCAGACTTCAACGACATTTTCCACCCGGGGGCTGGAACAATACGATGATCCTTAGATCCCATGACCAACAAGTCGTGACCTGCTATCAGAGTTTGGGTCGCTACAGTCCTCGTGCGAACCACTAGGGGCGCTTCCGCTTTGTGAGACGCTGTCTGCGTCACTGTAATAGCCACTTTCTCTCGCGATGCAGAAATAGTCGCCGTGCGCGACGTTGTGTAGACTGCTGATTGCGATGTGGAATGGATCGCAGGTTGCGATGTAGTAGGACAAGGTAGTGAAGAGTACGCAGGGGGCACTTCCAACTGTGATATACTCTCCTGGGGCGATGCCGGGGCACGGCCTGATGCAGCAGTAGATTGTGACTGGATGCGCTGGCAATGGTGACGTTACCTGCGTCAGGGACGGGGTCACGGACGATTGTGACATTAAGGGCATACCATCCCTTCATACCCCAGTGCCGTGTATAGGTGACTATGTCTCCATTAACTAGGTCCCTCCCGGGATGGCCGATGGGCAGGTGGGATTCTACGTCCCTGCGACTGACAAAGACCCCTGGGTAGAGGCCCAGTTCTCTGATGAAGCCCCAGCCCTTCCGGAGCTGGAACTCTGTCACACACCCCTGCCGCCGCGGTTCCCTTAGAGTACCTTTTTCTCGGCGGACACTTTCCTTGTCCGCGATCAGCTGCTCGTACTGCCGCTGCTGGTTCCGCTGCGCTTCCCGCTCTTCCTCCTGCCGGTGTCGCTGTTCCTCTTCGCAACGCTGCCACTCACGTTCCCACTGGGTGGTGTAGGCGACGTCATCCAGGCGCGCCATCTCATCCCAGTCAACGTCTGGTAATGATGGACATGACCCCTCCGGTGTCCCTGCCGGGGATCGATCATCTGCTGCGGCCTCCTGGCCGGGCGGGCGTTCCGGAACTGGCGGTACCTCCTCAACCTCCCTCGCTTCCACCGCTTCCTCGGTAGGTTCAGGGTCGGTCCTTTTGTGGGTAGCCTCCGGTTGCTCCTTAGCCTTGGGCAGCAGAAGTTTCGGTAGCTCAAATCGTGGGGGGTCATCGAGGGGAGAGAACACCGCGTCCCACAGCCGCCGCTGCATCTGGGTACGCCGGCGTCTCTCGATCTCCTCCTTGCCAGGTTGTTGCAAAACCATCTTCTTCAATCTGGCATTTTCCTCTTTAATCTCCAGCAATGCTTGCTGCAGGTGCAGGACCACGGATGGTTCCGGTTCTAGTGGCAGCTTTGCTGGGGAACGGGGCCTGCCTTCCTCCGCTTCCCTGCTCGGCTGCACACGTCCTGCTTCCATGATGTTCCAGAACAGTCTCTCTTCTTCTTCTTCCAGAGCAGTCCCGTCTCTTCCGTGGAGGCGGGGTTTGCGTCTCCTCCTCCTCGCAGGGAAGGTGAAGAGGAGGCGGACCTCCTTTGCTGTAGGGCAGGATCGAATATTGTAATAGCACTTTGAGAGGGCAGGCATTCTCTTCGCGCCACAGGGGGGGCACACGCCCACGAATCCACGCCCACCTTCTTCTCCAGCGCCTGAGGGCGCGAATTTGGCGGTAAAATGGCGGATTTTAGCGCCAAAAATAGCAAACAGTCCTTTTTCACAAAAACACCTCCACAGGCACACAGGGCTCGCAATTTTGCGAGTTTCGCATCCTGTTCGTGACGCCAAGTTTGTCTCGACCACGCACCACAATTGTGGGTTACCAGGGCAATGGGGTACCCAGAGCCGAGCCCATGGAAGTCTATGGGATTGTCACAGGTAGCGGTGGCTCGGTCTGTGTCCCTGGCGGTTAGGCGTATGTTGGGGGGTATATTTACAGGGGATAGGCATATATACAGTTCGTGACGCCACCTGTAGTTCTCTGATCACTAAGACCAGCGCTGCTGTAGATCTCTGAGGGGATGGTGAGGCAGCTAGATGTCGGGTCCCCTACAGGTGGGACTCTTCCCTCAGGTCGATAGTTATGGTGGGGTTGTGCAGGATGCAATTAAATAACTCAGTCTCACACCGTCAGCGTCTTTCCATACCTTTTACTTGTCAGATGATAAGGCAGGTCCCAGGGAGGCTGGTCGGGTGGAGGATGTGCTTTGAGATAACAGCTGAACAGGTTATGGGCCTCCTTAACTTTCCAAATGGTGAGTTCAACCAGCATAAAGCGTAGTTCACTCCAGAATCTCCAGCTTCTCCAAGCTGTACTGCCCGGTCAGTTTTGTGGTCGGAGCCTTCCTTTGAGAGAGCTGGGTTCCTAATGTGGTCCTGCAGTGACTCAAAGTTCCCACTCTCCCTGACCCCAGTTACGTACCGACACTCCAAGGGCTGCTTTCTGTAACCTAAGGTCCAGTAAGCCTCTGGTTTTTCTATCACTATGCCTGGAGCTATAGTGATGCTTCGGTCCCCAGTGACCGGTGACAATGTGCAGGATAATCCAATCCTAAGGCACTTCTGAATCCTTCCACTATGCCTTTCGCCCTGTCCGCGCTTGTAGCATAAGCACTCCACACTTCCAAAGGCTATGCAGACTAGTCCCTTCTTTCTTCTTTCCAGAGCTTGCTAACAGGTGCTCAGTAATCTTCTAGTTCAGGAGCACGTCTCTGAACTCCACTGTCCTTGAGACAGGAGACTGAAGGTCCTGATGCTCACTCCTCTCTCTTCCTGCACAGACTTCACACTGTCTGCTCTGTCCGAGGACAGGAAACTGACTGCTATGAGTCCAGACTAGACTGACTGGCTGGCTGCATCTCACTAGCTATATATATCCTATGGGTGTGTCTAAGTGTGTGATGGAGTGAATGTTTATTGAGCATTAAACTGTTACCTCTCCGCACACTCTCCAGGGTACTGCGTGTGCCTTCACACCAGGGCTACACACAACAGCTGAATCAGCCATGTTAGCTTTGCGCCAAGGTAAGCACTCGGTAGCTGAATATGCCTTGGATTTCAGGAGATGGGCCCTTGATACCACCTGGGACAGTTCCGCCAAAAAATCTATTTTTCGAAAGGGGTTATCTCCACTGATTAAGGATGAACTTGCTCGTGCCGACCCTCCCACTGCGTTAGGTGACTTTATTAACTACTGCATCCGTATTGATACTTGTCTGACTGAACGCAGGCAAGAGAGATGGTTCGAAAGCAATCGCACTAACCTTTTCCTACCTTCCTCTCCAGCTAAGGAACCTTTGAGTAGGATTACACGGGAACCTGAACCTGAACCCATGCAGGTAGACTCTTTACAACGACGGGTTAGTGATGCACGCAAGGAACATCGTTTTAAGGAAAATCTATGTTTCTATTGTGGTAAGTCAGGGCACTTCATTATAAACTGCCCCAGCCGTTCTCGTAAGACTACTGCAGCACTCATTCATTGTGAGTGTTGCGAGAGGGGATCTGTCAGGTCCGAGCCTCAGGCTCCAGAGAGATCTGCAGCAACAGATCTTGATTTCTCGGACTTAAACTCCGTTACCTCTGAGGACGTTGACTGTGTAAACGCTGCCATTTTTCAAGTTTCCTCAGCGGTGTCCCAGCTGAGTTGTAAGAAAAACAATTCTCATTGCTTTCTTTCCATCAAACTCTGGGTTGACTCAGCTTGGGTGTCTAGCTCTGCTATGATCGACTCAGGGGCAAGTGGAAATTTTATGGATGTCTCCTTTGCTCTGAAACAGGGGATACGTTCAGTGAAGAAGGCTACTCCAGTACAGATGGAAACTGTGGATGGCTCCCTGCTGACCTCTGGACCAGTGGATCAGGAAACAGAGCCTTTGAGGGTTCTTATGGGTAAAGATCATCAAGAGAAACTGTCCTTTATGCTTATCTCTTCTCCCCACTTTCCCATTATTCTAGGGCTACCATGGCTGCAGGCTCAGAATCCTACCATTAACTGGGAGACCAAGGAATTACACTTTCCAGAGAAACAGATGAGTCCAAAAGTTTCAGCTTGCTCTGTTCCTAAAGGAACCATGTCAGTCCCTGAACTACCAGCTGTATACCAGGACTATGTGGATTTATGTGACAAGAAGAACGCTGACCAGCTTCCTCCTCACCGTCCATATGATTGTCCAATTGAATTATTGCCTGGAGCAGAGATACCTTTTGGTAAGATCTACCCCCTGGCGGGGCCCGAGCTAAAGGCTTTAAAGGATTACATAGACGAAAATCTAGCCAAGGGCTTCATACGCCCCTCTTCATCTCCTGCAGGTGCACCCATCTTCTTTGTAAAGAAGAAAGATGGATCTCTGAGACCATGCGTAGACTATAGGGAACTCAATAAGGTTACTATTAGAAACCGTTATCCATTGCCTTTAATCCCTGAGTTATTGGAGAGAGTGCGACATGCCAAAATTTTCTCTAAACTAGATCTTCGTGGGGCCTATAACTTAGTCCGTATTAGACCTGGGGATGAATGGAAGACTGCATTCAGGTCACGCTATGGACACTTTGAATATCTAGTTATGCCTTTTGGTCTGAGTACCGCCCCAGCCACTTTCCAACACTTGGTGAATGACATCTTCAGGGATCTCCTAGATACATTCGTGGTAATTTATTTGGATGATATTCTAATTTTTTCTAACTCCACAGAGGAACATCATGGACATGTGAGAATGGTCTTGGAACGTCTAAGACAAAATCATCTTTACATCAAACTTGAAAAGTGTGAATTCCATAGGACCGAAATTCAATTTCTGGGGTATGTACTGTCTACACAAGGAATTAGTATGGATGGAAGCAAAACCCAAGCCATCAAGGATTGGCCAAGTCCTAGAAATGTGAAGGAGGTACAGCGCTTCATCGGGTTTGCCAACTTCTATAGACGTTTCATTAGAAATTTCTCTGAGGTAGTGTCACCTATCACCCAACTTACCCGGAAAGAGTCTAGGTTCTCCTGGACTCCCCAAGCCCAGGAAGCATTTTCCCGTCTAAAAGATAAATTTACCACTGCACCTATCCTAGTACATCCCAACCCCGAGCTTGCCTTCATAATGGAGGTGGATGCTTCAGACTGTGCCGTTGGAGCTATACTCTCTCAGAGAACAGGTGAGAAGAATGTCTTGCATCCCTGTGCCTTCTTTTCCCAGCAGTTGTCTTCGGCTGAGAGGAACTACGATGTGGGCAATAGAGAGTTGTTGGCCATTATTGCCGCCTTCAAAGAATGGAGACACCTTCTTCAGGGAGCTGCACAGCAAATAGTCGTCCTGACAGATCATCGTAACCTTGAGTTTATCAGGTCGGCTAAGTGCCTGACTCCTCGCCAGGCTCGCTGGAATCTTTTCTTAAACCAATTTAATTTTATCATTTCTTATAGACCAGGATCGCGCAATGGAAAGGCTGATGCACTCTCTAGGATTTACTCAGCAGAGACACGTCCAATTACTCCTCCTAAGACTATTCTTCCTGACTCTAGATTCCTAGGAGTAATTCATAATCAAGACCTACTTAAGGACATCAAGGAAGCATACCATGCGGATTCCTTTTTGGAACAACCCCCAAGGGACGTAAGTCTTGTCTTTAAGAATGGTGTGTGGATTCAGGGACAACGCCTGTATATTCCTGAAACAGTCAGATTGAGAGTATTGCAACTCATTCACGATTCCAAGATAGCTGGGCATAGAGGAATTCTAAAGACACAGGAATTTCTCTCTCGTTTCTTTTGGTGGCCCACTTGCAGGAAGGATGTTTTAAACTATGTCACTTCATGTGAAGTCTGTGCAAGATGCAAAACACCTCGCTCCTCACCAACTGGTCTGTTACAGCCTCTTCCCACCCCGTCCCGCCCGTGGGGATCCATTTCTATGGACTTCATTGTGGAGTTACCAACCTCTCAAGGGAAGAACACCATTCTAGTGGTGGTTGACCGTCTAACAAAGTGTAATACTATTGTAGGAACTCGAGGATTCTGATAGCGTGGGGCAATGAACAATCAGAGACGGGTTTCTTTGAATGCAAATAATGTATTTGTGAAACAGCAAAACACCCAAAAACAATATTCAAACAACCCGTAGTGACATGCAATGAGTCCATATATATATACACAAGTCCAGTTATATGAATCCGGATATATAAGTCCTTGAACCTCTATAGCGAGGGTGGTAAAGTTCTTACGACGGAGTCCTCACACAAATGTGACCACAAGGTAAGTCTGATGCACAGGTAACGTGGCTGGATTTACACACTGCTGGTGTGTGAAGAGTCAGATCCAGGTATGCAGAAAACACAGGGAGGTCCAGGAACAAGTTAATCTCAGTTGTGGCTTAATTCAGTGAAGTCCAACAACAAGTTCATATGTCAGTAAGGTTCCAGTAACAGTTCCAACAGCTCTCACCAGAGGTAATGCACGAAGGGTTAAACAGCAACAGTTCAGAAACACAGTTCTTATCAGATGGAGTGAACCAAGGGTTAAATTCCCAAGTCAACAGTTTAGTGATAACACAGTATGTGCAACTTACGTATGCAGAGAATGTCCAGAGCCATGGGTAGAAACTGCTGTGGCTGAGAAACACCTGAAGATAAGGTTATGCACTTTCCTGGTAAATACATAAAAGATCTGTGAGGAACAAAGCAGCTGGGTTGCAGGGAAACGGAAGCAGAATATTCCAGCAGTGAAGCCAGCACCTGAGCCGGTTTTAAACAAACGAACAGGAAGTAGGGCACACAAAACAGCAAACTCCATTTTAACAAAGGGCAAAATCATTGACAAAGTTACCTAGAAAACCCGGAATACTGACACAAAGGCAGCTCATTTTATCCCTTGTGTCGGCTTACCCACTGCAAAACAGACATCAGATTTGATGATTAAAGATGTGTTTCGCTTACATGGAGTACCGGATGAGGTTATTTCGGATCGAGGGGTGCAATTCACTTCTAGGTTTTGGCAAAATTTCTGTGCAGCATTGGACATTAAAGTAAACCTTTCTTCTGCTTTTCATCCCCAGACTAATGGACAGACCGAACGAACCAATCAAACCCTGGAGCAGTATCTCCGCTGCTTTATCTGCCACCTACAGGATGATTGGGTGGATCTACTTCCATTAGCTGAGTTCTCGTATAACAACTCTCAGAGTGCCTCCACTAAGCAGTCTCCTTTTTACTCTAATCTAGGTTATCATCCTAACATTCTACCACGATTTCCCATAGAAACGCCTTTACCAGCAGTGGCTGAAAGAATCACGTCTTTACAGAAGAATATGGATCTTCTAAAGGAGAATCTGGAATCGGCTCAGGAAAGGTACAAGAAAGCAGCAGATAAATTTCGTAAACCTGCACCAGCTTTCAAGGTAGGAGACTTGGTCTGGCTGTCAACCAGAAATCTTAAGTTAAGGATTCCATCGTCTAAGTTGGGACATAAGTACATTGGACCCTATAAAATCAGTAAAATTATAAGTGCCGTTGCTTGTCGTCTTCAACTGCCCAGAACTATGAGAATTCACCCTGTCTTTCATGTATCCCTACTAAAGGCTGCGACACCCAATACGTTTCCTGGACGTTCTTCTCCTTGCCCTGACCCAGTGCTAGTCGATGGTCAGGAAGAATTTGTGGTGGAAAGGATTTTAGATTCCAGGTTGTATAGAAATCAGTTACAATATCTGAATAAATGTCAGGGCTACCCAGTGGAGGACAACTCATGGGAACCAGTCAATAACGTTAATGCTCCTCGCTTGCTCCGTCAGTTTCATCAGAGGTATCCACACAAGCCTGGCCTGAGGTCATCCGGAGGTTGTCCCTAAGGGGGGAGTAATGTAAGGTTCTGTGTACATGTTCCTGAAACTCAGTTTGTTCGTCAGCCATTTTACTTTCTGTCTTGCTGCAGCTATCTTGCCCTCAGTCAAAATGGAGTTTCCAGCTTGCATGTTCCCGCCCTGATTCTCTCCTTTTGCTTCTTAAGCAGCCACAGCTGAGCAATCAGTGCTTCAGAATCTAGCCTGCAGTGAACCTGTGACCTGACTCCTAAAGCCTTGGACCTTGTACTCCAGCTATTCCTACTGAGGAACTCTGAAGCACTTGTGGACTCTGAACCCTGCTCTTTGAAAGACCCACGTTTGCATGGACTTACGGTAACAGAGAAGAAGATCCTGAACCTGTTGTGGAGAGTGATTGCTGAGCTTAGATTACTCTGGCCTGCTATGTCTCCTGCTTCTGTGTCTGCAAACTGTGTGACTATTTTTGCCAACTTGTATGAAGTAATACAAGACTTTCTATATCAAACCTGTGTCTCATGTATTTTCATCGCACCCAAGCACAAGACGCTATATGAACTGTACTACATACATTACAGACGTTTGTGTGAGAGAAGTATGCGTGGAATGGTGTTGCCTTGTGAACCAGCTTCTGAATCCATGCAGTGTGATAGAGTGGTGTCTGGGGCACAGCGTCATGAGTTTCGAAAGCGCAATGGGTTATGTTTCTACTGTGGTGATGCCTCTCATGCTATTTCAGTCTGCCCTAAGCGGGGAAGACGTTTTGCACGCTCAGTTGTCTTGGGTAGTGTTCAGACTAAGTTTTTATTAACTGTCACTCTGATATGCTCTCTGTCCTCATTTTCTGCTCAGGCTTTCGTTGATTCTGGAGCAGCTATTAACCTGATGGATTATGATTTTGCTAGACGTTGTGGGTTTCCCTTGATACCCCTACAGAAGTCTATTCCCCTACTGGGGATCGATTCTACCCCTTTGGCTGAGAATAAACCCCAGTTTTCTACTCAGGTGATAATGAGGGTTGAACCTGATCACCAGGAGTGCTGCAAATTTTTGGTTCTGTATAATCTGCATGACATTATCGTGCTGGGTTTCCCTTGGTTACAGTCTCATAATCCTGTTTTGGATTGGAAATCTGTGTCTGTAACCAGTTGGGGCTGCCAATGTGTTAATACCAACACTCCTGTTTTTTCTGCCTCCCCCCAGGCTCAGGATGTTCCTGACTTTTGATTGATTTTTCTGATGTGTTTAGCGAAAGTAAATCTGCATCCTTGCCTCCCCATAGGAGCTATGACTGCGCTATTGAATTAGTGCCGGGTAGTAAATTCCCTAAGGGTCGCCTTTTTAACTTGTCTGTACCTGAACATGACGCTATGCGGTCTTATATCAAGGAATCATTGGAGAAGGGTCATATCAGACCATCCTCTTCACCCTTAGGTGCCGGTTTTTTCTTTGTGGCCAAAAAGGATGGTTCATTGAGGCCGTGTATTGATTATCGTCTCTTGAACAATATTACTGTGAAATATCAATACCCGTTACCCTTGATTTCTGACCTGTTTTCCAGGGTGAAAAACGCTACTTGGTTTACCAAGCTTGACCTCAGGGGGGCGTATAACCTTATTCGCATTAAGCACGGGGATGAATGAAGACGGCATTCAATACCCCTGAAGGGCATTTTGAGTACCTGGTGATGCCCTTTGGGCTCACTAATGCTCCTTCCGTCTTCCAGTCCTTCATGAATGACATTTTCAGGGATTTTGTGGACAAATTTCTGATTGTTTATTTGGATGATATCTTGATTTTTTCTAATGACTGGGACTCTCATGTGAAACATGTTCGAACTGTATTCCAGATTTTGAGAGAGAATGCTCTGTATGTGAAGGGATCAAAGTGTCTTTTTGGCGTACAGAGGATCTCATTTCTGGGATTCATTTTGTCCCCATCTGTTATTGAAATGGACCCGGTCAAGGTTCAGGCCATCTGTGATTGGGTCCAACCTACTTCATTAAAGGCTCTTCAGAGATTTTTGGGTTTTGCCAATTTTTATCGTAAATTTATTGGTAATTTCTCGGTTATTGTTAAACCATTAACTGATTTGACCAGAAAGGGTTCTGATGTGGTGAATTGGCCTCCTGAGGCAGTCTCTGCATTTCAGGAACTTAAGCAGAGATTCACTTCTGCTCCTGTTCTACGGCAGCCTGATGTTTCTCTGCCATTTCAGGTGGAGGTTGATGCCTCTGAAATTGGGGCAGGTGCCGTTTTGTCCCAAAAAGATCCAGAGACCTCTAAAAGTAACCCTTGTGCCTTTTTCTCTCGAAAATTTTCTCTACTAAACGTAATTATGACGTGGGTAATCGGGAGTTATTGGCCATGAAGTGGGCTTTTGAAGAGTGGAGACATTGGCTGGAGGGAGCCAAACATCAGGTGGTGGTCCTTACGGACCATAAGAATCTGGTCTATCTGGAATCTGCCAAGCGACTCAATCCTAGACAGGCAGGTGGGCCTTGTTTTTCACACGTTTTAATTTTGTGGTTTCCTTTCTTCCTGGCACTAAGAATGTTAAGGCGGATGCCCTCTCGAGGAGCTTCCTTGCGGACTCTCCTGAGTTATCTGATCCTTCTGTTATTTTGAAAGAGGGTGTAGTTCTTTCCGCCATCTCGCCCAATTTGAGACTTGCTCTGGAGGGGTGTCAGGAAGATAGGCCCGAGCGCTGCCGGTTGGAAAATTGTTTGTCCCGGATCAGTGGAAAAAGAGTGTGATGTCTGAGATTCATTGTTCCGCATTGGCTGGGCATCCCGGAATTTTTGGTACCAGAGACTTGGTTAGTCGGTCCTTTTGGTGGCCTACCTTGTCTCGTGATGTCAGGGAATTTGTGCAGTCCTGCGGGACTTGCTCTCGCTCCAAGCCTTGCTCTCGCTCTAGTGGTTTGTTGATGCCATTGCCTGTGCCCAAGAGACCATGGACCCATATCTCTATGGATTTCATTTCCGACCTTCCTGTTTCTCAGAGAATGACCACCATCTGGGTAATTTGTGATAGGTTTTCCAAAATGATACATCTTGTGCCATTACCTAAGTTGCCTTCCTCCTCTGAATTGGTGCCGTTGTTCCTTCAGCACGTGGTTCGTTTACACGGCATTCCTGAGAACATTGTGTCTGACAGAGGAGTCCAGTTTGTTTCCAGATTTTGGAGGACTTTTTGTTCTAAACTGGGTGTTCAATTGTCTTTCTCCTCGGCATTTCATCCTCAGACCAATGGTCAAACTGAGAGAACAAACCAGACATTGGAGACTTATCTAAGATGCTTTGTGTCTGCTGATCAGCATGACTGGGTCTCTTTTTTGCCTTTGGCTGAGTTTGCTCTTAATAATAGGGCTAGCTCTGCCACTTTGATGTCTCCGTTTTTCTGTAATTCTGGGTTTCACCCTCGATTTTCTTCAGGACAGACGGAGGCTTCTGTCTGTCCAGGTGTTGACTCTGTTGTGGAGCGTATGCAACAGATTTGGGACCAGGTAGTGGAGAGGTTGTCCCTCTCTCAGGAGAAGGCCCAGCGGTTTGCTAACCGGCATAGGACTGATGGTCCTCGGTTTAAAGTGGGGGACTTGGTCTGGTTGTCCTCAAAGAATATTCCTATGAGAGTGGCATCTCCTAAATTTAAGCCTAGGTTCATTGGACCTTATAAGATCATGGAGATTATTAATCCTGTTTCTTTTCGTTTGCTTCTTCCAGGGACATTTAAGATCCATAACGTGTTCCACAAGTCCTTGTTGAAGAGGTTTGTTGAGCCAGTGGTTCCTGCTGCTGTGCCTCCTGACCCTGTTTTGGTTGAGGGCAATCTGGAGTATGTGGTTGAGAAAATATTAGATTCTCGTTTTTCTAGACGGAAACTCCAGTATTTGGTTAAATGGAGAGGTTATGGTCAGGAAGACAATTCTTGGGTGTTTGCTTCGGACATCCATGCTAGGAGACTTATCCGTGCGTATCATAGAACTCATCCTGACCGGCCTGGTTGCTCAGGTGAGGGTTCGGTGACCCCTCCTCAATGGGGGGGTACTGTTATTAATGGGTTTGAGATGAGTTCTGAGCAGAGGCTTCCTCTGGTGGTTACAAGCGGTGCTGGTCTGTCCAGTGAAGATTGTGAGGACTGGGAATCAGGTGTTACTGACTGGTCTTATATAAGGGAGTCACCTTCCCATCAGGGTTGCCGGTGATCAATTGTTCTGGTCTGAATCCTTCATTCCTGTTTCCCTTGTAGCCTGCTGTGTCGTGTCTGCATCTCCTGCTAACAGATAAGACATTTTCTTCTTTTTGTTTTTGTGCTATATTTTTGCATTATTTTTACCTGCACTCCTCAGCTACCAAATCATAACACCCCTCCTCCTTGTTCCCCGCACTGCTCCAGGCTCTGCTCCGGTCTCATCAGCTCCACTGATGGCACAGCGTGGCGCACGATGAAGTGACGTCATTATGCGCCTGCTGAGTCACAAGCAGAGGGAGAGTGATAGGAGAGGGAGCGTCAGCTTATGCTCTCTCCTCCATCACTGTTTTCAACTGTATTGGCGTCTATGATGCTGATAAGTTGAATCAGCAATGGGGGGGCGGCGCTGGGCCCCTCAGCGGCCGTGTGGTGTGAACTATTAGTGACATGCCACTGGCTCAGCTGGGGCCCCTGGAGGAGCAGAGCGGGGGCCCTAAGCAGCTGCCCGGTCTGCCTACTCCTAATGCCGGCCATGCTTCCGGCTAATCCCTGCCCTGCTTCCATTGACTGACAGGTCTCTCTCCATATACACATATAGGGAGTGGAAACCTTATATAAAAGACATGGATATAGACCAGTGGATACCAAGTTAACCAGGACAATGAAAGTGCATGCACTAGATAATAAAGAATCAAATATTGATGACGTTCTCAAGAATGCGAATACAACATATCACATATTGTGTAGTGCAGTGAGGTTTTACATTTTGAGCACTTTCAGTGTGTCATTTCACATTTTTTGTGAGGATTTTTTTATTTCATAACCCCTGGGACCTATTTTTTTCACTGTATATATTATTTGATTTATATTATCTGGGTTATTACATCTGCTGTCAGCCTATGCATTTGGCATTTTTTATTGTTTTATTTTTTATATGTTTTTTCTAATTATTGTTGCAGATATAACATTGCCTAAATAAAGATTATACATTCTTTTGTGATATGTTGTATTCGCATTCTTGAGAACGTCATCAATATTTGATTCTTTATTATCTAGTGCATGCACTTTCATTGTCCTGGTTAACTTGGTATCCACTGGTCTATATCCATGTCTTTTATATAAGGTTTCTTCTTTTTCGGATGGTCTACCATCCCACACTTCTTGGAACATTGGTAGTATTTTGTTAGTCACTTATAGGTGTATGACTGTAATATTATATTTTTCCACATAACAAGGGTGTACATATATGCATATATTTGTCACGTACAATACACACCAGTTTTCCTTGTGCATTTCTCTTACATATAGGGAGTGATCTGTGAATCTAGGGTGAGCAGTGTGGGGAGAAGCAGCCAGGGACCTACCGTGGACTAGTCATCCGAGAAGCATTGTTCCTCATCATCTTTTCAAAGTACAGTTATATGAAAAAGTTTGGGCACCCCTATTGGACACAGTAATGTTTCTGCCTTGAAATGAGGTTTATTGTACTAGCAGAACATGTGCAATCTGCATTCAAACAAAATTTGACAGGTGCATAAGTATGGCAACCCTTATCATTTTCTTGTTTTAAATACTCCTATCTACTTTTTACTGACTTACTAAAGCACTTTTTTTGGTTTTGGAACCTCATTGAGCTTTGAACTTCATAGCCAGGTGTATGCAATCATGAGAAAAGCTACTTAAAGTGGCCACTTGCAAGTTGTTCTCCTGTTTGAATCTCCTCTGAAGAGTGGCATCATGTGCTCCTCAAAACAACTGTCAAATGATCTGAAAACAAAGATTATTCAACATAGTTGTTCAGGGGAAGGATACAAAAAGCTGTCTCAGAGATTTAACCTGTCAGTTTCCACTGTGAGGAACATAGTAAGGAAATGGAAGAACACAGGGACAGTTCTTGTTAAGGCCAGAAGTGGCAGGCCAAGAAAAACATCAGAAAGGCAGAGAAGAAGAATGGTGAGATCAGTCAAGGGCAATCCTCAGTCCACCTCAAGAGTGCTGCAGCATCATCTTGCTGCAGATGGTGTCACTGTGCATCCGTCCAAGGTCGGACTGGCCCACCGGAGAACCGGAGGATTCTCCGGTGGGCCCTAGGCATCTGGGGGGCCCTGGCACCTGCTGGCATACAGGGGCCAGTTGCCTAGGGCCCCCGCTGCTCCAGGGGCCCCCAACCGGTGGCGTGTCGCTAATAGCGGCACACCACGCAGCTGCCATGGGGCCCGTGCCAGCGGAGCAGCAGCGGGTGACAGGAGGCAGGAGCCCCTGTCCCCGCTGCTAAAGAGAAATGGCGTGGGAAGCAGTGAATATCATTACTTACCTGTCCCGTTCCACCGCCGTGTCCTCGGGTCCTCTTGCTGCGATGTTCAGGCAGAGGGCGCGATGACGTCATTAGTGAGCGCCGCTCCCTCTGCCTGAGCATTCACTGCCGGAGGACCCGAAGACAGCGGCGCTCAGCGGTGGAGCGGGTGACAGGTAAATCTCTCGGGTGCCGGGGCCCTGAGCCACCAGCGACGAGAGGTGAGTATGTCTTTTTTTTTTTTGCAGCAGCAGCTGCGGCAGCATAAAGGGGCCTATAAAATGCAGCATCTATGGGGGCATAATCTATGGGGGCATAATCTGTGGAGCATTTATGGGGGCATAATCTATGGGGGCATAATCTGTGGAGCATTTATGGGGGCATAATCTAAGGGGGCATAATCTGTGGAGTATCTATGGGGGCATAATCTATGGGGGCATATTCTGTGGAGCATTTATGGGGGCATAATCTATGGGGGCATAATCTGTGGAGCATTTATGGGGGCATAATCTATGGAGCATCTATGGGGGCATAATCTATGGAGCTTCTATGGGGGCATAATCTAAGGAGCATCTATGGGGGCATAATCTATGGGGGCATAATCTAAGGAGCATTTATGGGGCATAATCTATGAAGCATCTATAGGGGCATAATCTATGGGGGCACAATCTATGGAGCTTCTATGGGGGCATAATCTAAGGAGCATCTATGGGGGCACAATCTATGGAGCTTCTATGGGGGCATAATCTAAGGAGCATCTATGGGGGCATAATCTAACGAGCATCTATGGGGGCACAATCTATGGCTACTATGGGGGCATAATCTAAGGAGCTTCTATGGGGGCATAATCTATGGAGCTTCTATGGGGGCATAATCTAAGGAGCATCTATGGGGGCATAATCTATGGGGCATAATCTATGGAGCATCTATGGGGCATAATCTATGGGGGCATAATCTATGGAGCATCTATGGGGGCATAATCTATGGAGCATCTATGGGGGCACAATCTATGGAGCATCTATGGGGGCATAATACATGGGCAGCATATGGGGCACAATCTATGGAGCATCTTGTGGGGAATAATACATGGGCAGCATATGGGGCATAATCTCATTTTCCACCCTAGGCTTATTCTCGAGTCGATAAGTTTTCCCAGTTTTTTTGTGGCAAAATTAGGGGGGTCGGCTTATACTCGAGTATATATGGTATCTATCTATTATCTATCTATATCTATATATATGTAGCATTATACCCTATGAGGGGGGGCAGCATTATCCTCTATGAGGGGGGCAGCATTATCCCCTATGAGGGGGCTGCTTTATAATCTATGAAGGAAGCTACCCCAACTCCTGCTACATAATTAAGACATGTACTACCTTATATTATACCCTGATATTAGTGTGTTTTACTGCACAATTGGTGGTCTTGTATTTATTTCTATGTAGCTACATAGTGGGCCCCAAGAATGATATTCTCTGGTGGGCCCAAGGTGTTCCAGTCCGACGCTGCATCCGTCAACTATACAACACACTTTGCACAAGGAGAAGCTGTATGGGAGAGTGATGTGAAAGAAGCCGTTTCTGCAAGCACGCCACAAACAGAGTCGGCTGAGGTATGCAAAGCACATTTGGAGAAGCCAATTTCTTTTTGGAAGAAGGTCCTGTGGACGGTTGAAACCAAGATTGAGTTGTTTGGTCATACAAAAAGGCGTTATGCATGGCGTCAAAAAAACACAGCATTCCAAGAAAAACACTTGCTACCCACAGTAAAATTTGGTGGGGGTTCCATCATGCTATGGGGCTGTGTGGCCAATGCCGGCACCGGGAATCTTGTTAAAGTTGAGGGACGCATGGATTCCACTCAGTATCAGCAGATTCTTGACAATAATGTTCTAGAATCAGTGACAAAGTTGAAGTTATGCAGGGGATGGATCTTTCAGCAAGACAATGATCCAAAACTCCGCTCCAAATCTACTCAGACATTCATGCAGAGGAACAATTTACAATGTTCTGGAATGGCCATCCCAGTCCCCAGACCTGAATATCATTGAACATCTGTGGGATCATTTGAAGAGGGCTGTCCATGCTCGGCGACCATCAAACTTAAACTGAACTGGAATTGTTTTGTAAAGAGGAATGGTCAAAAATACCTTCATCCAGGATCCAGGAACTCATTAAAAGCTACAGGAAGTGACTAGAGGTTGTTATTTTTGCAAAAGGAGGATCTACTAAATATTAATGTCACTTTTTGGTGAGGTGCCCATACTTATGCACCTGTCAAATTTTGTTTGGATGCAGATTGCACATTTTCTGTTAGTACAATAAACCTCATTTCAAGGCAGAAACATTACTGTGTCCAATAGTTATTAGATATATCAAACTGAAATAGCTGTTGCAAAAACACCAATTTTATCAAACATTAAGCTTTAGATTAATAGGGGTGCCCAAACTTTTTCATATAACTGTATATTTTCTATGAAAAGTTCCAGCATTTCAGAGTAAAACATAGATAGCTGAAATAATGCAGCCATTGTCTGATTCATGCTGCCAGTGGTTCCCTTAAATGATGATCATTGTGTTCCCATTGGTATTTGGCGACCTGTATGATCTGGCCAGGAAACCCATACAAACACGGGGAGAACATACAAACTCCTTGCACAGTTATCCTTCGTGGGATTTGAACCCAGGACCGCAAAGCAGCAGTGCTAACCAAAGAGCCACCATTACTAGGCCGAGTGAGGCCTATATGAATGCTCCTTTCTGGTGTGTGGGTCAGTCTTCACTTAATACACAGCTTAAATACACAGCTCTGATATGTCACAACTCAAATTTCCAATAACACTGACAAACAAAGCTCTGATCTGCTGCACACTCATAAATGAACTCAATTGACGTCAGATTGCTGAGAATGAGAGGTAAAAAAGTAGTTTACAAGTGTGGAAATACAGAACTGTGCATACATTAAAAGTTAACAAAAAGAAAAGGTTACCAAGTCCAGGACTATGACATTAGAAGCATGTGCGGGGCGAGCAGCCCACCCCTCTGCAGAGCTGCTTGTTCTCCACTCATCAGACTGATCTCGCCTCCCACACTCCACTATTTCAGCCCACTACATATCTGTGATTTGACGTCTTTCAGGCATTTTCCCCTTTGTCCTCCCACGCTAGGCCAGAGGAGAGGACAACCTCATTACTTCTTTTGACATTACTTCATTACTTTCCTCCACTCTCAGTAATTATTGCACATTCTCATTTGTTAATACTGATTTGTATCCACACTGTCAGCACCATTAAATGTAATCTTTAATACTATGGCTTTATCTAATGGCTTTTCTTATACTGAGACTGATTGGAGATGAAAATATGTTAGCTATGTTTTGCAGGGGTGGGGATTTACACAGCCTCACTCCTTCCCACACAGCAGTACATGTGTGGGTGTCCATTCCTGACTCTTTGTTATTCGCTCAGAGCAACTGGATCCTGTGCTTGAAATTAGTCAGGGACATTGCTGTGAAGCCCAGGTTAATCTAAATTATGATAATTAAAGGTAACCCATCAACGGGTTTTTATACGCCAAACTAATGCCATCTATGTAGAGGCTCTGTAATGCTAATTACAACCTTTCCTTTATTTTAGAAATCTGAGTTTACATTTTAGAGAAATTTATTGTTGAATTGTACAAATGATCCACAAGTACAGTGAGTGTGCACTGCGCTCACAGCTCTGCTGCCTTTCTCCCTATTCCCCACCCACCACACGTCTCCTGCCAGTGATTGACAGGTCACTCTTTTTTCAGTGACCTGCCTCTCCAGCCCTAGATGTATTGCAAGAGTCATTTGTCCCAGGGCGGTGCCTGCACGATAAGATCCTTAAGAAGAAGACCAGTGTCGGCTGCAATCTGCATGGTTTGTAGACACTGACCTTCTTCACTAATGCTGTAAGTTCCCACGCTGGTTGTCTGGCGCGATCTGCAAACTATGCTCTAGACACTGATCATGTTCTTCATCAACTCCTTACTGTGCATGTACTGCCCCGAAAAATGAGGCATTTGCATTAGATCTTGGACGGGAGAAGACAGTTAAAGGGAACCCATCAGCACGCGTTTGTCATGGAAAGACATGGCTGTAATGGCGCCATAATACTGATTAAATTGAAACCTTTGGTGAAAATTTAGCTTCGTTGTTCTTCTTTAATCACTATTTTACGTTTTCTTTTCTCTAATTGAAAGAAGAATGTCCTGCCAATCATTTTCAGGAGATGAACAGGCGGGAAAGAGGGAGGAGAGCTGTGAGTGCAGCGCTCGCCCACTGCAATTGTGGCTCAACTGGATAACAATTCAACAATAAATTTCTCTAAAATGTAAACCCGGATTTCTAATATTAAAATATGGATGTAATCAACATTACAGTGCCTTTACAATGATGGCAGGTTCCCTTTATGATGTGACTGCAGTTAAATCCAGTATCCTCCACCATGTTGTACTCATTACTGTGCAGAGATATTTGGACAGCTGGTGATTTTAGGAAATTTTGTTTGTTTAACTAAAAAAAATAACACCCTATAATAGCAGACCTAAAGTGTAGGCTAATTCTCTATGTAATGGGGATCTATTTCCAGAGGAAAAAAAAACATTTAAATTAAACTTCTAAAATATTACTTAAAAAAAACTACCCAGCAGGCAGTCACACCTTTACCCACTGTTCAGCCTCCATATTTCCTGCCACTAGGTGTCATGCATGGCAGTTGAATGTACATCAACAGTGTAGCATAAACAGTTCTTCTGAAGGTGCTGTAAATGCTGCCCTGTGGCAGGATTAGCGGTAGGCAGGGTAGGCACCAATCTACAGCGCTACTTCCTGCCTCCCAGAGGGGGGCGCATTTTAAAAAACAAACAAAAAAGAACTGACATTGCTGAATGCCTGCGGCTGCTCAACACCTTCCTCCTGTTGTAGGTACTCAGCACAGTGACATCCAGTGCAGGGGCATATAGGGGAGCACGGTCTCAGTCACTGACACACAGTCACAGTGATGGCTCTCTTAGTACAGATAATATAGTAGCTGTCATTTTCATTTCTAAGAGAATTAGCAATGTGTTATCTGTGGTGTTACATAGGACTGCAGGTGGCATATAATAAATACTTTCTCTGTACTCAGAGAATTATCACTGTGTTATTTGTGGTGTTAATTTTTTTTTGCGTGGGGACTCAAAATATGTCTTAGATCTTGGGTCCCTGATCTTTTCTGACTCTAGCTGTTCACCTGAAATGCTCTAATCAGCCTCATTGCCCGTCAGTAACTCCAGAAAAATGCAAGCCACCTCCGGCCTGTGCCCTGTTGGAGACAGTGTCACTCACGGGACGTTGGGCAGAAAGATGACATCACTGCATCGCACCGTACAGCGCTCACTGCTCTATCAGATAGAAGAGGAGACGGCGGAGCAGTGGATTGGGAGCCTAGAATATGTGAGTATAAGATTTTTTAAATTGTTCTTTTATTAGTTGGCCACAAAATGGAGGACTGTGGGGACATCATATTATATGAGGGTTTGTGGGGAACATTATACCTGCAGTGTGGGGACATATTATATGAATGGTTTTGTGGGACATTATACTGTATAGGGGGCTGTAGTGGCCATATTGAATAGGGGGCTGTGGTAGACATTATGCAGTATATATGGTGGCTGTGGTGGATATTATACTGTGTGGGGTACTGTGGGGACCATTATACTGTATCGGGAGCTGGGGAGTCATAATACTGTATAGAGTGCTGTGGGGACCACCATATTGTATATGGGAACATGTGGTGGATATTATACTATATAATGGTAATGGAGTCTGTAGTGGACATCAAACTGTATACTGGGAGGCTGCTGTGGATATTATACTATGTGGGCGCTGTGGTGACCATCATACCATATAGTGGTAGATAGTGTTGAGCGATACTGCTCGATATCTAAAAATATCGTATCGAAATGGTATCGCCGATATCACTAAATATCGTCGATATCCGATTCCAATACGGAAGTCCCATGTAAGTCTATGGGAACAAAATATCGCAACTAAAAAAAACCTTTATTTCCTTGTAAACACTAAATATACACACATAGAATACATATATTATATATATATATATACATGTCATTGTGACATATATATATATACATATATGTATAGTTTATTACACTTCTACATAGTAAAATATCCTCTGATTCAATTGCCGGGTAAAGCCGGCTTCTGTGAAAAGACAGAAGCACCCGACATGAAATGACACTTGGTGTACATAGGGTTAACCATGTCTTTTCATGTCGTTTGCAATCTGATTTGCACAAACAATTACATCAGTCTATGTGTGCAAAATTTCACACCTGTAGGGGTTAATTAAAGGTGTAAATTCGTTGTAAAAAAAACGGACTTTTTTGCTACGAATTTACACCTTTAATTAACCCTACAGGTTGTGAAATTTTGCACACTTACACTCATGTAATTGTTTGTGCAAATCAGATATCAAACTACATGAAAAGACATGGTTAACTCTATGTAAACCAAGTGTCATTTCATGTCGGGTTCTGCATTTTCACAAAAGCCGGCAATTGAATTAGCGGCTATTATACTATGTAGAAGTGTATGAACTATAAATATAAATATATATATATATGTGTCACAAATTTAATGACATGTATATATATATATGAGGTGTAAAATTGCTGAAAAAAAAGGCGTGGGCTCCCGCCCTATTTTCGCAACCAGACAGACAAAGCCAGTGAGTGGGGGCAGATAATAATAGCCCAGAGAGGGACCATTATTTTTGGCCCCCCCCCGGCTACTAACATCTGCCCCCAGACACCCCAGAAAGGGCAAATCTCTAATTAGATTTGCCCTTTCTGGCACTTTGCCCGTCTATTCCATTGCCCTGTAGCGGTGGCGAATGGGTTAATAAGGGGTTAAAATGACCTTGCAATTGAAAGGTCACTTTAAGCCAGGTTAATAATTGAGAGCTGTCAATTAGACAACTATCAATTATTAATCCTATTGTATGAAAGAAAAATCAAACACACACTTTAATAAAAAAGAAGTTTAATGAAATAATCACACAGTTTTTGACCATATTTTATTTTCCTGCTAAAACATTTCCTGTAATAAAAATAAAATAATAAAGCAAAATTATTCTTACCAATCCGATGTATAGTCAGGTCCCACAGTGTAATCCTTCAGAAAGGGTTAATGTTTACTGCAGGGACCGCAGCTAATGCTGCAGCCTCACAGTAAACCCCCAAATGAATGAGTTCCTCTCCTGGCTGACAGGAGAGGAAGTGGAAAGCTTAATTGATTGCTTTCCACTTTCACTTCAGGTCAGCCAGGGACACAATCAGTGACGTCAGAGGGAACTGGTTAACAAAAATAGGGGATCCCCTCGAAAAAAATTGGCGTGGGGTCCCCCCTATTTTTGTTAACCAGCCAGATGAAGCAGACCGCTGAGGCCTGGATTTTCAGGCTGTTAAGGAGCCAAGATCCATGGACCTTGCCAGCCTGATAATACCAGGCCACAGCAGTCTGCATATCTTGGCTGATTAACAAAAATAGGGATCCCCTCGAAAAAAATTGGCGTGGGGTCCCCCCTATTTTTGTTAACCAGCCAGATGAAGCAGACCGCTGAGGCCTGGTTTTTCAGGCTGGTAAGGATCCAATATCCATGGACCTTGCAAGCCTGATAATACCAGGCCACAGCAGTCTGCTTAGCTTGGCTGGTTAACAAAAATAGGGGATCCCCTCGAAAAAAAAACGGCGTTAGGGGTCCCCCTATTTTTGTTAACCAGCCAAGTAAAATGCAGACTGCTGCGGCCTGGTATTAAAAGACTGTCAAGGCCCATGGATTTTGGCCCTCAACAGCCTGATAATACCAGGCTACAGCAGCCCCACATTTGGCGCATCAAAAGATGTGCTAATTGTGGCACTTTACCCGGCTCTTCCCACTTGCCCTGTAGCGGTGGCAAGCGGGGTAATAAGGGGTTAATGTCACCGTTGATTGCACGGTGACAATAAGCCCGGTTAATAATGGAGAGGTGTCAATAAGACACCGATCCATTATTAATCCCAAAGTTATTAAATGCATAAAAAAAAGACAAAGCAAGAAAAAAGTATTTTAATGAAATAAAAGAGACAACACACTTTTCATTTCTTTTATTATACTCTCATTCCTGCGACGCCATCGATCTCTGTAAAAAAGAAAAAAAAACAAACCAACAGTATACCACCTGTCCGACGCAGTCCATAGTAACGACAGTCCACGACGATCCAGCTCTGCTACATCGCAATGACAGGCAGAGCCTGTCATCGCGACGCGCACAGCTGATTACCTGCTTCCCCGGCGGTGACGTCATCGGACTGACTGCTTTACGGCCGGGATTACCCAGAAGTCACTGCAGTTATCGCGAGAAACTGCATGTGACCGCCGGGGAGAAGAGGATGGCGGCCATGAAGCAGTCCAGGAAGTGACCGCCGGAGATCTTCTGCCAGGTAAGTGCCGCTGACTCCTGACAGACCCGACCGACGGACACTGACAGTGACAGACCCGACCGACGGACACAGACAGTGACAGTGACAAATCCGATTCCGGTATTCGATATGACGAAATATCGGTATTCGGAATCGAAAGGCCGATAGAGCTAATATCGGCCGATACCCGATATTTGCAGTATCGTATCGCTCAACACTAGTGGTAGAATTTGGAGAGGACAACATGTTGGGCAAGATGAGGGCATAGTGTGAAGAGAGGGCCATAATGGATATGGAAAGGGGGCGCATGAAATGAGGGTACAGTATGGAGAGAGGTTAGCTTGGCAGGGAAGAACAGTGTGGAGCAATAGAGAGTGTAAAGGAAAAAGTGGAGAAGGGACAGCCATGGTATAGGCCGTGGTTCATAAGGATGGATGGTGTGGCGGTTATAGGTGATAATGGCAGACAGAGGGGTGGTTATCTTTAATTAAGGCTGACAGTGTGGAGACCATATACCGAAGGATGCTTATTTAGGGCTTAGCATAGACAGATATTTTCACTCAGGAGCATTTTAATAACACTCTTATTTGTAAGTGCAACATGTGGAGATGTGCTGCAGAAGACCGGAGAAGATGGAAGTCTACAGAGAAGAGCTGTGGATAGGAAAAGTCACCATGGAGATGGACCGGATGGAGAAGAGAAGGAAAGAGAACAATTCAGTAGAGAACATGTCACCTACAAGATAATGTGGATGTAAATATTTATTTGTGATATTGACTATGTCCCCATCAGTGCTGTGGATAGATGAAAACTTGGCACTTCAGAAAGATGAAATGGAAAGAAAACAAAGTCTATTCTAAATCCAGAAAATTATTGATGTTTCGGTCCCCATAGCCAGCGACGATGGTTACAATTCACACAGTGCTACTCAATGACTCATTTTACTTCACCTATAGCAATCTGCATCTTTCCCGATAAGGTTTGCATACAGGACTGAAAATTTTAAAAGCTTTTGTAGTTACACTCTGGATGTTGTGATCCATTTTTGGATCTGTGGCAGATTTTGCTTTTCATATTAAAACCTTTTTCCCTTTTAGGCCATCGGGGGTTAATGTCAGATTTTACCCGGTGGCCGTGGTGTAATTACATTGCTGCTAAGTTTGCTGTTCAGGTGGTGACAACTCCCACCATCCTTTAAAAGGTCACCTGATGCATCAGCTGACGGTTGGTGATACATACCTTTTTGGAGACCAACCAAGATGGAGTCAGGAGCTTTCTGGTGCTGCAGCTTAATCCTGTGATCTGGTGCCTTACTCTCCTGTGCTTTGCAGCAGAGAAAGCAAAGTGTTATTTTTGTTCCCCATTCCTGTGGTGTCTGTCTTTTCTTTCCTTTGGTATTATTAATGCAGTGGTGTGACTAGTTTCTTCACCGGCCTGCTCCCACCTAAAGGGGTTATCGCAGGGCTTGTGAGGGTTTAAGGTATCCGCTTGCGACGGGTGAGAACCGTATAGGGGCTATAGGGAGATCGGCACAGACTATGGAGTGCAGGAGGTTTCCATTTCTCTCGTTACTATCGCAAGTCTCACCGTTGTAATTGTGTCCCCGGTTACCCTTTGTGTTTTGCCGTCGGTACCGACCCCCCCCC